>OY759210.1:97019163-98226049 GCA_963662105.1 Meiosimyza platycephala
TGCTGGCAGAGTTAAATGGTATGTAATGTAACTGAAAAGAGAGAAACAAAGTGAATTAAATTTGATGCTTTAAAATTTAAATTAAATAGTTAATTTAAATTAGTTATTTTTTGAATGCATACATTTTTTTGAAATTAATATTAATATGAAATTAATAAATTTTTTTTATTTAGAAAATCGTAAAGGTTTATAATAGGCGCCAGCATTTCTTAATGAAACTTTAAAATGTGCAAACTCTATTTAGCCAGAAGAATTTGGTGTGGACTTAGGACTCCTTAGATTTTGGCTATCTCCAAGCGCTACCAAAGTATAGATACCAAATTTCTGGATTGAAAAAGATGGTCACTTCCATTAAGACCATCATAGGGAAAAAAAATTGTATTTATTTAACATTCTTTGCTGATTCAGCAATAAACTGAAATAACAATTCATATGAATGAATTGACTTTTCGAAATTAAAACAATAAATAATCATGTTAATTTATTGCCAAATCAATTCTTGCTTGTTCGATATTTTTTACGCTCCATCAAATTTAATCCATTAAATCCACACTGGTGTAACCCAATTGTTTGTGCACATGTCAGACATATTTTCCACAATTGACATTTTGTTCACTACAAATGCGTTAGCGCTTGTGTCACCAAGTAATGCTACCATTAGTGTTTTGGCGCCAACGCAACGCTGCAAAAATACAAATTATTTGCAATGTAACAAATAAGTTTTGTGCGTAATAAATTTTTAAGTAAAAGCAAAAATTAAGGAATATAATACGGAGCAAGAAAACAAACATAAAAATAAAAATTTTAAAAATTTTTAAAAAAAATCTTTAATAAAAATAAAAAAAAATACGCTCAACGTCTATGACATCTTAAAAGCTTTGAGCTTAAAACAACATTACTGCAATATTGTTGCACTGAATATCCTTATAAATTGTTTTGTTACCTTAAGTGCCAAAATTGTTTGGAAGTAATTTTCAACTTATATAAATAATAAACCAAAGCAACTTAATCTCTTCAGTGAGATATAACTACTACATATATCCTAAATTTTGATGCTCCACATTGAAGAGATTTTGGAATTTCAAAACCAGCCTGTATATTATGTAATTTCACAGTGGAAATAAAAACAAAAACAGAATAAGACGAATACCTGTAGCACCCCCAAGGTTAATGCATTCAAAAAATGTGCAACCAAAAAATAAACCAGAATAACAACAACAATTGCCCGCACAAAAAAAAAAAGCAACAATAATAAATAACAACATAATTGTCATAATTTATGCCAACAAGATTTCAAGTTTTAATTTGAACCTGACTAAAATGTATTGAAAATGCGTAGTCGTGAAAAACCGCATTGTAATGCACAAAAAAAAAACAACAACAACGGCAATGCATTGGCAAAGTTTTTTGTTTTTTGTGAGAATTTTTTTTTTCTTTATTTATTTTTAGCCGGGAGTGCATTTATGTTGTTTGCAATTTTTTTTCCATTTTGTTACTGTCATCCAATTTAAGCTAAAGTGCAGCACAAAGTGTCAACAAAAAAAAAATTGACTGCGTAAAATTTATGTGACCAAAAACACGTGAACACCCAAACAACATGAAAACTTGTTTTGCAACACTATTACGTGCTGAGCTATGGATTTTATGTTGTTTTTTTTATGTTGTTTTTTTTTTTTGCTTTTGTTTTTGGCGGGAATTGATTTGAGACTTAGAAATCGCAAGAATTTTTTTTTTAATATTAAATTTATTTATTTTATTTTAAAAGGTTGTGTTTACTTAAGAAATTACTAACGAAAAATCATTTCTTGTCCTGTAATAAACTTTTAGTTTCAGAATAGTACTTTGTGGTGCCATCCAACGAAGGAAGAAAATTTATCAGTGGATCGAAAATTTTCGGATATTCTATTTTTAACTGATAAATTGCTATTTAATTGTTTCATTTAATGTTTTTTTAAATGTTTTCTTTTATTTTATTTTCTCAAAGTTTGCATGAAACAAAGTTTTGTATATTGTTCTATTAACATATTTTTAATTGAACAAACGGCAATTAATGGAGCTGGTGATAAAATCTTCCAAATTGCTTTGCCTTAACAAAAGATATGCAAAAAATATATAAAAAATTAATTGCTCATAAATATTATAGTTTGTTATAAGGAAACTGAATATATTTAGACTTCTTCATGTTGTTGATGACGTTTAATGAATAAATCTTATGTGTCATATATTTCCAAGGAAATTAGTGAAATGTTTATTTAGTTATACTTTTTTGCAAAATAATAAGTTTAGTGCGGCGTCTATGCTGCGCTACAAATACGAGCGCGATTTTTATAGCAGCTTGGAAATTCGCTCAAAATTTTTTTTTATAGCAAAAGCGCGTGCTGGAGTACGTATTGCAGCGTGGACCTTCATACAAAAATCGTTATTTTAAAAAAAGTATTCATGATCAGTAATTTTTTATTTCACGATTCTTCTTAAGAAGAGATCAGAAAATGTTGATTTGTTTATAATAAATCATGAGGATTGTTATCAACATAATATATTTTTATTTTTGTGTTAGAGAATATTTTTTTATATTCAAATTCAAGCAATTAAATGTTTTATTGTATTTCTAGAAAGTTCAAATAAAACCACTCAAATTATATGAGGCCTGATTCTGAAGAATTAAAATGAATGAAATAAGGATTTTCGGGAACAGTTTTTCGCAATAAACAAATTTACAACAAAATATTAAACATAGTGGTTTTATAGAAAATTTACTGTTCTTTTCAACTGTGAAAACAGATTTGAGATTTGAAGTTTTGCTTCTAGGAAATCGGAAACAAATATTTCAAATCAGAATTTAAAATTTTAAAAGGGGACGTCCATTAATTACGTGAGGTGTTTTTTTTTTAAAATTCGAACCCCCCCACCTCCCCTCCCCTTAGTGATATTTGGTGAGATCTGGCGGAACCCCTCCCCCCTCACATGAGATATATAATACAATTTGCTATAATAATTAAAATTCTCTGTATTAAAAAGTTGACGTGAGGTTTTCCTTGGTGAGATTTTGCCGGACACCCTCCCCCCCTATTTCGACTCACGTAATTAATGGACGGCCCCAAATGGGATCTAAATTAATTAAGAAGAGAGATGAATTTAAGTAAGTACTTAAGCAAGGGTCAGGTACCATAGAAAGTGATTTTTTAATTTTTTAATTCTATATAGAAAAATCTAAGTTCTGTGGCATATTCTACACAATTTTTGATAAAAATATTATTGGATTATTGATTTCTCTGTTCACTTTTTGTTTTATTATAAGAACATAATTATTGGCCAGTAAGTTTCAGTGGCTGCTCTTCCAAATCTTTATTCCTGAAAATTTATCAAAAAATTCCTATGGGATTTGGGATGACTTTCAAGGTTCTCAAATCCAAGACTTCTCTTAGGAAAATTTAAGACTTAATCCCATAACGAAAAGTTAAATTCTTCTTAATCACTTTTAGTCAGCTATATCGAAATACCTAAATGCTAACGCCAGAAACGTATACACATAAGTCAATATTTCTTTGAAGTTGCTATTTTTCTCAAATAAAAAAATTGTTTTATTACTATTGACATTATGAGAATTTTTTGTCCGCAAGCATATCTAGTACCCAATATTTTTATTAAAATTTCAAATTATTTAAAAATGTCATAAATTTTAAATGACACCACATGGGACAGACAAAAAGACTTTGTCAAGTTGGTTGGTTAGTCGGTTGGTATAACACGCATTATTCATGCGACTTACGTGCGATCGAGCATTGCAATTTTAATGCCTTCATTAGCGCTTCGTTAGGTGCTGTATTGGTGATGTGTTGCCAATGCAAGAGGGCGTCGGTGTCGATTGCGCTAAATCTAAATTTTTAAAGCTCATGTTCATTGATTCAATTCAATTAATCGTGTATTGCTTTAGGCTACAATCGTGGATAAAATCAATAATTTATGATAGTTTTAATTTGAAATTTTTTTCATGATCTACATTTTATTTCGAGTGAATTTTACAAATTTCAGTTGGTCTTTTCTGCCATTTTTTGTGTCAAAAATATTTCATTTTTTTTACCAATTTTTACGTGAGATAATTTTTTTTTTTACTTTTAGGTAAAATCGACTATATCCGTTTACAATTTTTGTTCAAATTATGGTTGCTATGGCAGTTAAAAAAAAAACAGGCAATTTAGCATGGTGTCGCATTGCTGATGAATAACGTTGCCAAAGTTTCCATTGAATTTTTACAAAAGTAATTTTTTTTTGAAGACTTAAAAAAAATATTGAAAATTGTGCATGTGCTATAAAAGGTTGACATACTTGTTGCAGTTAAAATTAATTGACATTGTAATTTATTTAGTAATTGGCATTGTTATGCGACACTATCTGTATTGAATTGTTTAAGTCTTTTTTATATAGGAGTGGGTGTTTTTGCGAGCGCTGCACTAATATATATGAAGAATATCCTTATTGTATATCAAATCGAAATTTGAGTTTTATAAAAAACTTTCAATTCATTATATTCAAATAATATGGCCAATTTAGTTTACACTTGCATTTAACCGCGTATGTTGTGAGAAGCTTTCAGCACATTGCTCAGTTGTAAATTTCTTGCTCAACATATGCAAATTTTAATTTCCACGTAGTCTTCTCACGTTATGCTTGTTGTTTACTGCTTGTGAAGGCGTGTGCTAGCGATTCACACCTGAGCTAAAAAGCAAAAGATTTTCTTCGTTAAAACTTAAACAAAAACTTTTACTTTCTTCTGTGGCAAAGTTTTGCTATATGTTAACGTTACTTACATACATATGTTTGTGCGTTGAAATATCTATGTAACAATCTACATTTGGTATCTATGTTGAAGACATTTCTTACTTCATATGTTCTTGTTTGAGTTAAACTTGTCTTATAAGTTTATCAAAAGTGTTATCGTTTGAATGTAACGAGATTTTTTCCTCGCGCTCTCTGTTAGTAAATTAAGGATAAAGAAAACTCTTTATGCTGATTTTAAAGAAATTGTGACAAGTTTTTTAGTGGGTATTTTCAGCTGAACACTGTGGGTTAGTTTACAAGTATTTTGATTTTTTTTTTTGAAATTGTCTTGTTATAAAATATAACTACTACTCAGACTTTAAATATATCTATGTATATTATAAGTAAACATTGCTCTATAAAAAGTATGTTATTGCAAGTATGAAGTATGGAGAAATCAAAACGCATTGGCCCACTGGCTTTATATAAATTTTGCAATTTTTATAATATAAATTTCTTGCATTAGCCCCTAAATATTAGCTAATGTAAAAATAAAAACTGTCAGCTTATGTTAAACAAAAATGAATCGTTTAGTTTGGAATAAAACGCTAATATCAACAAAAACGCGTCTATGCTAGTGTGAAAGCTATTTTGAAAATCGCGATACAAATTTGAGATAAACAAACACTGTGCAAATTTTGATGTCTTAGAGCAAAGCGTTAAGTTTTGTAGACTTTGAAATTTAAATATATAATTGTTCTCGTAAATATGTAAACAAAATATCACAATCCAGAACTCTCATTTAATTTTAATAAACCTTTATATAAGAATATTCATGAGATATTTTATGAAATTTATAAAACGAAATCTATTTCCATTAATATAAAAGTTTGCTATACGATTTTCTCACGAATTCCATTAAATATCTTTAAGTAAAGATAAGCACTCAAAACTTTTGTAAAGGTTACATTTGACTACATTAACTCAAAAGTTTAAGTTGTCAAGTGAAAACTTTACAATTAAAAAGCTCATCTTTCATTCACGAAAGTCACGCACTTTATTCAATTCACATTGGTGTAATCAAAGTCAACTTCAGCTTAACTTTTCTGTGAACTCTGCCAAACCGCAGGCAGACAACCATCACGTTTTTATGTTTGTGTTGGCAAGCAACAATTTAGGACTCCACGCTGTTGTTTTTGTCTGATACACAATTTCGTATGAATGGTAAAAAACAAAAACCAAAAAAAACAAAGCCCCATTATTAGTAACCTAGTGTAATAAAATGTTAGACAACAATACATAAAAATCATATAAAATAAATAACAGAAACAATAAAAAAAAGCTTTTTTGGTAATTGGTCCCATAGTTCATGAGCACACAAACATGTATACCCTTATTGTTCGTAAAATGACAGCAACAGCTCACTGTCAGCAAGAGCTTGTATGACAAACTTTATTGTTGTTGTTGTTTTTGTCTAATTTTGCGGTCATTGCTGTGTGATATGCGAAATGGGAGCAAAAACTGAAAATTCAAATAAATTTCTTATTCTAACAAGATAACAGTAGCAACAACAGCGCAATTTAGCATCAATAGTGATAAGGCGAAACATCGACAACAACAACAACTACTAGTAGCTGTCAAGTGCATCAAACGCTGCAAATTGTGTGAGGCATTTTGGAAAATTAAACATTTCACAATGTCACTACATTGAACGAAATAGACAAGGTCTGGATGATAATGCTGTTAAATACACTATATATGCGCTGCACTTAAAGAAATGCTATCAATTTATAGATGATCTAACAATAATTAACTTTTTTGTTTAATACTCAAAGCTCCAAATTGTTGCATGACAATTTTTCATGCTCAGAATAATATATTAAATGCATAAGTTCAATAGTCTTTACCTGTACTGCCCTTCAATTAAATTCATACACTGTATATCACACTAATCAATAATTCATGTCAATAGCAGACATAAAATATAAATATAATATAAATGACCCTTTTTTTCTGACAATTTGTCTTTTCAAAATAAAATCGAATGATGAACTAAAAATAACCAAAAGTGATGACAAGCATTGAATTGAAATCAAAGCAAGTGACCAGTAAAGTTCAGGCAGACAGGCAGTCTCACATAGATCAACATATTAAATATTCATCATACTAGGTAATGAAACAAGTGACTTGAGTAATGGCAACAGGAATTCAATGAATGACTTAACAAATTGGTACACAGAAAGAAAATCTTTGAACTTAAAAATTTCTGAAAGTGTTTATAGAACTTATCTTCTTTAAGCATATCTATCTGCCCATAAATATTAACTATCTCTAGCTCTATACTACTTATCTTATGTGACCATTTTCGATGAAGTCATCATCTGTCATGTTATCAAGACTGAGCTATTAATTTTTTCTTATAAAAAACTTCATATTTTAATGAAAGAGTTCTAAATAAACAAAAAGAAGACAGATCAAACAAGTGGGGCTGGTCCGACCCAGGAAATCAAAATCTATGAATTTTTGTGTAAAGAAATTTTTTAAAAGGAAAGTTTTTCTACATTCACTAAAAGATATAGATAACGTTCTGCCAAAAAATGAGATAGATCGCACGGGTTAAAATATGACCTTCCATTGAAAAAAATAACTTAAGGTATTATGTTTTAATATTGATGACAAAATAAATTTTGATGACAAAATAGTGATTGGAGACATTTAGAGGGAACTTTGATTGATACGAGTCGGAGTTAATAAAAATTGTACTGATTTTACTGATACATCTTTAAGGTAAGACTTCTTATGAGATTTGAAAAATGTCAAAAAGCGCTTTACTTAAAAGAAATTAGTTTCTGAAAAAATTACGAAATAAAACTTGCAGCTTATTTTGTGAATGAACCGACTGAATTAGAGGTTTTGCAGAGACAAAAATAGTTCGGTAGTACATGAATTCAAAAACAAAACAAACAAAGTGACTGCTAATCAGTACAAACTCATAAAATATAAAGAAAATATAACAAAATTACTGCCTAATCTAAACAATTAAGTCCATAAATCTTTCTTTTATGACCAACTAATTAAACAAGTTAAACTTTATTATCAGAGAACATAATTTATATGACTTATTGATAGCAACTCAATATAGCAAATACTCAAAATTTCAAATCTCAAAAACTAGGAAATCTAAAAAAAGTGCTTCATAGCTAAGAATAAAGTATTGTAAACAATAAGAGCATAAATGTTCTTAAATAAAGTTTAATGTTAAAAAGTAAACAAAATTAATAGTCAAATAAATAACTTGAATATTTTATATCGTATAATACATTTAAAATAAATGAAATTTATTAATCAAATTCTTACGTATTTTATTTAAATTTTTTATTGTTGCCGTTTCTCACTTGCGCACGTTACGCTGCATTAGCAATTCAATTGAGCTTTCAATTGCAATGCATTTCAATGGAAACTAAGTGTTCTGCTGCAATTGTTGCTAGTGCTGTTGCTGGTGCTGCTGTTGTTTGGATTTGAAAAATGTTTCAATCGCATTGTGTAATTTGTTGCTCAGCTCACAAGAAATTAGTTTTAATTAATTTTGTTGCATAAAATCAAATGATTTTTTCACGATATTTTAATTTTGAATATTTGTTTAATTTACATTTTTTTCATTTATTTGAATTTTTGTTTTCGTTTTTTATGTGATTTTAAATATTTATTCTTTTGAAATTTTTTATTTTTTGAATTCTTAAGTTTTTATTTAAAATTATATTTAGTTTAAATTTGATGTTTTTTTTTTAATTATTATATTATATCAAAAAAATTAATATATTTATTTCAAAATGTTTTCTTCAACAGCTTATTTTTTGCTGAATTGGTTGCATACTGACAGACTGGCTGTCTGTTGATTTTTCTTTTTTTTTTGCTTTACGTGCTTTTTCTTGTCCGTCTGTCTGCCTGTGCGTTTGTCTCACTGTCTAATTGCAATTTTCATGCTTGTTCGCCTTGAGCTGCCGATCTGGGTTTTTTGATCATTTAGTTATTTATTTTGTTGTCACTATTTTGCACATAATTTTTATAAACAACTTTTAGTTGTTATATGAACACAATTTTTTTTCTAAATTTTCGTGCTTCTCTGGACTTAAATTTTTTATTTAAAAATATGATTTCATATCTTCGTTTTCATTTATACTTTGAAGTTTTTAGCTAATAAATACAAAATTTTAATTTTGTAACGTCTTACAATTACGATTTTCAAATTATTCAACTTTTGATATATCAATTGTTTCCAGTTTAATAATATAATTTATGTATTTTGTTGTCTCTCTGATGTTTTACTAATTGTAGCCTTGTTACTCATGAATTAATTTTTCAGCAGCTTAATTGCATAGTTCGAAAATTTTATGTGCTTACACAGCGCAAATTATAAAGTAAACATATGAAAAAATATTTAAATTTCTATTTAACAAAAGTAATCTCGTAGCAAGCGCTTTTGAAAGAGAGAGCTTGTTTGCTTTTTCTAATAGTGTACTGGCTATTAAAACTTTGCAGAAATTTTCAT
This sequence comes from Meiosimyza platycephala, assembly GCA_963662105.1. NCBI lineage: Eukaryota > Metazoa > Arthropoda > Insecta > Diptera > Lauxaniidae > Meiosimyza > Meiosimyza platycephala. The sequence goes on from OY759210.1 coordinate 97,028,471, forward strand.
GAATTTATAATTAACATTTTAATAAGTTCGCATTCATACAAATAGTAAGTATCAAACTTTATGCGGATAAAAGTCTGTGTTGGAAAAGCTACTCAAAGTTTGATAACATGCAAATAAAATTCAAAGTTGGCAAACAAAAATAATAATAAATTTCTAAATGGCAAAATACTTATTAAAAAGACCAATTGAGTCAAGTAGTCCCATTCAACCCATTCAATGAGCTTAAGGTATAACTTCCCAAAAATATTTTGTAATTTTTTTTTTTTTGGATTTTTTTTTTTTGAAATGATTAAACAATGATTTAAATGGTTTTTCCGATTTAACACTCAAATATATTGAGAATTTTTGGGGTTACATAATGCAATATTTAATTTTTTGTCAATTTTCTCTGTCCTGATATTTTTTTTAATAAATATTTAATTTTCTTTCGGTGAAAATTTCGTTTTTATTTTCAATGTGAATTAATAAATTAATTTTCAAACATATTAAACAGGTTCCCTTCAGAAGAATCACTCATATCAAATACAACTTGCTTGATGCAATAAATTGGCAATTTTCAATTAAAACTCTTCTATGTTAGAGACTTGAAGCAGTAACCATTTCTTGCATACGCTTTAGATAAAAAATACAACTTAAGAAGTCATGCAAAAATGAGGAAATAAATCTTTTATTTTTTTTATAAAAACAAAGACAAAAAATATATTCCTTTGGCATTCATTTTAGAGCACTAAAGGAAAAAAATAAATAAGAAACCACACACGTGAATACAAAACGAATTTGCTTTGTGGCAATAAATTTAATTTTATATGTTTTTTGACCGATATTTTCTGCAATTCTTACGCTGGCATTTTTCTTTTTGACAAACAAATTTATTTTCCTTTTTGCAGTGGACATTTCCTTTTACTGTATATTGAAAAATATTCTTTTGATATTTCATTGCACTGAGTCTTGCACAAAAATAAAAAAAAAAACAAAAATACAGTTCATGGGCTTTTCTATAAAATGTTTATAAATATAAAAATTTAAAAAAATTATTTTTGATTACAAAATTAAACACCCATGTTAGAAACCTTTTTTTTGAAAAACAAAATAAATTTAAATTTTTTCTATTCCAATTTAAACTATGTTTTTTTCTTCTCTTCAAATGAATAAATAACTTTTACTTTCAATGTTGCATATCATCAATTATAACACAAATTACATATAGAATTGCCCATATGCTCAATGATTTCTATTTGATGTTTCCTTTAACATATGCAATGCAGTGTTCATGAATTTTCATCACTAAATATTTGCTCTTTGATATTGGCATATTTTTGTTTCAGTAAAGAATTTTCTTCTTTTTTTTCATCAGTGACAAAATTACGTAAATGATGCTCGTAAATATGCCGGGAATATTTTTAGTCGTTGCTTTCAAGTTTATTTTATGAATGAATTTGTTTATATTGTTCTTTCTGCATAGTATTTTCTAATGCGAGTAATTGTATTTATTTGTTGTTTATTTTATAAATGTCGTCTGCGTATTTTAATTTGTTCATTAAACGTAAATTTGATTTTAATTGTGTCATAAACTAAATGACTTAATGGTGTGGTGAAATTTCAAGTTTTCTTTGAAAGAGTAAAGCAAATTGATAAATAGATTTGTTTGGTGAAGAAGGCCTATATTTGGAGAAAATTTTCCGCAGTTTTTTTTTTGAAATTAGTATATAAAGAGAACTATTTATTATAAAGTATATTCTGAATTCTTATGCAAGCGTTATCGTCAAAAGTGTTATCGGTAAAACTAGCATTTTATCGCAAAGATATTTGAGCCTTAAACTGATGAAAAATCAATTAAAAAAATTAATGTTTGTCTATTGTTAATGATTTAATAGCTTGAAAATTTGTAAATGAAATATGTATAGCTAAAAAATTTGATGTGAAGTACAATTTGACATCATAACAAATCAAGATTAAAATTTGAAATTCGAAATTCAAAAAAGTTTGAGCGATGTAACCTACTTCTCCTTAAGAAATTCGCTAAAACTGAAAACGAAAAGGCCATGAAGATTTTCTATAAATTTTGAATCAGGTCTGATTTATAATTTTGGGTCATGGTTTATTAAAATTTCAGTGTTTTTTTGCTTCAAACTTTAATTTTAGAATTTAAGGTGTTTTTATGTTTCTTTTATATCATTAGAAGAAAAATTCTAACTTTTATCTGAACTAAAAAAACAGAAAGTTTGGAATGAACTCAAAAAACAGTCAAACTTTGACTAAAGTGATTGAATAGGAGTGTGACAAAAGCTCTTAAACTATGTATCTTATGATATATGCATGTATTAACTATAAGAAAATGTCTATCTAATTTTTATATTTTTATATCAAATATTATGAAGAACGACACATCATATTGAAAGTAATTTGTTGTTTTTCATAAAAATATAATGGATTCAAATAGCGCCTTTAAAAAAAAGTTTAACAAAATTTTAAAAAATTTATTTAACCCAATTTTTCACATAAGACTTATAGCTTTTTAAAATACCTTTCAGATGATAATAATTAGGGCGATTTTGGAGTTCCCGACCAGTAGAAATTTTTTAAAAGATGTATCCATGTCTCTTAAAGGCTATATCTATGTAAGTTAGTGTTTCTGCGTTCAAAATTTGGATTTAAAATTATACTCAGGAATATATATCATACATTGTTTGTATATTAGTTTACACAAGTGCTTTAAATGTTCCCTCCAAGAGAAGACACCCAATTTTCTCACAGAATAAAGACAAAAGGTGTAGAGAGTTTTGTCATTCGTAAAAATTTGCTCTATATATTTGATTTTTATGAATTATTTAAAGTATGAAAATCCTTTTAAAAAAAATTTAAAGTATTAAAACTGTTATATAAAACAAGGAAATTTATCTAATGAGAAATGTTTGGAAAATTTATTATCGGAGAAAAAAAAGGATCAAGCAATATTAAATTTATGGAGAAAGAGTAGTACTTTGCCAAATATAGCAAAAATTCCCGTTTTTTTGAATTTTTAGTTAGGAATATTTGTTCGGTGAAATTAATCAGGACATCATCCTCATCAACACAAAATGTTGCTCAAAGCTGTTTTTCCAACAACAGATGTTGGTCATAGACACAGAACTATTTGAAGCCTCTTTGAATTCATAACATTTCAATCCTTGAGCATTTTAAATAAGCTAAACAACAGTAATGGCATCAAACTTTTCTTCAGGACATTCGCGCTGTGAAACACACAAAGCACAATGTACTGATTTCGCAAAGTTTTTAGCAAGTTTCCAACATACTTTTCTGAACACTTTTTTTCTGTAAAATTTGATTCATTATATCAAATAACGTTTCTTATATCGTTGGATTATTTCATTTATATAGATGAAAGATCCCATTTCTTTGAAAATTTTTGGGAAAAATTGCGAAAAAAGAATACCCGATCTTTAAAAAGCACGTTCCAACTCTAAATTCTGTAAATTTGCAAAAAGTCCAATTGACGTTGCCGCTGCAGAGTCTTTTGTTTCATTTGATATCTTTATTTTTTATAATTTACATAAATTAATTAACGAAAAATTTAATGCAATTCATTATTCGGATTTATTTTACTAATTGAAATTAATAAGTTATGTAAATTTCTCAATTCACTCAATTGTTGCTATTATGCAATTAGTTATTTGAATTTTTTTCAAGTATTTTAATTGAATTTAAATTTTCACTAAAAACCAGTTTTCTGTAGAATTTTTATTTTTTACGCACATGACATAAATGGGGCTCCGTATTTGCCATACAAAACGCCCGCCGATTTTTAAGGTCAACTGCTATTTATATATATTTTTTCCACTTTCAAAATTCAAAAAATATACACATTTTTCAAATTTGAACTTTTCTTAGCATTTTTTAAATTTCTATTTTGCTTTTAATAATTTTTTACATGTAACTTCAAGTAATTAAAAATATTCCATTATTTTTGAATTGAAACTCGTCGAAAGTAAACGACCTTTAGCGCCATAACTTTTAGTTTATACGCCACTTTGTATTTAATGCACACTTTTTGCTTAACGCACCTAATGCATTTTTTTTCTATACTGACAATGAGTAAATTTTCCAGTTTACCGTCTTGTTACCAATACCACAACCGCACACGACGAACTCACGCAACGAACTGAATGGAGTTAAAGATGTGTTGCTGCTGTTTAGCAAGCGTTGACGATAACATAAGTTTTGGTAAGCACTGTAACTATGGCATGCATTTTTTCGGCAGCATAGCGGCTTTCGGTGTTGAGCCAGCAATAACAACAATAAACAGCTTGGGGGCGCGCATAAACAAATAAAAATGTAAACAAACGAATTTTGGAGCGCTGATGCGCGTAGAGAAGAGAGCACGAATTATTTTTGTAAATTTTTCGTGCTATGAATGTTGCTGAGAGATTGTATGCTACAGAAACATTGCTGCTGGTGACAACAACAGTTTAATGTGTAGCAACATTGCCACGCAATTTTAAAAAATGTTGAATGTTGCAAAGCAAAGTACTCAAAACTCTGCTTCATATGCAGCGAGTGTAGATGGGCCAGAATGTATTAAATTTTTTTTTTTTTTTGATTGCAACGTTATCCTTTTCCTTTCAGAAATTATAGTTGATGCATGTGAATAACTCTTTGCGATTTCTTAAAATTTTTCATGTTTTCCATTAATTGCTTGTAAAAAGTGCACTTCAAATAGAAATGTTTTCCTTGGTATAATTTTTTTTTACTTCTACTCAAACGAAACAAATCAACTTTAATGGTAATTGTAAGTTTTACAGTTTTCATATGGTTATATTATGAAAATGCTGCGATTTATTTTAGCGGCAGCTCTAACTCATACACACATTTTTTATCGCTAATATCACACTCACCCCCAAACACAAAAAGTCATGTCAACAATAAATTTATGTATGACTTATAAGAAAATTTAAAAAAACTAGCGGTGATAAAAATATATGTTGCATAGCAACAACAACAACAAATACACTGACAATATCCTCACACGGAAAATAAAATTTTGTTAATATTTAAAAAAAAAAAACTAATTTAGTGTTTATGGATTGATATTTTATAGCTGCATAGATCCTCTCCTATAAGCAAAAATTAATGTTACTAAACCAGATGTCCTTTTTCAGTACAATTATATATAATTTCTTAATAGTACCTACAGATAGTACTCATATAAAAATCTTGTCAATACTATTGGGCTGATTTTTCCTTCATAGCTCTTGAGCTGACAGCAATTTTTGGAAAAAATTATCCAAAAAAGTGGATAGTAATAAACGGTTAAAATTGGACCAAGTATAAATAATAATTAATAAATAAAAACAAATTTTTTGAGATTAACAACATACATACATCTTCGTTTGGATATATATTTTTTTTTATTAAGGAGTAAAATATATGATTTTGGGTGCAACTAATATACCCTTACAATAAATATATTTGTGAACAATGAACAAAAAATAGTGTAGAGTTACTATATAATATTTTGGTTATTAAAGGGGAAACATTTTTTTTGTTGAACTCCTTTTCTTATTTTCGGCGAATCATTTCCTTATCCGGGTGAGTAAAACTTTTCTTAACATTATGTTTTTATGTCAAACTTATCAAAAATTTAAAATGAAAAATTTTGTTTGTGTATGCCGTCTGTCAGTTGCTTTGACAACTTTATATTTATGTGCTTATCTGCGTTTAAGTACCCGCTGATCTCATTGTGTGAGTGTGTCTGTTTGCATGATTGTTGGTATTAACATGACAGACGATGACAGTTAAATTTGATGAATGCATTCAACATTTTGACGAGTTTATCGACGCAACTTTTTTATTTGAGTTTACTCTAACAAATTTATGTTTAAATCATAAATCTGTAGAAAATTACAATGTAAATTTATTGTTGAAGTGTGCTAGGTCGCGTGGTAGGGGACAGTTCAATGAAGTGAAAAAATGCAAATAAATTGATTCTTATTTATTTTTTTGTTAATGTGATATTTATATATTTGGGGTGTTTTTGATATTTTTTGAATTGCTTACACTTCTTGCGACTCAATAGACATAAATATTTTTTATTTCCTTTTTATATAAACTTGTGAAAAGCAGAGCTAAGTAGGAATAGATACTTATTGATAAATTTAGAATTATGAAAATGTTTATTGCTGGAATGAAATAACCAAATGAGTGAAATATATTTCAACCCAATATTTTCCAAATATTTTTTGCTAATACTAACAATAAATATTTTCAAAATCTTTTAAAATTTTTTTTTAGCGTAACCAATTACCAAAAAATCTATTTACATAGTTTTCAATGGTTTTTAAAAAACATTTTCAAATTGAAAAGATAAAACCGATTTTTTAAATATCAGTTAACCATAAATGAATATTGTAAAAGTTTTGTAAACATTAAAATTTTCTAAAAAATAAGTTTTTTGTATAATTATTCATTTCCATACCAAAAAGCAAATAATCCTGAAACAACGCGAAACTTGATAAAAAATCTCCCGTATTACTATAAATACGCATATATCAATCAATATTATGTATGTATGATCTCTCATTTACAAAACTATCAAGCTGTCAAAAGAGGCCTAAATTGCATTAATTTTTAAATCACTAATAGTCGAAAGTCCCAAACCATTTTTTCAAAATCTGTCAAATCAGCTTGCACATGCCACAATCACAGAAATCTCATTCAATTTATTGCAAATGTATTTACACCACGTCATGCTTATTAAATTTTCCTATTAATTTTTGCTTTCTTGCTAATTTATTGTATGCTTATTTATAGCTTTAGCAAAAATAAATGTAATATCATGCCTATCATTTTGACAGTTTACTGCAGGAGCAGTGAAATCTTAGATAGAAACCAGATGTAAGCGATGACGTTTGACTTTTAACATCATTTAGCAGCATACGCCTTAAGCGATATAATTTTTTGTTTTTTTGTTACTTGTAGAATGAATTGAGTTCTGTACACGATGACGTTGAGTATCATGAAAGAAACAGCTCGTGCTTGACGCTTAATAGATAATTTCATAAATCAGATAATAATTGGGTTAATTTGATTAATATTGATTTAAATTCCTTTTACAATTATTTTTGTATTTCATTCATTTTAAACTGAAAAATTATAATTTTAAGAAGGTGACGTGAAAAAATGAAACAAAATAAACCGAGGTTGTGCACACTTTTGAAAGTTGCTAGGCAAATTAACTTGTGTTAAATTTGAGAATATAGATTTAGTTCAACTGATCCAACAAAAAAAAATGTAATCCAAGTACAAATGTCAGGAAATTGTCCGTTGGAAAAATAAGTTCGAGTATCTTGTATCAAAAGTAAACTTATGGGAAACTGCGAGTCTGCCCTATTGACGTGCTTGTTATAACTAAGACCATTTTTATCTATGGCACATTCCAGTAGAGCACTACATAAATAGATTTAAACAAAGAAATCAGAGACTGAACACCTTCTCGGAGAAAGTTTTCCAAACATTTAAAGGTCATGAGGTTGAGGTTGAAGCTTTTCCGTTTTAAGTTTTCTTTGACGTCGTCGTACTAAGTTTTTTTTTCCTGAATTGTTTGATGAAGTACTTTCGGCGGTGATTTGATTTTGTATGGAGTAAATAAATTTAGATTTCTTCAGCCTCTTCATCCGATTCAGTTTTTTTTAACGGCAATTTGTGTTCAGTTTAGAAATAAGATAATCTGATAATTCCAAATAAAATGTATTTACTTTATTGAAAGCGTAAAATCAACAGGTGTGAGAAAAGTGATGTTTCCGTTTGCTCTCTTATACAATACACCTCGCATAAGGCAAATCAGAAACATGCGTCCTGTTGCAATGAATCAAGTTTTACTGAAATGTTGCTGAAGTGGTTTATAAACATTAAAGATAGACTCGTTTTCAGAAACATATGAATATGTAAAATCCAATTAAAGTATACCATAAACAAAGTGAAAAGAGGAATATATTAGGCATTTATTAGAACTGTTTTGTTATTTGAAATAGAAAGCATGTACTTCTATGTGATAAATAAATAAACTTTAAACGGAAAATATTCAATGGATATAAAAATTTAAATTTACATAGTTTTTCAGAAATTTAAAATATTTTTATTTAATGTACACAACTGCTGTATAACTCAGCAGCAACAAAAATCATATTTACATAAGAAAAATTTCGAAGTTTTAAATTTAAATGAAACCTTAATAACTAAAATTTCACTATGCATCATTGTGTTATACATTAACACAAGAGTTATTGTTGCAACAAGAGCTACAGTACAGCACAGGGCCAACAACAACATATTTTAGCTTCATTTTCAACATCAGTTGTAACTATAGTTGCCTTAAAGTAGGCAATGTTGTAAATCATATAAGCAAAAATACGAGTAAATAGCAATTAATAAGAGCCAGTGCGCTATACGATGAACAAACATAAATAAGCGCTAATTAAAGCCGATACATTGAAAACTTGAAATTCTGTTAAAAAGCAAATGCATGCGTATGCGTTTACATGTTAGTTTGTTTGTTATGTGAGTGTTTGCAGTTTAACTTACAGTTTTGCATAAAAAACTGCATAAGTTTTAAGAATATTGTTGCAGTAAATTGCTAAAAGCATCACGTACTAAAATTATTTTGCGAAAAAAAATAGTTCTCATTAAATTTCGAAAAAACGAAACCTACTTTTTTCGAAAATGAGCCTTTGGTTATATGTAAAATGGTTAAAAATGATACTATGATAATGTTTTTTCTTCGCTTACCAGGGTTGCAAGTTAAAAAAACGAAAAATATTTTGGAAAAAGTTGATGACCTTTTTTTTTTGTTCAGCAATATTAAATTATTTGTAGTACATTATTTTTGCGGACAAAATGTATAACTTTTTTTTGTGCTTGTATATAACTTTTACCTCCAATTAATAGCTTCTTGCGAAATTTTCCAATTCCTGGTCTGGTCTGGCTGCTTCAAAAAAATTGCCACTTGGCAACTCTGCCGCTTACCCAAATCTCCGTGATAGGGTATTACTTATGAGCTACAACAATTTTTATTCCATATTAAAACTTGCTTACCCAAAATCGCTGTTGCACATTATACTTTGCAAAACCTTAATTACAACCTAACATCCATGTCCATAGCTTAAAAAAAAAATTTATAAAAAGTAATGCAAGGTTCTACCGAGATTTGAACTCGGATCGCTGGATTCAAAGTCCAGAGTGCTAACCATTACACCATAGAACCCTATATTTAGACCATCAAAATTAATTGAAATACGTATGATATAAAACAAACTTAATACGTAACGTAAGTTGTTTTAAAAAGAAATGCATTGCGTTAACTACATATATTTAGATTAGCAACATATATTTTCTGAATTTATTAATATTTGTGTGATATAAAAAAGCTGTTGAATAATACATTTTATTTCTGAAGAAAAAAATAAAAGACCCCTTCATATATTTTTTTCACAAATTGTAAATCTAAATTTTTTGACAAAAAGTTTTATAAATTTGATAAATTGGCAAGATCAAAGCATTTGAAAATTGGTAAAAAAAACTGCTCGTATCAATCTTTACTTATTATTTTAAAAAAAAGTCAAAATCAAATAAAATTTATTTCATATTAATTTATTAATATCATTAAAATTAAGGTCAAAAAAATGTCAACATATTGTGACAACAACCAAAAATAACCACAACCATTGTAATGAGCACAGAAAAACTGGCATTAACAAGCGCGTCGAAAAGAACAGCAATAAAATTTAGCACCCTATGGCAAACAACTTGTTGCATTGGCCATAAATTTAAAAATTGTTTTTTATTTTTTCTTGCATTTCTTCTTGTTGTTCTTATAATTGTCATATCCAACGTATGCAACGAAGCACTTTTAAATTAATCGCACTGCGATTGTAAGCAATTAAAAAAAATTTATTGAAACATTAAAAGACCATAAAAAATAATTATTTTCACATTTGGTACAAGTATGGGGAAAATTTTCATGAAAAAATTTTGAAATAATTTTATAAAACAACAAGAAGTACATAAACAATATTGTGAATTCGGCTGCTTTGTATAAACTTTAGTTATTTAAAGGTACACAGTGCGTATGAGTCACATGCAATTAAAATTGGCGTCAAAACAAATTTTTTTTTGCTTGAAGAGTTTTATTTTGTATAGCATTTTATGCTGACGCCTAAAAAACCTAAAAATATTCAAATAAAACAAAATTGTTTCTAATTTATACGTTTCAGTTTAAAAGTTAGTTAAAAAATCACATTGTTTAAGGACATTATTGTTATGACTATATCAATTACTACAGGCTTCACTATATAAGGGTCAGTGGCTGTTCTTGCTGTAGCTCAGCTTTATCATTACTTTAGCATAAACAATCCAATCAGTTTGATAGATCTTATTTGCATAATACTTTCAATGTATTCTGCTTTCTTTTCAATATCTATTGCAAATTTTTTAAACTCTAATCCATTTGGTAGCATTTGCCGCACGTACCCCTTTTTTTTTGCATGATTTCAGTGCGCGAGTTTCTTTTTTTCGTTACAGCGACAACAAATGCAAATTTTCGTTTCATTCATGCACACTGATCTCTATTGCACTTGCCATTGCATGTATAAAGTCATGCATGCTCAATGAAAGTCTATATGTAAACGAATGGATAACTTACACCGCGCTAAAAACCAATCACCGGATATTGTCATTGAAATCCCTTTCGCTTTCTATTTCGATTTAGCGTTCGAATTCTCTTTTGTCGTTGCTTTGCATCTGAATGCGCCGCATTGTACATTGGATGTGCATAAAAAATCAGCTTAATCCTTTGAATAAAAAATTATCAGTCGTTGTATTAGTGGCATAGTAGGAAATATGCATGCATATGATTATCTTTAAAATAGTAGGTGAATGCGAGCACTAGTGGCGTGATGCTTGAGCTAAATTATGTTACTTTTTATTAGTATGGAAAGTGCTGAAAAATTTTCAAAAAGTCACAAAATTTTGAAAAAGTTGATGAAGTTGAGAAATGTTAAATAAGTTGAAAAAAAGTGGAATAAGAACAATAAGTCGAGAAAAATTTAAGGATTCGAAGAAATATTGAAATAGCAGAAAATGTTGAGAAAGTTCAAAAAAGTTGATCAAGTTAACAGACGTTAAAAAGAAAGTAGAATGATTTATTTAAGTCGAAAAGTTTTGAAATAGTCAAAAAATTTTGGAAAAATGGAGAAATGGAAATATATTTTATGTACCGAAGAAGTCGGAAAAGTTACGAAAATTCGGCCTTTGTTATTCAAAATACTCTAATACCTACATGAAAATTTAAAATTCGATAAAAATATGTCACTTCGTCTGCACACTATCAAATCAGACTTAAAATTTGTTAATTGAATAACAGTTTCTAACAAAAAAATTAAGGAAAATCAGTAAATTACTGCAACATTAAAAGCCATGGTTTAGTTTTGGGGCTTAAAACAGCTAGCATGTAGTTTAGAGAAACATAAACATTTTTGGGATATAATTATATTGGAATTAAGTCCAATCAAGGTATCAAATTAGAAAAGTTGACATATGACACATTGCAATATTCCTTAGACGATTTTTCGCTTTATTTTATAATTTTTTTTATATTTTGAAACGTAGTTTCACTTGTTACCAATTTTTTACTGGACTAAATTCGCTCAAGCACAAGTAAATGTGCATGTGCCTCTTAAGTGGCTTTAGTTACCTCGTCTTTCTTTATGGTTTAATTTCCTGCTGTACATTTAATTTCCCTGTTGTATGATTACATTGGTATGTGTTTCCATTTCTGTCCATGTCAATGACTGCTCATCATGGCCGACGTGCGCTTAGCTTATTGCTGTTGTTGTTGAAATCATTTAACACAAAAATGTGTGTCACTAGTTTACAGGACAGGATGCATTTTCACACTGAAATAAAAATGCAAATCAGTAGCTGACGAAGAAGCGGTTTAATAAAAGTAAGTAAGCGGAAAATGCCACAGTGCTATATTATACTGAAAATTACATGAAAGCATGATTGTATGTTCACACAGAAATTTATTTGATGTCAACGAAACGGTGTTTGGAAGCTTTGAATGCAGAATAAATCTGCAACTTTTTCTATAATTTTTTTCAATAAACTCTATGTAATTCAATTTTCATCATTTCTTATTATTATCATTATCATTTTAGAAAACAAAATAAATTTAAGAAATATCAACATCAATTTGAAGTTAAATTTCTAAAAATTTCCGCAAAAATTTTGCTTAGAGTAGGTAACACACTAAAATTAATAAAATTATGCGTTTAATAAATTTACTTTAATAAATTATGGAAAAGTATGTGAAAATTTAGAACATCATTTGTTTGATGGCAGGCATAAGAAAAAATATAAAATATGAAAACACACAATATCCATTAACCAATAAAAGTGAACCCTTCAATTTGTGTTTAACTTTCTTAAGAAACTTTATTGTACTTTTTAAGCAACAAAAATTTTTATTTATCTTCATTAGTCCCTAAGCGAATTAATGAGCTGCAAAAAAGAAATTTAATGAGGGTCAAGGTTAAAAAGAAAATTGTTATGAAACAAGCTAACTGATATCGTCTGACGTTAGCAGTTGTTGAAGGAAAATATTTTGGTATAAATTTAAATAACGTCATGCAATTAAAAATATTCTAATCCAAAAATGGAACTGATTGAATTCAAACTTAGGAAACGTGTTGTCCTGTTGGCTGATTATTAAATCTCTCAATATTTTTCTATTTCTTCAAAAAATGACTGAGACAGGGGGGATAATAATTTGAGATCTTTAGTTGATACCCTTTTATCGTGTAGATAATTTGTTTTCTGAGCTAACTGCTTAAATCTTTGTCTAAGTGCTTACGATAGATTCTTTGAATGATCCTTTGCAATTTTTTTTAAAAATTTGATTTTTCAAAATTTATTCATGAGATGTTACGAGACGTTCATTAATTACGTGAGGTGTTTTTTTGAAAATTTGGACCCCTCCTCCCCTTGGTGAGATCTGGCGGTACCCCTCCCTTCTCTACCGTGAGATTTAAATTATAGATTTTAATGTAAATTCTATTCATTAAGAAGTTGACGTGAGGTTTTCCTTGACTTCCTCCTCCCCTTTGGTGAGATGTGGTGAGACTTTGCCCGAAGCCACTAATACCCTATTTTGACTCACGTAATTAATGGACGTCCCCTTATATAATCTGCAAGCGAAAATCTTGAAAACGAATGAGTTATTAATTTTTCAAACGCATCAGCTTTTCAATAGCTGATAGATATTCAAAAGAATCATTGAAATGACATTTGTCTTTATGATGCTAAAATCATTTATTTTGATACATTTTACTAATGTGCCAACGTCTTAGCTACATATAAAATATATTTCAATTATTTTAGCACTCAAGAACTGCCCTTCTTCTTCTATGCATAGAAGCAACTAACTTAAATTAAGTGAAAATATAATTTATTCTACGCGCACAATTTCTTGAAAATAAAACAAAAGGTCGTGAAAATCATTCATTTGGATGCTGATTGCATGCTACGTTTGTTATGGCTTTGGTAACATTTTGCTGACATTTGAACAATGAGTTGCGGTCACTTTGAAACTTTTCTTGAAATTTTGTATTTTCAACTGCTGCAAGTAAAAGCAAAGAATTGTACGCAGAAAATGTTGACAAAAGGTAGCAGAAGTAAAATTGTGTAATAGAAATTTCTGTAAAAGTTATTTAAAATTATAATTGAATTTATATAATTAAATTAGTGTAAAAAAAAAAATTTTAAATGCTATATAATTTAAACAAACATTCACATTTTCTTATTGACAACTTTCTCCAGAGAAAAAATAAATATCTCACATTTGAAAAAATTATTTATTTATATCATATAGAGAAACTACATAAAACAAAAGGCGAATTTTTTATAAAAAAATTTCAATAAAGCGAAAGACGGAAAACCGACAAATAATACTTTTATTACTTATAAATTCGGTTAGTTTTTCTGCCCAAAATTAGGCGCATAAGCTTTTAAGAAGTACTTTAAGCAAAATTTTTTTTTCGGCATTGTACGATTTTTAGCTTCCGGCTAATTTTTTATGAGCTGCGAAATGATTGGGTTATTTTACCTTCATACAGCACTTAACTCCTTTTTAAGACACACGTTATCGTACTTTTATTTGAAATAATGTTTTATTTATATAACCATAACTCATTTTATTGCATCTGCTCTCCCACTGGTGTCATTTAATTTTCCCGATTTTAATGAGTTGTCCGTTCGTTCTCTAGACAATACAACGATACATTAAAAGTAAAATAAGCGTGTGAGCGATGTTCATACAAACCTGTTATATTGACACATTTTATGTACATAGAGCACATTATATCGCTGTGTGGATAATCGTACGTGTGTCTGCGTTTTAATACTCGCCTTGGGACAGTAAATCAGTAAAGTAGCAAAATCAAATTAAGGCACCGCAGACAATTGACATTAAAGTTTATTTTTCTTTGACCAGGCCAAAAATTACATGCCCTACACTGCAATAATACTAGAAAAATCACAGGCTCAAACTCTCAGCAGAATTTTGGTAATTTTTTCGCATTTGTTGCGGGGTAATTGGAGCACGCTATTATATTTATTTTAGAGGGAACCTTAAATAGGTTTTTGGTGATTTTTATAATCTCTCGCTGTGGAATAGCTCCAAATAAGAAATTTTAAAAAATTACTCAGAAGTACAATATTCAGATTTGCATATATAAAAGTTCGAGAATAACTATTTAAGGTTCACCCTAACAACCAAAAAAACAAAAATTATTTAATTAGCTACGCTGAGCATAATTTTCGGAACTCATTTTTTTAAAAAAGTTTTCAAGATACAGCGCTGTCAGTTTAAAATTTTTGTGGGCAGTGACCAATTTTGCCAACTATCAGTACCTTGCACTACGCTATATTACTTGAACGATTTATTCCCACTAACACTAAGTACACAAAAAAATGTGACTTATGCTTCTGGACAGACAGAAATTGCTGGTCATACTTAAACTTAAAGAAAAATTTAATAATTACAGCATGTAGGGTATTAAAGGATTAAACGAAGACAGATTGACATTCACCCTAAAAGCGTAATTTAAGTTAAAAAGGATATACAAAAAAATAGAACTTCTATCAAATACAATTATTGGCTTTTAGCCTTGATTTCCCTAAGGTCTCAATTTAGTTGTGCCTTTTTGTTTTCCACTGTAAGCTTTTGCAGCTTTTGAGTGCGAAATAATAAGTGAACGTTGATGGAATAGCTAACAATACTTACGTTATATCACTCTAATGTATTTGAGACTGTCATTTTACTGAAACGTTAAAAGTCAAAAAATTGATTGAAAGTTCCAATATTGATTTTATTTTCACTCCATCTCTTTAACTTTTGCTATTCACATTTCATTGCTTAAGACTTAATCTTCGTATTTTCTGCTACTAAAATAAGAAAAAACTTTTGTACTCATAATTTAATCCTTTTAACAAACTTTCCATTACCTTATTAGGTATTTTCTATGATATTCCTTCCATACTATAAAAGTTTATTTTTTGAGCATCTACTTCAAAGTGTCATTAGCAGCTTCCTGAGTATTTTTTTCATCACTTGATGACATTTTTTTATGAATATTTGACTAAGGATTTTTAGGACAAAGTAATATTTTACGGAAATTAATGACTTTCATAATTTCAAATTAAAAAAATTACTTTTTTTTAAGTGATAAAATAAATCATGTTACTTAAAAACTTAAACTTTACTGTTTAAAATGTAACAATTTTATTTGAAAACCATGGTAAAGCTTATGAAATTATTGCAACTATACAAAAATTTTATATACATATATTAAATTTTGGGTAGTTTTTTCATTATAAAGAAAATTTGAGGGACACTCCACATCACTAGTTGATGGTGTTAATAACTATCATTCAATAATTTTGATTTTTTTTTTTAAATAATTGAAAACAAATAACTGAAAACAACCACAGCAATTGTATGTCCTTTTTATTCTTTCAAAGTAGTTACTATCTCACGTCCTTGAGCCATTTTTCAAATTGAACCATCACAAGTTTCAATCTCATTTTTCAATTTTCTTTCAACGACAATTACTCATTGCCATGTGCATTTTGGTAAACTGTTTTGATGTGCACAGCAAGTGAAATGAAATTGATATAAAAAGTTTTAGAAATTGCATAAAAATATCAAGCGGGATATAATATTTAAGAATATAGAGAAATACACACTTTATTAAGTACTCACACATATATACATACTTGTGTGTGTGAAATGAAAGTTGCACGTATAATCAACGCGTTTCAGTAGAAATATTGTCGCTACTTTGAAAAAACAATACGATTTGTTGTTTTTGTTGCATTTGCTGTTGTTGTCACGATTATTGTTGTGGCATAGTGCAAAAGGGTGTTGAATTCAGTAAGGATGTTGTTACTCGCTGCTGTTGTTGTTGTCATAAACGAAACTAGGTCGGGGTCTATGTAAAATGTGCATAAGTGTTGCTGTTGCTGTTAGTGCTGCTGAAAAACGATATCACACAACAAGGCATTCGCTCATTCGTTCGTTAGCTTGCTTAAGAAATGCCAGCAACGTTGCAAAACGTTTGTTGACAATTATTGCTATAATGCGTTTTGTTGCAGCAACTACAATTACAACTGCCATATAAAAATAAAGTGGCGTAGTCAACAATTAATTTCGTAGAGGGATAGAAACTATCGGGACAAAAACTCATATACATAATTTAAAACCACACATCTCGATATAAAAAATGATGTAGAGCTCTAAGGTAACTTTCCTGTGTGCTATGACGCGCTGATTTCGAAAATAACCACCAGATTTTCGAAAAAAAAACTGACTTATGAAACCGATTCATTTGTTTTATTTCGTCTTAAAAACCTCTTGAAATCATATTAATGAATGTCTAGAAAGCAAAGAAAATAGAAAACAGGATAACAATTGCATTTCATAATAATAAAAATATATGAAAACTGGTGGTTAAGTAAAAACCCCTTAAATTTTTTTACTCACAATGAATTTGGAAATCCAATTTTTTTAGATGGAGCTTCTCAACAGGAAGCCAACCCTAACTACGCCCTTGACATCAGTACCCACTGCAATCGCACTAACATTGTCGGTAGTAATAAGCGTGATAAAATGTGTGACGCAAAATACGAATATCACCAACACAAAATATTTCCTAATGTTCTTATTTAAGTTGAGTTGAGTTGAGTTTTCATTTTGTGTCATTCGAGGATGTTTTGTCTGTCACTTTTTAGTGCAATTACTGCAACAGCTACTGATGCTACTGCCATTGACCCAGTTCTATTATGATCATCTGGTAATGGTTTGTCAATTAAAAGCGCATAAAATGCAAAAACTTTAATTGTTCAATACAATTGCTGATGGAGCATTTGGTTTGACAGTAAGTGATAAATTGAAGGATATTGCAGAATATAAAATCTTGTCAATAAGAATTTAAATGATGACAAATATAACAGAAATTGTGCTTTCATAATAAGTTCTAAGGAAAATTTTTCGTTTAATATTTAAATTAGAGTAGTTTATGAACATCCTGGAAAGTTATTGAATTTATTAAGCAACCTTCGACTTCTAATTGAATTGCCATGTCAAATTAAAGTACTGAGTTCTTTTTAAAATCTCATTATTTGACACTAAAGTTTGTTTGCTAATTTGAACTATTGTCGTAGCTTGCAAACATGAGCGTTGCTATTATCCTTGTCACTAATGTATCATCAATAGACTTAAACATTTAATCGATGGCCAGTAAAGTTTGACACATGAGCGACGTAAAGAAAATGATGCATACAAATAAAGAAGAACAAAGACATAAATGATAGCACAAGACTTAAAATAAACAGATTATTAGTTCTTACCATATCAGACTGAGTGATTATGTAGCGTTGTGTGCGATAATTAGATAAGTTTTGACGATAATATAGGCTTATAAATTGTTAGGTTAAGTTGATGAAATAAATTAAATTTTTCGAAAACTAAAAGCTGAAAGACTTAAGTGCTGTATGCGAGTAAAATGCCATTTAAAATCTCATATGCGACTAAAAAAACCGTTAGTAAAGAAAATTTTCATATCATTAAAAACTTATAAAAGACTTAAAAGCCATCTGTGATAGAAATTTAAAAGCCATATTAGAAATTTGCGTATAAAATTGTTTGTGACTTCAAGGGCGAAAAAAGGACATCTCCCATTAAACTTCATTTTATGTCAAATGAATGCAAAACACTGCGAGAAAACTTAAACTATTTATATTCTTATGCTGCGAGTGATGCGACTTACGGAAATAGTACACAATGTGCTCGAGAAGGATACCGTATGACACTGATAAATTATATAAGTCTTAAATAATGTAATTATAAGTACTAAAAGTCGCACACGATTAAAATGCCACTTTCTAATTAAAAGTCTCACTCAACGAATAGGTGTCGGATATGACTAAAAAGTCGCAGCAACGAACACATCGCTTGTAACTAAAAGTTCTTATCCGAATTTAAAGTCATGTGTATGTAACTTAAAAGGACATGCAACTGCAAGACATATTCAAGTAAAAGAAAAATGATTGTAAGAATTTAAGTATATAAGTATGTAAGCGCCAAAGGACTGATAATGACTGATAATTCATGTTTTGTGAGTGACTTAAGATATATTGTCTATAATTCAAAATAATCTTATTTTTGGCAGAAGACTTATGTAACATTAAGCTTTATTTAGGCATTTTTTGCTTAATCATATGCCAAATAAAAAAGTCCTTTTTTTTAATTGTCGTTACAACACCTTGCTTTTCAATCTCCTGAATAAATTATTTATATAGGACTATGGCAATGTATGTATATAAAATCAGATTTTTTTTTAGATTTTTGAGTTACGAATCAGCAAATGCTTTGAATTAAATGTCTGCTTCAGCTCTCAAAGCATCAATTTGTTATCATAAGCTCTATTCAACAAAGGCTTTACTCATTTGCAAAGTTTTGAAAGCTTTTTTTATATCCGAAGAATACAACCATTGGCCTATTACAAATTTACATCATAAAAGAGCTTAAGTGATTTTATCGCTTGTATAACATGTCGTATGAGCAACAGTAAATTTATATGTGCTAATTCAAAAACTATTTGGATTTGATCTTAATTCTTATGTCGTCTGGATATGGCATGTACATAAATTTTGTTGGACCAATACTTGCCACAACGCAACCATGCACATAAATAAACTTTAATATTTAATGTTTTTAGTTGGAACCTTGATTTAAAATACTGAGTACTCTAATTGTGATAAATTGACTTACATGGTTTTTTAAAAATTTAATTCAAATTTCTTAAATTAAAATATTCGAAGGGAACTTCTTAAAAAATGTGCGACTTTAACTCAGTTTAATTCGTATATATATGTATGTATGTATGTATAAACAAATTTTTTAAACTTTTTTTCAATAAATTCAAGACATTTTTTAATTAAAACAAGATTATATGTCAGAATAGTCAAACGGAAAGATTAATTTCAAAAGCTGTTACTTTATTTAAAGCTGCAGTCAAACATTCACATAATTATGCCAGACATTCGTTTAAAAAGAAACAAAAACAATAAAACAACAGCAATTCAAAAAAAAAAAATTCAGAACAAAACAAAAAGAAATAAACAATGAAATAACAGAAATAATAAAAACCATGCAACATAAAAACCAAGCAGCAATAAAATTTCTCAAACCTCAAAATGTAAGTGAAGAAAAATTTCATGCAGTAAAAATCGACTGCAGTTGGCAACATGCACATTAGGGTGTGCCACGAAAATAAAAATTATAAGAATGTTACGCCTTATTTAGGAAACTAACATTAAGAGAGAGTCTCATCAGCAAACAAATATTTGCTATTCACCCTGTAATAACTTTCAAAATAAATTTGACATCTTAAATTTCTTGTCTGAAAAATTAATATTTTTGATAAATTTCTGACGAGAGCTACATTTTGCTACATTGGTCTTACGAAAAATATTTTAGTCTATGCAAATCGTACACCAGGCAACAAATTTAAGAAAAAATTGAATTTTGAAGCCTTTTAGCAAGCAAATATTTGTGGCGCTGAAACAGTCTCGAAGTAACTACTACTTCAAATTGAAATGACACTTTATACTTTAGGGCTTGATACACCCTAATGCAAATATACAAAAAAAAAACACACACACAAACAATCATGCACTAAGAATGGTGCAGACATTTACCATACGATTAAAATGCAATCGAGCGCATGTAAGTGTATTAAAATTAACTTTTTATCCTTGCCGCTTATGTGTGCGTCATGTGACAAGATACAAGGATTCAGATTTTACTTTATCAATGAATTTATTTTTGGTTTTTTCTCTAGCCATAAAATAAAGTGTATTTAATTTTATTATAATTTTGCTTGTGGCCAATGTGGCATGAATAAGCAGCAAAAGAAATAAAATAAAACAGAAGACGAATACAAAAATTAAATCGAAAGAATTAATTTTTATGTAGAAATAATATGTTGGAATTTATAGTCAACATTTATTTTGAGTCTGACTGTAAATAGCATAGATATTTATATTTTAATTTTTTTTTTTTTTATTTTATTTATTTGTTTTTTGCATAAGACTTAAGAATTCTGAGAAACCACAAGAAAATGTATATCTTAAGGAATGTATTGCTTGGTATCCTTGCTTCTAAAATAAAAGGAAAGATATGAAAAAATACAGCCAGTCAGTTTTCCTTATATTATTAAATTTTTTAACATAGAATGTAATTAATGTGTATTGTGATAAAAATATCACAAAACACGCTATTCTTAATGTAGGGTGTATTTAAAAAAATTAACGTATTTTGTTTTCATGTTTTTAACCCCAATAACGCCCCAACAAGTTAGCACGTAGTTGATTTGGGTCACTGACCACTTTCTTTATTAAATTTTTTACCCACAGGCGACTGCTTACACTTCGTGCTGCCTAAATGCTATTTCAATTTCTTTATGCTTTTCGAATTCCACTTCTATATAAGTACAATACATTTTCTCTGTTTGTCGCCTTTTGGCATGCAAAACAATTTTTCCCAATGGAAAATATTTTTTCTTTCCCGCCCTTTTTTTATCAATATTTCTTTAATCAATATCAACAAATTGACATAAAATTATTCCAACATAATTCTGCTACTTGCATTCATCCTTATTTTTTTTTGAATTCTCATGTTGTTATCGCCAGCCACCTTAGTTATGTTGTCCGTAATGACATACAACATACTTACAAGGGAAAAGCAAATTACAACGTTTGGGATTGGGAACTTTATCGATATCCGCATTAGCAGTCTCAAAAGTAGCCGGAAAAATGTGACGGAAACGGAAATGTGCAAACAAAATAACAACAAAAAAAAAATGGAAAAAATTCAAGTGGGCTTAAAAAAAATGACTGCGGTGCGTGCTGTAATCAATTTATGTTTTGAACAGATACAGTGGGCAATATTTTCTTATAGGATTTTAAGAGTATGCTGGCATAATCCTCTTTTAAATAAAAAGATTTTCGTAGTAATGTCATATAGATTTAGTAATATCCTTATTTAATATTGAGTAATATCCATCTCTAAGTAAATGATTTTGAAAATACCTACATATGTATATTGAAAATTTAGTTTATCGCTTAATTTTATGAAATATATATTAAATAATATCATATTAAATTTTATGAAATCTTACAAGAATATTATTTTGGAGCTTAGTGACTGACATTAAATTAAATATACCCACAAGTCATTGTTTCAAGATTATTTGAACTTTTAATTTTGGAACACATATCTTTAGTCGAAAATTCACCATTAGAGAAAACAAAGTCAACTTAATTCGGACATTCTTGTAACAAATGACTTTGAGCCATTATAATTTTATATAAGAACTTCCATCTACTTCCCACTGTGATCAAATTTTCTACAACAAATCAAATAAGTAATTTAATGCATTAGCTGGCACATAATATTTTCCCAATCATGCCCACTTCCATATCAAACGAGCAAATTTAGTTTAAAGGCATTTCATGCGCTTCCTTTCATTATCGTCATGTTATTTTTATATGCCTCCTGCTTAAATCAAGGCCATCGCTAGGATAACACTTCAAAATGCCAAAAACGTGTCCCACTATATGTCAAGCCAATAAAATGCTGCCAATATGGAAAAAAAAAAACCCCAGCCAAAAAACTCATTTTGCCAAAAACATAAACGAGCAATATTGATTGTATAGCATAGCCGGCTTATACGGCCGCTGACCTCTTAGGATGACAAGCAAAAAATCTAAAATGCTGTGTTTTTCTTTTATAAGCTGACAAAAATGAAATCAAAACAAAAGCAAAAAAAAAGGAATAAATCGCGAAAAATACCTAACATTTTCTTGAAAGTTAATAGCAAAAAAAACCAATTATTTGCGCTGTCAGAAGTCGAACATAAGGCTGCTGCTGCTTGAACATAATGTGCTAAGTTTAAAGGGGAATAAATTTTGCCATGCAATGCAAATATTTAATACCTACCAAAACAAAGAAAATTTGATTTCAAAGATAAACATTTGCTTAGGTCTTCACTCACATTTCTAGTGACGAAAAATGTTGTGCGTTCTATTTGTGGACGCCTGAAAGGCTGCAATATATATTTTTTTCATTACTATGTTGAATTTTTTTAGTTAATTAATTCGCTAGATTTTGTCTCGCAAATAATATTGCTTTTTATTTGGTAAAATTTCTCTCATGTTGTTATTTTTTTTTTGGGAAGACATTAATCATTGTGGAATTACTGTATAAAACAAAGAGCCCCAAGAAAATGTGACACTTTGAGCAGCAAATAGAGTATGTGCGATTAATGTGCGTGTGACATTTAATGCTTATTTTAAATAAGAAAGAAATCCGTTGTTGATATCATTAAATTTGATGTTTTAAAAGCAAATGATGCCAATAAATTTTATATTTTTATGATGATTGCTTGCACCCGCTGATCAAGTTACCAATTCATAAGTGTTGCCAGTGTCAATTTGTTCCATAGATGTTCTATAATTAAATTTTCTCATCATGCATATGGACACTGAGCACAAGCTCTAATCAGTGCACCTGATGAAACTCATCTAGAAGGTCAATTTGAGGTTAACTGTGTTTTTTTATATACAAACTTATCTATTTTATTGCAGATTTGTAATCCATGTATCTAAAATATATTTTTTGTAGCTGTACAGCTTGGTTGTATCATAGTTTGCAGTTAGCTTCATGAGACTAGATAGCTTTCAATTGTGATTTAGAAATTGTTAAAAACAACGATGATATTTTTCTGGAGTAGCACGCTTGCATACTATTTTTGCGACATACATACTAGAAAGACTTACATATATGTGTGTGCACAATCTATAAAGAGGAAAAATTATTGCCATATGCAAATATAAACATTATTTTAATTAGGTGTTGCAAGGCTTTTTGATATATTTGCCTGCATTTGATTTATTGCTACGGAAATGCATTGAAATGTGAATAATAGGATGTAGAGTGGAAGAAGTTATTAGAAGTGATAGAATGCGGTGTTTTTTTTTTTGATTTTATTTATTGATTTTTTTGAATATCCTTAGGCTACAAGATAATATAGCTATCCTGAGCAAAAAAAAAAATTTTTAGGGTGGTTCAAAATTAAACTTTTTTTTAAACCAATCGATATGGAAAGGTCGAAAATAGCCATTTCCGAGCTCAATCTATCAATTGGTGCAAAACAAAACTTTATTCTGAACCACCCTAAAAACTTTTTTAGCTCCAACCGATAAGAAATGGTCGGCAATGACTTTTGGACATACCTTAGGGCGGCCCCGGACCTTGGAAAACCCAAAAGGGTCGAAAACAGTAGCTCCCAAGGTCCGGAGCCAACCTAAGTTATGTCCAAAATTATTTTTCGAACTTTTCCAATCGATTGGAGCAAAATAAAATTTTCCGAAAATGACTCAAAAACGGTCCTTTCTAGGGACCGGAGTTACTCCGAATGATGTTCAAAATCCATTTTCGACCTCTGTTCATCGACTGTTGGCATAGCGTTTTTTTTCGAAAATGGACCGAAATCGGGCATTTTTGGGACTCGGAACCACCTCTGATGATGGTCAAAATCCATTTTCGACATTTTTCCATCGATTGGTGCATAACTTTCTTATTCGACAACGGACCGAAATCCGGGACTTATAGGACCACCTCTGATGATGGTCAAAACCCATTTTCGACCTCTTTCCACCGATTGGGGCATAAAATTTTTTTTCGAAATCGGGGACTTTTAAAACTCGGGACCACCTCTGATGATGGGCAAAACCCATTTTCGACCTCTTTCCATCGATTCGTGCATAACTTTTTTTTCGAAATTGGACCGAACTCGGGGACTTTTAGAACTTGGGACCACCTCTGATGATGGGCAAAATTCATTATCGACCTCTTTCCATCGATTTCTGCATAAAAAAAATTTTCAAAATTCGTCCAAAATCTGGCATTTTTGGGACTCGGAACCACTACTGGTGATGGCCAAAACCCAATTTCAACCACTCCGTATCTATTGGTGTATAAAAAAATTTCTAAAATTGAACCAAAACTGGATATTTTTTGTACTCGGGGCCACCATAGAAAAATAATTGACAATGGAAAAACAACTTCTTATGCATAATACATATGAATCAACGTAAAAAATATTTATATTTATAATAATTATCAACAATAAATATCTCTTAACAAAAATAATTAAGAAACAATTTTTAAAAATATTCCTTAAAAATGGGCAATTTTTTCAATCATAAAAAACCAAATAACAGTTATTTTGGGTCCCTGATTTTTACATACCAATATTTTGAAAAGAACAATTATTATTATTGAATTTTACTGATATTTTTTTTTATACGATGAAAAGTTTTTTTTTCTCGTAGAGTTCTATTTTTTGCATACATTTCTTTTTTGCTTAAACCAAAGGCTTAGTTTTATTCAATTAAATAAAAATCAGTACGTAGTACGCAGAAAAGGTTGGATAATCATTTTTTTTTATTTCATGGGTCATAAAAATTACGCCACGTTTTATGGTTTAAGTAACTCACTTATACCAGCACTTTTATTGTAGTGTGTTATTTATTTTTTAACGTTTTATGAGGTGCTGCTTATGGCTCTACTTTGAGGCTGACTTAGTGAGCATAAGTGAGCGTACAATTTATTTGTAAAGTAATTGTCTAATGAAAAAATAAATATCTACCAATAAAATCAACAAAAATTTGATTAAAATAATCTTAAACATCGACTTAAAGATAATGCATTTTGTCAAAAAAAAAAAAAAAACAATTTTATTTAAATTGAAGACATTGCTTTTATTCCTTTGTCAATGCTGCCGAAAATCAAATCTAAACAACACAGCATTTAAACAATTTTAACTTTCAATTGCTTGCCATTTACTGCAGCACTTCATAGTAGCAATATAAAAAGATCAACAAAAAAGCAACAATTTTAGTTTGCACAAGTGTCAACAAACTATGAATCAGAATTTTCCAAAAAACTTAACAACAACTTGTGAATGCATACCTCTACGGAAGTTGGAGAAAGTTTTACCACTTGCATGTGCACCACTTTTTGTTTGGCAGCACGAGTAATTAAATTTCATTATCGCTGTAAGTAAAACAATTAAAGTGCGCTCTCAGCTACTTGTTTTTTTTTTGTGTAGACTTATTCAAAAATTGTTTTTCTCTTGTGAATTGCAAAAAAAGTTTTAATTTTTGCTTGTTGTTTCAAATACTACGTAAAAGTTTTGTGGCTTTTGATTTTTTGCTGCGTGGTTTTTTTCTATTTAAATACCATTATCCTTAAACAAATTGTATAATTGACTGAAATCCTGTGCCTCTTTTGCAGTGAAAAATTTAAAGTCGAAAAGTTTCTTATTACAATTTATGTACCTTACGTGACAAACTCTTATTTGATAAATTGTTTAAAAGACACATTCAGCACATTTTATCATGGCAACTTAATTCCAGCAATTTCCTCATACTTAAAGGTGAACATTTGTTACTCAATAAAATCAAGTAAAATTGCCAAGAATATAAAAGAGTGTCCCTAATAATATTATTACTAGAAAATTAATATGAACCTTATATAAAACTTATTATGTTACCAAAAAATTTCAGAAATCAACCCTAATTATTTTTCTGAAAAACAGCAGCCTTAAACTTGAAACAATTTTATATTTTTGTGGTATGACTTCACATCATGATGTTGTGACAACATAAAATGACTTGAAATTTTTTCAAGGATACTCTTATGATTTGGCAACTTTGCGGATGATATTTTATTATATGTAATAAATAACAACATTTTTTTATTTTTTCGATTCAAGAAATTAAAACTGCGTAAATGGTTTCCGCTAAGCGCAAATGTTGCATACTGAGATTAAACACAAAAACGCTGGAAATAATAATTAAATAATAATGATGTAATCTAAAAAAAGTTAATGCAGCTGAGAATAATTTTTGAGATTTTTTTCATTCATTTTCACAGAACTCATATCATAAAAATGAATTATGTATTTCAAATAAAAGTCAACAGAAAGTTTATCTTTTTTTTCAAAAATAGTTTAATAGAATAAACAATTTAATTATATTTTGTAATATTTTATTTTATGTGTACAATGATTATTTTCACTATTTTTGAAAGATCATGCCATTATTTAATCAAAAAAATTGCCAAAAGTAACGTGGCCTGATAAAATCCAGAGAGAATCAGATTGAAGCAAGTTCAGGATAATTAAAATCAATAGAGGAGCATTGTGGTCATCATTTGCGGAAAGATTACAGAGAGCAGCTGTAGGCTAAAGATTAAATTTTTTAGATATGTATGTATGTATGTAGTTGACCTTTCTTAACATTTGAAGTATGTACTATGAACTACGCACATCGAAAGTAAAGTTTCTTACATTGCACATTAGTTTCTTATACATATATTTAAATCCTGCTATGATTAAGTTTCTTACTAAAAGTTTACATAGAAATTCATTTAAAATCCTTCACTTTAATCAGAAATTAATTCAACTACATATATTATAAATAACATACAAAATTTAATTAAAACTAAAGACTTAAGTAAATTCCATGCAATTTCTTGCCAACTGCAATACATAGTTGCTGAGTTTTCTAATTATTTTCACAAAGGGAAAACAAAACACAATGGGAAAAAACGGAGCGTAAATAAATATTAAGCAAAACCCCAGCTTGGCAAATCAAATAATCCAAACATGCTTTATAACTTACGTTGCAATTTTTAATTTTTCTTTTCTCTTTACTACATTACTTTATCCCTTTTATTTTGTTTCCAAATTAGTTTGTCAAAGAAAATGAATAGAATAAATCCAAAAAAAAAAAAAAAAATAGAAAATAAAACAAAAATCAACATTAATTTGTGCCAGACACTGTCTGGTGTGTGCTCTTTGAATTGTTCAACGCCCACTAGCACACCCTTTTTGCTATTGCTGCTCATATTCCTTTGCTGCAAGCTGTTTCCAAACGCTATGCAGCAACACCCGTCGACGACAAATTTCATTTAATTGAACGTTACTCGATTTTTTGGTCTCACAGTTTTGGTTTCATTTTTGGTTACAGCGTTTCACTTTTGCTTTTACTTATCACTATTCCTTTTCTCACACTTCTTCTTCAATGCAATTCCTTTTTTTTGTTTTGTTTAAAGAGTTCATTATCTATTGCTTCTGCTCCTAAATGCATACTACAGCTATATAGCTATATACAACTGAAATGAGTTGTGTCGCGTCGTAATGTCTAGTTTTAGTCATTGCAATTGCTGTGCTTATTTTTGAATTACGAGCTGAGTTTTCAGTAATTCGAATAAAGTTCTTCAATAACTTTTGTCATTTTCATGAAATCGCTCTCCCTCGAGCTACTAAATATTGTTTTTTTTTTTTTTTGCTTTTTGGAAATTGCATTTATGTTATTGTTGTCATTTTGTTACTCAGCAAGAAAGTTGAAGTGAACATTTTGCATGTGCTGCTCTGGTAATACGTGACAAATACGAATGCATTGGTTTCTTAGGCAACTGCATGACGCTTAATATTTATTTTATAGTTTTTAGAAAAAACTAAAATTTTTTTAAATTAAAATTTTCAATTTTCTCAATAAAAAAAAATTATTAAAAATACTATGACCACAATATTGTCGAAAAGCCAGTGGCTTTTTTTTTTGAAAGCTGGAGCTCATTTGAATATAAAGGCAAGCGCACTCAAGAAATATTTTTGCATAATTTGTGGTACATATGTACCTGTTAGCGCGTGATTCGGAATCAACATCAAAGAATGATAAAATTAATTTTGAAAAAATGTATAGTTCGAGCAACTTCGTATACTTTTAAATTTTGCTGACCTACGATGTGAAGTTTCTATCCATATCGCAAATTTTCCAAAAAAAATATTACCGTATCTTTCATTTAAATTCTTCATTTGAGCACAGTGGAGAAAAAAAGTTTATCATTTTAAAGCACTTCCTTAACACTTTAATTTATGCGAAGGATTTTGTGATAAAAATTAAGTTATGCAGCACATTTTGTCTTCGGTATGTACTAATTTTCAATTTTACTGATTTGCTTAAGCAACCAAATTTATATGCAAATATTTTTGAAGCTCTTTTTTTTCCGAAATTCAACAAATTTACGAATTTTCCTCTAAGCACTCGCATTAAAGAAACCGCTTAATATTTCAGAGCTATACCCTACAAAAAATAGCACTAATTTTTAATTTAAACAAAAGCAACAGTAGTTTGATATAATCTACCCTAAGGGTGCAACCCACAAATAAACTACTGCTACAACGACTATAATTACAATGGTGTTAGCGCGCAACACCCCAGTACTCACTGCATTTACCGAAAACAAGCAGCACAGTAGTAATTTGTAGATAAAAATCTGTAGTTTCGAACGGAGCAACATAGATTTGGATTTTCGATGCAACAAACACCAGTTCCTACATAGTGTATATAACTGCAAAGCACACCAGGATGTTGTTGTTCGATATCATTGTCAGTAATGAAAATCTCAACTTTACCCTTTTTTTTTTTGTAGTAGCAAACCAACCAAGGAAGTGTTCATTTAACGCTGTTTTATTTATTTTGTTTTTTTTTTTTCATTTTTATAAAAACATTGAAATCCCCTCAATTCGGTTTATTTGGTATATTTTTTTTTCTTTCTCTGATATTCAATTTTCTTTTCAATGCTTTGGCACTTTAAAGTTTCTTTATTACAGCTTTAATTGAATGGCATTGCTTGTAATGAAAGCAGCTGTGCTTCGATTAAATTGAAAAAATAAAAAGTTTAGGGGAAACTTAAATGCCAGAGATTGTAGCGTTTTTTAGTTAAGTTAAAGTGTTACTACTTTACTACTAAATAGCGTATTTTGAGAAAACTTATAGCACTTTTTGTTTGTGTGCTACAGTGTTATCAACAGCAACATATGAAGTTGAAGTTTCAACAAGGTACTAAATAGCTTTTATCTCTTTTAACCATGAAATGTGCAAGAATTTTCAAAAACTCATAATATTGCTAAACGAATTGATCCATTCTTATCTCAAAAATAGCAAGTTTCAGTATTCACAAAATTGTAACCAATATACATGAAACTCGTAAATGTCACTTTAAACCATATAGTGGGACAACAGCTGTTTTAACATGACATTACAAGCACACACATACATTGTACTCGAAGTGCCAAAGAATGTGTCAATTTTAGTTAAAAATTCGAATTTACAGAAAATATTTTTGCTGCCAATACGCAAGCGGAAAATCGCTACAACGAATTGCTGTATAAAATATTAAATAAAACAACAGCACCCATTGTATAGAGAAATAGCAGCGAATATCAAATTCAAAAGAAGAAACCAAAGCAGATAGATATAACTTTGAAAAATTTATGCTGATGACCTTTTACTTAGACTGGGAGTAGTTACAGTAGTAGCAGTTACATTCCAAACATTTTTATAGAAATTGTCGAAGACAACAAGCGCGCGCATTTTGCAAGCGAACCTCAAACGCCCTTTCGGAAGTTGAGAGGCGGAAAATGGTTTGCTGCACACTAAACAAACTGTAGAAAATGCAAACAAAATGAATGGTTAAAATGGCATGACATGCTATGTAGAACAATTGTTTGCCAATAAATGTAGATATTCATTTATTGAATGTCATTTTGGCAAAAGGATATTTGCATACTCCCTAAATCGGTTGCAGTGTTATAAGACTGCTGAAATTCAGTTAAAGCATTGCAATTGGTCAACATGAAAATTAGAAAAATTTAATTACTGAGCAAAAACAAATTTTTATATGGTGCATCGGAAGAGTTAGGAGAGGTCGAAATTGGCATTTGGCCACCACCAGAGGTGGTCCTGAATCCCAAAAATGCCCGATTTTTGGGCCATTTTTGAAAAAAAATGATAGGCTCCGATTGATGGAAAGAGGTCGAAAATGGATTTTGATCATCATTTGGAGTATCTCCGGATCCTAGAAAGGACCATTTTTGACCCATTTTCGGAAATTTTTTTTTTTGCTCCAATCGATTGGGAAAGTTCGAAAAATAATTTTGGACATCACTTTGGTTGGCTCCGGACCTTGGAAAGTACCGTTTTCGACCTTTTTGGTGCTTTCTAAGGTCCGGAGCCGCCTTAAGGTATGTTTAAAAGCCATTGCTGATCATTTCTTATCGGTTGGAGCAAAAAAAAATTTAGGGTGGTTCAAAAAAAATTTTTTTTTGCACCAATCGATAGGGAAAGGTCGAAAATAGTCATTTCCGAGATCAATCTATCAACTGGTGAAAAAAAATTTTTTTTTTTGATAATAACTTTAAAACCCCATTAACACTAAATATTTGCACCTAATAGCACTTAATGTTCAGTGGCACTAAAACCCATTTTCCACTAACCAAATAGTGCTAGTGAAGCTTGTACTCAATTGCCACTAAAAAAAATTAAGTGCAGATATTTTCCATTACTTCGATAAATTTTATTGGTGATCGAATTTCTGTTAAAATTTTTATTCAACTACAAAAATTCACTTTAACTCTAAAAACTGTAAGAATTTAAAATGCTACCCTTTCTTTTCTTCTTATATTTTTCAAGTTTTTTATTTAATTTTTGTTTGTTTTGAAAAGGGTCAACAACCATCGGCTGTCTGGCAAAAGTTTCTTCTCATCGCAACTTTTTACAGCTTTCAGACCTAATCAGGTCTATTCTCTTAGTTAGCACATAGTTTTCAGTAGCCCTTTTATCTATTGCACGGATTTTTTTTTTTTTTTTCTTATTAGCAAACATCTTTTTATTAGCTTCCTTTAAAAAGTGTAGAAAAAGTTTTTTTTTTTTTGTGTGGGAATATTTTAGCCAGCATCACAAAGTGGTTATTTTTAGAACATTGCAATGTTCGATAGAAAAATTGTCGCTCTTTACTTGTTGTTGTGTTTCTTGTTTTATACCAAAGACTATGCGCTGGTATTATTATGTTGGTTTAATGCCAAGCCCTTGCGTCTTTGTTGTATGATAGCCATGGCAAAAGTTTTTGTTCCCAGTCGGTAGTACATTGACCAGTACATCGCAAAGTTGGTAACATAGAGATAGGCATGCGGGATTTGTTTGCAAGATGTTAATGGGAATAGAAAACTTTGAAAGTTTAAAATATTTAAGTAGTTTTTGCTCAATATGAAGTTAAAGTTGAAGTAACACGTTATTGAATTTAATGTTTAAAGGGAAGTAAATACGCGTTGGTACTTTGCGTGAGTAATTATAGTTTGAAAAAAAATTTATTTTCCTAGAAATTACTTATGTTAAAATGAAAATAGCTTCTTTTAGAAATAAAATAAATAATTCAGCTAAGTCATGCTCAAACCAAAGCGAAAAAAAAGTTCAGTTTACATTTAAAAATAAAGTCTAATAGCTGAAAACCTTTCATTTATAAAAGAGGGGAAGGAAAATCACTTTAAATTAATAATTTGCCGAAATCAAGAGCGAAATAAACTGAGTGTGAGTAATTTTCATCTAACAAAAAAATTTCACAATTTTGTATATAATTTTTGTGTGGTATTTTCACTCAAATAAAAAAAAAAGAAGTACCAAAATATTGCGAAATAATAATGCAATGATGACAATATAAACAGAGACTATTTCAAATTTTTTATATTTCCGCAGAATAACAGTCCGACTCCGTTAAAAAATACATTAAATGCAAATAACACTTTTTTCTCAGAATTTATGGTTTTAGAATGAACTTGGTAAGACAAATATTTTAAAATTCATGAAAAAAAAAATTATTTTTAAATTTCTGCAAACAACTTGATGTCATGTAGCATCACATGTAAAACAATGTGGGTACAAGAATATTTATTAAATATCTTTTAAATAAAAGCGGCACACGTCTTTAAAATTAAAGCCAGAGAACAATGATCGATGAAGCGAACGTTCTTAACAATCAATCGATTGTAATTACAAGTGGTGATGCACGTTGAAGTGGCTCTTCTATAAATCATTTTAAAGAATTTAAGCACTTTTCTTTCTGTAGTAGTCGGTGAAGGCAGGGCAATCGATTTATTACAGTGTATAATGCCTGAGGTTTAAAAATTATCATTTTTTGAATTAAAAAGATTTGCAAATCATTAAGATTTTCAACAAAAGTAGTTGAATAACAATAGATGACACAATAAGATGTTTTTATTAGAATATAAGAATTACATATAGGAGGTTTACAAAAACGTGCGGTATTATTAAAGGAATTACTTTTTAGCTACGGTGGTCTCTACGAGCGACCAAAAACTAAGGTTATTTTTGGCTAAAAAAAAAATGAGTAATCGGTTTTATAGGAGTTCGTTGATAAGCTTACTTACGTTGAGAGGAAGCGTAAAATTGAGAAATGACTTTTAGGCTTGCCAAAACCAAACTTTGAATTAAATACATACATATATGCAATAAGTACCTGAGATTAAAGTTAATTTTTAGTGCCGAAACTTATCTACTGAAAGTAATATTATATCGTCGCCTGAATTCTCTTCTCCTCCGTAAGAATACGTTTTATCATGCTTATGGATCAAAAGAGAATTCAGGCGATGATATATCCATATATGCGGCCCTGTCAATTATTATTTACCAAAACTTTAATTTATTTTAATAATTTTAACATATATGTACATATGTTGATGTATATCGTTACTATATAGACACTCCAAAGTAAGCAACGCCTACTTTCTAGTCATGAAATGGGCTCTTCAATCTACCCATTACAAAAGAACAAAATCATCACAGCATAATTCATATCACCGTGACTATAAATTATATTTGAGAATTAGCGTATGTACGTATATGTGGGAATTATATTATTTTAACAGTAGACTAAAATATATCTGACAGAAAGTAGCGTACGGTCTTTTGTTATTATACCGTCACTTTTGCATAAATTTCTACTGGGCACAATAAGCGCTGTGCTTTTATTGCTCTACTAAATATTATTAATTTGCATATGTTATTGCACGTAGGTGTTGAACGCGTGTGAAAATTATAAATCCTTAGACAATAAATTCTATTAAAAGCTTCATTTAAAAGGAAAACGAAATACAGAGAAAGTGAGTAAATTCACAAAAAGGCAAATTTTGCACGTTCAACAGTTTTTGCACATGTTTTTATAAAATAAAATACATGTAATAATTACATACAGTTGTATATATGTATGTGTAAAGTAGGAGATAGTAGGTCTTTACATAAAAATTATGATGTTGAGGAAAATGTGCGTTGATTATGATTAATTTATCTGATATCGAAGGGAATGAACATATGTAGGTTATTATGGCTATAAATATGACAATTTTTATTTATAAATTTTTATTTATATTCTTGTTGTAATTGATATTTATAACTGTGAGTTATTTATTGCTAGTGTTGTGGGTGTTTTGATGCCAAAGTGACTTATGTATTGTCAAATGCAAACATTATACTAGATATACAAAACGAAATATTATTTTGATTCCAACAATATGTACCTTGCGTGAGAGATAATTTTTAGAGCTACAACTCTTAGCTACAAGTTATTATTGTAAGTCACACAGTTAAGTTAACGCTGTTAAAAATAGTTTCATAGCCCTAAGTTTTAATCGAAATAAAACATTAGCTTTAAAATAATTATAATTTTATTTACGTATATTTACTTATATTTTCTTATATTTATAGCATACAGTGTTCTTTGTTTTCAAATCTTATGAACAATAATTCCACTTAATTAAAAAAATTTTAATTTTTGTAAATAATAAACTAAGCTTCATCTGTAGCATTCTATGAAAATATCGAACAGCTTGAGGCTCGTTCGCCTTGGGTAATGTTGGTGCAATGATTTGTAACACCAATCACATGTTTAATGATGCAATCAAAACAATGGGATTAAGCTGCTTTGTAGATACATTTAGATGTGACGTCAACATAAATTATAGAAAGTCATTTAAAAAAAATATCAAAAAAAAATCTTAATTTTTATTTATAAAACTCAAATTTAATAGCCAAAACTGTGATATTAACACGATGTAAGTATTTAAATTATTTAACATTTAATAAATATCAAATTGTTTATCCGATAAGTCAACCACCGGCTTCGCTACCAGCAGATATACTAAAATTTTTAAGATGTTATCTCTCTCATTTCAACTTTAGAGCGTAGAACTGACACACTGCACGAACTGTTTAACATGTTGCTGTGAGTTTTTAGCGACATGTTGCCATTTCCAATTGTTTATATACACAAATTATATAGTGAACTCTATTTAAAAAAAAAACAGCAGGTGAGTGCCTGAGTAAGGTGTTTCGTTATGTTAGTTTCAAAAAGCGGCAAGCAGTATCGAAATGTTGGATAGTGTCAAAATTGTGTGGGAAACTACCAAAACTTAAAAAAAAAACTCAAAACTTCAAAAAATTTCGAACAATCCGAATATTTCGAAAAGTCGAGTCGATGTCAAAAACCTTCATATTCGAAAATTGAATATTGTGGAAAAGTCAAAATGCGTTGAAAATTTTGAAAAAGTCGAAATATATATGCCAAAAATGTTGATGGATGTCGAAAAAGTCTATGAAGTTGAAAGTTGTCGAAATGCTCCTAAAGGCGATATGCCTAGTTAAGTCAAGAAATGTCGAAAAATTCGATTTATGTTGAAAAATGTCGATATAAGTCCAAAAACATCGAATAAATCCGGATTAAATTTCCTATAAAAAGAGACTTAAAAATAATATTTCGTTAGAATTGCTACAACGAAAATCTCTTTAAAAATTTAATATCCTGACAAATTCGTAATGTGCACAAAATTAATATAAGCTTACAGAATCGCGACAGTGCTACAAACACAACAGACAGCAGCTGTCAACGTGTGACAGGCATCCAGGCTGTACTGCCACCCAAACAGTCAACTTGCTGCTACTAACGCTCGAAATGCATTGTTCGACTGTCAACTTACCCGCCTGCAGCCACAAGCTGACAACAATTTAAGAACCAACAAATTTATTTGGATGCTACTATAAATTAAAAACTCATGTGTGCACGAGAGTGTGAAAATCCAACAGGCCTTAAGGAGATAAACGAAAAACTTCACTAATCTCTCGCACAATGAAAAATGCAACAATTGGGGAAAGTTTTTTTTATTTCGAATTGGAAAATTTTTTTTTTGCCTTAGCGAATTGAGATAATTAATTGGGCAAGCCTGTACTGGAAGTAAAATAAGACAAAAAAATTAAACGAATAGAATATGATGTTTATTAATAAAAGAGAGAATATTTGTCGCATTTTTTTTTTTTTTTGTCAGTAATATTAAAAAATTATTTCATAAAATTGTAAAACTTAAATATTTGTGTGGAAAAAACTTGATGACATTTATTCTTTTGCTCGTTAAATAAAAATTTTTAAAGTTCATCTCACAAAAAATCGTTCAATTCCCGGCTATATCAGAAATTCTTGAGCTCCTACCCGGCCCCCTACTTGGTCATTGGGCGTGTGATTTGCAACCCTGAGGATCTTCTTGATTCAACTGAGAGCATGGCAGGAACTTCTGATTAAAAATAAATAAATTCCTTATGTTCGACTTCACTCTCTCCAACTGTTCATTTAGTAACCGGACGTCTTGCTAAAGGTAGGCTTGCATATTGTTGTCCGGCTTAAAACTAGGGTTTGAAGAACTATTGAACTATTTCTTTACATGAATGATGTGACTGATGTCAGGAGACTGACGCTTTACAAAGTACAAATTGTTATTAAAATAAAAAGCTATAAGGTTTCGTTTTACTAAAAAAGTTTCAGAAAATTTATAACACTGAGCTGTTTCAAACAAATATGTACTTATTTAAGATTTTTAATTACTTAAAGTAACAGTTACCATAACATTGGATTAGAATAGCACAATATCACAGGCATCCTTGTTACAGCAATTATAACCAGGTCACAAGAATGTGCAGCTCATTTAAACTGACTTAACATGCCCTCAGCTGTGAGGTGATTTCCTTGTCAGTTACGTCCGCCACTGCGCTGCGCTGCACCACAAAAACAGGAACACAGCTTGACATGAATGTGACTTTTTTTTATAACTACGAGTATCCTGTCTTTGTTGCATTGCGGTGCATTCTGTGCAGTTGCAACCTGTAAATCTTTAGTATTTTAATGGTCTTAAGTATGTGATGTGATGGTGCATTGGTTGGTTTATGTTTGTCATTCATTCATTCATTCATTGTTACTATCAATATGCAGCCACCCCAGTTAAGCTGATGTTTATTGTCAGTTAACAATATATGTATGTATTGTTGTTGTTGCTCTTGCTGCTGAGGAATTCCTTGTCATTATCATTTGTGTGCTTATCATCATTACTCGTACTATACTGTGAGCTCTTGTTTTAGTGCAGAGTTCATGTTTTCCTCAGTCACTGCGCTTTGGTATTTAAATTTATCATGTACATTGCTGCAGCGGGTAGCTTATGCTAAATTATTTTATGTTAATATGCTGCAGGCAGGCATGCTTGCCTGTCGATACTGTA
This sequence comes from Meiosimyza platycephala, assembly GCA_963662105.1. Classification (NCBI taxonomy): domain Eukaryota; kingdom Metazoa; phylum Arthropoda; class Insecta; order Diptera; family Lauxaniidae; genus Meiosimyza; species Meiosimyza platycephala. The sequence continues at coordinate 97,065,604 of OY759210.1, forward strand.
GTACAATGTGGTATATCAAATTCATTATATTAAGTACATGAATATATTGTGTCAAAATTAACACACCATTTTTTTTATTTATCTTATAATAATGTATTCATTAAACTTTAAAAAAAAAATACAAAAAATTTATTTAAGGTTCTACCGAGATTTGAACTCGGATCGCTGGATTCAAAGTCCAGAGTGCTAACCATTACACCATAGAACCGTTTTATCTATCAGCGTTATACGTGAGTTTTATTATCTGATAGAGTGAAATAGCAATAAAAATGCTGATCATACAATTTTATTTATGTATTATCAGCAACGTCTGTTGATATTTTCAACTTTTGGCAAATTATATTTATTGTTAGATTTTTATTTGCCTGCTGATAAACAATACATGCTATACTTTTTAAGGAATGCTGAAAGAAAAATTCTAACAATAAACAAGTTATCATCTATAAATATATAAATTTATTTATTTTCTTTTTTTTATATTACTTACCTATTTAGTATATTATTAGTTTAGAATAAAATCGGTAAGTTAATAATAATATATATATTATTTTTTTAATATTTTCATTATAAATATGAATACAAATATTGATTAATAAAAATTTTTTTGTTCAAAATCAAAAATCATTCAAAGTTTCAGTATAAAAATCAGGGAACAGTGTAATTACATGGCACTCGAGATGTATTTAAGTAGGTTCAATACTCAAGCCTTTCTTTGAAGAATTTTGACAGCCGGTCAGCCGGTTTTGTTCGATCATCTCATACAAGCGTTGTAAAATAATAAATTTTCAAAAAAACAGTGCAATTTTTGAAAATTTCGACGAATTAAAGAAAATTTTTTTCTTCAAAAACTTAAATTTTTTCTTGATGTGTTTTAGTTTCTCAAGAATTTTGGAATATTATATTTTTTCCGAAAATTTTATACATACATATGTATATCAAATTTGCGAGATAGCGCCTCAATAACTGTATATGTTACCTATCGTTATATTTTCTTCATTTTCTTTTTTCTTTTCTAAAACAAGTATAAGCTCTTAATCCCCGTGTAACATTTTTAGTGTAACTTTAATACACCCGATTAAATTTAAAATCTCGCGTTCAAACTGGGTTGCTTGTTGATAACTTGGCAAATTATGCACCTGTTCAAAAGGGCGACATTGTCAATGCAATTATGTAGCAAAAATACAATGGTAATGTGGGTGATAAAAATGCAAATGGAACGTGAGGCTAAAAATACAATTAACCCATTAAATCTTAAGTTAATAAAAGGTAAATACATACAATTTAAGTTTCACACGGTAATAGCAGCACCGCTTTAAGCTTCGCAGACAATTGTAGGAACAAAGGACATAAGAGAATACAGAAGGAAAGCGTTAAAGTGTTGTGATGTAATTATTTTTAAGCAAAACAGCTGAACTAATAAAAAAAGGGTTAAGCTTCCACATTTAAACTGACAATAAATGCAAAAAGAGCTTTTCCAATGTAGACAACAAACAACAACAAGTTATTATAGAACAGTTATCACACCTCTGTCCTCTTGTGCTGCACAGCTGACTACAAGCAACTACCACAATTAAATGCAATAAAAAAAAAAGCTGCACTTAATTGCAGTACACTTCAGTGAAGCGGCAATAGCAATTTTATTTATATGAAAGCTACAGGGTTTTTTTTTCAGCTTAAGTGGGCGTATATTTTTTACTCTGCAACACCTCATTGTTGTGGCTTGTGGCAATTTTCCGCACATTTACTTAAATGCAATTAGGTTTAGGCTTTTAAAGCAATTTTTGTGATTAGAAGTTTCAGCAAAAACTCTGACCAAAACCATTTAAGGAGATAGCAAACTTTTCTTAAGATTAAACTAAATATTTAATAAAAGAGTTTTAAGCTATTAATTCAATGTACATTAGTGTTTAAATTACATATAAGAAAAAAATAAAAATTTAAAAATAAAAAAACTTTCTTTAGAAAATTTTCTATAAAAATTTTAAAAATGTTGATAAAAAATCTAAAACCGTGATGGTATAAATAAAAAAAATAAAAAAATTTAAAAAAAAAATGTTTGTCAGAAGTGGGATTTGAACCCACGCCCTCAGAGAGGACCAGAACGCTCATACCCACTGTGTAGCAGTAGGCAAGTTTTAACACTTGAGTCTGGCGCCTTAGACCGCTCGGCCATCCTGACACTTACAAATCATGTGAATAAAAATCAACTTAATCATTTGTGTCTTGAAAGATTAAATTATACCTGTTATGAATGTAAATAAAATTATTTTAAAATCACAACAAAAAAGTTAATTTATTTTAATTTGTTCACAATCACTGCGTCATTTGGTATTTTCATTTGGAATTTTTGTACGTTTTGCTACGTAACTATTGAGATATTTTTTATTTACTGTGTAAAATTACTGCGTAACGAAAGAATTCGAGCATTTCACATCAAAGGTAATATGTCGGCTCGGTTCACCATGTGTGAATTTCGTTAAAATGTGTCCATAAATAATTCATAACATCGTCATTTATAGCCGAATCTTGAGTGCAGTGGTTTTCTTTAATGGGCCCATATCAGGCCCAATCTTGTACTACGTAAGTAAGGGAAGGTACAGAATGTAACACTTTTTAAATGGACATTCGCTGCATTAAGATCAATGTATTTATTGAGATTCAAAGTTTGAGGACAAATATTTAGATTTTATTTCGAGAAATGTAGCGTTGAAGTTATAAAGTACAAATTTTTACAATAGATAATCTCAAAATTTTTTTATATTTTAAAATTCTTCTTTGTTTAAAAGTATTTCTTGCATTCCATGTGGTTTTTATGTCCTTGAGCCTTAACATATGTAGCGCTTTCAACTGCCTTTCAATAATCGTATATCCTGTCAACATATAATGGCTGTTTTGTATACCACATAGATTATTAGCCGCAGTGAGATTTACTGCAAATAGACACATATACGCAAATACAAATACAACAACACTTACATATAGCAACAACAATGATATCAACAATATGTTGCTAGCTTGCAGCATAGTACTTTCTGCAGCTCATAAATTAAGCCACAATAACTTTAGCCGCAAATAAATATGGCAACGCTGTTACTGTTGCTGCTACAGTTGTTGCTGGTGCTTAACATTCGTTGTCAACACTAAACAAATTGTTTTCGTATTTTCTTGTGGTTTTTATGATGGTAATTGTTGTAAATCTTCAAACTGATAAATTTAAATGCCATAATATGGGGTTGGAGGGAGAAATGCATGGCACTGACTTTGTAATATTCTTTAAAGTCAATTTTACAGAATACTTTATGACTTTTATGAGCTATGAAGCAATAGATTGGTCATTCTTACGCTTTGTAATATTAAGAAAGAAAAATTTTAGATTAATTACAACCAAAAGAAAGATACTAATTTTGCATCATTAATTCGTTATTTATACATAGGACTTTGCATTTCATAAAATTTTTGCTTGACACTTACTCAACATCTTACAAAATACGATGCAAAAAAGTTCATCATCATCAAGATTGTATTCCTCTGATTTCTGACTGAAAACGCTTTAAAAAAATTCGAAAGCCAAAAAAAAATGTTTGTCAGAAGTGGGATTTGAACCCACGCCCTCAGAGAGGACCAGAACGCTCATACCCACTGTATAGCAGTAGGCAAGTTTTAACACTTGAGTCTGGCGCCTTAGACCGCTCGGCCATCCTGACACTTAATTTTTATTAATTTTGAAACACAGCATATGGTGCATAAAAAATTTATTAAAAATAAAAATAAAATTATATACCAAAATAAAAAATAAAAATTTATAATTAATTTGTATCGCGCCATTGTCTTAGATTTTTGGCAACCGTGCACAACATTTCCAATTTTTTTTTTTAGTTGCACGGAAATATAGGTAAACTGAAGTTTTTTATCAGTGTCATTTTTTCAACACATCAAACGCCCTTAAGTTGCCAAAAAAATGTTTGTACAAAACATGTGTTCATAGGTTAAAGATCTACGGCTGTGATGCAATATGACAGAACGTAAAGGCCTGATTTCACAATACTAGCTAATTGATGTCTCAGTCAGTTCAATAAAATACATTTCAGTATTAGTTCTATACACACATTCATGCAAAATATATAAAAAAAAATTTAGACGAGAAATAAGTTTTTCCCTCATTTGTATTTCAAAAATGAAAGCTACACCACTGAATGTTTGTAAAAATAACCCAGCTTCTTAACGTTTACTGCGCCTCAGTAGTGGTGGAAAGAAATAATAAATACAAAATGGTTTGTGTATTTGCTTATTCCATTTGTATCTTGTGCAGCAACCAATAGCAGCACCAACATGTTATGTTTCGCACTAAATTTACAGCCTGTACAATAAGTTTACAGACCGAAAAATTTAAATATTTTTTTGTCAACTTCAAAATTTGCCCTACCGCTTGCAATACAACGACGCCAGCGAATTTGAATTTTTTTTATTTCGGTTTTGTTTATGAGGCACAATTTCGAAGACTTTTGGCTGGTTACATGTCTTTTACGCTTCCTTCATGGTTAGCGCCTCAAAAACGAGCTGACACCCAAAAAACGCAAATTCTTTGACAGTAGCGTTCCTGGAGGGCACAAAGCGGCGGCAAAATGGTGTTCGTTGTATGAAATTTAAATTTTGTTTTCAGCATAATTACGAAATTTAGTAAATGTTGTGAATTTTTTTATTTTTAGTAAATGAAAATAATTGTAGACATTAAATTGAAATGGGTAGGTGATTTTCTGATGAAATGTTTCAGATATAAAAACTTACGACCTTGCATGTTGGAAAATACGCAATATTTTCTCTCGGTCAGGGGTGGAAAATTAATTACGTCTTCGCTCCGGGCGCCCAGTGTGCATGGTGCACCACTGAATGCGCTGAAGGCTAGTCCTCTATCAGAGTACGCTGATCGATATTGACTCAAATAACGAAAAAACAAACATATATTCGTATCATGGCGATTTGCTATTTCTAATAGATATTGCTATGCAGAAGTTCATAAACAATGACCAATCTATTGAATAACTACGCAGATTAGAAATAAATTAATTACTTTATTTCGAACTACGAATATGGAAATCAATTATTTTTTTTTTGCTTAGATATTATATTTTTTATCAATAGTTTGATAAACGTTCGTCACAAACACATTTTGTAAAAATAGTGTAGAGCAAAATTCATTCATAAGTTTGCATGCCAATAAATCCTATCGATCTACTGCGTAGATTTGATATCGCTGAAGTTTAAATTAACGATTAAAATAGTTTCTCCATTTGAAAACTCTAGTTTAAGACGACTAACGTAAAAAACTGGGAACTCTATAAAAGGGAACTTCATTTTTAAAGCCTAAGGACTTATTGCTTACTTGAATTTTAAGGCTTTTTTAGTTAATCGTAAAATCCAATTAGTTTCGCAGCTAATAAAACTGCAAAAAAATCATTATCTTAGTGAATAAATATCTATGATTACAATAAATCAAAATGAATTAATCCATATATAGTTTAAATAAAAAGTGCCCAATAGCAGTTACTGATTAGTTAAGTATTTTCCACAGTCTATAAGTTGTTATAACCAAGTGGTGTTGCCAACTGATAATCTTATCTAAATAATCCTAACTGTGTTTTTTTTAAAGTCTCACATTGATATTATTAATCAATTTTTGGCAGCGCATAAATGTGCAAAGTGCCACACAGTTTTACTGACTGTTCAAAAGAAAAGCCGTACCCGTGCACATTGGGTTGAAGTAGTACAATTTCTCAGATAAAAACTGTAAGTATCATTTATATTTTTGGTATTCAAGAAAAATATAATAAGTTTTGCACCATTGAATCAACTACGAGATCTATTGTGTCCATTCTGGCTGCTCTAAAAATCTCTTAAAGTTTTCCTTGAAATACAATAGTTTGCTTCTATATAAATCTGCCAAGGTTTTGGTCAATGATTTGAAGATATAATATTCTACCTACACAGGTTAAATTTTTTTAACTGTGGTGATGTATTATAATGCATTGGTGATGGTGAGAGTTACACAGGGGAAAAAAACACTTGGAATGTCGCTCCCTAAACTACCTAAAAAAATGTTGACAAGCAAAAAAAAAAAGGTTCACACTTTTCATATTAAACAACTTTTTTGTCCATATTCACCAGTGACGAAGGGCGGTAATTTGTGAAGGGCCTAAAGGCAGCAAATTTCTAAATCCGGGCCTGTACCTACATACCCTAGCGAAAACAGCATTAAATTCTTCTTATCTGTTCAAAGTTTGAGAGTAACATGCCGAACAATGGTATAAAAATCTCAAGGTAACCGGTTATAAAAATTAATTCACCGCAGTTTAACCCACTGTGCAGCGGTGCATTTAATTAAGTGTCAAAATAAAAAGACAAAAATACATACAAAGTTTATATTGAATTCAATTTTGTGATAAGAAATAAAATTATTTTTGGCATTTTATATGCGGCTCTATATAATGTTCTTGCAACTTGTTACCGGGGGTTTAAAAAATATTTTGTTTAATTGATAAATTTTTTGTATATAATAAACATTTCTTTATGGTGTGACAAAAAATATACTGATGAACTCTCTTTCTGATTACCTTGAAAAAAAAAAACATTAATCATATGAACCTTGAAATAAGCGTGTTTCTTTCTAAATTCATATATTACTTGTACTAAACTTTTGGCCATTTCACAAATATTATCATCAAATGTTTTATTAATTATATTGTACATATAAAAATACTTTGTCATTATCAAAATAATGCTGATAACTTAAGACAAGTCAATAGAAATAATACGGATCAGAGCATTATTTGAGGTTAAACAAGTTTACTGATTCAAAACATTGTTGATAATTAAGATAATACAAATGTTTTTTAAGGTGATAAAGTTAAGATAAAATCTCGAATGATCGAATTTAATTTTTAGGATTTATATCATTAAGAACATTACTATCAACTAGATAAGCAGTGCAAATTTTAGCTTTCCCTTTAGAAAAAGGCCATGACAATTTCCCTGGAGAATACCCCGAAAATAAGTTGACTGTAGAAATGGATTGTTCCTTTGTAGTTTTTTAATTTCTGAAAATTTTATCGTTGTGTAGCTCTATTTGAATAAATGGGAAAATACATGGTGAAGACGTTCTTCGGAAAATACATGGAAAAAGTAATTTATGACAACACATAAACTGTCGTTAAATATTGAAATATCGACTTAGCTACTTATTTACGATCGTCACGGATTAATCAGTTGAGTTTCTGCATCAGTGGATGAGGACTAACTACCCATAAATTCAAAAATGCTTCATGTGCGACGTATATTGTACGCATCAACGTCAATGGAGCTCGGAAGGTTTTGTTCTGTCGCTTTTTTGGCTCGAACATATATGCCTAGGAGATTAATAAATTAGTCTTTAAAAGAAGACATTTCGAGGATGTTCGGAATAACTGAAACTTTTTAGCCGGATTGTTTAAAAAAGGATCTAGAATTTGGTTTCTCCCCAACGTTCTTAAGTGAACAGAAAAAAGAAGAAGATACATGCTGACTGTATTTCTCTACCAAGTTTTTTTTTCAAAAAAAAAAAAAAAAACATTTCATAAAAACAATCTGAAGAACACTTACAGTCTTTGAAGATTCGAGGATATTCGAGAGTTCATTGTCAAATTTGAGGAGGTCTGTTAAGCCTAAGTAAAAGGGATACACAACCCGGATGCCAGCGTAAAAGAGTTGCAATCCTAAAAATGTAATGCCGTGAAAATTGGTAAAACCAATAAATATTTTATTTTGATCCGAACGTGAAAGATCATACCACTTACTACCATACATTAGTAGCTACGCTTACAGCTTATGCATATTTCTTTAACAAAGTATTCTTCTAATTCAAAGATGCCTACAAAAACAACGTGTAGAGTACTTGAAAAACTAATCTAAAAATAAATCAAAATATTAAAATTTTCCACTTGTATTAATTCTACAATATTTATACACAGCCATATCTCATTATACATATCACACCCTTCAAGAGCCCTTATAAAAACAATGAGTGGTACCATGTTACAAGAAAGTAATCCAAATCAATTGGAAATTCTCTTCAAATAATTCAATAGCGTAAGCGTCATCAACTCAAGTCATATAACTGATAATAGTTTTAATCTTAACTCTAAAAGTGAAAGATTGGGAAAGGAAAATCCACACGCTATTTTTTATTGTAAAAATATATTTACAAAAAAAAAAAGAAAAAACTGAAACCCAAAAATACAAAGTGCAAGATATGCGACCGAGTATATGAAGCGCACCTTATCTGATGATAAAAGTCCAAACTTATTGGACACACACTTCTATAAACACATTAATCTACTTTTATGTACTTAGGTAGTTAATCAATAATATGGACAACATGCAGGCCAATGAGTGGACGTTGAGTGGGAATATATAAATTTTTCAATAAAATTTTATTTCAATGTTTGGCATAATAAAAAGCGGAAACTATGTATAAAAATCCTTTGATGTTGTTGAAATATAGGTATATTACATATTGAAATTAAATTTTAATTTTAAGACAAAATTGTTCTTCTGTTTCTTTAGAAAAAATGTTTCCAATTATGCTACTGAAATAGTTGTGCTGAACAGAGGTTAGGAAAAGTTTAGGATCTAACATTGCTATATATGATTTATATGTGTGTGTAACTTAAAGCATATTCTTGAAGTGGACTTTGAGTTCACAATACATATTCAGTTCTTAAATTTCAATAACAGTAATATTGCTTTAGTATATCTATATATATATATATATATTCACGATAAATTTTAATTAAAAATTTCATAATATCTTAACGCAGAGTTTCATGGCCAGTTCGCTTTTTTTTTTCTTCAGTGCTACCTAATTAAATTTGCCGGAAATTCTATAAATTTCCTTTAGAATTGCTGATAATCTGACCATGTTAAAATTTTTATTTTATTGCATATGCGGTAACAATCAATTGAGGTAATACAAAGTCTTATCGAGCACGTGAAATAACAATATGTACTTATATGGCAAATTTCATTAGATTACTTACAATATTATAGACATTTTTTGTGAAACTTGAATTAGCTTATAAACAAGATTTTAAAAATATAAGGAAAATAAGTTAAACCTTTTTTTATAAGTAATAAGTTAGCGAATAGCTCAATCATTGGTTACAAACTCTTAAACCATACCTTTGAAGGCGAAAGAGATCCTAGCTTAGGAATTAATTTTATGGTCATTAAGCGGGCAGGGGCCGGAAAATCATCCAAAATCAATCGGAGAAGAAAAATTAGTTATTTAAATAAATAATCTAGTGACTGATCGATGGCTTTATTTTTATTTAAATCAACAAAATGGCGGCCTCAGGAAATTTACCTCCAGATTTTCGGGAAAATATGAACAATTAATTGTTCTTTAAAAAAAAAATCCTTGGATCAGGGACTAGCTTTTTATGTTTTTTAAAAACTGTGTAAATTTCATTGAAATTTATAGGGCGGTTTTCGAGTTATAGCGGTCATCAGTTCCGAAAACATAGTTTTGAGATAAACTACGAGAAACACATGAATTTTCGTACTCTTACTACCGAGAGCCCTTTGGTTATTGCCGAATAACTCCAAAAATAATTGTCGGATTGACGTCAAATTTTCAGGATATATTTTTTAGATATTAAACTTTAAGAAAATGCAAAAAATTGATTTCTTTAAAATTTTGACTGCCCCTGCCTCCTTAAATTGGGTTTAAAGACGGTTTAATTACTGTTACGGTTTTCATAATCTTGAGCGATGAAACCATGCAGCGCTGTGAGTTTTTGATGCCTCAACATTTGCACAGGTGGAAATGAAAGTAAATCTGTATTGGAGCGAATTATAGAAAAAGTAACGCTCGAGCAATTTTTTCATCATTTTTCCGACTTGTTGAACATTTTTATGACATTGTCAATATTTTTATATATAAAAGTGTGTCTCAAAATATCCATAGCATGATTTTTTTATTAGTGGTATCTAATTGTATCATATTTTTCAAAGTTATGTTGGGAACTGTGATTTGAAAGCAAATAAGGATTCTAAGGATTGATTGAAGAATAACATATAAAAATATTTTGATAATTTTTTGAAATATTCGCCATATTTGAATCATTTCAAAGTTATTTAGATTTCTTTAATATGTTCCAATCTATCAATATTTTACGACCCTATTAGCATTTTAAGAACTATTTCAATATTGACTGATTATCTCATAATTTTTCAAAAATCCTCATTATTTTTCTGTTCTGTCACAGTTTTTAACCATTACATAGCTATAGCTATATATGTTGGTTCTTCAATATTTTTGAATTTTTAACGATTTTCATTTCTTTCATAGATTTCAATACTTACATTACGAAACATTATTAAGTTCACACATCACGCCTTGAATGTTTGAACTCATCTGCTTTCTTTGTTTAAAATACGAATTTGAAAATCTTCAATAAAACAAATAATTGAGTAAAATTTTTATTTTTTATGGACCAAAATATTAATTTTTATTTATTTATTTATTTTATTTTTTTTTGAAAACTGGCACAACAAAGTTAATTATTCAAAAAAAATTTTAAAAATTAGTTTTGTATTGTTAAAGCTTTGCTCAACACTATGCATGTTGTCTTTATGATGAAAAAGTTTTGTGGTTGGAGTTCTAGTGCTTTGACTATCTAGGATTAGCTTCAGCTTTGGGTCTCAAATTAACAATTGTATTTGTATTAGTTTTATAAGCTCGTATAAAGCTGTTTTTTTTAAAATTATTTTTGAACTTTTTAAATGGCTGTAAAATTGGTTATGCACACCTTACAAAACTTGTTTCTATCTTAAAAAAGTATGGTTTAAGAAACTTGAAACCAAAGTTTTGGCCATTCGCTGAACTTTTCCATTTTGTTTCATATGTTTCTTGGGCTAAGGTCTGGTGGTAAAAAGTAATATAATGTGGCTTCCGAACAGTTAACTGTTTTTGCAAATAAGTGTCTATTTTAAACACAAAAGTAAATACCGCACATTTTGTTTGTATACTACATTGTTTAAATACACAGCAGCAAAGCTGGTGCCATTCTATATAGTTGATGCCATTGCATTGCAACAGCGTTAAAACTTTAATTCATAAACTAACTGCGGAAGATGGTTGAAGCTATCATGACCCTCACCTCACGCAAAAACATTATCTCGATCTATATCGTTGCTGCTAATTATATTTAAGCATTGAAGATAAAAATCTCATACTGGATCATATATACGAGATTTGGTTTTCAGAGCTAGAACTTTATAATTGATCAGTTCTATGGAACTATCAATATATGCATCTCAATCGTATTTATAATAGATGCTAAGTTATATACTTAAATGCCAATGTGAAAGCTTTTTATAACTTTTCTAGTTTTATTCAACTTACCAGTTACCAATTTTATGAATCTGGTATTTATGGAAATCGAGTTTGGAATCACTAGTTTACTCAGATGCTACTCTGTGACATGTTTTGTACAGTTTGTTTTTATTCGTAATAATTAAACATAATCTTTTGAATTTCAAAAACAAAAATTCTTTATAAAAATACATGACTATCTGAAAATATTAAATTATAAATTTATGTAGGAAATTAAACAAAAAAACTTAAAAACAATCAACCCTTATTTAAATTTTACAAAATGTCAGTAAAACCGATAACAAAAAAATCAATTGTACAACTTTCTAAACATCATCTGAGGGTACAGCAAACAAAACATTGTACAGTGTGGGCTTATCAATTTGGAAGTGAAAAACTTATTATTGAATAAAAATGATAAAATCGTTAGAAAAATGCATTTTAAATTTCTATGATTTTTTTTTTATATTTTCAAAATGTACGAACTTATCAGCATTTTAAAGCACACATACACCAACAAAAAACAATTAAGAACTGATAATGATTAGAAAATGATATGAAATTTTTCACGATCATTACCAATACAAGTGATCGTTTGCGACAAACAGCTAAGTGAGTGCTGGCGGGCTACGAGATTAGAATTTAATTTTAAGGAGCTGAATACAAAAGAAAAAAATTTAGTTTTGTACGATTGCTCAAAGACCAAAGTGTCAGTCTTTGCTTGGGGTTTGGTGTGATCGGTTGTTGTGTTCAAATTCTAACGGTGTTTGAAAAGCTCACACGATCTTTTGCGTGCGGTTAAAAATATTGAGAAAAAAATTATAAAAAAAATTTTTTTTTTTTGACAAGTTTTTATAAAGGTAAAAAGGATTAAAACGAAGTATATTTTTAAAATTGTGAAAAAACTCTTATTTGTTACCGAAATAATTAAATAAAGTGCAGCGACAGTGATCGTGCTGAAGCAAAACATGTGCCAAATTATAAACAATTATTTTTGCAATATAAAAAACTATTTATTTTTTAAAATTAGCTTAAGTGAAAATTTTAAGGTGTCTAATTTACGCAGTAGCGTTTATTGTTTGAATTTCTCAAATCGCTCCACTTATCTTGAATTTTAATTTTTTTTATCAAACAACGTTTATAGCGCGCGTCTGTCTATTTTTGGATTAGTTGTGCGTTTTTTTTTTTTTCTGACAGTTGCACTGACACCTCTCCGATGTTAGATCTTCGCATTGTTTCCCTTGACTATCTATTGTGTCTGTTAGTTATTCTGTTGTCTGTTTGATGAACATGTGTTATCTCTGATTCCCCCAAGAGCCTCTTGACGTACAACTATATTTGTTGAACGTGACATTAATTTTTGTATTTTTTTTTATCTTAATTACTGCTCTTAAATAATTCATTTTAATTACTTTCAACGCTCTCTTAAAATTTATTGCTGTCTCATTTATTATCCGATTTTTTGTTTTTATCTACAAGTTCGCCAAACAGTTAACTCTAGCGGGCAATACCATAAAAGAATAGAACATTTATAAATTTGTTATTTTTTGAAACAAATTGAAAACATTTCGTTAGATTTAAGAAAGAATTTATGAAAAATCTGGACCTGCCAGAGAGCATTGAAAAAAACTAGTTAGTAGCCAGAAATCAAATACATTACATTGTTCACTATTTCTTAAATTTTGTTTCTTAGCTGAACGATATACTGGGCTAAAATTAGAATTACTTTAGGGAACCTTTTTTTTTTTAAAGAAAACTCTTTGCTTAAGAAATTTTGAAAATAAAGTACAGACTACTTTTTTAGACTTCCAATTATTTTCATAGTTTTTCCATAATCAAAAAGAAAAGTTTTTGTTTTATTCCAGTAAAGCATGAACATGTAGTTCACTCTTTCTTAGATTATCTTTCTACTCGAAAACTAGTTAACCTACAGAAAAGTGTCTCATAGTTTTTTTTTTAATTATTTAACGTTTTTTTTATACTGAAAAAATCCATTTTTTTATGTGTCTAGAAGCTCAAAAAGAGGTTATGTAAATAAGCTTAGAATTTTAGCTTCAGTTTGCAATATCTGATTGATTTTGATGAAACTATGTGTTATATTTCAATATCAAATAAATTATGCGTATACAGTACCAAATTTTATAATTTTATGTTAACAAGGAATTAATTTTTCAATTAAACTAGTCGGTGATGGGGTGTTCCCTCCCGAAATTTGTGGTGACAAATTGGTCATTTTGTTTAGAAACGTCCAAACTATAGATTAAAGATGGTTTCAGATATGTATGTGCACTTAGTTTGAAGCACGTCTAAAACCAGAAAATTTAAAGAAATCCTCATTTATTTAGAATTTAGAGATATGGTTTTCTGTGTTATACTCTTTTTAATTGTCTAGTATATTAATAAAAAACGGATTTGTTAGTGAAATAAATTTTGAGGGATTATTTGAGGAATATATTGGTTAACATTGATTCACAAATATTTTGAATTATACTTCTGTATACTTCTTGGGAGTTGTGTATAGCCCTATATTTTGAAGGCCTCACTACTAAACGAAACTGTATATAAATTATGTTCAGTAATGAATAAAAGCATGTTTTAAAAATTTTTCTTGGAGAACTACTATTAATATACATACATATATTTGTAGATACATTTATAAATCTTTCATATTAACAACAATCAATATGTAAGTCTTCTGGACGTTTATGTGATTATGTTTTAGCACGTTGAATAAGCGAATCTTTCAATACTCTTCAGAACGATAGCTTGCAACATAGATAATTTTATTTCGATTTCAACGATAGTAAAAAATTCATTTTTTACACTCACAATTCGCTTTGGCAAGCCACACCCCTCAAATAGTTTCTCCCTAACAAACGATCGCTTGGCATCAGAATACGATACTTCCGCGTTTAAAAATGTTTGATGGGTTGGTTCGTTTGAAAGCTAATGACGACAGAAACCTCGTGCATGAACTGCAACAAGTGATAAATTTTTCTTATAAGATATTAAATGCATTTCGGAAATCTCTGCAAGTTACACACGCATAAGCCAGAGAGACGGAAGAAACACAAAAGAAATATTAAAAATTTTTAGCGCTATAAAGAGCGTAATTACAGAGTGTAATAAGAGAGCAATAGAAATTGTGCACAGAATATAAAATAATGATATATCACTTTGTTAATTTTTTTCTTTTTTCCATTTTTACTTTCGAGAAAACCGTATATACCGGTTTATTGTTGTTTTTGTTTGTATATATATTATTCATTTGTTGCGGTACTTAAAGAAATTTTTATAAATAATATATGTACTCGTATGTATGTATGTACATATGTGGGAGACCGCGAAAGCAGAAAACGAAAACGATGAAGAAGACACAATAGATATGGTCAGTTAAATCGCAGACAGGTCTGCCAACAATTAAGTGTGTCAAGTATTATAGCGAATGAAAAATGAAAATTACATTGCAAATTTAGTTTTTCTTTGAGTAATTTTGTATAGCACTTGAGAATATGTATTTGCAAATCTGATAATTATTTTGATATATTTTTGCTTCTTTTTGAAACCAATTAGTTTATGCCTCTAACAACATACATTTGTACATATGTATATATGGCAAAAAGCAAAAACAGCTTAAGTTGTCTTAGACAAATGGTCTCAATGTCAATTTTCCAATAGTTCTAGTTTGAAATTCTCTTTTTTTTTAACAATTTGTTATTTAGGTCTTAATAATGTCTAAAATCGGAAAATAAATTTCACCTTAAACTATATCTATATTAAATCAAATTAAGCTGTTATTAAGCTGATATTATAAATGCTCTTATTTTTTAATGTCATGAAATGTTTCTCTCAACCTAATACGACTATCTTATAATTTTGCTATTTTCTTTTTAATTTGTATTTATTTTACTTAACTTATTTACTTTGTATTTAATATTAACAAAAACAATAATTAAAGCATTTTACAATTTTCTTAATACAATCATTTAAAATGAGTTTATTGACTCAAGTGAATTGACATAAAAAATTTCAAAGTAAACAATCTGTAAGCATGTACTTTCATCGAGTACAAGTGTACTTATGCTTTTAACTTTAGAAGCCACAGGTGAAAAGCTTTTCTGGGTTCATTTATAACAACATGCAATCGAATGAGTAACAAGCCCGCCCTTCTAGCGAGTTGAATCAGTTTGCAGATTTTTAAATTGAAAGTGAAATGGGTTTACTGAACTTTCTAAAATCTTTTTTTAACTGTACTCGTTATTGCGACAGATTTTTAGCTCTATGAATTATATGGCACATTACAAGTTCAAATGAAAGCAGCTAGACCTAGTGATCTTCGATTTTGCTGATTGTTTTGCTATGGGCAATATTTTATAAATGAAATATGGAATTTTAATTATTTTGTCAGTTGTTTAGATTTGAAATATTGAAATTAAAATATATAAAACGGATAGCCTTAGTAAAGTGTCTTTCTCGTATAATTACTCTTCAATAAATAATTGATAATAATAACAATATTTATATAAGAAATATTATAAAATTTAAATCTTTTAATTCAACTGTAAAGCAAAAAAAAAAATTCTTAAAGTCATAGGCCTCAAGATACAGCCCCATTCGTTTTGACTTGTGATGCAACATAAAATTATTTTCATAATCCAAGATATTACATTATTTTAGATAGACTTTTCTTTGCTGAACATTTTATCAATTAAGTTCAAGTTGAACTTTATACTTTAGTAATTTAATATTAGCTATCTTATTATTATGCAATATGTTGTTCAAATTACTTCATATTTTTATGTATTCTTTTGTTATGCTGGCATAGTGTTAATTTCATTATCTTAGATTAAATAGCTCTTCAACAATAATTTTGGACTTTGCTACAGTTACATTGTTTGTTATTTCCGTTATAATTTCATGTCTTTTATGTTCATTTGAAAGTACAAGAATTTTTTATTAAATTTGTCATAACATTAGATTTGTATATGCGTCGAAATAAAGTAAATTATCACTCAATGGTAACTTCAGTATTTGCAGGTTTTTATAGCATTTATTATTGAAGTCTGAAATGTTCTTATGTTCTAGACTGGAAATGGAACAATTATTAAGAAAACTTGTACGATCTATGCAAATCCAGTGGACACTCGGCTCTCACAAAATATATAAATACATATAATATTTTTTTTTGATTTTTTCATATGAGATTCTTCAATTAATCTAAAGAATATATCAAATCGAAATTCAAGACATAAATGTATGAGCGAATAATGAATGATTCATACAAAATATCATGATTCATTTAGTCTACAGACTAATAAAAATAAATGTTGCATACTTTTAGAGCCATAATTTGAACTTACATTAAAATTCATTCAAAAAAATTAAGGAATTGATTTAGGAACGATAAACTCTAAGATGATCCATTTACAGCATTTAAAATTTTCATTGTTAAAGAACCGCTGTTGTTTTTAACATCTTCAACATGATTTCACTTAAGCGAAGAAGGTTACTAATCAAAACATGCCACTTTTTTATAGAGATTATGATTTTTACTTTTACTTAGTTCTAACAAAGATTTTACCTTCGATTGGAGTGACAGCATTCATTATAATCATATCGTTATACAAATCATATATATAACTCTCTATCAACGCATTGAAAGTAAATCAAATTATTTTGCTTGAACTTAGTGATTATAGCTGATTGAGCTAATTCTAATCAAGAATTTGTTAGTTTTTTTTCTTAAAACTTAGCAAAAGTACTTATAAATAGTTGTTTACATGTCCGAATATATATAAAATTTAATTATAGTAAAACAGCACTATTTGCGCAATAACATGAATACAATGAACTTTGTACCAAGTTTCGATGTAACAAGCGAAAACATACTCTGTGTAATCAGGACCGGATTTACCTTAGAGGCACACTAGGCCAGTGCCTAAGACGGCAAGGTTTTATGGGCGGCAAAAATTTGGGAACTTAGAAAATTTTTTCTAAAACAAGGGGAAAAAAGTGAGAATACTTGGAATGTAGCCCCCTAAATTACCAAATTACCTAAAAAATGTTGACAAGCAAAATAAAAAAAAAAGGTCCTCTCTTAGAAAATTTTTTTTCCATATTCACCAGTGAAGAGTGGCCTAAGGGCGGCAAATTTCTAAATCCGGGCCTGTGTGTAATATTTGTTAATTACAATATATCGTATCGCTCTTAATGTTTTTTTTTTTGTTGTAATTAAAATACAAGCTAACTAAATTTTAATTACTTTATTTTATTAAAATAAATTATAATAGCATCTTTATTTTTATTTTCAGTTCCTAAATTCCATACAACATGTCAGTTGATGCTCTTTACAATCGCCCTGGCCCAAACAGGCTGAGAGATTCGGAAGTCTATCGCACTGTTGATCCAGCTGAAGCAGTGAAAATACGCATTGCCAAAGATGGTTTGGGCGCTGAAGAGCCAATCTCTATTCCTGGATTACTAAAACGTAGTGTTAATAATTATCCAGATAATCCAGCACTTAAATCTAAAAATGCCAAAAAAGAATATGATATAGTAACTTACAGGTAAGAAGGAAAAATAAATAAATGTGAGCTTTAAAAATAAATGACTCAAAAATGTATGTTATCGAGAAGTAAGCAAGCAACAATTATTGCTATTTGTGGAGCATTTGGAACATATTTATTTCAAATTTGATTGATCAAAAAAAACATCTCGAATGTGTGTCTGAGCAATGTTTCATTTCGTTGTCATATTATTCACAATTTTACATACTTATAGCAAATATTCTTCTTACTATCAGCTATTCGAAGCATATGCTGCAAGCGCATTTAAATTCATTTTAACCACCGCAGTCTGGCGCAAATCCATTTATGTTGAAATATTTTCATAAGAAAAATATGAAAATAAATAACTAAACGAAATTTGTCTGCAGCATGAAAAATTGAATTGTGCAGTAATTTGCAAAACCAGACAGTTTCATATTTTTCACTATCATTTTGGTATTTTTTTTTCATCCTTCATTGCAACCACCCTTAACTACAGCAATAATTTTTAACATATTTCCTTCAATTTTTTCGTTCTCTTTAATTTTTCTTTCTCCTTCCACAGACAGTATGAGCAAAAAGTGCATCAAGTTGCCAAGGCTTTCATTAAGTTAGGTCTTGAACCTCGTTATTCTGTGGGTGTGCTTGCCTTCAACTGTGCCGAATGGTTTTATTCGGCTATGGGTGCCATACATGCGGGTGGTATTGTTGCCGGCATTTATACAACAAATTCGGCAGATGCTATATTTCATGTGCTTGAAAATTCGCGCGCCCAAATTGTTGTGGTCGATGATTCCAAACAGATGGAGAAAATACATTCGATCAAGGATAAATTGCCACATTTGAAAGCTGCCATACAAATACAGGAGCCATATGCACCATTTATGAAGATAGAGGATGGTTATTATAGGGTGAGTCTATTTTTCTGTGAATTTTGTTAACTTTAAAAGATTTTGCAGCATGATTAGTTAAGGAATATATAGAAAATTTCGTTTCAAAAATGAATTCTAATGACTTTTTAAATTCTGTTGTAGCAGAAGTTTTTTAAATAACTAAAAAATTAAAAAAATCTTGAAAAAAAAAGTTATTTTTTATACTTGAAAATGCAAAAACTTTTTAAAGTCTTACAATCTGTTAAATGATATTTAAAAAAAACAATATAGAAAATATTTAATTAAGAATTTATTTTTAAGCATCTTTTTTCACTCTTTTCAGCAATTTTAGTAAATTTATTTTAATGTTTTAATCTTTCTAGTGGTCTGAAGTTGAAGCCATGAATGTTGCCGATATTGAGGAAGAGTATAAAAAACGCTTGGAAAACATTGCCATCAACGAATGTTGCTGTCTCGTATACACTGTAAGTATTGTTTTTGTAGTTGTGGTCATTCTTTTTTTTCGCTCTTATTCTATTTTGAAGTCGTTAATTGTTTCAACGAGCACATTTTTTTTTCTTAATCTATTTTTCTTTATTATTTTTACTAATTTGTTTTTCGCATCCTTTTATTTTGCGGTGCTTTCTTCCTTTTTTCTTCTTTCCAGTCTGGCACCGTTGGCATGCCCAAGGGCGTTATGCTCAGTCACGACAACATCAGCTATGACACCCGCGCCATTACTAAATCGTTGGAACGCATTGTGGCCGGTAGTGAAGTGATTGTCTCCTATTTGCCATTGTCTCATGTTGCCGCACAAACAGTTGATATTTATACGATGGCCGCCATAGCCGGTTGTGTCTATTTCGCGGACAAGGATGCTCTCAAGGGTACATTGGTAAAATCGTTGCACGATGCGCGTCCCACAAGATTTATGGGTGTGCCACGTGTCTTTGAAAAGTTCCAGGAGCGTTTAGCTGCTGTATCATCGTCCAGTGGCAGTTTGAAGAAAATGTTAGCCAGTTGGGCGAAGGGTATAACGCTGAGACATTATCTGGAAAGTGAGGGGTGAGTAGTGGTAGTAGTAGTAGTGTTAGTGATGGTGATGGTGATGGTGATGGTGATGGTGGCGGTAATTGATAGTTGTTATTATTGTAACTGTTAGTGTTCCCTTGGCAGCGGCCAATTTGAGAAATGACTCAATTAGCTGACGACGAACTGTCAATTATTAAAGGTTAGTTGACTTAAAACGGTCACCACTAGTGTGTGTGGTGTAGTGCGGTGTGATTGCAAATGATGGTTGCATGAATGGATTGATGAACGCAATAATGGGTTTAAGTTTTAAAAATGGAAACAGTGGTGTTATGAGATAACATAGAACTTTTTTTTTTGTAATAGTAAGAAGATTAATAATAGAAAATTAAAGTTTTGAAAATTTGTTTACAGAAAGCAATGTACCCTAAACCACTACATATACCTTATCGCAAAAGTTGATCAATTGATTAAAATTAAAATTTTTTGAGAAATTTTTTTTCCTTGCAATATTTCGATATTTTTTGCCAACTTCAATCACTTTTCGCTACTTTTCGATTATTTTTTTCTGTGTTATCGAATTGGCAAAATTTGGGTATCGCCCCCCTCCCCCAAGGATCTCATACTAGAAATTTTCAATACGTTAAGTTAATAAAGCCAACTGATAGCAGTGGAATTATAATTCTCGACCTTCCCAAGGTTTTGGTGAAGTGACGCCTCTGAACACACTGATGAAAAAAAATTCGCTGCTTTTGGCTTTCATAGACTTTTCTTATATTTTTAATTGTTAAAAGAACCTTCTAACACTGAGAGTGCTTACACTAAGTAACTTTTTATCTAATAACAACACATTTATTAAGCAGCGGCTGCAAAATACCGGTGTTATTTCTTAAATGCACCAAAGTCAAAGTTCCTTAAAAAACAATCTTAACAAAGTGTGCATAATTAAGGTGGATTTAAAGTGACATACATGCGTACATGAGAGCAACATTAAGCGAGGACATAAATTAACTGTAACTTATAACTTCTGACTGACTGCCTGCCTGATAGACAGAGTGACAGAAAATGCAATAATTTTTACATTAATGAAA
Source organism: Meiosimyza platycephala (assembly GCA_963662105.1). NCBI lineage: Eukaryota > Metazoa > Arthropoda > Insecta > Diptera > Lauxaniidae > Meiosimyza > Meiosimyza platycephala. The sequence continues at coordinate 97,086,548 of OY759210.1, forward strand.
AGGATTGCACTGTCGTTTGCTTACAGTAACATGTAAGTGAGGTTTCGCTTCTTGTTCGGTTGCATTAAAGCATTAAGGATAAAAAGGATAAAATCTCATTTTAATTTTGCACAATTTACCGTTGCTGTTACTTTATCTTTACGCCAACAAGAATAGCAATAACAAGAAGTGCAACAATAATAACAGCATTTAAATGGAATGCAGTAAATCCATCAAGAAGTCCTTAAGTCTTTGCGCTGTACATACACACATAGACATGTTGTTGCTATCACTACATAGACATGCCGACATGTTACCATATGAAGTACGAGTACAGTACAGACTGCGCAATTGGCAAGCAGGTATTTTAAAGCAATATCTATGTATGTGGCAAGTATTGAGCTACAACACTCCACGTCTTATGCTTGAAAGCTGCCACCAATTGCTTACAGCCAGCCAGCCTGCCTGCGTGTTATTCATGTAGACGAGTGACGGATAACAAAATATTTGTCGAGTCAAGTTGAGTGGAGGATTTGAGATTTGTTGCAGGTTCCACAGCTGCTTCTGTTGCTTCAGCTAACAAAGAAAGTTCCGTGCAGGAACAGGAATCAGGAATCTGGTTGCATGTTGACATGCAACATCATTAACATTAACTTTATATGGATGTTAGGGTGTTGCAAAAAAATTAGAGTTTAAACTTATGCTATAGAAGAGAACATATAATTATCTGTTTTTGATTATAAGAACGCTCGACTCAATATGTCGAATTTTAATCGAATATTTCGATGTTTTTAAAATTATTCAACAATTGTGAACTTTTTCTTTGTTTATTGGCACCACTACATTAGAACTTCTATCGAATTTTCATATGTTTTTCGGTATATTTCGATACTCTTCCAATTTTATCGACTTTTTGACATCATACGACCGCTTTCGACTTTTTCGATATTTTTAGACTTGATACTTTTCGACAATATTCGATGCTATTCGATTAATTTTGATACTATTTGATGTTGTGAACTTATTTGAAGTTTTTAATATTATTCGATACTCTATAATTTTTATGTTATTTTTTGACTTTCTTGTGTCGTCCTGACTTTTGTGAACGTTTACGATACTTTTCGAGTTATAAATATCAAAATTGCAATCTTTTCCGATACTATTTGTTGACTTATTTCATAATTTTAATATTTTATCAGCTTACTATCCTTATTTACCTATTTCACTTGATTGGGGAAAGCATCTTGTATTATGTCATGTCACGCTAATGCACTGTCAAATCTTTAAACCTATGGGACACTTAACAGACGAATAGTGTTAAATAACTTTGAGATACAACTTGTACTATGTCGTGTCGTATTAATATTTTGGCTAAGAGGCACTTTGTTGCTTCACCAACACTGTGACTTGAAATTGCAAATTAATCTACCAATAAATAAGTACATATTTGATGTCGTATCTTGTATGCTGCGGAAATTCTCATATAAAGAAGTATTGTACTTTTTGAACAATGTAAATTTTTTTTTGAAACACCGTAAAAATTGTGTGAAGTATAGGTGTGTAGCTGTTTGCTTATGTGCATGTTTCTTGTGGTTTACTTAGATGAACATAGTCAGCATGATTAATCGTTGTTGACGGTTACTAACGCCAACCATTAGCCAGAAGAAATGGGAAAAAAGAACGATTTTTTTTTTACCTGAATTGCCTTAATTTAAAATATATAAATTAATTCTTTGCACTCTTAAGCAAAAAAATTACTTAAAATATTCAATTTTATTTTAACTTTTAGCAAAGGCGAAGGTTTCCGTTACAAAATTGCCAAATCTTTGGTCATGTCCAAAGTCAAACAAGCGCTCGGCTTCGATCGTGTTATTACATTGGTCAGCGCTGCTGCACCTATGTCACCAGAGACTAAGAAATATTTCCTCAGTTTGGATTTGAAGATTTTGGATGGCTTCGGTATGTCAGAAACTTCCGGTTGTCATACTGTCTGCTCGCCTGATACGCAGCAATTGGATTCCATTGGCAAAGCATTGGGTGGCTGTGAGACTAAAGTTATCAACAAGGATGAGAAAGGACATGGCGAGGTGAGTTTTTATTTTTTTTTTTTTAAACTGCCGGAATCTTAAGTTAATCAATTTATTTCTTTTGTTTGCATCCAGATTTGCATTCGTGGTCGCCACGTTTTCATGGGATATATTGGCAGTCAGGAAAAAACCGACGAAGCGCTCGATGACGACTGTTGGTTGCATTCCGGTGATGTTGGCTATATTGATGATAAAGGTTATATTTACATCACTGGTCGTTCTAAGGAAATTATCATCACAGCCGGTGGTGAAAATATTCCACCAGTACATATTGAGAATTTGATCAAGAAAGAATTAGATGGTATTTCAAATGCATTCCTGATTGGTGAGCAGCGCAAATATTTGACTGTGTTGATTACAATTAAGGTGAGTAAATTAAAAGCAAAATTAAAATTTTTGTTAAATGTAATTTTATTAAAAACATATTTTTTTCCTTCCAGACCGAAATGGATAAAGATAGTGGCGCTCCACTAGATGAGCTAACACATGAATCTCTCATGTGGATGAAAACTCTGGGTGTTGAGCATAAGACACTTACCGATATATTGAATGCTGGTCCATGCCCCAAGGTTTGGAAATCAATTGAAGACGGTATTAAGCGCGCCAATAAACACTCGATCTCCAATGCGCAAAAAGTTCAAAAATTCACCATCTTGCCACAAGATTTCTCCATTCCAACTGGTGAATTAGGTGAGTTCGAAATTGATACACCATGTTGCGAAATTTTTAATTAACAAATTTGTTTTTTTTTTTTCATTTTCAGGACCCACCTTGAAGGTAAAACGTAATGTTGTGAACAAACAGTATGAGGAGACTGTAGAGCAACTTTACGCTTAAAAAACGCTACCCATTATCACTCGATAAGGACTCTACATACTTAAGGTCTTCAGTGAAGGCTCTTGCGTTAATTTGAGGCTTTCAATAGCTTTTAAAATATACACATACTACTTGAAATATTCAAGCGAAGAACTTTTTACCAAAAAAAAAAATGTTTATTTCCAAACATTTTATATTTGACTTTGGAGTATAAAATTTTTGAATTTATATGATTTTCTTAGATACAATTTTGTTTTAAATATTTTTTTTTATTTTAGTCTTATAAGTTTTAATTTGTAAAAATGAATTTAAAACTTTAGCAAATTTTTTTATTATTATCGTGAATTTTTTTAATGAACTTAAATTACTTCTATTCTTTTTGACTAATTATTCATTTTAATATTTTAATTAAATCCAAGTTTGCCAATTTACACCAAAGTGACATTTATAAAACGACTTAAATTTTAGTAGAAAATAAAGGAAAGAAGAAGCATACTAAGACATGTACCTCTATATAAATTAGTTAATAAATTAGTTTGTATTTGCAACGAATGATACTGAACATTTTTAATAAAATAAAAATATGAATTATTTAAGATTTTATATATGTACAGCAGTTTTTTTTTTAAATTTTTAAAAAAATATTATTATTATATTTTTAAAAAAATATTATAATATTTCCTAGTTCCTGAACACATCGTAGAATATATGGCTTTTCTTCTTCATTTTCCATTAATTTGTCATGAAAATCATGCATGAGTTTCACTGCTCTTCCTGCAGTATCGACGCAGACTTTGACTCTCGTTGATGGTAAGCTTTTATTTTGATGTTCATGTTCACAGCAGTGGTTGGTGTCTTCCAATTTCTCTTACGACGGAAAATCTTTTGTTTTCTAGATTCTTTATTTATATAAAGTTGATTTTCCCTTTCATCTCTCTCGGTTAATTTCTTATCTACGGGTAGCAAACTTTCCGGATGTACTGACTACTTCTCTTTGTTTTAGTAACGATATTTTATACTTCTCGGCCTTCATTCATTCGAAGGCATAAACATGTGCGATGCCAAAAAATTATATAAATCCATTTGCAGTTCCCCAGCCTGCTGCTTATGAATTTCGTGAGATTTTGTATAATTTTTTTGTAAGTCCCGCTAAATATGATAGAGATCAACAAGTTTTTAACACAGTTCGGATATGATTTTATGGGTCATTTCGCGACTATTTGTATTTGAATGAAGCCAAAGTGATAGCATGCCGCTCAAATGTTTAGTACTCCATAGTATCTTGAACAAACATGTTCAAATGCAACTGAAGTGAAATCAGCTGTGAGAGTGTTTTATACCAATACGAAAAAAATTATATTCTAAAAATTATATCCAAAAATTGTCATGTTGGAAAATATGGGACAAATTGCAATGACCAAACAAAAAAACAATTTTTTTTGAAGCAAAATTTTCGATTGAATGAGAACTTTTCTATCTTAAATATAAGATTTATTTTCGATTTGCTTAGGAAAAATAAAATTAAAATTTTTACAAAGTAAAGTTTTATCAAAATTTTTTTTAGTGTACAATTTTAGATAAAGACATTTCTTACAATCTCTCGAGGGCAAGTTTAGCTGACGATCCTTATCACTTAGTAGTTTAAGTTATAACTTTTTTCATCATATTGTATAAACTTATATACTCAAGTAAAATGTTAATATAATATGTTTACTAACAACTTCTGCATGAACTCAATACTTGCAATTAAACTTCAAATTAATTCGTTGTAGATAAAAAAAATCTAACTCACAAATATCATCTTAATATCTTAATTAACCATATTAGTTTTTTTTTTCATTTTGCTGTGGAGCATTTCTTTGTGTCTCGTATTTTCATGCCTGATCTATTATGTGTAACTTATGCTATTTATAGACTTTCATAAAAGTGCAACTTTTGTGTGTTGTTTTCGCTAATTTGCGTTCCATTCCGCATGTTGCCCTGTAATAATTGTCCGATACATATGTAAACATTTTTACATATGCAAATAAAACTAAAAGATCCATAAACATAGCCATAATATTTTTATTTTTTCTCAACAAAGTCATATTTGTTAGAAAAGCTAAGCGAATTATTGTTTATAAACATCAAAAAGTTAAACAAATTATTATAGAAAATTATTTACTGCCGAACAGTAGAACAGAATTCACAGTTGGTGGTTTGAAGCAACAGCAGCAGCAGCGGAACAAAATTATTTAAAATATTAAAAAGCATTTTATCAACAGGAAACAACAACAACAACAGCAGTGATGGCGACAGCAAAAAGGCAAACAACATGTAGATTAAGAGTTTTAAAAGCTTTTGACAGGTGAGAGTGTTAGGGTAGTTCAAACGATAGGGTGTTAAAAAAATTCTTTATAAATTTTTTATATAGTATATACCGTCTAAGCGGAAATTAATGTGTTCAAAAATCGTTTCTGACTTTTTAATGGCTTTGTGTACATACATATATGTATGTACTTTGCTGTTTTCAAAATCACATAATATATTTGATCATGATGAATGATTAAAATATGAAATCAATGGGAATCACAAGACAGTTCAAACTAACCCAAAAAAAAAAAAGTTAAATAACAAAACAAAAATTCCAGTGTGTGATATTTCTGAGTTTTTTTTCAAAAGGCTCCTAAGCCTTTTATACCTATGTGCTTATAGATTGTTTGAGGTCTGTCGGCTTTAGTTGCAAAATGTTTTCGATGTTGTAATTTATTTCACCAGCTATGTATTCTATATCTTATATTTTTCGAGTCCTACTGCTGACTTTGGGGCAACAGCATCTACTTTGCTGGCTCAATGCAAAGTTGCCTGATCGTTTAGAATACATATCATAGCATAGCGCTTAAGCCATATCCCAGATGTTGGACTGACAGCAAGTAACGAATTTGTTTCCTTAGACAATCTCAGAATGTGCGCTTTGCTTAGCTCTCGAGAAGTTATCAAAAAAAATTTACATTCTCCAAAAATTCAAAATGTTGGGACCGAGTACTATCCTTAAACATACAATACAATACTACAGTATCGCATAGTGCGTGTGATAGTGATCCATCCAAGACCGAAATTGCATATAAAAGTCGGGAACCCGTTAGAAATTAAAAAAATTCTGTAAAAGCTCGGAATTATCATTTTAATTTGGGAGTTCCTTCTTTTCTACTTGGCAACCTTGATAGTACATAATGATCATTTTGCATACTATACTGCCGAAGATAAAATGAGTTTCCTGAATAGTTTACGACAAAATTATATAAGATAATTATCCAATTAACGAAGCGTCATATGAACTACGTTTGCGACTTTAATATATCTGGCAGAAGATCATTGTAAGATCACGTAACAAAATCCTCGTAACTGTCGATAGAAAACTTTATTTCCATTACTTTATTATATTACGTTTGATTTCTACCGATATTTTAACTTCACTTAAAATTTCAAATTTGTTCTTGGGTGAGTTATGGTATGGGTTTTCATTTAAGTTCAATTAATTTAGAGTTTTATGCCAAATTGTCATTTAAAGTCGCCATTCTATGCTAACTATTGATATTTACTACGTTGAAAATACCAAAAGCTTATTTTTCAATCCACCTCAATGCTTATTTAAAACAAATTGTTTAATGTGATTACACAAACAACAATAACAGCGGCGCTAGCAAATATGCACATTTTTAGCGATAATAAATGAGCTGATAAAATGCCCCAGAGCTGAACAGCAGTTATTGAATAATATAATTCACTGCACATAAATTGTTTATAAACAATTTAAAAAAAAAACAAGATGATATATGTTAATCAGACCTCTCTCTCTGTTGGTTTGTTTGATTTGGCAGATTTTTTTCTGACATTATAATAATTTCAACATATAGATATGACGAAAAGTATTAGGCGTACAGCTGCGTATAGCAAGTGCTTTAAAAAATATTTTCTTATTTATTTTTTTTTTCTCTCTACTACTACTATCGTTGTTATGGATTATTATTGTAATGCTTTTGTTGGTGCTGAACTTGTTGTTGCTGCTGTTGTTGTCGCTGTTATATACTGACATACATACTAATTTCTGTTGCTGCGTGTAACATATGGAATATTAAAAAAAAAAATAATCTAACCCTTTGACATTGGAGAATCTCTAACTTTTTTTTTGTGTGTGTCACATCTATTTGTTGCTATGCGCACAGAAAATTGTTTGGAATTATGGTATATGTAGGTATGAGTTAATCAAATTATTGATAAGAGTTTGGTAAATAAATGCACAAAATGTACAAGTAAGATTAATCGCTTTATGACCTGTCTAACTTTTTTTTCGTTTAAAATTTGAAAAATAACATTTTTCTGCATGACTATCGGACTTAAGTTCATTTAATAATAAAAATTGAAAATAATTATGTATGCCAAATAGCTCTCATTGAACATGCTATTCAAAATATTTCAAGATGCATTCTAAAATGCAGTAGAATGCTATGATTTTGGCTTTAGGTCTAGCCATTGCACATGGGACTATATTTTTGCTCAACTTAATGAAGATCGCCAGAATCTGCAACTCAACATTTGTACTATGTAGGAATTTTATGACAGAACGCGCGAGATCATATGATATTATTTATACCTCTAATTATTTTCCTTTGGGGCTACGTAAATTTCAAAGTCATGAAAAAGCGGGCTACAATTGAGAAATTGAACAGTACTGGCGCCATTTCCCAAATACCACTCAAAATGCTCAAACGCGTTATCGAAAATTGGAACTTCAGAAGATTGAAACCGCAGTTACGACCAACATTTGAAAGAAATTATCTTTAGAAAATAAACATTGAGAATGGTTCTTTTGTATGACAAGAAAGATTACCGAATAAAATTTATTTTGTTTTTTTTTATTTTTGAAAATAGCACCACTAAATGAATCACCCTATATAATCAAAAAAAAAACATACCAAAAAGATACAATTTTGCAATTAAATTATTTTGTTTTCTATAAGCTTAGAACAATAAAAAAAGTAAAAGTGATAAAAGCCTGTGATAAGATAGTCTATAAGTTTGTGAACTCATATGAAGCAATATTGTGTTGCCAGAAAATTAGAAAATTATGAGTGGCATATAGGGATTGGGCGGAGAATTTATTGGTTAAAATTAACATAATATAGAAACTGATTCAAGGCTCTAGAAAGTGAATTTAATTTTTTTTGTGGTTTGTCTCTTTTTTAAATACTAAATAAATACAAAAAAATTTCTGTTTGGCTGTTGAGTCTGAGTCAAAAAAAAAAAAGTTGAATTCAAAAGTTAGGAAATTTTTTTTTTCTTGTTTGACAATTCGGAGATTAGAAGGTTGTACGAAAAAACTGAATTAGCTGTAAAATACATTTTTTTATTATTTTTTCTTTTAAGCTAATGAAATAATAGACAAGAATCTTATAACATTTTGCTGTAGTTTCATAAGTTTTTAAGTAAAAAATAAAATAATATTAAAATTTGGAGGTGACAGGAATAAAAACTGCATTTGTTTCCAAAATTTTACTTATTTTTAACAAACAAATTGATATAGCGATCTTCTCGATAGAACAGACTTGCGATTCAACGAACAGTCTGTTATTTCTATACAAAGCTTGGTAGAAAAAAAAGGTTACCGAAATAAATCATAGATAAGCTAACAAACAGAACATGAATTGAGTTTCTTATCAGTGCCAGACGGTAGACTATTTCTCATGTTTATTTTTTTAAATAACAAAAAATATTAAGGTCATATACTTGTAATAATGAAATGACCTTTCTTAATAGTTGTTGAAATTCATATTTTACAGTGATATTATTGAATATTTTTTATCGCATATATCGAGAGATCAGCAACGCCAACGCCAAAAATGTAACAAAACTATAACACCGAAGTTATAAAAACAAACAAAAAAAATGATAAGGGTGGTCACAAAATAAAAGAACTGTCAAACGCCAAAGCATAGCAAAACTGAATGTGTACTCAACTCACCAGCAGAATTTTCTGTGGGTTTGTTTACACTTTTTTTTTCTTTCAAATTGTCCACTGTGTTTTTTGTTAACGCGCACATGTTCAAATGTTTGTTGTTGCTGTTGCTGATTGCTCTGCCTATTACCAAAACAGCACCAGAGAAATAATATTAATAGAATAGAAAAGTAAAAAATATAAATATAAAAATGAATGCTAAAGAAGATGTTTGCTGTTTTTACCTTTTTTTTTTATTTCTCCACTCACCTGTTATTCAATGCGCTTTTACGTTTTTTTTTTTGTTGTTTCGGTTTTATCTCAACTCACGCTGTTGTATCGCTGTTACTTTCTGTTGTCTGCTGTTTGCCTGTTAGATGCGCCCATATCTTTGCTGTAGGAAATTTGTTGCTTTTTGTTTGCGTTGTGGGTTTTTATTTTCTTTGTTTGTGTTGTGTATTTAATTTGTAAATATATGCCAATTTTATCTACATTCCACGACGACTTTTTTTTTTATCCAAACATCATGTTGTTTAATTTGTGAATCGTATTATTTTGTTTGCACATCAGCTGATTTAAGCTTTTACTGCATAGCATTTAATATGGCAAATCAAGACGGCAGCAAACTACGATGTAGATGGTCATTTATTGGTGAGATAAATGAAATACCGACTGTATTTGCAGCCAGTGTAAAAGTCTGATAACATTAATTATGGTTACGTTAGTGTACTAAACATTGATTTTTTTTTTGCTAAGTGTAATTAAAATAGACATTTTTAGCCTTTAGCTGCTTAAGTTCTTGCATCGGCTCATTAATGAAAAATATTTGTATCAGGGAATAAGAAAAACTATTCTTTTCCTGACTGTCTTTGCAAGGGTATCTAAAGAGACATTTTTTTTGTTATTGACGTACTTAGTTTGTTTATTTTATTGGATTGAATGATTTTTAAGCGATAATACGCCTTCAATAAATAAAGTATTTGACAGTTCAATTTAAAAGTGGCCGTATCAGAACTTTTGATAATAAGCATTCAAGTTGTCCAAAAGAGGTCCATACCAGTAATGGTCGATAAAGTCTCTATTATGTGGGCGGAGAATGAATTGATACAGCATTGAGAATGAGAAAGCTTGCTGCTAGATGGGTGCTGCATTTGCTCCCAAGGTGGGAAACAAACACAAATGTGTCACCATTTTGATGGACTTGAACTTGTGCTTGTGCGATGTTCAAGCGCAATAAGGATGACTATTTGCCGCATTTTGTAACATATATCGAACACAATAAGCCAGAGCCCAAGATATAGTCTTAGCTGTGTACTACACTACAAAATTCAAGCCGAAGAAAGTCAAAGTGTGTCTTCCGGTAACAAGTTGTTGGCAACTGAAATCATTCATTACCTTAAACTGCGCTACAAATTGGTTCCTCGTTCATCATGTTCTTCGGACTTAACTTAACATGTCTTCAAACTTGAAGAAATTGTTAGCTGAAAAAAGGTTTGGTTCAAATGAGTAGTAGGTTTTGCCGAAACGATGCGCTATTTTGAAAGCCTCAACAAATCATACGAAAGGCATCAAAAAATTGAAGAGCTATTAGATAAAGCGTATCAAATTAAAAGGAGGCTATGTTGGGGAATAAGTAGAGTTTTTCGTCGATTACTTTCAACTAAATAGTTCTCGTATTGTGTTGAAGTACCTTCAACTTGTGAGTTAAGATTTATATTTACGATTTTTTTTTTTTCATTAAAGGGTCTATAAGTGTACCGAGATTTTGTTTTTAAAATTACAGGTCAAAATTCAAAATATAAAAAAAAATGTATACCGATTTTCATATAGTCAAATTTGACGACGCTGCGTAAATTATTTGTTATATTATGCTGTAAAAATGGTTTTTGTAACAAAAAGCTTACAATACAAGCTTTATTCTAAAGTATATTTTTGCCTGAGTTTCAAGTTAAAACAATTAGCGTAGAAACAACTTTGTTTAATGGATTTTGTCCACAATAAGTTAAAGCTTCACACAATGATTCATCCCATGGACAAAAAACAAAAAAATTTTGTTAGAAAATGAGAAAACAGTGGTACCATTTTAAAGGTGAGACGTCCACTTAAATAGATAAAAGATTTTTAAGAAAAGTTAAGTTTGCGACCGCTAGAGGTTTCAAAAGTTGAAAATTTTGTATGAATTTTATGATTTATCGGATCGGATCTGGGGTTAGAAAATAAAAAACTATTGAGGTTAATAAACCCGAAAATGTCGAAAAAATTCACCATATGGTATTGGCCAATTGGAGATGGAAAATGCGTGAGATTGTTGATGCCATAGGCATTTCATATGGCACAGTGGTTTCAATTTTTAATGATCAGTTGGGTTTTAGAAGCTATCCGCAAAATGGGTGCCGCGTTTGCTTTCAGTTACCCATATTCTCCGAATTTAGCCAACGTGGCTATTTTCTATTTCCAAACCTAAGACAATGGCTCAGTCGAAAGAGATTTAGCTACAACGATGAAATTATTGCTTAAGCAAATGCCTATTTTAAGGACCTCGAGAAATCCTATGTTTTGGATGGAATAAAAAAATTTAAGAAACGTTTGACTAAGAGTAGTATTGAGCTAAAAGAAGACTATGTTGAAAAATTAAAACTTTTTTGGGCTTAAAAGACTGTCATTCATTCGAAAAGTCACGGATTTATTGATCCACCCTCGTATGTTACTTTTTATCACAGGTTTTTTCTTCCGATAATCGTCAAAGTTTTATAAATAAATTTTATGACATTCCATACTTATAAGTATAAAAATGCAGAAAAAAATCGATAAAAAACCTCAATTACTCGAAAGCATTTTTGAACGTTTTTGAATTCAGTATGCCATTGTTTATTAAGAAACAAAACTTGATTCAATTCGACGACTCCTTCTATTTTTGTCCATCGTTTGTATGAAGACGAATCATTGTGCGTTAGGGCAGATAGTAATGCGTTTGTTTTTTTTTTTTTTTTAGAGCAAACCATATCAGACTGTTGTCATATAGCAGCAACGCTCAGTTTTAACGAGTTTTCATATTGATTTTATTTACATTTTTTAGTCATATTGAGTTTGAAATAAATTTATTAAAAAAATTTAAAAAATTATTTTTTAAAAACAATTAAACATTTTATAATAAAAATACAATATTGCAAATAAGTTTTAACAAAAAACAGTAGATTAATCAACAGGAGCACAGAAATGCAGTATGAATGAAAATTTTACTGACCATATGAGTCAATATATAAAAACACAAAGTTTAAATAAATGCCGACTGACGAAAGCTTGTTTTTGTTTTTGATATAACATTGCTGCCTGTGATGTGAGTCATTTTGTGGGGGTACAAATTGAGGTAAACAAATATTGCTTGTATACATTGGTAAATAAAACAGCAACAACTGGTAAATCATATAATACAATAACAACAACAGCTATTCCTATAACAATTTTCATTAAATACAAAGTACATAAATGTTATATGGGAGTTTTACTACAAACGCAATTTCGTTATGCATGAAAGCCTTTCTGCTCCATGTTTGGTATCCCACTCCGAGGATACCCAGCTGACATACCAGCACTAAAGCAATCAATGCACTTATTTAATTTTCAATGCATGCTATTAGGCGTCATTGAAGAAAATAAATTTTATTAAAGTTATTTTTTTTTATATATTCATCGCTTGGAGGGTATTAATTGCATTAGCTGGATATAGAATTTTTTTAAAGTAAATAATTGGGAGGTATAGTGGGGTTCAGAAATTAGTAAACTTTTTGTCGCTGTTGAGAATTTTATTGCATATATTAACTTTACACTGGATAGATCTGCTGAAATAATCATCTGGCTTTGAATGAGCTGGCCTTATCTGTAGTTCCGTGAATTTATGAAGAACGTTATATATTTTTTTTGCTCGCCGGCAAAGCTGCTACAGATCTCATTGAAGTCAAGCTGGGATTCAATGTTCCCATGAGCATCGTCATCGCAGCGAAATATTATAATATCGATAAAATTGATATGGAAAGTAATACTGATAAAGGATAACTGATATTTTTCAATTATCTTCCTTTCGAGTATAAATCTCTTCAAGTATTGTCTCAAAATTCCAAACCTGAATCAATGAACTCCATTAGTTGGAAGTCATTGTTATTATCATCTGCTGCATTTTTTTTTTTTTTTTTTTGTAATTTTCCATTACCCCAATCTTTGGTTTGTTGTGTTAATCTTTTGCTAAGCTGATGGCAGCTGCTAAGCAGTATGGCAGCATATTTTTGTAACGACTTATATTATAATAATGAAATTAAAGCTGTTGACCTGTATTATCGCTGAACTTGAGTCACATTGCTATCAGTTTGACAGCAATTGTCTTGGTAATAGCACAGCTTATAAAATTTGTCCGCATGGATTTGTTTTTATTCGCTTCAAAACGACGATCTTTAATCCGGGTACTATAGCACTTGTTCGTTATTTATAAATTATAATGTTTCAATTTCCTTTGCTTATAAATTAAGTTTACTCTAGTAAAGACACTCTTGAAGTAAGCCACACGCTATAGTGCCAGTAAATTTGGATTTTTTGAAGTCAACTTTTAACTGTTTATTTGAACTGTAGTAAATTTCGAACTAAAGGTAAAAGTGAAAAAAAAATATTTTAAAATTTTCTTAACATAGCAGTTGACAAAATACTGCAACTAAAGATTTTGGAAGAAAATTGTGAAAAATAATTTGTATAATGCCTATGATCCAAGTGAAACCCACAAAAATATAAAAATCAGATAAATTTTTTAGATTTGAAGTTTTTATTACAGCTCTTCTCAGAAATCTCGAATCGAAGATTTGACAAAATATAAAGCACTAAGCTTAATGTATAGCATATGCTTAAATTATTGTTGCGGCAGTGTATCGTAGTGAAACCGTAATATCACAAATGACATAAAAGGGTTTATTCCGCATAGCTAGTGTTCTCAAGCTAAAAAAACCACTGAGACAAAACTTTAAAAAACTGTGTCATTTTTAACAGCAAAAGGCTGCTAGGCCCATTTTTTAAAATAAAGCAACTTATTCACATAAGTGACCGAATACACTTTGAATTTTAATGAATTAAAATTCATTTCATATATAAAATTTACGTTAAAAAAAAACAAATTTTGTAAACTTTTTTTGCGGTGTATCTGAAGAAAAAATAATTTATAATTATTTTACTGTGTTTAGTTTTTGGTACAATTTTTGTTTTTCGGTAATAATTTCTTTCAGAAACTGTGATCAAGATCAAAATTTGTTTGATACTTTATTGATAGTGCCAAATGCTTCTTTAACCCTATTTCGGCCGAAGATTTTTGTAACTCATTTCGGCCGAAGTAGTCAGAAAATATGATAAATTTTGGATATAGAAGAAATTTTTTAGGAAAATTGGAAACAGTTCAAAAGTTCTGAATCAAAGAGACATTTTTTGAAAAAAATTGGACCTATTCAAAAAAAAAATTTTTGGCAACACTAACAGAGGATTAGTTTGACAGATTATTTACTGAATATTTAAAATTGTTTTTTCAAGGCATGGGCACCAGAATGTTCACGCCACATAACATTTTCGATAGCAAATTTGACGTAGAATACGATGGTGACAATAAAAATTTGATACAGAGTGGGGGCAATTGTTAAAAATTGATTTAAATATTTAAATTGCTTATAACAATATTAATTTGTTAATAATTTTTATAAGAAATTATTTTTTTATTAAAATTCATTTTCTTAGTTTTACAATGCAAATAGTTTTAATTTTCTTGCTTTAACAGAACCGAAGTTATGAATTTTTATAAGAGAGTCTCCATGCCAAAAATCAGGAATTTCTCAAAATTTAAATTTGCTCCATTTAAAAAAAAAATATTTTCAGAAAAATCCTCAGACACGTATCTCTTCTTTTTCGATACAAAACCCAATAAAAAAAATGTGTCGGTCAATTTTTGACAAAATGTGTTCGGTTTGTTTAAGGTTTTCTCATATGGCTGCTTCGGCCGAAATGAGAGTTAAAAACCTTCAACAGGTAACAATTTCAAGTATTTTGTGTTTTTAAAATGAAAATTCATTAGTTTAAGATGTCTAGGAAGAAGATGGGTTAAAATAATTGATAAGAAATACATTTTTTTGGTCGAAAAAGTTCAAGTTCAAAGTTCTGTTCGAATGAGGGTTAAGAAAAAGGCAATTAAATTTATCGACTTATAAAAGCTTCGAGTTTCTTGTTCGGTATTTAACATTTTTTTCCCAATTTTAATGTCTGTAATGAAATTGATAACTGAATCAATTCCTTTTGCAGTAGAATTGGAAATATCGATTTTGAATTTCAATGTATTCGAATGTAGCTACAATTTATTTTGTAGGTTAACATGTCAGATATTATGCAGCATTGAATAAAATGTTTGCATTAATATATATAAGTATTTGATTATATTTGCTATATCATGTATCGGTTGAAACAAATATTTTTTATTCGCCAACATTTATTTGTTAGTAATTACCAAATCAAGTTTCTACTGAAAGAATTATTGTTTAGTGACAAAAGTATGCATTAATAAATGTACATAAATTTAAGTAATAACAAATAGGCAAGAAGCGATGGGAAGAAACGTTTGGATAAAAAATCGATATATAAAAAATCATTTAAATCTCTGCAACCCACTCACACAAATACAATGTTTGGCTCAATAAGCAACATTTTAACTTCCAATTAAGAACGTAGTTATATCAACTAAAACCTAGTTCGTCAGTAAGTATAATATGTATAACAATTTATAAAATTAAACTTTTTATCTGGATTAACTTTTGAGCTCATAGCTATTGAATATGAATATGTCAAATTTATTTAAATCAACAAACGAAAATTTTATATAAAGCACACAAAATCATAGACATGCTCTATTTATATATCACAACTTTCAAAATTTTCGTATTTATTCTTGTTATTCAGCTGCATTAAATTGTCAAAAATTGTTGTTATGATGTATATAATAAAACTAATGTATAACAAAAGCAAAATAATTTGACATAATGCATTCAGCAAATGAGATATAAATCGTCGTGCTATTATGGTTGATATTTGTCACGGCATATTGCTACATAATGCAGATTGCATTTAAAGCAGGTCAGCTAAACGAGATACAATGTCAAGCGTATTATGATTTAAAGCAACAAAATTCATAGCAATAATTTTTGGTGATAACGTGTGCATTGTTCGTTCATTCAACTGTTAATTGAATTATTTCAGATGCCTGCGCTGGTGGCACTTTACAAGATACTGTACACTGTAAAGAAAACTTATTATGTTCTTTAGAATACTTTGCTAAGCTAAGATAGTCCCTATTTACCGAAACGAAAACAATTGTTTTCTTCTATGTATGTTGCAAAATTAATATTAGGGTCATAAAAAAATAAATATAAAACAATTGTTAAATCTAACTGGTAGATTTAATGCTGCTATATTAATGAGCTTATACATATAGCATTTAATTCTTTCATTTTATTTTGAACTTCAAGAAACTGTGGGTATCACTGGTTGCATTCAATGTTAATGATATAAACTTTTTGAAATCAAATCAATATTTTTCGTGAAATTGAAATCACATTTTCCCATAATGTATTTATTCACTGTAATGATAAAATTCACAGTATATTTGTAGCACACAGTACACACTTCAACAGTAATTCATAATGAGCGCCGACGGTAGCATTGATTTATCAACTTTAAATTCACCGCTAAAAGCCGCCACTAGTTACATTAGCACATCACTGCATGATGCAGTCAAATTGCGTTTGGGACAACGTGGTCTTGCTGCCAGCAAACCCCAAAATATACCGCAGTTCTTTCGTCAATATTGCACAAAATACGCAGAAAAATCCGCGCTGAGTTATCAAAGTGAAGGTGGTGCAACTGATTTTTGGACAACACTGACCTATGCTGATTACGCACAGCAAGTCGAACAGGCTGCGCTCCTGCTGCTGCACATAGGGCTACAGCCGCGTTCTTCAATTGGTATTTTGGCACTCAATTGTCCCGAATGGTTCTATGCTGAATTGGGTGCACTATGTGCGGGTGGTGTTGTTGCCGGCATATATCCAAGTAATTCGGCGGAAGCAGTACATCATGCATTGGACACATCAGAGGCGACCGTCTGCATTGTTGACGATAGCCAACAGATGGCAAAGGTGCGCGCCGTAAAGGGTCGCTTGCCACGTTTGCGTGCCGTCGTGCAATTGCATGGGCCGTATGCTGAATTTGTTGGTGTCGATGAGGGTTATTATCGTTGGTCCGATTTGGTTGCCATGAAATTTGGTGCAGAATTGCGAGAGGAGTTGGCGCGTCGCGAACAGGATGTTGGCGCGAATGAGTGTGCGCTGCTGATATATACGGTAAGTTGGCTGCTGAACTGCATGCAATGGAAAATCTATTGCACTTATAGTTGAATGAACTTTAGATATGTTGAAGTTTTGTGGTTTTGCAATCACTTGCGGTGACATTTTCAATATTCACATGAGGCATAAGGCAGAGTATGTGTGTTTTTTGTAGCGTCAAGCTGATATAGTCGCCTGAATAAGTGATAATCGTATTTTCGAATTATCGATTTTGCTGATGTAATGCGAGAGCAAGGAAGCCATCAAGCTTTTCATTTTAATGGATTTTATTTGAGTAGGCTGCTGAGGCTTATCTTTTGTTTGACTTGCAGCGATAGTGTAACGAACGATATTTTCATACAAAGCTGTGTGGTTTTAATTATAATTTTGATTTTCTGACTGTCTACAGAGGTCAGATAGCAAAAATATATGATAACATTGAAATTAAAAATGGAGAGGTCATTAGAACGTGAACATTACTGTCAGAAATGATAAATCTGGTTGAAGAGACTTTCGAACTTCTGTAAACAGCACTTTCTCTTTTCAAATCTCTTTTTAGCTAGCAAGTTAATGTTTGTCTATAAGTCTCAGAAATTTTTCTAAGAAAACTTAACATATTCTTTCACTAATATAAAAATGTATATTTCATTCCCCAACAGTCTGGTACTATTGGTATGCCAAAATCTGTAATGCTATCACATGACGCTGTGCTCTTTGAGGCTCGATCAATCTCCAGCTTTCTGCATGACATCGTTCCCGGTGAGGAAGTATGCGTTTCATATCTGCCACTAAATCACATCGCAGCACAGATATTTGATATCTTTCTTAGTATTGA
The DNA here is from genome assembly GCA_963662105.1 of Meiosimyza platycephala. Lineage (NCBI taxonomy): Eukaryota > Metazoa > Arthropoda > Insecta > Diptera > Lauxaniidae > Meiosimyza > Meiosimyza platycephala. The sequence continues at coordinate 97,104,629 of OY759210.1, forward strand.
AAATGGTGCATGTATTTGCTTTGCGGACCGCAACGCACTCAAAGGAACACTCGGCAAAACACTCGCCCAAATACGTCCGACACGTTTTCTAGGTGTACCGCGTATATTTGAAAAAATTCAGGAGAAACTTAATAGTATCGATACCAAGTCTTCATTATTTAGCAGATATATAATGGGAAAGGCACGTCAAAATATTGAACGCTATCATCTGGATACGATGCATGGGTACGTTGGTTGGGAAAATAAATCTTTTTGATGGCGAAAAATAATTTTTTTTTTAAACTCAGCAAGCCAACTTCAACATTTTGTTACTGGTTCTCTACAAAAGTGACAAATCAAATTAAAGTTGCTTTGGGTATGGATCGCTGTAAGACGCTGTTAATTGGTGGTGCACCAGCTGCTGTAGAATTGAAACGTTTTTTCTTAAGCATTGACCTGCCACTCACGGAAGTTTACGGCATGTCAGAGACTGGTGGCGCAATTACAATGAATTATGAAAAGAAAAATCTGGAAAGTGTGGGAAAGGCGTTTGATGGCTGTGAAATTAAAATTTATAGCCCCGATCAAAATGGACATGGTGAGGTGAGTAAAAGAATTTTTTTTTTTTTGAAAATAAGTCAAAAATTCCTTGAAAATGCGAATTCTAAAAATTTTTCTGCCCAATATATTCTTATATTTGAAATATAATTTTCCAAGATTTGCGTACGTTGCCGTTCCAACTTTATGGGTTACCTTAACGATTTGGGCAAAACTAAAGAAGCAATTAAAGATGATGGCTGGTTGCATAGCGGTGATCTTGGTTATCTCGATATTGAAGGCAATTTAAATGTTTCGGGACGTATCAAAGAACTTATCATTACGGCTGGTGGCGAAAATATACCACCAGTACATATTGAGGAATCGATTAAACGTGAATTGCATGGCATTAGTAATGCTATGTTGGTAGGTGATCGTAAAAAGTACTTAACAATACTGCTGACATTAAAGGTGAGATTAAATTAGGAAATTTTTTACTTCAACGCTTATCATTATGATTCTATACGAAGACGGAGATTGACAACAATACCGGTCTACCACTGGATGCACTTTCAGAGGAAGCAGTAGACTGGCTGCAATCGCTAGGTCTAAACTTCACAAACCTTTCTGAAGTTCTATCCATACCACGTGATATGCGTGATGTTGATGCTTCAAATGTTACTGTAACACCTCATCCAAAGGTTGCACAGGCCATACAGGAAGGCATAGAACGCGCTAATGTCAAGGCAATGTCAAATGCTCAACGTGTACAGAAGTTTTCTTTGTTGCCACATGATTTCTCAATAGCAACAGGAGAGTTGAGTAAGTAAAATGAGATTTATGTACAGCTAAAACGGAAATTAATTTAAAATTTTGGTTTATATTTTTAGATCCAACTTTGAAAATGCGACGTAATATTGTTCTACAGAAATATGCCAATGTCATCGATAGTATGTATAAGTAATCTCAAAAGGTTTTAAGAGCATAATTTTTGAAAGTTTTTTTTTTTGTTCTAAAGATGTTCTGAAAACATATATTATGTATTAGAAAATCAAATGGTTAGATTAAGCGATATTTTGTGAGAAATAAACTGACTATATTTTATAATTAATACCGGAGTATACATAAATTTACTTTGTAGGAAACGACACGTAAATGATCATCTATTTTACTATAATCATGAGCTTTTAATGGTACATATATATATTTTATAGAACTGCATTCTCATATGTTGGTGTCACTTTACTTAAACATTGAGGTTGTAACTCTGGTTCCTTACGTCATTTCGAGTTTTTCATATTCAGTAAGAGAACAAAATAAATGAAATTATTATTTCTGCAATAAATTTTGAAATACAAATAAAATCTCGTTTAAGTTCTAAAATTCAAAAATCTAAAGTGAACTAACAAATCTTAGAGTTTAATATTTAGAAATTGTGTGCACGTTTTTTATCAAGTCCTTGATAAGTGATTTCTGTCACTTTTCATTATTTTTTACGTTTCTTACTTTTCAATTTCATAACTTCATCACCTCTGCATTGACGGCGAGGATGAATGTTTGACGTGCTGTTTGACAAAGTCGCGTATTTCAACCGACTATATTTCGTTTACATTGCGATAACTATGATTTCGGTAACGTTGCAGTAGCGCACGAACTGCATTGAACTGCAGGACATGCTCTATGACATCCTTTCAAGCTCAACACTGCAGTAGCAATAGCAGTCGCAGCTTGATTTATTAGCAAATATATTTTTGGAATTTTTTTTTTTTCATTTTGTTAGACTTAGATGTAGAATTGTGCTTAAGGTAAATACAGTGGATCATCAAATTATTAAGGGGAAGAAATCCGATAGAACTATCCATATCAAGATTCGAAAAATTTTGGCGTGTTTCAATTTCAAATTGTGTAATACTAAGTAGTACGAATATATGAAAAGTTTTCAAAGAATTGCACAAAAGCTACTTAATGCTATGCTGCACCATTTTAACTATAATAAAACCATAGTTTTAGCTGCAACAGCAATTTTATGTCCTTTCTTTTCGTTTATTTTTTTTACATTGCTACATGAAACTGAAATATTTAAACACTGGTGTGCACAATATCTAATTTTTCAAAAAAAATGAGTTTGTACTTTTTATACCCTACACACGGAATATGTGTTCACTTTGCCATTAGGTTTGTAACGTATTTAAGAAGAATGTGATTTTTGAATTCAGTTTTGGTATTTTATTGCATATTGATAGATTTTTTTTCTATTCCTTCTACTTTTTGAGATAATTGTGACAAATATGTCAAAAAAATGTCCTAAGGCATTTGTTAAATTTAAAGTCAGTCTCTTACAATATGGATTGTTTAGCTACCGAAAAACATGTTTGTCTATAAAAAATAATAAATTTGCCTTAGTCATGTTACACGATTATGATATTCAATATTGTTTTACGGAGAAAACAATTTCAAAAGGCTCTGAATTATCGTATCATGTAAAATATTATAGCTTTTGGTGAAAACGCGAGCAAAGGGCTTGTCTTCAAGTTCAGCTCGTGCTAGAATTGAAATTCGATGACCTTGAAATTTACAGAAGAAAAGGCTATTTTCGAGCTGCATTTGTGCTCCAAATAAATTGGATCTTTTTGTATAAGTGGTATTTTTGACAAGTGTAACCCTACTTAGCTTAAAATTCAGCTACTAACAGCTGTTCTTGCAAATTTTGCAAAATTTAATATGGAAACGTCTTGTGAAACCAGCCAACTTGATGGAAAAAATAATTCCTTGGGAAAAATGTAAGACTTTTAAAAGCACTTTTACTATTAATGGACTGTAGGGTATTTAACTATTGGCAAGGCTTAAGGGGGCAGAGGCATTCAGAGGCGTGAAAAATAGTGCATTTTTAATAATTTTTTTTTCGTATTAATTTAATTTATTCAATAAAAGTGACAATATGGCATCAATTTTATGTTCCAACTTGACAAAAGTTTGAAAAAAAAATTATAATTAAAAAAAGTTATAGCTGGCTGTGTTGGACCCTGTCCCATACAGAGTGCATTGCGGTGACCATCACAAATCCTTGGAAAACCATCTAAAATCAATCGGATAAGAAAAATTAGTTATTTAAATAAATAATCTAGTGCCTGATCGATGTTTTTTTTTTTAAAGTCAACCAAATGGCGGCCTCAGGAAACTTACCTGTTACTACCGAGAGCCCTTTAGTTATTGCTGAATAACTCCAAAAGTAATTGTCGAATTGACTTCAAATTTTCAGGATATATTTTTAAGATATTGTAATTTAAAAAAATGCAAAAAACTTGATTTCTTTAAAATTTTGACTGCCCCTGCCTCCTTAGTAAAACCCTTATTATTTTAACTTTTTTTTTTTTGTTTCAACAAAAATCTATGTTTTGCTGAAAGTTACAATTTCTGTGTCTCTATCGTTCAATTGGTGGTGGTGATGCTCAGTCAGTTTGTCAAATTGGCAACACTCAACAGTACGAATATTTGCTGAAGTTTTATATTTTTATTTTATTTTTCTACGGAATTTTCACTTTATTTGTTTTTAGCGCTTTTTCACATTCACAATTCTGTGCGCGCGCCAAAACGTCATTTTAGTAAAAAAAACTTCATGACAGCAGGATACTCTATCATTTATCATGAGCAAAAATTGTAAATATCTTGACGATTTGACTTGACTGAAGTTGAGTTCAATTCGGTTCAGTTGTGTAATGTCGTCATTGTCGATAAGCGTCTTTTACACTATGCTTGAAGAGAAAATTGTTTTTCATAAGAAAGCAACACTTTAGCATATTCCTGCTACTAATGCACAGTAGAATGGCAGCAGCAAAAACTTTTTCTATAATTTATCTATTTAATTTTGTAAATGCATTTGCATTCTTTATGTCAGCAACATAATCATTTATGAGTTACTCTAAATAAGCAAAATTAAATGATCGAATGTAAAATAAATGGATTAAAATGTGCTTGAGTATATTGGCATTGGGAATTTGATTGTAAAAGTCATCATTTGAGTCCCAATATCTAAGATATAAAAAACTGCTAGAATGAGAAATTACAACTATTTTTGAGCCTTTTTTAAAATGTGCCATCTTCGAGATTTTCGAATAAAGTCTTGCCAGACAAAAAGCTGCTTAAAGTTTCGTGAATTCTTTATACTTTGTCTTCACTGCGAGCTATATCACATTTCCGTAAACCCGAATGCTTGTTTTACAAGAGCCAAAAACTCCACACATACAGTGTACAATCAAAATTTATAACGTTTAAGTGCTGCAGCACATTCCTTACCCTCTCTTGATTTTTCTAACATTTTAGCCATATTGCGCTGACAGTTTATTCGCTGTTGCATTTTTCTTAACGCAATTTATAGTTTGCTTTTTTCCAATTCTCATATCACTTTTCAATACAAGCATAGCAACGCCTCTCAATGTGTTGCCAGAGTATTTGCACCATTTCTCAAATGATTCAACACAATTTGTAGCAGAAAGGAATGAACAAAGAGCGAAAAAAATATATATAATATAAAATTGAAGAAAAAAGTATAACAAAGGAGCCAAATAAAAATATATATACTAAATACAATTGCATGAAAGTTGACTTGGCGAAATCTACGACTGAAATAACAAAAGTGAAGTGATTTCTACCATAGCAATTTTTATGTTGCAGGCAAAAAAGTTTTTTCCAATTGAAAAATCAAAAGAAATGCGGTCAAACTATAAAATGTAAAAGAAAATTAAATTTTCTCAAAAATAAGAGAGAGAAAATACACCACAGTTTTAAGTGAAATTTAGCACGTAAAAAAATGTCAAAACTCAGTCACTGTCCGGAAACGGAAATCAGTTGTTGCAATGCTGAATAATTTATGCAATTTTCTCTAAATGTTGCTGAAAGGCAAATTGTTTGTTGCTGGATTTAAAATTGAATTGTTGGACATGTTTTTTTTTTTGAAAAAAAAAAATAAAAATATTTGGAGCAAGGCCTATGGTCTTAAATTACTTTCAATGTTTGATCATACAATAAGTATTTTATTACACTTGAACTATATTATTTAAAATACTTTTATGACATATTCAAATTCTACTGCATTTTCTGTTGAAGCTTTTTAAAACCTCTATAGCTTTTCAATAATTTATTTACTACTTAAACTGTCAAGGATAGCCCAAAACGACAATGCAGCCACAGCAGCACTATTGACGACATGTTACAAGTAAAACTAAAAATCTTAAAGCTGTCAAAGCAATATGCTGCCGCTGCTAAAGTGGAATTCTATTATTTTACGCGAAGTTTTAGATTGTCCCAAAAGGATGCTAAACTGCTGTTGCGGATGAATACAACTTTTGTTGCACAATCAGCACAACAAGCCAAAAGATGCAGCAGCAGCAGCAGCAGCAATAGAAGACATGACAAAACAAATGCTTGGCATTTGGCCAAAAGCAAAATTTTGTTGTGCACTAAAAATGCAACAAAAATGGAAATTGCTAGGAAATGTATAAATGAGAACTTCCTGCAGTTCAAGCAGGTGAAATTTCATAAGTTCATACTCAAAGTGTATGACACTTGAAATATTGTATGGCAATTATGAAATTTTGACACAAAAGCTAAGTTCTTATTTAATTTAATTAATATTTTATATAATACTATACGACTTAATCTTGCTTGGGTAAGGTCTTAATGTATCTTTAAAGTTTTGCCAAGTGGTGAAATGATCGTTTGTTAAAGTCAGCCTATTCTTGTCGTACTTATGACACCAAGTGTCCTTGTAATAAACTAAATTTACTTAAATAGCTTTCTTAAGTTATTTTATCATTAAAAATGTTTTGGCTGCATCTAGGCTTACATGCCCAATATTCGAACTGGCTCATGTCTTGTCCAACGCTTGCTTGTGTTACCAAATTTTCTTACACCGATCATGGATATAGTTTAAAGCAAAATTTATAGCCCAATTTGATAACGATACAAGAACGATACGATAATTAAAAAATTATCGTATCAATAATTCTAAAACTATCGTATCGTCTTCGTAGTAGAGCCCAGTTTATCGTCTCGTACTCGTTCTCGTACGATAAATTTTTGATATGCATCATTCTCGTCTTATGTTGCATTTTTAACATTCTCTTGATTTTTCTATCTAATTAATTTATGTAAATATTTTATAATTCCTTGCTTGCCATCAAGCAAATCAGCAAAGGGCGTATCCTTTACAAAAGAATAGCACATGTATATCAAATAGACTTTGATATGATGTATGGCACTTGTTGTTGCTATTGCTGTATTATAGCTCATATACTGCTACTACTAGATACTATTGTTGTGGCTTTTGTAACGGCCACTAGTTATATTATTATTGTTGTGGTACAACATATGTCTAGTCTCAACAAGCGGGTGATGATGATGGCAAACGCCCACCAACAGCAGTAGCAGCAGCCAGCAATAGCAACAATAAACAATTTGCATGATTATTGCTATTATTATTAATATTCAGTTTGGCTTCCAGCCAAGATTTATGTGTCTGTATAATTTTAGTGTCTGTCTATTTGTATGTATGTGTGTTTGTGTGTTATATAGTTTTGGTGTTATTACTATTGCAACTGTACGTTTCAGTTGAAGGATTTCATTTAAAATTAATTGAAACATTTGAAAATTGATTTCATAACTGCTTTTGGCCAAAAATGAGTGTAAGTTATGCACAGAGAATGAATGAATATAGTAAGAGATGATGTAGCATGTCAAGAATTATGTAGCCAAAATCACTTTGGTTACTTTCTAATTATATAAATAATTACTTAATATTTACTTGAATTTGCAAGAAACTGAGGATTTTTCGTATCTTATTTGTGTTTGTTTAACAATGCATATCACTGCTACTGCATGTAAACTTAGGATTGCTTTTATTTTATTAGCCTTACTAAGAATGATTTTGTTGTAAGCGTTCTAAATGGATAAAAATAATTGAAACTAAAATACTTTCATTGTTAGACACATGTTAATAATCTTTTTATCACACAAAGAAAGATTTGTAAATTGAGTTTAAGTTGCTTTTAAAAATATCAATTGGCTACAAAGTAAATAAAATATTTCAAATCAGAAATTTCAAGAAGAAGAAAATCAAATTTAATAAGCTTAATTTTCTCTCACGAGAAGTATGTATATCTCTAATAATATCATGATGTAATTGCAAGGCTTAAGTAAAATAAAATTTATGATTTTTTCTAATGCAATTTATTTTAAATTGTCGAGAGACTTCAAATAGAATAAAAACTCTTACACAAAACATCACTTTTAACAAACGATTCTCGGACACTGTCAAATAAAATGATCACAAAACTATCACAAGATTAAAGCGTCACAAAAAAAATTATCACACAACAATGTCTAGTACCACAAATAACTATCACTACAAACATGGTCTTATTCCTAGCAATCAGATGAGACAATCACACAAAATTTAACAAATTTAACTAGCAGTCGTCAAAAAAGCATATTACAGCTAAATGTTAAGAATATCACAGTAAAAAAACAAATATTTTTATTTTGTTTGAAACCAGTCTCACTATCACACAAAACTAACTTTATTTAATACATAAATTTTTCTACTAACTAACAATGATATTTAAAATTGAAATTTTTCGGTCACAAACTGCAACCACTGATGGTGCTGCTGCGGCAATATGACACAACACATACAGCAGAACACTGATGACACATTAGAAAGTATGGCCATTGCGAATGATTAATTTATTACAGCCGAATAACAGCGAAAATCTCTGTTGTAATATTTTGCATACAAATGTGTGATGAACGGCCATATGTGTAGCATAAGACATAGTATATTTTGAAAAAAAAAAGTAAAAAGTTCGCTAAAATCATAAATTAATAAACCACTAGAGAGCAGCGCAGTGTGTCAGCAGTGAAGTGACAGAGCAGAAATATGCTGAGCTGACTAGGCTGGCTAGGAATGAGCACTTTTCCATTTCAATTTGAAAATTTTAAAAAATTGTTTGAGCGATGTGGAAATCGGCGCATTTTCAGCTTCTACTTTTTTTTCAAAAATCTGATTCTGCCTCTTCAGATATCAAAAATTCATATTCAACTTTTCATCATCAAATGATGCAAAATATTTGTGTTAGAATAATGAACAATTAAAATCGTTTTTCCAATACCTTTAAGAAACAAATTCTGCTCCAAATGTTTGTATATGAAATCGAATCAACAAAGAAATTAATTCCGTTTGTTAAATAAATTAGCCGTGAATTCATTAGAATCTTACATACCCAAAATATAATCCCTGGAATGGAATCAAAATATGAATCAATTTAGTTTGCCATGTAATTGAATGTTTTTTGGAATGGAATTATAAGTGTTCAATTACAAATTTTGACTGCTGAAGTGATAATGACAAATCAATTAATTTCTTGCATCATTAAAGTGAAAGATTCCAAATAAAAATTCATTAAATTCTGGAGAAGTTTCATTCCCAAAGGAATAATTTTTACACAGTACTGGTTTGGAGTATATGAGGCGTATAAAAATGGCTTGGAAAAATTAAAAACCTTTATTGTCCTGTCAGTACATTTGTATTTTGAAAATTACTGATTCAGTAGATTTCCACAAAACCCCAATGCCATCACTATCCAGATTTAAAATCAGCAAATAAATCAATGCCGTTTACTATGAAATTTAAAAAGGTCGCTTTCAATTATATTGATTGTAATTTTTAAGAACATAATCTTTAAAACACTGATTCCTACCCAGCTATGGTCTGGTTCAGATGGATCATTTTAAAATGGCCTAAAAAAGTTTAAAAAAATGTTGTTGTCAAAACAAAAGGATAACAAAAAATCGCGCTGCAAAATAAAATTTATCACCAAAGTGACCAAAAAAGAAAAAAAATATGCAGTTACAAAGCCTTATAGGAAGGGGATTTAAGGAGTTTTTTTGTTTTTGTTTCAGCATAATGATGTTCCAACATCAACAGCGTATTTTGTAGTTACCCCTAACATCAATCATGACGCTTGAATTATGAAAGTTGGTGGTTATTTTTACCAACTGGGAGTTATGATTCGCGGCATATGACAAATCTTGATGAGTGCCAAAGCAAGGCAGAACTTAATGTTTTTTTCAACAAAGTTTTATTTTTTTTTTTTTTTTGAAAATTATTTTGAATTTTTAATGCAAACATCTGGTCCATGCGAACTCACCAAATTATAGAAAAATCGCTCAAGATGAAGTATTGCAGGCTTTAAAAACCAAACAAAAACTTAAGTGTCAAAAAATCATAACTGCTGTAAAGTGTTACTGCTAAAGTCTAATAGATAATTTCCATAATAAATTCAAGCTTATAAGCTGCTGACTTCCTTATGAAAATAAATTACATATAAAATGCTACACAGGACAATCTTCATTAGTTGTATCATAATTAAAGACACAATTCATCATCTGCGTTAGTCTCAAAGGCAAAAATGAAGAAAAAATAATTTCTTTATTATTCTTAATTTATGCTGCAAAAATATAACTATTTTAAACTTGTATGTCTATCATTTTGATAAGTTTTTTGCTTAACAATTTCATCCAGTGAATCTCTATATTTCATTGATAGTCTCGCCTTTAAATATTTTAAGTTTTCGACTTCATCATCAACATCTCTTTCATCTGCTTCCTTTAAAAATGCAAACTATTATTTTGAATACAAAAAACAAGCACAAATTATTACCTCATTTTTAGCTAAGTCGTTTAGTATTCGATTGCGCTTCCGATGTCTCATGCAAAATATAACAATACGCTGTACCGTGAAGAACACAAGAATAAAAATAAGCAACCAGATTATCATTGAACGTGAATCAAATTTATCCAGACGTATTTTTGGCCAAATAAAAGGTGGCAGTGAAGAGTTTGCAGTCAATTTTGTAAACTAAAAAATAAAGAATTTATTTTAAAAAGTTTTCATATATTTTGTTTCATCACATACTTCGTTCGCTCCATCTGCCGGCCTCTCCAATAGGATAATGCTACGTTTGCTTTCTTCATCATAGCAATCAATACTTGAAATACGTGACAAATCGTTGCTCCAACGTGTTGTAACCATTGTAAAATTAGGACCAAAGTGCAATTTGAAAGAATCTGAGTCGGGACGCATTAGCTCTGGTATAGCCCATTTGCAACTCAAAAGATTGCCCGCTAGTTCAACGCTCTCAAAGCTTGCCAGTGTAGTTATATTAAACGTTGTAAAATGATTGTTACTCAAGTTAAGCTTAAGTTGCGATCGCTCCAAATTGAAGGCTAAATTTTGTAGAAAGCTGTCAGTTTGCAGTTTATTTTTGGCGAGATCTAATACTTGTAGTGCGGATAATGCTCCAAAGGTTTGGGCTTCAATTTTCTTTAGCGCATTCATTGAAAGATTTAAGTATTGCAACTGTGTGGTGGCATTGAATAGTTGTGCTGGCAAAGTGGTGAGATTATTAACCGATATGTCAATACGCTGCAACTTGTTCAGCTCATCGAAACTTTCGGGCTCGATCATTTTAATTAAATTGTTACTTATGTTGAGGGACTATTAAAAACAACAGAAAAAGCATTAAGTTTTATATTATTACGGTATGGTGCAGATGTTATGGTATGTTATGGTACGGTACTATTCATTATGGTAAGGTATGGTAAGATACTCCACGTATAGTGGGGTAAGATAAGTTTAAAAAAAACTTACGTAAGGTAATGTAAGATAGTTCGGGTAAGATAAAGTAAGGTAATGTAAGGTTAAATGTAAGCTAAAAGAAATTAAGGTAAGGTAAGACAAAGCAAAGTAAGGTAAGGTGACGTGAAGTACGATTAGGTAAAGTATGGTAAGGTAAAGCTTGGTAAGGTAAGCTAAAGTAAGGTAAGGAAGGGTTATGTTAGGCAAAGTTCTGTAAAATTAGGTAAGGCCAGGTTTAACATGATCCAAACCGTACGGTATGGATTGGTTCAATACAAAGTGGTATTTTTTTAATGGTGTAGTACAGTACTTCTTCCGTTTGTTATTACATTTGGTACTATATTGAATGGTTGCGTACAGAAAACTATTGTTCATTTCGTAAAGATGTAAAGGTACGGTACTGCTGCAGTTCGGTATCTTACAATACGAAACGTTACAAAATGCTATAGAATGATGTTTAAAGGTACAGCACGTTTCATTACGATATGATGTGATTCGTTACGGTACGATAGGATATCGCATAGTATAAGGTATGGTACGTTATTTTATGGTTTGGTAGGAAATGGTTCCGTAAATAGCATTATGGTCTTGATGATTTTTTGTGAATTTAAGATAAATTATTCTACACAAACTTACCTGAAGTGACTCCAATCCCGCAAAAGTTTCCGTGAGCACATCTGTAATCCGATTGTAGCTCAAGTCTATATCACGAATTTCAAATTCCTTTAAAAACTCCAACCGATCTAGTGATTCAATTGCATTATGTGACAAATTTAGATGCACCAATTGTACCATATTCACCGACATAAAGTGTAGATCATGTAATGAATTTCCCTCCAGACGTAATGAGCGTAAATGAGTATTTGATTCAAAAGATGTCGACTCAATCTCTGCAATGTGATTATAATGCAGCGACAAGTGTGTCAAACGATGCATACCATGAAAGTTGCGTGCATCGATGACCTTCAATTGGTTACGACCCAAATTCAGATACTTCAAATTTGGCATCCATCGAAAGATGCCATCATCGATGTCGTCAATCAAATTTACCGCCAAATTCAGACGTTGTAAATTTGGATACCGATGAAAGCTGTTCAGCGTCAACTCACGTATGGCGTTGCGCCGCAGATCAAGTGACACTAGCGCCGTCAATGGTTCATCGGAAAACGACTTGAGGTGTGTGAGATTATTACGCATCAGTGACAGCACACGCAAGTGTTTCAGTCCATTCAGTGCATAGTCCTGTAATGTGGTGAGATTGCAGTCTGTAATTTCAAGTGTTTCAAGTGCATTGTAACCTAAGAAGATGGCATTCTCTAATTCAGAGATATGACAATGCGTGATGTACAGCTCGCGTGCTGTTGATTGTGCTCTAAAATTCAGCAGATTTTCATACGAGCAATATCTCAGTGTATGTATGTCAGCTATTGTGGGAGCGCCAAGTGCATTGTGGTCAATTAATTGCAGTGGCAAGAGTAGGAGCAACAATAAAGGCCACATTTTAGTAAGCTGCTTCCATACGTGATAACAACAGGTACTGCAAGTATTCAAATTGAATTTAACAAATTGTAGATGCTGTGTTGTAACGAGTTGTAGCTCTTTATCTGGCTGATCTGATTGTTTCTGCCTTTATTTTTATTTATGCAAAGTAAAAGATAATTATTATAAATTATCTCGACGGTATATTAATATTTACAAAAATGCAAAGCAACACGTACACTTTTTTGACGTTTCAATGTTAAATTGCAAGACACGTAGTTTTATATGTATGCGGGATAAATATTTTTTTTTTCTTGTGTTCTTTTCACTTGTAAGGGAAAAGCTGCGTATTTTTTATACATATTTCATTTAAAGAAAGAAAAAAACGCTTTTGAGTGCATGCGGCGTAATTCTCTTAGTGTTATTACAGTATTTCGTAAATTTAAGTTACTGATGTTTTTGTAGGGAAGCGAACATATTCCTTCCCGTTATTGAAAAATCTGCAAATAACGAAAAATATAAGTTCTGATAAAAATGATTTATGTCATAAAATATCGAGTAACTATAAATTCCAAACAGTTTTAGATATATGTGAGGATAGTATCAAAAATTGGTAAAAAAAAACGTAGCTTATCTCCAGAGTGTGATAGTAGGAAATGCTTTAGTCAAAAGCAAAGAAAAACGATGGCGTCTAATTAATATATGCGTTCACTTGACTCTTATTTATTTTAGCTCGCCACATTGCTGAAACTAGCGAGTGTCGAATATATACATAAATTTATGGAGGTGTTTCTGAAGTATTATTCTTTCGATTGATCAAAATTTTATTTTAAAAAATTCTGGCGAATTTCACAGAAATGTCCTAAACTTAAAGTTTAATTCTAACCACGAAAAAAGGGTTTTGAGCAAAAATTAATAACACCATAGCAAAGAGCATTTTTAAATCTATAGACTCATGTTCTTTTATTATTTTCCAGCCATTACCCTACGATTATGAGCGTGTTGAACAAAGCGTGCTCGGGCAAAGAAAATGCAACGCGCGCCACGTAACCCGATATGAATGGACGTACCCGGACATGTCTTGTGAGGCATAAAAACTTGCTAGACCCATAAAATTCGTGGGTCACCAGCTTTGCAAAATCCAGCCAATGTTTTACCTGAATAAGACTTATCTATTATTTCATCATAGTCAAGTCTTTAAGTTAGTGGAATATAATCGTAAATGTTGACTGAAATTTAGCCAAAATAATCCATATAAAATAGCCCTTACGTTACCAACGTTCAAGTTTTTCTGCTAGAGCATTTCTCATGTAGAGTAGTTTTCATTAACCCCGATTTTGATATTCACGTTTTTTTATTATGATATGTTAATTGAACAATAAGAAATTATTGCTGTCAAAGTTTTATTTAATTTTTATCGCTGTCATTAAACTATATATTTTATATTACTGTTTATCCCTTGAATAACTACAGTATATTGTGTTTCACCACTTGAATTTCTATTCACCACACTACAAAGTTGTAAATATTCATCTCATTTGTTTACATGCGTTATCTCTTTTATCTCAGCCTCATTATAAACAGCTGCAATTAATATTTTAACCGATCGCCATAAGAGAAACACGCAATTTCTGGGTTGAAAATTCACTTAAACGCCAATTTAACAACGTTGCGTCCAATTCAAGTGTTGATAATTAACTGAATCAGAGTTAACCAACAGCGGCAGCCACAGGTAGATGTTTCTGATTAAATTAAATCTCAAATTGTTTATTTTGTTGTGCAGTGTGGAGAAATGTCAATATATAATTCATATAATTTAAGCACCGACGGCGGCTGTAGTGCTAATTGCCATTTGTATTTGCATATGAATTATTGTGCTTGTACCTTAATAAATTGCTTGTGCAAATAAAACATTAACGTTTGTATTAACTCTCTGGTATTTTTAATGCAGCACCAATTACCTATAAATTGGCTAACGAAACAACCACTGCGCATAGTGTACTTTTTATGCGTCGAGCTGATTAAAAATTTGTATCTAATGATAACGGCTGAACACATTTTTTGAATTCTTTTGTTTAATTCAAAATTAATCTGGTTGGTTAAATTAAATTTTTTGTTATTGAAAATTTTTGATATATAGTTCAGACAATTGAGAGCATGCAACATGCTTCATTTGCTGCATTCAAAACATGCAATATTACAAAAATGTAAACAAAACTTGGGTATTCAACTATTTTGTCGCGTCTGCCTTTATGCTGACTGGAACTTTTACTTATAAAAAAACATCAAAGGAGAGTTGACAAATGATTCTAGTGCTGATTTTTCAAAGGCAGACGTTTTTGAGCACTTGAGTCGCATATTAAGGATATGTACTATATATCTAAATAAAACTAATACCGTGGATACTAAGCAAAATGGTCTCTAATTTGGCATGGAATTTCGCATATACACAGCCAGAAAATAAAAAAAAAAAATTTACCTCAAGTGACCAAAAAATGCAATTGTAAGTTTTGTATAACAAAACTTGGACAGTATTAGTTTTATATAAATATATCCTAAATAACATACACCTTAAGGGCCCAAAAACGACTGCCTTCAAAAAAGCAGCAATTGAAGCGTCTGCCTTCTCTTTATTTATGTTTTTTATAAGTAAAGGAATCTGTCAGCCAAGAGGCAGACGTAATACAATGGTTTATTTCTCAATTTTGCTTACGTATTTAGAACCCAATTTTTTTAGATTTTTTGTAATATCACAATTTCACTATGAGACAAAAAGTAAGTGTCTGAGCTTGTTTCTCTCGTTTCTTATAACATAATCTTTATAATAATTTCAATCTGCCTGACGATGTAATCACTTAAATTTGTATATATCATAAAATTATTAAAAAAGTTTAAGTACTCTTAAACGCAGCAACAAAAATGTCTGCCTCTCGCATTTATCTGATTTGTATATGGAAATATTTATTAATATAAAAGGCAGACGCCTCAGAATTGCTTATGGTTTTTCACAGCTTTAAAGGACTTTGAATTAATAACGCATAGTCAGTGCAATGGCAAAGTTTATTCATATCACTTATATTACTTAGAGATATGTGAACTTCAACCTCTGCTCCACTATAAAATCATGTAGATATTTAGGCCACCAGCTCCTTAACTATAAGCGTTCGCAAGTTTGACGATTATTTCTGGTTTATTATTGTTATTGTTGCTTTCCATACTAAAAACATTGCATAACGTAGGTAATTCGCATTTAACAACAGAACAAATACGTGCTAACAGGTTTTGTAATCTTTCAGGTGAGAACGGAATTCCATTTTTTGTGACGTCAGTTGATATAGCATCATTTTCTTGTTTTTCAACTTTTTTCTCAATTTTGCACTTCTTCAATAAGATCAACAGAGAGGGAGATTCCAATGTTGTTGATAAATTTTAGAGCATCTACTTAGATCAGTTTTTAATTCAGTGATCTTTTTTCAATTAGCTTGACATCTTAGCAGGTTCCACTTCCACTTTCTCTATAAAATTTCTCAGTGTAATCTTTATATTTGGAAGCTTCGTCGAGATTTCCAGTATTCGTTCTATTGACAGTTGAATGGCATTGGAAAACTGCTCGACGATACTCTCTTTCATTTGCGTTGATGTAGATTTCAATGTTGACTCATTCTTGTCTGTAGCTAGTAGAGAGGTCAACGGACCAGTAAGCTGCTTGTGATTGTTGCAGACAAGCTTCTTAAAGTATTTAATTTTATTTTAAAGAACTTTTGGTGAAATCTTTAATACAGGTTTTAATCGCAAAGGTATTCGACTAGCCAACAGCTACCGAGACTTAATTAATATATTGTGTTATTTCGATAATGAAGTACGGAGTATGTATGAATACAAACAAGTAGACGTCTAACGTCTGTTACTAGCCTATTAGAACCGAATACCAAATATCCCAGAAGATTTTGCTGAGCAAAAAGGAAAATATTTAATTGAGATCAACAAATTGATCATCCTTGAGTTCTTAACAATTATTTCGCTCAAAAAAAAAATATAATCAGCATTGAATAAAAGCAAAACGCATTTTTTATATAAGGCATGCTACAAAAAATAACTACCAAAATCTATTGGGCTGCCTTGCATTGCAATTTTCTGTTAAAAATCATAAATTCAAACTCATGCTCAACAAGAAGCAAAGCATTAGTTTAAATATTTAATGCTTTATTTATGCACTGAAAGTTTTTCTCAACAAGCCAAGTTTAGTTTTTGGCATATTTGCTGTGTAATCCTTAGAAATCCTTGCAACTTCTTCAACAACATGACTTCTTTGTTAAAGTGGATTTTCTAACACAACAGCAACATAAAACTCAAGATTAATGCAATAAAATACTGGATTTAGTTGATGAAGTTGTTTTCATTTCTGCAAGCTGTAACGAAGTGTTCGCACCATCGCACTCGCTTACATTGTTTAATGCCATCTCATTCTTGCCTATAAGTATTTGCTGCATTGAGTACAAAATTTACTGATTTTCTTGCAATGCCAGTAGTTTTTTTAGCTTAGAAATTCCTTTCAACTCGATTCGTACAATTTGAAATGTCGTTCTCGCTCACTTAAATAAACAAGCGAGTCAATTGCATTCGAAAAATAATGGAGCGCGCAAGGACGAATTTTATGTCGCACGACGACGAATGCCAGAGATGACGCTGACACACAAATGGAAAAATTTGCCAAATCTCAACAAGACAATTGACAGTGCAGTAACGAAAGTTTTTCGCTGTTTTTTTTTTTTTTGGTTTTATTACTTTTTTTTGGATTTGGTTTTTTAAGCCTTTTATTTGTGGCTTTTGGCAATTCTTTGTGAGTATTTAAATATTAATGTAGAGCATAGTAGAGCAGTGAGTTACTTAAGATTAAGTTTAGTTGAGTAGTTTTTTTCATGAATTGAATAAGGGAAGCGAACCGCTCCAAATTTTATTTTCCACTTTGATAATGAAAATGCAGTTTATTTTAGAGATGAAACCTTCGATTTCAATTTGAGTGCTACAACGTTACTACCCAGTGACGAATGTACCTGGTGTTAAGTTTGTCATAATGACACTCAGTGGCTACGGTAGTTTTGGAAATTTGGCCTGATGTCGTTTCAGGCATAAGTCGCTTGTTTCTAATTGCTGACTTGCAAAACTTTTGAACGTAAAATTTTTATACGAAGTCAGTTCCATTGCGTCTGTTCCTAAGAGTTAAGCCTTTAAGTCTGGTAAATAATGTGAAATCATAGCAAAATATGTGATTTGAGGATTTGTATGCAAAAGTATTAGATTTCTTGCATTAGTTTTTGACAACAATTCTAACATCAGTCCCCTGCAACCCTAAGGAACTTATGGTGCCGTAGTTTTTGAATATATTTAACCCTAGTTCTGCCGAATATTTTTGTAACTTATTTCGGCTGAAGCAGTCACCCGGGTGACTACATTTGAAAATATGATAAATTTAGGATATAGAATAATTTTTTAAGAAATATTATTTTTATTTAAGTTCATTTTCTTAGTTTTACAATGAACATAATTTCAATTTTCTAGCTTTAACAGAACCGAAGCTATGAATTTTTGAAAGTGAGTATCCAAGGAAAAAATCACGAAAT
Source organism: Meiosimyza platycephala (assembly GCA_963662105.1). NCBI lineage: Eukaryota > Metazoa > Arthropoda > Insecta > Diptera > Lauxaniidae > Meiosimyza > Meiosimyza platycephala. Next base: position 97,122,938 of record OY759210.1, read on the forward strand.
TCACAAAATTTAAATTCGCTCTATTTTGAAAAGAAAAAAAAAGTTTAAAAAAAATCCTTTAACACGTACCTCTTCTTTTTCGATACAGAACCCATAAAAAAATTTCAACCAAATCAAAAATGTAAAGTTTCTTTGAATTACTTCATTTAAAATATTCTGTAAAAAGTAGATATCTACGCTTTTATGTTAAAAAAAATTTTTTAGTACAACTTCCAATTAGAAACAGATGACTTTCTAATGCAATTCAAGTAAATGTCGAAGTACATTACTAAAAACATCAGAGCACTTAATTTACTTTTCATTCCCATTTAATTCAAGTTAAAAATCACATATGTCAAGTTTTATACTAAGAACTGGGAACATAGTGAGGAAACAACCATAACGGAAGACATTGCAAAATAAAAATAAAAATTTCACCCTGCCGTATAAAACGAAACCAAAACATAAAATAAAAAAAAAGTTAAAAAAGCGCATTAAAATTGCGACGTGATCCCATTTCCTGTAACAACGACGTATCCTCTATGGCTATGAAACAATCTAAAGTTACAAAGTCATACTATAACATACATTTATGTTTGTATATGGCTAGTATAAAGTGAATGTCCGTTCGGCTGGCCACACATTGCAATATACAAAATTAATGACGTGACCAAAGCGAATGAACCAAGTTATAGGCAGAAAGCATAAATGGTATCAGGACAAACTGCCAGACCCAACGAGTGAACGTATGAATGAATGAAAGTGTTGGCAGTTATGAAGACGACATCTGTGACATATTTTGACCCCATACCTACATATACTCTATGTATGACAATTTAGAAGTTAAACTTCATTTGGCGATTTGTTAGTTGCATACGAGGAGTTAGCATGTGTTGTTCAAATTTTTTTTTTAGGTTTTTGGTATAAATTTTTTTTTACAACCACAGTTTGTTGCGACTATTTTTGAAACTAAAAAAAATTTTTTTTTTTTTGGCTTATTGTTTTTCTAGTTATCGGGCACTTGGAATTGTATAGTGAGTCAAGTCAATCTTTTAAAACAAACATTCAGTATTGACTAAGTTCTCCTAAAGTTGAGTAGCATAAATATTTTTATTTGAATTTTTTTAACTACAATATATTTGATACGTAGCAGCAGTAGGCATTCAATCAAGTCCTTGTGCAAGGAAGCATAAATATGTCGCTGCAGTGTTTAAAAACTATAAAGTATATTTTTAGGCTTCAACATTAAGTTAAAAAATTGACTTCATTCAGAAATATTAAGTTTGTCGCAATAAGCTATGAGTATTACTCCAAAAAAATTAGTGTCAGCTGTAACTTTGCACTTGCGTTTTTATGCCCCTAAAAGTTCAATATATTGCTATTGCAGCCTAAAACTATGCCTCAGATAAAAAAAAATCTCAACCAAAATTTTAAATTGGAAATCATTCTCCTAGCTGAAATCACCATTTTTGTTGTTAGTTTTGTAGATATTTTTGTTTGTTTGTTTAATTTCTTATTTCTTTTTGCTGTGCCATTACTCTCCATGGCTTAATGTCGCTGTGTATTTCCATCGTATTTCTTGATTACATAAAACTTTTGCCTTCATCGCTTTGTTTATTTCCCCTTTTTTTTGTATCTGGGTTTGTGTTCTGCATTCCTAATGCATTTTCAGTAAGTCATCCACCAGTTGTCAGCTTGAGTTTATGTTGTTTTGTTGTGGTTTTAACAGCTGTCTTGCTCTTTTAATTGTAGGTCTTTGGTGATTTTTTTTTATATTGGCCATTCGGGAAAAAACATTGTAATTTGAAATGTTGTGGGAAATTTAAAAATAATTGCGCATTTCATAAAATAGAAAAAAGGCTCACGGCTTTTTTAAAAATGTTATAGCTTCCAAGTTATCACGGTGAGCCTGGAGAATATATGCATACCTATTGTTCGATTTTTTGTGGTACAGTGTTCGATTATTGGTGGAAATTCCCACCAAGAAAGGTCATGAAATGAAAAAAAAAATCAACTCATGTATTTTTATAAAAAAAATATGCTTCTAACTTAGAGTATTCATTGAGTGGAGAACATCTGCAGTGACAACAATAAACGTATTTTAAACCTACTTTGGAACTTTTAAATTTATTGAAAATTTAATGTACAATTCCAAAATTTAAATTTTCATTCAAATGTTCCTTTTCGCCTGCTAATGTTTCGATCTTATTCGGATTTTCTCTTACCTGGCACGTAAATAACTACAAATTAAATTTTATGCGTACACAAATTCATAATTCAGAAACTTGTGTGAAAATAACAACAACAATACAACAAAAGAAAAGCTTAAACTATCCAAGCATTTAAAAGTTTTGTGTACGCTTGAAATGAATGCAACAGCAACAGAAGGAGTAGCAGCAACAAGCACAAGACGGACTCCATACAATAAATGGCACGCAAAAGGAATTTCAACTGCAGCGGCAACAGCAAAAACAGAGAAATGCTATTTCTCATAATTTTCACCTGTGCTGTTAAAAGTTTTTACCTTTCAAACCTCTCCGCTGCTGCTACTTCTGTACCGTTGCTCATGCCGCAATTATTTTCCTTCCAACTAGAAAGGAAGAAATGCAGGAAAATGCTTTTTCTTTGCCTAGCGAACCAGTCAAAGAGCGAGACCCAGTGTTAAAGTGTTGCAAACGGAAGGGAGTGCCAGAAAGAGTGTAGGCAATAGTCGATGCACAGTGGCGAAAGTTATGCTTTTTACTTTATGATCACTAAATTGGGAAATTTCTAAACTTCATAAAAACTGTCCAATTTCGATGGCTGATACTTAACTGATACTTCCACCCTTCGTGAGAATATCAAAATAAAAATAGCTAGTCAATTCGTATGTAGGTGGATGGAGCCAATGAGGTTATAGTACTGCGCAAAAAGTTGCAATTGTTACGACCACATAGCGCGTAATTATCTTGACAGTAGCCAACCTCTCGAGTCTCTTGCTAAGATATATAAGCTCTAGAAGTTCGCTGAAATCCTAAAAATGTAAGTAGATCTGAGTTTTCAAAACTGGGTTAGCCCAATTCCCGAGCTTGTAGTTGGAAAAATCTGGGACAACTCCTAAGGACACCCCAGTGATCTTCAGATGGTAGTTTGTTGAGATTCTTTCTTTAGCATTTTAGCAATGCTGCCCAAAGAACGAGCAGGCGCTCAAAGAGAGTAAACATGTAGACGAGCAAGCGCTTAAAAAGCGTGCCCATAGCCGAAAACTGTTTTTTTCGCACCACTGTGCATCGTGTAAGTAGTAAATGAAAAATGCAGCTGAATGCTGCGTTATGAATTCATAAATACGTGTATTAGTGAAGAACTTCACAGGAAGATTTCCCCGTTTATTTTTTTGGTTCCCACAAAGCTATCCATTCGTGGGCGTTTTGGTAAAAGTAGGGCAAAGTTTTTTTTTCTCACATTTTTACATTCAACTTTTCTTTTTTTTTTTGTGAAATAAAAATTAAATTCTATTAAAATTTTGGAATTATGTTTGTTGTTGTTGTTCTTTTGTTGCTGCTTTAATGCTGTTGTGTTTCATTGCAGTGCATTTGAGGTTTGTTTCTATTTCAGTTGAAGTTCTCTAGCGCGCCTTAACGTTGTTTTTTTTTTGTGGCTTTTATTTTTTAATTTTTTGCTTTTCTTATTGTCCTCAGTCGCTCCTTTTGCGATTCGTTTTCTACTGTTTTTTTTTTTTTTTTGTACCTATTTTGTGTTTGGCTGTAGGCCATGTTGTAAAGTTGAACAATGCTTGCCATTGCATTGAAACGACTTTATTTTAGCAGTTTAGTAGGGTAGTAAAGTTTTTACTCCAATTTCATTTTAACTTCTTGTACTCGAAAATTCTTTGTGTAGAATTTTTCATTAAAATTGAAAATTCAGTTGATATGCGCTTTGTAAGGCACACTTTGTATGTGTTTGAGTGTGTGCGAGTGTTTGTCTGCTTATTATTACTTGGATTATGCACAGGATATATGAGTAGGATGCAATTACATCTTACCACACAATAACATGCAGAGACTGATTAGGGTTTCCCTAATTGGCCTTTAGTTTATTTTACTGCGGTAGTTATCTGCGTGGTGATACTTAAAGCAATTTTGTTAGTTCATTAAATGCGTGAGGGTTTTGAAGTTCTAAGTGAATTCTTGAATTCATTGATATTTTTTAATGCAACAAATATGTAATTTATAAAGCAAGCAATACGACATCTTGGTTACAAAGTCTATTTTAATTTTAAACAGTTTTAGTTTATTTCATTGCCCAATTCTTATTATTTTCTCGCATATTCTTTGGATAGCTCTTTCTCATTAGCTTAGCTTAGCATATCTCTTTAATCCGTTTTAAGTTCTTAGTTAATTTTCAAAAAGTGTCTGGTAATTTTTGGCACATATCTGATCGAATGTTTTCGCTCTAATATTATTGAAAATTTCTTCGAAAAAGTGTGGCACCCTTATAGTCATATGCATTTTAACAATGGCTACTTAACATGCGCTTTCTCCTTTCTTCTGCTTGCTGCTTGCTGCTTTTAGTTTTCTTGATACTCTGTTTTGTTGTTTTTCCCAACAAAGTGTACTTAATTCTCTTCAATCTTTTGCAATAGCATTCAACTTCCATAGAATCAAGTACAATTATTTACACTTTTATCTACTTCAAAGTGGAATGACAGTAATAAAAAAAATATAATGCAGAAAGAAGTAAAGCATAGTAGAAAAGAAAAATAATAATAAGCATAAATCCCTATTTCAAGTGTTAGTCAAACGATAATCCTTGCACTTTTTGTTATCTTCAATTGCTTGATGATATTGGCTGCAACACGCGTTGAGTTTTGTAATCAGGAATTACCACAAATTTTTTTTGGAGACAGAAGAAGAGACAGTGTTTGTTAGTTAAAAATTCAATGCAATATCAGCAGGAGGGTTTTAAAATGAATTTCAATAAGATCGAATATACCGCAAAAGGGAATATAGGATTCATATCATTTAAAAACAATTTTAGAAAACAAATTTGCAAAATAAAAAATTTAGCATAATTGAAACTTTTCTAATAGACCTTTCTTTATTATTTACTTTGGCATCACTTTATTAAAAAAAAAAAACATTTAAAAATACATAAAAAAAAACTTGTGAAACTGATCTCATCCGCTCAGACTCAGTGTTTAATTTATTCCACAACTACGTGCTAGGACAATTTACTATTTATGTAATTTAAATTGTAATTGACAAAAACAAACACAAAAAAATAAATAAATGAAACGAACAATAACAGTGACATACAAATAAGCAAGCACAGTCACACATAAACTCACACTGGCACAAATATTTCAACACACCGCAATGATAAAAAACTAACACAACATGTAAATCGTAGAAAGCCTGCCTATATGTATGCCGAAGAAACAGCGAAAAAAAAGATACAAAAAAAAACATAGAGAACAACAAAACAACAACAGCATTAAGAAATGACACAAAAGTAAGAAATCACAAAACAAACGAAGCAGAAGATAAATTGCGAACGCTGTATGTAAAAGAAGTAGCAGCGCCTTAAAGTAGGCAACTAAAATGAAAACGACAAAGCGAATGGCTGAACAGAGTGCTATAAAATATTTAGGCGACTAAGAAAAGCGAATGTTAGGAATATAGAATAATAAAAGCAAGTTTAAAGAATAGAAAATTGTACATTAGGAGTGAGGTAGAAAGAAGTCTGGAAAAAATTTGGAAAAACATTAAAGTTCAAGAATGAGAAAATTGTTGTACGAATGAAAGATTATTTTAAAATTTGAAGAAATTTTTAGAAACTTATGAGAACAGAACTATTCAATTTGAAAAATGTAACATTCCAAACATTAATAGATGCAATATATCCTTTTATTTAAAAGTATGGTTTTTTTTTGGCTGTTCGTGTTTGGTACAGAAGTAGTTATTCACCCTATAAGCATTAACGCAAGCGTCGTACTTTGTGCATTACATATCAATAGTATCCTATATTCTACCCAAGATCCAATTTTTATTTGATATCATTTTGTAAACTTTTTTGCGAAATTATATGAAGATAAAATTGTACCTATGTATGCATGTCGCCAGTAAAAGATCTAAACAATACCTAACTCCATATCTCTTAAATAAATGGAATTCGTGAAATATAACTCACATGAATTAAACAAAACTTACGGAACTGTCACGAAGTTTCAACTGTATATCCTCAATTTTTAGAAAATATTGTGCCACAATCTGATAGCGCTTGAGGGCGATTGTACGGTCAAATGTTTAAAAAAAAACTGTGAGCCTAAATAAGAAGTTGTGTTAGAGGCAATATTGAAGGATTGCAACAAAATTCATTAACTGAAATTGAGCTATTAGAATTATTACTTTAATCATTGAACACAACATATTATTTGTTCAAAAATAAAGAGTCCAAGCACACCTCGACACCCGCAAATCCCCAAAGCCATATTCTATGTAGTAAAGTAATTGCAAAACCAAAAGTTATGTGCAAAAACCAAAACAAAAAAAAAACGAAGATACACGACGGGATTTCTCAGCAGCTGCCACATATGAAAAATTTAATTAAGCGCCTTAAATAGACGCCACTTACTCTCTCTGACATTCTTCGCTCCTTTTTACACTGCTCAAATATCAATGAAGTATTAAGCTGTACAATTTTCCAGGATTAACTTTGAAACCATATTCGTAGGTTGTTTTCAAGCGAGGCAACGAAAAACCAAAATAAAGCACATTGAAAGCTTCGAAATACGAACGAAATTAAACTTTATATGGGAAACATAAAAGCAGGATAACGAGCAACATTTTTTTGCTGGAGTATTTCGGTATCCTTGCGCACACAAGGAACATGCGGCCATCATTTTAAGTGTATGATTTCAACGAGGACTACGACACCAACTTCGAACAGCAGGTACAGAAGAAAAAAGGAATTTGTTGTCTGGAACATTGGAAAACTGGGACTTCACTGGGTAACATCACAGAGAGATAGCGAGAGAGGCATTGAGAGATAAATAAATCGCTTTCTCTCTTCGCTTGCCAAAATGCATTTGCTATATTGCGCCTGGAAGTTCAAAGTTGCTGGTCAGCGAACTCTATAAAATTTGATTTTAGTATGGCAACACCGTTTTGTGACAAACTCTCTCCCGTAATTTGGCAACAATCAGAGAGCGAGAGAGAGTGCAAAATTTAAAAATCAGTCGCGCAAAAGTAGGTCTTTATGTAAATGTGTCGGTCGTTTGGCGTTGCGCCACTAACTGGCAACTTCGTGCAAGTACTTGACTGTCGTTTGTTGTGTATGTATGTCACAGGGTGTATCTGGATGTGTGTGTGTGTGTGTATCTACACTTGTAACAACAACAATATAACAAGCATTTTTCATTCATGCGAATTTTTAAATTAATTTTTCGAGCACTAAATCATTTCCGTTGTTGGCAGTTTTGCAGCGAAGTAGTGTTGGCTAACGTTTGCTATGATTTAATACGAGAAACAAAATGAGGCAACAGTTGGTAACAAAAAGAATTTTAGAACAGTTATGAAAGTCAAAAATTCTACTTATTTATTATAGTGTTTTTAACGAATAAACATTTTTTTCAGCATTGGAGAGTTTATAAATTTGATTCCAGCGTGAATTTCCAATTGACCACAAAATTATATAAAATTTAGGCTCTTGTCCAGATGTTGGGTACTTGGTCGGAGAAAGGTAGCGAGTGGCGAAGGTAGAGAGAGGTCGGAAGACAACTAATATGGAATCAAAAATCGCGGGACGTACCTATATTGTTTTGAAGGAATAGACATCGGAAGTTGCGGATACAACTTTTATACAAATCGTTATAAGTTGGGAACCCCCGAATTGATTTTCGGAATATAAATGCCACAATATTTGATTGGCTATAATATTAGTGTGATTATATACATATGAATATAAACTTTAAATCTTAACACATATGACGACTTTTCTAAAATTTTGACCGACTTTTTTTCAAAAAAGGTTATTTTATTAAAAAATATAATTGATTTAATATTGGTGTGTCCACCAACTTTTATTAATTTTCTTCAGAGCACCCTACCCCAATACCCATAAAATATTGTTAAGATATCTTCAAGTTTCTGCAAAGATCTAACCGTTGTAGCTAATCCAATTCATTGGAATTTAAAAAACTAGACTACCCGTCTAATAAATTGTTAAATGAATGTTGTCTTAATATTATTTGTGGGTACATTTGTTAAGATAAGCTAACATAGCCCACTAAAAAAAAACTGTCAAAAGACTCATAAGGCAATAGAAGTCTTAAACCTTACAATTGTCTTAAGAATTTCAACTAATTTGCATACCTGCAGCATAGGCCTATAAATGAAAGAAAGCTTTTTTTAAGAAAGATTTAGATTTGCACTCCAAATTGAATAAGCCCTTGGCTCTCTCTCTCTCTCTGTCGCTCTTTTTCTGTTCAACGCTCATTTCATAGGTAACGATAATATAATTTGAGCCCAGCTCATACAGCTTCCATTTCTCTACGATAACCAAAAATGAGCTTTCATCTGCTGCTTCTTCCAATGAACAGCAAAATTCAAGCAGCTTCTTTGGTTGCCTTTCAACTTCCAGTGGCTCGCAATTGCAAAGTTGGCTCACAATCACAGGATTCAGTTGGTGTTCCGGTTTCGGGTTGTGCTGTTTGTTGCCTTTTCCTCCTCGAGTGCTCGTGTGTGTCGTACAACAAAATTCAACACAACAAATACTCACACATACAGTAAAAGAATTTTTTTTTTTAAATTCAACACACACATATATACACACATACGGAGAAATTAATATAAAATAAGAAAATTTCATTGCATACACAACAGCGCATTTCTAAGCAGTCTACTAAAAATTAAAAAGAAAAACAAAAATTTTATTAAAAAACTTGCAAAAAAATAGTTAAAAAAAATAATTTTCGAACAGCAAAAAGGATATTTAGAAATAAAGTGAAAAATAGTAAGATTTTGTGCAAGCCTAACAGGATGTGTGGAAATTTTATTTAAATCAAACGGTTTATTGTGCGCTCGCAAAAAATTTCCCTAAAATCTAGGCAAAAAATATCCCTTTTATCTGTGTGTTCACTGCCAGTGTAAAAATTTCGAAAACAAAAATGAAGTAAAAAAGAGTGTTTCAGAGCGGTAAATATTTTTGAAATTATTTTAAAAAAATATTTTTATTTTATGGTAAAAATATGCTACAACAACTGTTAGTTGAATGCTACTTCTGTCGCAATAAATTTTCTTTAGGAATTTGTTTTTTCCAATTATTGCAAAAACACTAAATAAAATCTCCTTCAGCACAGCAAGAAAAAAAAAGGGAATTTCCTTGGCATCTCATTCGCGGTGCGTTCATTGTCGTCGTCACTGTTCTTTTTTTTGCAATGTTCGTTTTGTTAACGAGCAAATTAATTGTTGCTGTGGCATTGGAAATTTTGAAAATTTCAGACAAAGCTTGCAATATTGAAATAATAAATTATAATTTTATTTAATATCCTTGTTCAATTTTACATATTGTATTCTTACGTTTTTCGTTTGCAAAAGTTTTTCGTCTATTTTGTGCTTTATGTGTTGCTCGTCGTTATCATCCTCGTTACTGTTGTCGTCGTCGGCGCTCTGTATCCTGTGTATCAAGGACATTCGAATCATCACAATTTTCGCATGAACTGTATAACAGGTGCTCCTTTTGCTCGCGTGCTCCTGCGTTTCTATAGCATTTAAAAGCTGTCATGTTTTGTGTGCCTCCTAAAAGAGGAAAGAAAAAAAATTATAAATTAAATACAGACAATTGTGTGCAAAAAACTTTAGTTACCTCCACATATATACGTAGCTGTGAAAAAAACTCTGCATGTGATTCAAAAATTTTTTCATATATTGTGAAAATAAAAAATAAATAAATTGATAATTTTAAGTTCTTAAAAGTATGCAGCTATATATGTATGTATGTGACTTAATTTCTTGCAAAATTAACTTAGAACTGTGTTTTTTATTGCATTCTTTTAGACCTTTTTTTATTTCCTCTTAGTAAGAGCTTGTAGCATAAAATAATATTTTTCATTTACCACTGATAAATATGAAAATAAAGATTCTGAAAAAATGGTTTCATCGTATATTATGAAATTTGAGTAATACGATTATTGATATAAATAGTTTTTAAAAAATCAGTAGTAAACGTTTTGTTATGCAAAGAAATTGTACATACTAACTATTTTTTATGAAAGTCCAATCAAAATCAAAAGAATTTTTAATTGTAATTGATAAACTTTTATATTAAGATATGATCCAACATATATTTTTTTTTCAATATTACGATTTCAGTTTTTAGCGATAATAGCAACGCAGAAGCAATCGTTGCTCCAAAAAAACGTTATTTAAAAAATACTAGTAATAACTTATGCTTCTTTTACTAAACATTTACAACAATTAAAACAGCGATTTTATACTCCATTTATTAAGAAGTAAAAATAATTAAAAGATCAATTTTTAGAACTCAATATATGGCTTTGGGTGCGGCACTTCCAATAATCTTCCAATTTTGAATAATTACTTACTATCGTAGCATTATGAATTTTTAAAAAATAAGATTGACATCACTTTTTTCTTACCTTTTCCATACGAACAATAGTTTATTTCCTGTCTACATATAGTGCTGGGGAATAATTTGCCTAAAGACCAAAGTTAAAGATCTTACATTACAGACGAACTTTAGTTCTCTCCTTATGTCTTGGAGGTATAATTGCACCTACTACCGGTCGATATGAGTGGCAGAGATGTGGCAATATCTCACTGCCGTCAGATTAAAAGGTGCCTCCTTTTGGTCAGAGAAAAGTCTTGCACAAAAGTAATTGGGGACTAATCTTTTATAAATTGACTATTATAAGCCTAGCTTGGACTTTAATGAATATACTAACTTTTTGCCTTCCGAATTGTCAGGAATAGTGGATTAATTCCTCCGTTTAAGGAAGAGATTAGTTGATGGAACTCAACTTGTAGCTTTCTTTTAGGCTACTAAGCTGTAATTCTAATGCGTGGGAATGGCTGAAGTGTTATGGCAATGCTTCGAGAACTACATGTGTTTTCGCAGACAAGTAGACTGACATTATATCCCTCATCTTTACCTTTAACGATTATTTAGTTGCGACTAGGTGTCAACAATATCTACTTACTCTTTGCACTGTGCACTTTGCTGACGAGATTGATAGATGGATTAAGTGAGCATATCACTTGCCACTTGCAAGCCTTAGATTAAAGCACAATCGAGGCGTAATCTCAAATTAAGCGAACAGCGAGACATTCATCATCATTCACCTGTTTGAAGTTGAATCATAAGCGTTTAAAGAATATTATAGCTACAGGTGATCCGCAATAAAAATAGCCGATAGGTTTTTTTTTGCACAAGATTCTAGTCGTTTGGGTGTACCTACAATGACTTCTGAAGTAGCTGCTGCTGTAAAAAGTAAGAGGACAATGTTGAGGATCTTCTCTGTAACTGGGCTGCTCTCTGTAAAAGTAGGTATAGACGGTTGGGGAGCTTACCTTTATAATATTCCAGGTGACCTAGTCAACATTAGGATAAAAAATCTATATTTTTTTTTTTAATTAAAGAATCAAAGTGGGTCTCCGAGTAGTGGAGATGTGTGTTTTATTTTTGACAGCAGCACAAAGGCATGACACTTTAAAAAGTATGTCAGAAAGTTTGTTTACCGGACAGCAAATCTAGTCTACTTTAACCTGTCAATAGATATGATAAAATAAAGTTCGTATATGAGACCGCCCATGGACCTTATTTTCTCGGAAATCCATAAATCAGTAATTGATATATATCGAGAAATTATCGACAAATTGTAAAAATTCATAATGTCGTTACTTCGTTATGAATTCAATTAGAAAAATGCTAGACGTAGCAAGCTTCCAAATCTTGCGTTAAACAACTCCTTATGTCTTCTAAGCTGAGCAGGAAAAAATATGGGTTGGTTGACAAATTATTGTAAAGAATGTAAAAAAGAGTCGTCGATTTGACGAAGGTTAAATATTTGATAAGAAAATTAACCATATTATATACCTGGAATACGAAAAAATAAAATCTAGCTCAGAATATTCGCATCGTTTCCTTGATTTTCAATACATGATTATTTCGATAAAGCTTTCTTTTGGCAAAACCCCAATTTTATTTAACTCAAATAATAAACTTTTTCCATAAAACTTAAATATATTCATAACTGTGACTCTTTTTTTTGCAATTTCAGAACAATTCGAAGAGAAATAAGGAGGAAAACGGAGGAAAAAATTAACTATTAAGTGCAAAAATTAATAAACAGAATGATATATAAATGACATTTTACAATTGGAATAAATTATAAAGCAAACATTTAGTACTGAAAAAAATAATGAAGGAAAAAACTAGAAAAAAACTTTCGGTAAAGCAGAAATAATCGAAACTGATAATTGGCAAAGAAAGCAAAAGTGCGCAACATAAATTACAAAAAAAAAAAAATTAAAGTTTCGAAAAAGGTGTGCATTTACGAACTTATGCAAATTTTAGCACTTAATCACCCAAAAAAAAACCACTACAATCGATAAAATTCAACTTTATGGTATAAAATCACAATAAACTGTGTACGCAAATATAAGCAAAACAAACAACGTGGTGTTTACTTAAAATTTAGGTGTCAAGTATTATATAAAATAAAAGTTTCAATAAATTTCGCATAGCATAATTTAAAAATAAAATAAAAAAAAATCATTGTCGTCATTTTAATTATAAGCGGTCATTGTTGTCAACGTTCAATTCTTTGTAATATTAAAACACAAAAAAAAAACAAAGAGATAAACGAATTTTTGCAGCTGTATATAAAATATAATTAATTTTCTATTATATAGAAAAGTGTTCAATACATAAAAATAATTATTTTATAAAAAAACAAAAATAGATTTGCATTTAAAAAATAAGTGAAAAAAACATAAACTTAATTAAAATTAAATTTTAATTATAACAAAAAGTAAAAAAAAACACGCACACATTCATTAATTAATTAGGTGTAATATTATCATAAGCGCCCGTAAAGGAAGAAGAAAACTAAATAATAAAAAAAAACATAGAAAATTGTAAAATTGTTCAACGTTCGTAACATTTGCATTAAACATTTAATACTACGGAATTTCATAGCATAAAAATTAAAAATTTATGATAACTATGTGAAACTGAAAAAAAAACCAATAAATCTAAAATTTTCTCATTAACATTTCACTAAATATAATAAAAGTAAAAACAAAATATAATTGCAATTTTTAATGTTTAACTAAAAATTGTTCACGTGACATTTGTAAATTTAAGCATTAACTTTTCGAAAGCATAACGCATATAGAATAAACATAGAAAAATTGGTAATCACTTAAATACATAACATAAAAAAAATTGAAAATCACAACTGAAAATAAGCCGAAATCACAGTAAAAATTTTGTTTTCTTTTTAAATCAACCACATAATCATAAAAAATAAGTAAAATTATAAAAAAAAAATAAAAAATTAACAAATGTTACATTAAAACATTTTGGATTGTAGCACAGCAAACTTAAAACGAAAACTTGAAAACGGATACTGAACTCTGCATAGGAAAGGTAAGTGCATTATGTATATATATTTCAAAAACTATACTTTCAACTGTACTGCATAGTGAAATGCAGCTAATTTTTTTCCTTAACTTTATTTTTTTGAGACTTCACGATTTTCCATGAACCGACAGCAAAGAATTTTAATTTTCAATTCTTTAAACGATTAATATTTGAGATAACATTCACTATAAAACAAAATAAATTATTTATTCTATATATTGTTTACTACGAGAAATTTTTTATATTAATTACTGTTTGGATTAAAAAAATTTATGACATCATATAAAAAAAAAAGATTTTACAATAAAAAAAAAATATATTTTTTAATATTTTAATAAATTTTATTTTCACGGAATTCGATAGTTTAGGAGAAGAGTAATAAAATGCGAAATTTTTAAAATATTCTTATGTATCCAAACTATGCATTCAAACCATAAATATAATTTTTTGATTTTATTTTACATTTTTTTTTTTCAATGTCTTACTAAATTTTAACTTGTTCTTTTCCGTTGGAGAGGCCATCTTGACCCGCCATTTTCAAAGTTGCACCACACAGCCCAGTTAGGCCTTTTTATCTGAAAAACTGTGATGCTCCGGTGGAGTGTCCACTTGAGAAAAAATTACCTATATATACTAAAAAAAGATTATCCTGTGTAAATTAACACCCGAAATCCTATGTTAAAATTAAGCAGCAAATTATTTGGTTAATACATTTTTCCATTATCTATTTATATTTATAACAGCTTGTTTTCTTTTTCAATGTACTTAATAGCTAAAAGCTACAGAATATATTTTCACGCCACTTTCATTTCATTTGCGCACCGTATTTTCTTAACACTTTAAGATCTTTCATTTCATTCAATCTGTGATTTCTTATTTCCCCATTAAGTTTTCACAATTCTTTATTTTGTTATGTTTATCCAAAAGAAAAAAAAAAACTCCCACAACGTCAATTGACATTTTAACAAAGTGTTTCACCTACTACCAAGTTCCCCAAAGTCTTGCACATCTCTGAGCGACATAAAAAAAAACGAAAATAAAACGAAAAATTCCCAGCTCTATTTTGACATTTTCTGCACTACTGATAAAAAAAAAACGACACTCTCTTCCCGCCAATCGTCCGCACCTAAGCAATGACCTTTCAATAAGTTAAGGATGTATCAGCCAGAAGTTAAGGGATGCTTTTGTAAACATCATTCAAACGTAAATAATTTGATGTAGGAAAAAAATACAAGACAGAGTAGGAGATGCAGGGATAAAAAGGTGTATTTTTGTAAGATTTACGACCAGTTTTTTTTTTATTTTTTATTATTTGCTGCTATATTATCTATAGTTATTGGAATGCAATTTAGTTTTGGCACACAGTTTAAAATTTGGATGGCGCGCCCCTTTTTAAAACAACATTTAAGTATATGGAATTTATAGTTTTCTTCTTCTATCAATGTCATTTGTTCAAGTTCTTAATACTATTAAAACAGCGCCTAAAGATATGCAGTTTATAGCATTTTAACTTTAAATTTAAGCTACGTTAAGAAAGTACTACATTTTCATTTGTTGCATCGTCCTAGACACTATGATACTGCATATATTTATAAGAAATTTTTGTCATTCAGCTCTAATTAAATTTTTTTTCTTGCCAAGTTTTAAGCACTGTATTAATTTTTTAAGTATATAATGAATGAATTCATTAATTTTAACATTTTAAGGCCAATGTTTACATCCGCTTTTCGACATAACCCATTTGTTACTGTTTCCAATTATGCTGCCTCCTTATGACACAAATCTTGCCTCATTTTCTTAGTTTCTTTCAAAACAAAATAACACATTCAACTTCGTAATTTTTTATTTCTTCGAACTTCTTCACCTATTTCTGTGTTTTTTTACTTATTATTTTTATTTTCTTTACTATTTACCTATTCTTTTCATTATTCTTTACTATTTTGTTAAACTTCTAAAGTCTGCATTTACGCGCATAAGTATCCGCTTTATTTTTCTCCTTAACATATCCTATTTGCCAAGTTTTGTTCATATTTTTGTTCATAATGGTTAAATGGCGAGAAGTTGTTAATACAGTCCTTCAAGTAATTTTACATTGTTCTCATTGTTTTCAAGTGTTCTACTCCAGAAATAACAGACAGAAGCATGGGAGGGCGCACTAGTTCGTTGTAAATTTTTTCAGTATTTGCAACTTACGCTGCATTTTATTCCATGTGTTGGTCTGTGCTTTAGCATATTTATTATTATACTGCACCACATTCTTGATCTTAATTATACAGCTGAATTTGTTGCTCATTTACGAAACGTTTGAAGCGTCATATTAACGCTGTTGACATCAAAACCTTAAACTTTCTTTTAAAATTATTTCTGATTGAGTTCATGTAGCGACTGGCTATCAACTTATATCTTTCTTTAATGATAACTATAAACACAAGTTAAAGTTCTGCTTATTATCTGGTATTGGTGTACGTATTTTTACAAACTTTTGAAAAAAAAGTAAGAGCAATCTTGCGCTAATTTATGATTTCTAAAGTTATTTCGTTATAGAATATTTAAAACATATGTAGTCTTTACCACGATATAAGAATTCGTAGTTAAGTTTAGTTGAAACACTTTCAAAAGCTTATGTGAACCTTTAATAGTAATATGCCAAAATGAGCATTTTGCTTATTGACTAAGCCAGTAACATGTAAATACCTAGCCTTTGCTCGCAATTTTCACAAAAATTAAAATTTTAAAAACTTTCACATCGCATTGACCAGGCAATGAATTAATTGCTGTTTCCATATAAACTTAAATTCAGCTGTTCTATGGCATCGCCACCAGATCACGCGTTTCTGGTGTCATGTTGTCATCAAAATTTTATTTAGTACATAATATTGTTTGACATTTCATTATGGAAAGACTTGCACCAGAACAACGTCTGCAAATTCTAGAAATTTATTAATGTCACTAAAATTTCAACTTTATATACACTCCAAATTCACTTGTAATTATGGTCGTGTAATATCAAACCTGTATTTTTTTTCTTTGGGGCTATGTGAAGTCAAAAGTCTTCGTCGATAAGCCAGATACGATTCAACACTTGGAAGCCAACATTACTTACGCAATTCGCGATATATATACCTCGCAAATTGGACCTTCCAAATAGAACACCTGCGGCTTAGTCGCGGCCAACATTTGAATAAAATTAACTTTAAAAAGTAAATGTCAGAGATTGTTCTTTTGGGTCATAATAAAAATTCCGACATTCAATTCAATTTTAATTATTTTATTTAAAATTAAAAGAAAAAAATCTAAACCGATTATTTCTATAAAACTTTGTTATTCCGTCTAAAAAAATACTAATTGTGGATCAAATGAAACTTTGTTTCATAGTCGAACTGGATATTGTATAGTAATAACAAGTAACATATCAAATATTTGGATCGATCAGTTCAGTATTATTTGCGAAATAGTGTTCATACATCGTAAAATCGTATAAACATTCATATATGTATATTATCGTACTCTAATTCAATAACATTTGTCTGATGTGGCTCAAAAAAGCTATGATTATCTCTTTATGTGTCCATGCCGTAAGCTATATAGCTCCTTATTCGAATTATTCTGCATTTACGTTACATATGTATATATTTTTTAAAACATGAAGAAGGACGCTAAGGTTTCATTTAGTACTATGCCTTTCTTATCTAACCTAATATGTTGTATATATTGATGATGACTTTGATTCTAAGCATTTTGGTATAACAGCCAATTTTTATTTCAATAAATTTATTAATGATTACTATATCCCTGAATTTAAGAAGGAATCGTCTTTTAATCGTTTATAAATGTTTCAAAATGCAAAGCGAACTTATTTATCATCAATAACAGATCCTTGTGAATGGATGTCTTTCTAAATCAGAGCTCTTTGACTACATTTGTTTTAATTCTAGCCCGAGTAGTATCAGCTAGTAATTCTTGTCAATTATTTTAATCAATTATTTTATTAACGGTCGTGTTTTTATGTTTGTGTTGTTCGAGTTCACAGCATGCATGGTCAGTGTTTTTAAATATCTATGCCATTATACATTTAATTACATTTATGTATTTATATGTACATATATGTATACATGTTGTGTGTATGTATGTCGAGAAAGTACGAAATTAAAAATCAAAAACTAAAAATTTAATTTCGAAGCGTCTTTTACAATGTTTCATTTAATATATTTAAAAATTTTTATTTTATGATAAAACAAAAAACAAATAAAACTTAAATTTTTGCTCAATCATACATTATATTTGCTGCAAAAAAATTAACAAAAACATATCTATACACACACCCTCCTACGTCCACTTTAGTCATGCTGATAAGAGAACATATTTTGGAACATGCGTACAAAAAGTTTGCAAAGAAAAACTCAAAATGTTCAAAATTCTTTTGCTTTTTATCAGCTACTTTCCTTTGGCAGTAGGTACTCGTATATCAACAACACAAAAAAAATACAATTCAAATATACGAGTAAAAACCAAAGAAAAATAAATTTTTTTAGCCTGCAAAAACGCAAAAAAAAAATCCGATATTTCGCACGTCAAACGAAACGTCAAGAAACTGAAATATTTGTTACGCTTGCTGGCGTACGCTCTTCTTTTTTTGCACCATCCTCCAACATCAACGTCATAAACTTGGTTCTTAGAAAAGCAACACTGGTATTTAATCAGTAGCTGGAGTACAGGCACAAAGACAAACTCTGGATGCCACTGGGAAAACTGTGCTTGAAAAGAGATTTTCACCAAAGCAAAAGTTAGCGAAGTAATGAAAAAAATGAACAAATTTTAGAAACCTCACAGCATCAGT
This sequence comes from Meiosimyza platycephala, assembly GCA_963662105.1. Classification (NCBI taxonomy): domain Eukaryota; kingdom Metazoa; phylum Arthropoda; class Insecta; order Diptera; family Lauxaniidae; genus Meiosimyza; species Meiosimyza platycephala. The sequence goes on from OY759210.1 coordinate 97,141,398, forward strand.
TGCAATTCGAAACAATTCAATTATTTCAGATTACGTTTGTGTTGAACTGCGTGCGTGTGCGTGTGTGGGCAGAGCGGCAGCAGTGGGAGTCGTAGGGAACTTTTGTGTTGTGTCAAAGTGCAACATGGGTGTATTGTTTGCTTATGTTCGGTTTTTTCGCTGTGTGTTAACTTGCTGATTTTATTAGCAATGCTTTTTTCATGGATGGAGTGAACTATTTTTTTATTTACTTTTGAGATCAAAGTTCATTTTCAATTTTCTTTTTAGCTTAAGTTTTGCTTAGAGATATTTTTACTTTGCCATAGTAGATTTTCAGTAAAATGATATTGACACCAAAACTTTAATGATAGGAGACATGCCTGCTTTTATTTATGTCCATTATCTCTCAATATGTTTCACCTCTGACTTTTCCTTATTTCTTAAAATTATTTATATATGTTTTAGTCTTCCACTAAAAGCCACTCATTTAATTTCTTTCTCCACTAGTTTCAGCATTTTTATCTGCTTTTTAATTTAATTTTTAAGGTCAAGTTTGACACTTTTCCCTGAATATCATTAATAACAAAGGCCATTCAAATCGGTGAACCCTCGTCATAACAACAAAAGGTTGTCAACATCCAAAAACATATACGCTTGAGAGAGATTGGGATTTAGTGTACAAAATCACACTCTCTTTTATATTGTGGCTATTCAGTAGTAATCAACATTTAAACGAATTCATAAATTTTCATTGAAAAAAAAAAATTGTTATCAGAAATTTTTGCCGAACAAATGTAAATGAGTCAGCAATGAAACAGAAACTGTCAACTTGATACAAATAAAAAACAAATAGTGAAACTATCGATTCTCGTAATGTCAAGTAATGCAGGCGCCTTATCACTAATGCTGCAGCATTGCTTTATTGCTTTCCTTGTATTACAATTCCTCTTAAGATATCACAGCGAGTTATTCTATTTATGCTGGTTCTTAAAATAGTAAAGTGTGTGATAAGTATAGTAAACAGGGTGTTTGGGAAAAAAGAAACTGAATAAATTCATATCAATATTTATTGAGGTATTGAATGAACGAAAGCATCAAAGACCTTGAGTATTGATGTATAAAGACTTGAAGCTGTGAATATTGGAAGTGTTGAAGTGCGAAGTATTGAAGTATTGAGCTAACTAGTGAAGTACTGAAGTGCTTGAGCATGGAAGCATTGAAAAACATCGATAGATGCTGTGAAGTATCGAAGCATTGAAATAAAAACAAGTTGCTATGGACGCATTTTTCACTCAAGTTCAATTTTTTCAATACTTATTTTACAATTTATTTAAAAATAGTTAAAAAATTTTAAGAGACTTTTCTTAAAGTTTCAACATCTTGCAAAACTTTTATTACTTTCCTAGTCACCCTGTGCAATTCATAAAAAAGCGCGTAATTCTAGATTTACTTTCAATACTGATAAATCACACATATCTTAAGCCGGATGCTGATGCTGAGCGGCAAAATATGAAAACAAAACAAAACACAAAACAAAATTAAATGAGGGTCGAACATCAGCATATAGAACATATGAATTTAGTCAACAGTAAGTGAAGAAAGTCGAAGCATTCAACTTGAATAAAAAATATTACAATATAATAAATTTATTGCAACAAAATACATTCAATACGCGCACAATGAACAATATAATAAAAATTATATTATTACTCCAAACGTTTTCAATATTGGCCACCGCTGAATCAAATCCATACTGTAATGTTAATGAGACTAGCATCACATATAAGCCAGTGATGAAAACACGTCAAGTATATAAGAAACCAACTGGTACTTTCAAATTTCTAAAAAAAGGTAAAACTATCACAGAGGAATATGTAGATCAAGAGCAGCTTATCACATGGAAGCTTGTCTCCAAATGCTGTGAAGGTTATGAAATGTCTGCACTAAATTTTTGTGCACCCATCTGTACGCGCGGTTGCCCAAAAAATTCGCAATGCGTAGAACCAAATCTTTGTCATTGTCAACGTGGTTACATCTCAGCCACATCCCCGAAAGATGGTACGCACTATTGTGAACCAATTTGTAATAATGGTTGTCCTGGAAATGGGCGTTGTGCTGCACCCAACGTGTGCGAGTGTGAAATTGGTTTTTATGTTGTCGACTTCAAATGTGTAGCGCGCAATAAAACAACAATAAGACCAACCTTAACAGATATACCAGAAGAGTTGGAAACAACTATGAGAAATGAACTTAGCAGTGAATTAAACGGCATGGAAATGGAGACAGAAATTTCAACAGTTAATATGGACGAGATACCGCTTGATGAGTTGGAGAAGATCTATCTTACAACAGAAGCCTTGACCGTAGATGATGATCTTATTGTAGCTGACTGCTCGACAGTAGTACCGTGTGATGCAGGCTTTGAGTTTTACAATGGTGATTGTCGTCGCATTTTATTTCCCAGCAATGCATATGATTGTCGTTTCAAACCATGCTTTGCGCATGCGCACTGCTTAGAGAATGGCACATGTGCTTGTCTATCGGGTTTTTCTCTTGATACAATTGACTTAGTTTGCCTTACGGAGCAACAGTATTCAAATGGGAGCTTAGGACGACACTCGTCTGATAATGAAACGGCTACATTTCTTATACCGCTGCTCATAGGATTGGGTGTGGCTTGCATTATTTGTGCTTTGATATTTGTAGGCATTGTGATATTTCGACGACAGCGTGGCGCAATGGATATTGAAAATAGTAAGTGATAAGAGTAGTATTGGAGTGAGTTTTTCTTATAATTTTGTTCTTTTTTTTTTGTTTTTTTAGGAAAAACGAAAAATGATCTCTGTTGCGAATATGAAAATAACAGTTTCTGTGAAAATCCAAACGTCCTGTAACCAATTATGGTAGTAAGCAATAAACAGAAAATCAAAATGTCAAAAGAAAGCTTGTACACAATAAAATCTATAAGGATAATTGTTTTAAAATTTTGTTATTTTAGAATATTTCAAGGTAGCTCAATATTGATTAAGACGATTATATATATTATATATTAATAACGATTTTGAATTTTATGATAGAAATCATTGCATAGTTGTCATAAATGGACTTTTATTTCTTTAAATCCAAAATTATCGTAATTATGGATTTTTATATTTTAAGATACATCATTTTCTATTTGTTTCAGCTGGGGGCATTTTGGGCCCGTTAATCTCATTTTTTATTTATCTGTTTAATATAATCGATCTATGAAACCTGCAAAGTAGGTACAATTTAAACTCAAATGCCGACGTGTATAGAGTCTTTTCCTGTTCCTAAAGTTTTATCAACATTTAATTTGTTATCATTTAAAGGCATGTGACCCATGCTCACATCCACCCATCCAAACAACTTAATTTATATGCGAAAGTATGCGCCTATGAGTTGTTAAACAGAACTACTTTCAAATTGGGTCAGAATAAATTGAGCGAAAAACTTTTGGCTTACCAAAATAAACAAAAAGTTTTGATTTACTTCTTCGCAAAAGTTAATAGTACGTGCATAGCATACGATTTAAACTCAATACTTATCAAGCATTCTATATAATAATTTTGCTTAAATTAATGTACTTTCATATGAAAAACTAGTTTTCATATGCTGTCTCTATACATAAACTCTGCTCAAATATTAAAATCTAATTTAACAATTTGCCAGCTTTCAATGCTTTCAAAATGAACTACACATTTAAGACATTATTTAAAACGGCGCTGTCATATACTTACACAAGCGCATAATAGACTCACACATGCATGCACACACTAACAGCTAACGTTTCCCATGTCGAACACCAACAACGACCATTAATTTTCTTAAATCTTTTAAATTAATCATCTTGGTAATAAAATTAAATTTCATCCTTAACAAGGATGCTTTGCGCACAAATTGCAGTCAAGTTGGCAACAAAACAAAATACACACTTGCAGACAAATAAGAAAATCAAGCAACATACACATACAAAAATAAACTATACACATACGCCAAGCGCACAGAAAGACAAACATCAAAAACGCAGAAAAGCTTCGCTAACTACATTGCCAATGTTGCCAGCTTGCCTTGTGAAATCATTAAAATTCCTTCAACATAACCTAACACCAAGTGATGATGAACACAACCTAAAGAAAAAAGAGAAAAAATGGCACAAAAAAAATTTCAAACTCTTACAAATACAAAAGCAAACTAATAGAAAATACGTTGACAAAAAGGAAAAAATATATGGCGTGCAAATATGAAGTAGCACATTTTGAGTAGCATGGTATCGCGGCAGCTTTTGGTATGGCATATAAGAAGTCTACTCCAAGATCATGCGAAGAAAGAAATCCATTACATTTTATAAAAGTAATAAATTTCATTGAAGATAATGATGAGCAAAGTTTTTTGCTACAGTTTTTTTTTTTTTTTTTGTTTTTGGTCTTATTTTTTATTGTATTACGTTTTTGTATTACGATTTAACTGAATGTACGCCATTAGGTTTTTGCGTGAGACTTTACTGACTTTCGCAATTTGTAGTCAACTGAATAAAGTTTTAATGTATTTGCCGTTAAAGTTGAAAAATTATTGCATTTATTAAAAAATCTGCGGATAAGTTGCTTCGAAACGTCCCAGAAAAGGTCCCAGTATAAGTGAGTAGCCATATACTTTATTCAGAAATTTTAACGCATACTTATATTTCTTGTACAGCTAGTTCCTATTTATTTATAATTCTTCGAAGCAATTCCCTACATTCCTGAATATTGTTCTTGTGTGGCTCTGATATTACTCACTAGTTGCCTCAATTTGGGTTATTTGCTCACAGAAATATGCCAAGAACATCGTTTGTCTTGTAACAGTTTGTAAGATATATGTATCTCTCAAGAAGTGGTTTTTACTTTAACGAGTGGTCTTATAAATGAGGCCCACGCTTATGTTTTTGATAATTATTTTTTTGACACTTAATGTGTTGAATATCGATAACAAAGAAATCTATAAATTTAAGGCTAATAGCCGGTATTTCATTAGATCGAATAAAATATTTTTTTTTTCCCGAGCTTAGTGATAAAAGCAATGTTCCTTAGACTTATTGCGTACCTCAAAATGAAAAACTTAATAGCTGCAGATAGCAGGTTCCATATGTAAAAAAGAAAATAGATGTCTGACCAAAGGAACATTTCATAGGAAGTTCCAAAATTAAAAATTTATTACACGTTGATACTGAAAACTTTGAGTGCAAAATAATTTTTGTTAAAATGTCATTTAAATTAATTGATATTTTGCTAGCGACGTAAAATAGTTTGGCTTTTAAAGTATACAATTTCTTGAGTTATTGCAAATTCTTGAATATATAGCAGATAACACTGCCAATAACCTTGGTAGTTCAAAGTATTTCTTATCTACTCAAGAATGATATGCAGATTCACATACACAATATCTTAAAAATTGTAAAAAGAATTTTTAAGACAATTCAAAGTAAAATTATAAAATGTAATTGATTTTTGCCATATTTATCAGTCTTTGTTACTCAAAACTTATAAATTATAAAAAGGCTATAAAAATGATTTATTGAAAATACCTTTTAAAAATTTGAAAATAAGTTTAACGCAATCATAAATTAAAATTATCGGAGCATTTGTATTGAAAAAATGGTAATGAAACTCATTAAGTGAGAGATACTTTGTAAAGGTTATAAGCTTATAATTTATTAGTAGATATAAGCTTTAAAACTGTGCCTTATTAACAACGCTTCTAACGTATCACAAATACTTTCTAAAAATTTTAATTTTAAAATTAAAATTTTAGAATTCTTTTGCAAGAATCACTAAATTTGAAAACCTCGGTTCGGATTTTTTACAGAGAATTGTAGCAAAATTCCGAAATATATTTTTTTGTGTAATAAAAGAATTTTAAGATCTATTGAACTAAAGTTTTTTTATTGAAAAAAAGGCACAAAAACATGCAACAAAAGCTAAAGAAGCTATTGCCGAAGCTCGACATCTGGCTGAATTTCGATTTTCCCGACATAACTTTGGAAAATACGATACAATTCATACAATTAGACTGATGCGCGCCTTCATAAAAAACTCATATTTCCCAAAACTATGGTGACAATTTTGATTTGAAAGCCGATTCATTCGTAGGATTGATTGAAAACAACATTACAAAAAAAAAAAATAAAAAAAAATTTATGTTGAATTTTATGTTAAAAAAAACATGGTGCGCGTCATCAGTAAAAAATTCGTAGTTTCCAAAGTCATGGAGGGAATTTCGATAGGAAAGTACTCGCACTCTTAGGATTGATTGAGGTTTTATATTTTGAGAAAAATTTTTTAATTAAAAAAAATAATGTTTTAACAAATTTATTTAAATTTTTTGAATTTTTTTTATAAATAGTATTTCTTAACAAAAATGATTAAATGGTTTTTCATCCTATCTCCTAAAGTTTTTAAGATATTTCGTTTCAAAAAATGTTCAAAAGCGTCAAAAAAAACAAAGTGTTCGTTTATTAAAAGAATGACCGACGATGACTGCTGTATGTATACATATGTACTTTTAAAACGATATTATGTATGTAAATGAATGTATATCATTTACTTACCAACTTTTAAGTCTAATGTGATAATGTGAAATCGAAGGGATCTTTTTATTTTTTTCGAATTTTCAGTATCCATTGTTTTAGTTATCCATGTTGAATATCACAATATTTTTATTATTTAAGTCCCACAACGAATTTCGGGCAAAAATGCCTTATTTGTTTAATTAAGTTAAATAATATCCTGGCAAATACAACGTTACGCGAGTTATGCGTTCTACATTGTATTTTAAGTAATCTTTCACTGCAATTCATAAACTTAAAATGGCAAAATACATTGTTTTTTTCTAAATTATTTGGTTAGTTCTTAAAATATTTTTAAGCTATTCTCTGTCAATTGCCTGTAATTGAAGTTAGATTAAACAACATTAAAAACTAAATAAAAAAGTTTTCTGTATTGCGGTATTGTTTATTGATTTTTATACAAATATGCTTATTAATATTGATTCATATATATGCCTATACAAATATATACATATGAATGGCTATTGTAAGTACATCTTAAAGAATTTTGATTAGGTGAGAAATATAACTTACTCATTTATTCGCAATTCCTGCAAATGAAATGAATTGTATTCTTTAGAAGTTTAAAATTAATATGTCTTTGAATTATATATCGGGTTTCGGCCAAAAGCATAAGGATTATCGCCATCATGTAATTGTATAGTGGCCTTAATCCATTCAATACGGGGTATAGTTCTCGTCATATGGGAAGCACCGCCACCTCCTGCAGAATGAACTGCGAGCACATAATAAGCCTTTATTTTTTTTGGATTGTCATCTAACTCTATCATCATGGGACCACCGGAATCGCCTCCTCTAGTATATTGGGGAACACGAATCATTAGGGGAATTTTTTCATTTCCTCCACGAAGAACTTTGGTTTGAACTTTGGTTCTACCAAATTTACCCCAGCCAACAATGGTAACATTTGCATATGCAAAATTGCGGTGCTTAAGAGCTGAGTCTAAGGGCAAACAAATTGGCAGTCTTATCGAAGAATAACTAACTGGTTCAACCATATGTAGTAAAGCTGCATCATAACTACCTGTCGTTCTCAGTCCTCCTTCATAAAATGGGTGAACTACGTATTTATCTACAAGAATATCAGGTTGGATACCATTAACAGAGACAGAAACCCTTTTTGCGCTATCATGTTTTTTCACGCAATGTCCAGCAGTAAGCACCCATTGACTGTTAATTAAAGCGCCAATACAACTACTCTTCCATGAACCTGTTGATATGAAGAAGATTGTAAAGAGTAGAGAAATTTTTAATATACATATGACAGTGTTAAGGAAGCACCGAATTTTTTTCTGATTAACCTAATGTTTTAATAATATTTGTCCACTTAAAACTACATGCTATTTTTGTCATATTATTTAATAGCAAAATGGAAATAAAAACTAACGAAGCAATATTGGCAAAAAAGCAAATGCAATGCCTTCCATCAAGACTCCATATCATAAAGGTTTTAGTCAAACCGGTCAAAAATTAAAAAAGATTGACTGAAATATTTTAATCTCAACAGAAGGTAATAACTTATAATCATTTTTGCTTCAAGAATGTTTTGTAGACGGACGGATTGACATGGCTTGGTTAAATAAAGATTTGACGCTGGTCAAGAATATATGGAGAATAAGAAGTTAAAACAGGAGCTAAATCTTGTGGACCTGCCTGGGTTTTTTTTTTGTGGACTGTATTTTAGCACTAGCACTTAGCACTGCACTAGAATTTTTTTCAAAAATTATGAAAAATTAAAGAATATATTTGGAATATGTCGAAATACATACATATATTCGAAAATAAATGTTGGCAAATACAATGAAAATTGATTAGTTTTAGTAAAAATTATTTATTAAGAGCATTTTCAAGAAATTTCATGCCCTTTCAGAAAAACATGGTATGACAACCTGTCTGTCTTACCTATTTGAGGAAAATGCCAGGTATCAATATAGTTTTGGAGCCGCTCTCCTTTTTTTGTTAAACTCCACTTTTCTAAAGAGCCATTTAATATTGACAGTGAATATGGAATTAGAAATTGGTGGCTGCATCTAGTTTCGGAGATCGCGAAATCAGAAGTCGAGGTTAAAGCTTAAATTAAATTTTTAATAAGTTGTGAACCCCTGCATCGATTTTTAAAGTACTTATGGATTTTTTATGATACTAAATTTAATAAACTATGGTATCAATTCATATTATCTCTCCTATAGTTTTCGATATATGACAATTTGTCCGAATTTCTGAAACACTTTTTTGTGAAATACAGTTATACTTTTACAAAAAATGTATTATTAATATACATTTTTATTAAAACACTTTATGAGCTTTCAAATGATAAGCTTCTCAATGTTCGTTTTTCTTTGCCAACCGAATTTTTTAAGGAAAATAAGTGAACTGAAAACTTTAAAAAAATACATTTCAATTTAATAATGCACCGTGCTTCTAGCGCTCTGTCATTAACTTATGTGAAAACTATTTACCTCCTTTTTCACGCATATTAACAGTAACCCACCATGGAAACTCGCCTGCCGTTTTGTTAACTGGCTCAACAGGGCCCTTAATTCTTGCCGCAAGACCGGAGGCACCACAACATGGCGGCTCCGGAAAATTGAATGTTGCACATATTGGATCAAGCGGTCCTGTAGGATCTGTTGGTGTAAAAAATATGATATCAATGTTAAAAGTTTCATTGTTTTTACATTGCACAAAAAAAAAAGCAAAAATCATACAGAGTATTATTGAAAAAAAAGGATGGGTATAAAAATTGCAAGATAATTTGGGCTCGAATTCATGTAAAAATTAACCAAAATTTTATAATCATAAATTATGAGATTTATTCGTAAAATTTTTCTAAATTTTGACTTTTGCGTTAGTTTTTTACCAAAATAAAAAAATTTTAAAATGAAATGTTTTAACGGGTCAAAAAACAATTTGTAAATTGATTATAAATTAGTTTGATTTTCATTAAAAAATAACTTACAAGTTACAATTTCTTTTTAAAGTATATTTTATTTACTTTTTGTATATAATAAGTAATGTGTTGCAAGAAAATAAACGAGTATGAATACTTACCCGCACAGGATACAAAGCACAGGGAACTAATTAACCCAAAAACAACCAAGTAGTTTTTCATATTTCAAATCACAACTTGTAATATCTACATTTAGCTTTTATCTTATATACTCCGTTTGTGCTCACATGGCCTTCACTTTGTATTTCAATTAACAAACTTTAATTAAACAATATAGTTTTTAATTAAGTTTTTAATCTTAAAGTGGCCCTTATCTAAAAGTTCATTACAAAATCATATATATGTAAATAAATACTGTCATCGTGGTCTTAAAAAATTTTTACAAAATTGAGTTATGCGTGACAATTAAGTAATTTTCCGTTGCATTTCATCATTATTTTGAATTTCTTTAGTAATTTTAGTATTTTCCAGTGTGTTTTTGTTGTGTCTTTATATAGGTACTATGTATGTATGTACTTATATGACAAATGTCTTTACTTTGTAATTTTTTTCAATTATGCATACACAGAGAGAATGATATTTTCTTAATCAATCCCTGTCGTTTCTCAAATTAAGAAAATCCAAAAACAAACAAATTCGTTTTAATTTAATTTTGTTCTAATCGTATTGATTAATTTTTACTTAGATTCAGAAACGCTTTCTTGATACACATAAATTACACATTGCAGCTACACAAACTATAATTTCTTATATAAAGAAATATATTTTTAGTTACTCTTTACACTCGAAATATTCGAATTTACTAATATTAAGAACTATTTATGTAATAACACGTACATATTATCTGATTGAGTTTAAACCAGTAGTGAGGTTCTTGAAACAAGTAGAAATTTCTTGTGTTTTCTACAATTTCTACAAAATTTAATCAAGACGACGAGATTCGATTCAATTATATCTAAGTTGAAGTAACTGAATTAAGACGAAGAACTCCATTTACTTTAAGGCTGTTTATGTATTTTTTTATTTTATATATTGCAATGTTTTATGGTTTGACTTTGCTTTTTTGTCATCTGCATTATACATACACGACATCAAAATTTCATAAGTGGATAGCAGTAAAGTGCGATGCGCATGCAGGCCTTCTGTTTTATGGTATGCTAAGGCGGTAGAGTGTTGTGTATATTCAATGTCAAATTATAGATTAAGAAAACGTCACAAAATAGAAACATTAAAAATATCAACGCAGCTGGGTGAAGTGATGTGATGTGATGTGATGAGATAAAAAATAAACTCAGAGTTATTTATTTTTGAAAGTTCTAGTAACTATTTCTAGACGCCAGAAAAAATTCTTATTCTGTTTTTAAAGGTGTAGTAATTTTTTCTGGATTCTAGAATAAACTTCTGATTGATTCCCAGAAGTTTTAATAATTATGCTTTGATTTAAGAAGTAAGTAATTCGTAATTTTATTTGGTTCAAGTTATTCTTGGATCAAGTAATAAAAAGTTTGAATTAAATAATAATCTTATTGGACGAGAACCCTACTACGATTTCTTGACTCAACGTAAATTCTACTTCCATTTTAGATATTAATTCCCTCCGTGAATCATTAGTAATATGTAATTTGTAATATGTTTTATATTTTAGATTGATTACAATGTACCTTCAGGGGATGTAACATGGAAACCTATTTGGACATGTAAATAAATTTTTATTTTAATAGTCTTGTGACAAAAAAAATCACTGAATAGTAACTTTCGAAAGAAATATGTATGTACTTATATATCATTCGAACATAGAGTTAACATTTGCCTTAAAAATAAACTATTATTGTATTAGAAAATTTTCACATTTTGACATATTTCGATCTGTGTGGGCTCTCATGTGCAATATGTATATTAATTTCTTACTGAAAAAAGTTTAAGCCCTAGAAATTGTGTACCTTTTTAGTCATATGCATAACCATATTCTCGAGAGCTTACTTAAACATATTTTCTATTAAAAATTGTTAAAAATTTACCTTTTCAGACAGAGTCTACGTAGGTGGAATATTCGCTTAGACTTAATAAAGTTCCTTCTACCGTAAAATCTAACTTAAATAATAAGTTGCAATAGATGCATAATATGTATCGACGTATTATGTCGACTTCCTTTGAAGTTGCTATAGCTGTTAAGCAAATTTCCTAATGTAATACGAGTAGTCGAAACGAAGAAAAATAAATTCTCTGGTGACGTGTAAAAATTATTTTTTTTTTTTGTCTGAATTACTTTTTCTTTGTGCACTGAAACAAATTAAAGAATCTAATTAAGCCAAGGTCATAAGCTCTAAATAAAATATTGTCTTTCTAACACGTCATTTTCATAATTAAATAAAGCCACGTAGCTTTTAAAATTATCTCTTTAAGAATAAACTTAATAATTTAAGAGCAAAGATTTCAAAAAAGTTGTATAAATACAAAAGCTTTAGCTACTATATCTCGAACAGTTTCAAAAAACTAAATGTAAGTAAAACACAAAATAAGGGATTGAATAATTCAAAGCCGTATAGTAAAAAACAAGTTTACTTTATAGAACTACAAGCAAAGAAAAATTATTTCAATTTTAATAATTATAAACATATTCGCGAAAGTAACACATTTAGTACTATTGCCATATGGTATAGCAGCTAAAGTAGATGCGTGACCACAACTCTAATATAAGTATAAAGACCTATGCTGTCAGATCACAGATAGTTTTAGCTGCTATTCCTTGTGGTCAAAGAAATATTCATGCAATACTACACTGTCAATATTTCATTTGTAGCAACTGTTTTCTGAAGAGACAACATAAAATGAAAATTTATGTTCTACTTTTGGTCATTTTTACAGCCCTTATACAGGTACATCTCTCTTATCATATATTTTTTTTCATAATATTTTCGTCTGATTCTTGTAATCTTTTAACAAGGCTGAAAAACCAGCATCAACTGTAAAAGAAGCCATAGCCGAAGCTAAAAGTCTGGAGGAGTTTAAAAAAATCGCTTCTGCTGAATATGCTGAATTAAAGAGAAATATAAAACGCAATAAACTCAAAGTTTCACTAAAAAAATTCAATGCACTCATAGAGGACTATAAAGTAAAAGTATTGTATGATTGTATGGATAAAGTTGAAAGGGCACGCTTTAAAAAAACAAGGAAACCTGATATAAAAATTCGTATTTTAGCTCTGCCAAGTTTTCGAGCACAAGCAGAAGCCTGTGAGGTCTTCATTAACAAATGGCCACCTAGGAAAAGGCCTTCTGCTTGAAAATATAATGTAAAAAGAAAATCAATAGATTACATAGATTGATAAAACTGTGTATGATTGTATTGTATAGATATTGTCTCAAAAGTTCACACTTTGTGGTCTAGTACAATGTCTTCATAAATAAATAAATAAATAAAGTGTATACTTTAAATTAATCAGCATTCCAGGAAATTAAGTTTTTTTAGCGATGTTTTTATTTATATTTATAAGATCGAGTTAATTTGAATTTTAAATTTTCTGAACATTAGTGCCTCAACATACGGTTTAGATACGTTCCTGAAAAATTCCAATTTTTTAGAAAATTACCAATTTTTACTTTTACATACATACATACATACAATTTATCAGAACATATATGATAGTTATATGTATGTGATACAAACAGAAATTAAAAAAAAACAATAACTTCAGTCACAAAACTTAAATATGTATTCAGACTAGCATAAAGTATCGGATACAATGATACTGATAGTCATCGTCACTCTCCTTCGCTGCTTTAGAAAGATATAGTTTGAAACATTGATCCAGCGTTTGCTGTCGTGCCTTAAGTTTTGCTTCTATAAAGACTACGTTCTTGGTAGGGCTTTTGAAGATAGAAGTTTATCCTTTGCTTGAAGTGAGAAAGAGCGGTCGACAAGTGCTTTTGGTTACTTGTTGACTTTCAGTTATATCTTCTTCCTCATCAAGTTCTCGGAAGGCATCTAATTGTACCAGTTCCCAGTGTAAAAGGGATTCTTTATCAGCATCTAGCAAAATCAGCACATACATTTTTTTCTCACTTTCTTCCAAATCTTCAATACATTGAGTTTTTCATAATGGTAACAAAATCAACATGATACTCGAATTTCTATTTATAGTCAAAATAATTAAAATAAAATCAGCTCTTCTTCCATAGAAACTTAACGTCAAACCACATTCTCTTACATATCGATATCATTTAAATGTACTCGGTTTTTTTCGAAATTGCGAATTTTTTGGGAATGAGATTCAAGGCTGTTCAATTTTCCCAATTCCTACGAAAAATAGCTAGGCAAAAAGTTTGCAATTTTCAGTACTATATAAAAATATAGCATTTCCAAACACAAAAAATTCAAGGGAGGAACAGATGAAGGTCGTCAAAAATTATGCATAAGTGGATGAAAACATTTTTTTTGGTTAATGACTCATTTTTGGAAATTAAATTTGATTTACAAAATTTAAGATAAGTAGCAGTTAGAATCACTTAGCCCTTATCATAGACACTTTTTCAATTATCCTTCCGCTAAAAAGATACTTGCAATAAAGGCTCATCATTTCATATAATTTTTTATTGGCTCAAAGCTTCATCATCTAGCATTATAACATTGGTTTTATGGAAGTCATTTATATGAAAATGACGTCATAATCGAGAAAATTTTATTTACCTTTCTTTACACAAAAGTAGATTTTTGTAGGCAAACCTTGTCTTTTATCAACATTTGATTTTTAAGAGCTACCAATAACGTTAACTTAGTGCAATTCAAAAAATACTAAACTGCAAAGTTTTTATCAAAAAAGTAGTCTGCCAGTGGCCGGCAGACTTACGGAATTTTATAAAACTCTATATATTTTTCATCAACTCTCTTATACATGTCATACATGAGATGAAGACTCGTTAATTCGACCTTCGGTTCCTATGGAGTCAATCAGCCTTTAAAGCCAATTTTGTTGTTTTAATTAAAACTGTAGTATATTACAGCTCGAAATGCATGCCAAATGATAGAACTCGAAGAGGCCTAAATATAATATATGAGGTTGCATTGCTGAATCCTGTCCCAAACATTAGTTTTCACTGGTTTTTCATTAATGAACATAAAAGCTTGAAATGTCTGCCAGCCACTGGCTCTTAGACTATAGGAAATTATGTAAAATCATTTATATTTTGTTTTATACTGAAGCTTTATTAATTATATTATTGTGTTGGGGTGTTTAAAGTGCATGTTTTTGAAAATAGTATTTAATATATCATATTGTTTTAGATTTTTTTGTTTGAAAATAAATTTTCTTCTTATTTTAAGAGCTTAGCTTTTTATTTTCAGCAATTGCCTTATTCATCAGCTCTAAACTCTCTGTAAAATTTGACAATGAGTTCACTGACTGCATCACAAGTTTGAAAGCTTCCAAGGATTTATAATCACCCAATAGGGTTTCATTTTTCCTTATGTAACTACACAATGCTCCCAGCTTAAAATTAGCCATGAGTGGCTGAAATTCTATAAGTGTTACCTCTTTTTTTTTGGGACCGCAACAGTTTACGTAATTTTTTTTCAATCTTTTCCAATAATATTCATTAAGCTTTTGATATGGTATTAAACTTTCGTATTCTTCCTTAATTTTCTTAATTTTTTGCTCCTCCGTTAGTTTTTCCGTATTGGTGTACTAAAATTGTAAAAAGGAAATTTATTTAGAATATTTTTCTGTTGCATTTCTTTGCATATTCTAATGACTTAAGCAATGCATTTTTAAGTTGCAAAACATAAATGTTGTTTGGATGTCTATAAGATCAATTTATTTAATATCGAAAAAATTTAAATAAACTTTATCACATATCCAATGTATTTACCTTAGAAGGTTCAAGTTAATTTGAAAAAATTAAATTCGGTCTTCGGGTTAAAAAAAAAGCATTGCTAAAATAAAAAATATATTTGCATAGTCAAAAATGAAGATTGACCACTGACAAACTGAAATGCTTGAAATGTTCATGATTTTTTAGTTTCTAATATTTTTTTGTTGGTTATATGTATTTGGAGACTAAAATTGTTACATATAATGTTGCCGCTGGTAAGAGATCTTAGCGATATTCTGATACAAAATATAAATGCCTGAACGGCAGAGGATACAAGCTCCCACTATTTTCAACACAATTCAGCTACTGAATAACAGAAATAGCTACGGAGTGATAGAATTCCTATCTCATGACTTTCAATCTTTCAGTGGGCACCATTTATAACCAAGCTTAGTATACAAACCTGCATAGAGGCAGCTATCACCAAAGCTAATATCACCAACTTCATTTTTTAGTTTGTTTTCGAAATGGATGCTGTAATTAAAAAACACTTTAATTGAAAAAGCAAAATTACAAAGTTCAAAAATAATAGATTGGATTGGATAATTGGATAAAATTTTCTACAAAAAATTTTTTTCGTAAAGCATAAAGTAAAATCGATTTTTTATAATCATATCCTGACATGATTTTTAAATCGGATACGATTTCAATTTGCAATCTCTCCAGTAATTTTGAGTAAACATTGAAAATAAGCCAAGTTATACAGTAAAAAAAAAATTTTCACTTAAAATGTAAAAAATGCTTGAAAAATAAATAGAGAAATTATGATCGAAAAACGTTATTAAAAAAGGGAATCTAAACGGATTATTCCTTAGAAAAATTAGTCTAAGTCTTCATTTCTTTTCTATTTTAGAAGCATTTTTATTTTGATTCTAGATATTATAGTTTTTAACTTCATTTTGAAGTCTCCGACCTTTATTTAAAAAAAAAGATATAAACACTTTACTTTTTTTTGTTACTTACAAATCAAAACTGTCTTAAAAAAACTGTTGCATTTTATAAAACCGTTGCTATTTATACTATATTTTGAAGTTAAAGCGATAAATATTGTTATTTTATTGCTGAAAAAATAATTCTTGAAAGTTAATTAAAAATTCAACGTAAGTTGATGCATATTCAGGTAATCGTTTAAAAAAAAAATAATTAATAAAGATAAGATGCCTTACAAATTGAGTAAAAAATTTGATTTAAAAGAAAAATTCTGCACTTAATTATATTTGCAAAATGTGCTTAAAAAACTAGGGACTATTAAATTTTATCAAAAAATTGTTTTTTGTATTTTGATCTATTACGGAGACGGTAATATCATAACTCTCACACGACACATGTTTCAGCAGCTCAGAGTAGGGGGTAGGGGCAAATAGTAACGCACTTTCTTTTTTGAATGGCCGAGTATGAATCACATCGAGTAGCGAAAAGAGCTGAACGAGCCGAGGCCTTGAAAATAAAATTACACAAACAGTAAGCTCGAGAACGGCTACATATTTTTGTTATTGTTGTAAGAGCTGAAAGAGCTAAACGCACTTTAAACTGTGCCTCGCTGGTATAACATATATGATGAAGAGATCTGTATGTTAGTGTGATTTCAATTTAACCATTCTCTTGCTGCTAGATAAGCAGAAAATATTTTAATTTATATTGTTATCTATTAAGTTCTATTGCAAAAGAGAGTTATGTGGCATTTAGAAAATTATTTTTTGACAAACTTCTAGCATATAAAAAAATAAGTAATTTTCATATATCATTATAATAACTTTTTGAAAATTAAATTTTGGAAACAAAAAATATGAAATCTTACATATTCTTTTTGGATACTTTTGCCATTATACAGGTTAGTAATATGTCTTTGAACTATATACTTTGAAATTAATTTTCAATTTAACTTTATTGAATTACTGCCAAAATTTTAATTAAAATTTTACAAAAAATGTCTTAGAAAACTTGCAAAAATATTTAAACATTATAACCCAAACTTAATTTTGTTCAATACTGCTCAAAAACCTACCGTAAAAGAATCCATAGAAGAAGCTAGAGATTTGGCTGAATTTAAAGATGTTGCTGCAGCTGAATATACAAAGTTGGAGAAAAATATCGAGAGTGACGTTAAAGTAAAGATTTCGCTAAAGAAATTCAACAAACTTGTGGAAAATTTCAAATTGGCCGTATTACTGCCAAAATTAAATAAAATAGAAAAGTCTAAATTTGAGAAACCAGCTTTTTTTATAATTTCTATACTTGCCATGCCAACTTTTCGAGCACAAATTGAAGGATGTGATGTATTTTCCAGCCACTTTCCACCTAAAAAATCCAACAATGCAGTTTAAGGCAAAAAGCATAAAAAACAACATTTAAATTGTTTTATATAATATATTTCCTGTATATTACATATATACGATTGTATGAAATGTTTGTCTTAAAATGGTTTACTTTAGCATGAAAAATTATTAAATAAAGTAGGTACAAATATGCAGCAAAACTTCAAATTAACTATCCGTCATACTTTCTATGGCGACTGCTGACAATATATTTTGAAGAGCTCCTTTGGCTCGCAAGCGCACCATTCTACTTGGGCTTGCACGCTCTTTTTTCACTTTTGGCTGCGCTCGCAAGCTGAGGGCTTTTCAAAAAAGAACGTAAGCTCTCTTCTCGCTAAAGGGTAGGGTTGTGAAGTATTATATGAATTTCAAATTCATTATTGTTTGGCTTGCCTTTGCAGAAAAGTCTTGCTTAAACAGGAAACCAAAATTTTAGGTTTTATTTAAGTAGAAAAAAACTTAAGCGTCTTTTAACTCATTAGCGCCAATGTGTTCAGTAATTTTTATCTGATTTCGGACATCAAACAAAATTTCTATCAAAAGTTTTTTGCTGGTTTGTTTTTGCTCACAGAAATATGCCAAGAACATCGTTTGTCTTGTAACAGTTTGTAAGATATATCTCTCAAGAAGTGGTTTTTACTTTAAAGAGTGGTCTTATAAGTGAGGCCCACGCTTATATTTTTGATAATTATTTTTTTTGACACTTAATGTGCTGAATATCGATAACAAAGAAATCTATGAATTTAAGGCTAATAGTCGGAATCGAATAAAATATTTTTTTTCCCGAGTTTAGTGATAAAAGCAAAGTTCCTTAGACTTATTGCGTCCCTCAAAATGAAAAACTTAATAGCTGCAGATAGCAGGTTCCATATGTAAAAAAGAAAATAGATGTCTGACCAAAGGGACATTTCATAGGAAGTTCCAAAATTAAAAATTTATTACCCGTTGATACTGAAAACTTTGAGTGCAGTCATTTATGTTAAAATGTCATTTAAATTAATTGATATTTTTGCTAGCGACGTAGAATAGTTTGGCTTTTAAAGTATAACATTTTTTAAGTTATTGCAAGTTCTTGAATACATAGCAGATAATACTGTCAATAACCTTGGAGGCTCAAAGTATTTCTTATCTACTCAAGAATGTTATGCAGATTCAAATACACAATTTCTTAAAAATTGTAAAAAAAATTTTAAAACTTTGCATTTTTGATAAGTAAATAAAAACTAAATTTTATAAATTATACATTTTGGTGCTGAAATTTAAAATTTGATTATTGGTGTAAACTTTATACAATTTTGAGTAACAACCACAAATAATTGCAACAGATATGTCAAAATTCTGCGTAAAAATAGATCTTTGATCTTGGCAAATTGAGTAATTTCATATAAATAATTCACCCAGACAAAAAAAAATATTTTGAGCTTTAAATGAATATTATTAAGGGTTGTGTTAAAAAATTCAATGATATAAAATTTAATTTATCAATTACTAAACTACTTAAACGTTTTTTTTTTCTTTTTTCAAAAACTTCAATTAAAATTTTTAATTTTTACAGCTGCGAGACAATTTATAGTAAAATTAAAAAATGTAATATCTTTAATTGATTTTTGTCATATTTATCAGTCTTTGTTGCCCAAAACTTATAAATTATAAAAAGGCTATAAAAATGATTTATACCTTTTGAAAATTTGAAAATAAGTTTAATGCAATCATAAATCAAAATTATCGGAGCAAGATACTTAAATGTTTTGAAAAATTGGTAATGAAACTTATTAAGCGAAAGATACTTTGAAAGGTTCTAAGCTCAAACAATTAATTTTTACACAACATTCTTATAACAAAATAATACCACGCATGCTTAGAAATATGAAAGCTTGTATCCAAACTTCAAAAATATGCCTGATATAACAGCGCTTCTAACGTATCACAAATACTTTCTAAAACGTATAATTTTAAAATTATACTTCACTTTGCACAGTATATTATTAAATGAAGTATGTAGTAACTTGAAATCAGCATTTCTAAATAAAAGATATACATTTCCGACATCAACGATTATTTCATTATGGCTTTTATTTACTATTTTGGAGAGATATATGCAGCATTTAATGCCGAATTTTATTTTGAAACTCTAATTTTTTTAAAAACTTTTTTCCTTTGGTACTTCTTGGAAGTATTTCTTCATATTTTTTTATATCAAGCTATTTAAAATATATTCATTTTTGAAAGTATCCTCTTATGACTTTTTTTCTTAATGCTCATAGCTTCGTGAATAATCAGCCGAATTCATGTGTTCTATTTCAGAATTTTGGTTTTTAAACGTACATACATAGATATGTACTTTCAAAAAAAATGTTTCGAAATTTTTTGTAAAACGATGTAAATGAAAGTTTGTCATTTATTTACCAAATTTTAAGACTAATGTGATAATTCGAATTTTCAGTGTCCATTGTTTTAGCTATTCATGTTGTAAAATATCAAGATGCGGTACTTTGAATAAAAAAGGCATAACTTTCCCATATTTTATTTTAATCCCAATATATTTATTATTTAAGTCTCACAATGAATTCCGTTCAAAGGCTGCCTAGATTGTATAATTAAATTAAATAATATCCTAGCAAATACATCGTTACGCTATGCAGAACTGTCTTTTAAGTATTCTCTCGCTACAATTCATAAACTTAAAAAGGTAAAAAATAGTTACATACATTATTGTTTTTTTAAGTTTTTTGGTTATTTCTAAAATTTTTTTTAACTTTTCTCTGTCAATTGCCTGTAATTGAAGTAAGATTAAACAACGTTAAAAACTAAATAAAATACTTTTCAGTTTTGCGGTATAATTTATTGATATTTATACAAATATGTTTATTAATATTGATTCATACATAAGTATATAAAACTATATGTCTTTTTATGACTATTGTATTGTTAAAAATTAAACACAAATGAATTGCATTCTTTAGAAATTTACAATTAATATGTCTTTGAAGGTTATATCGGGTTTCGGCCAAAAGCAGAAGGATTATCGTCATCATGTAATTGTATGGTGGCTTTCAGCCATTCCATGTAGGCTGTAGTCTTAATCATAATGCCCAAATTACCCATACTCGAAAGATGACCGAGCACATAATAAGCTTTTATTTTTTTTGAATTGTCATCTAACTCTTTTATCATGGGACCACCTGAATCGCCTGGTCCAATAAACTTGGGAACTAAAATCACTGGTTGAGTTCTTCTATTTTCTCGCACTTTGGTTTGAACCTTGGTTCTACCAAATTTACCCCAACCAACAATGGTAACATTCTCATCTTTGAAATTGCGGTGCTTAAGGGTAGGATCTAAAGGTAAACAAATTGGCACTAGATTTTTATGTTTTTCAAAAACTGTGTAAATTTCATTGAAATCTATCGAGCGGTTTTCGAGTTACAGTGGTCACCGCTTCCGAAAACATAGTTTTGAGAAAAATGCATTTAAAGTTCTACGCTCGGTACTCTTACCACCGAGAGCCCTTTGGTTATTGCCGAATAACTCCAAAAGTAATTGTCGGATTGACTTCAAATTTTCAGGATATATTTTTAAGATAGAATACTTTAAGAAAATGCAAAAAAAATTTCGATTTCTCAAAAATCATGACTGGACCTGCCCCCTTAAGTTTCTTGGTTATTTCTAAAGTTTTTATTTAACTATTCCCTTGTCAATTATCTGTAATTGAAATAAAATTAAACAACGTTAAAAACTAAATAAAAAACTTTCAGTATTGCGGTATTATTTATTAATATTTATACAAATATCTTTATTAATATTGATTTATATATATAAATATATGTCTTTATACATATATATGTACATATGTTTGGCTATTGTATTGTCAAAAATTAAACAAAAATGAATTACATTCTTTAGAAATTTACAATTGATATGTCTTTGAAGGTTATATCGGATTTCGGCCAAAAGCAGAAAGATTATCGTCATTATGTAATTGTATGGTGGCCTTCAGCCATTCCATGTAGGCTGTAGTCTTAATCATAACGCCAATCCAACTATAAAAGCCCATAAGATGAGCGAGCACATAATAAGCTTTTATTTTTTTCGGATTGTTATCTAACTCTTTTATCAATGGACCACCTGAATCGCCTAGTTGATGAAACTTGGGAACTGTAATCACTGTTGCATCACTGTTTCGAACTTTGGTTTGAATTTTTAATCTACCATTACCCATACCAACAATGGTAACATTCTCACCTTTAAAATTGCGGTGCTTAAGGGTATGATCTAATGGTAAACAAATTGGCAGTCTTATCGAAGAATAACTGACAGGTTCAACCATATGCAGTAAAGCTGAATCAAAACCACCACTCGTTCCCAGTCCTCCTTCATAAAATGGGTGAACTACGTATTTATCTACAAGAACATCAGGTCGGATACCATTAACAGAGACAGTGACCCTAATTGCAGAACCAGATCTCACGCAGTGTGCAGCAGTAAGCACCCATTGACTGTTAATTAAAGCGCCAAGACAACCAGGACTAGCTGTACCTGGTTCTGTTGATATGAAAAAGATTGTAAAGAGGAGACCAATTTTTAAGAAATGACAGTAAACGAATCAAAGTTTTTTTTTTTTTTTAATAACCTAATGTTTTTAAAAATATTTTCATGTTATCAAAAGGAAAAGCGTTGCCTTCCATTATGACATATCAGACTACATATCATAGCAGTTTGAGTCAGACCGGATAAAAATTTAAGAAAATTGGCCAGAGTATTTTGATCTCAACACAAGACAAAAATTTTTTTTACATTCCTAAAACACTTAACTGAAAAATCACAATTTGGTGCCCAATATATTGAAAGCCAAGCAAGTCATAAGCATTTGTGCTTCAAGTATGTGTTGAAGACGTACGGGCGGACATGGCTAGATCAAGTAAATATGTGACGCTGATCCAGAATATATGGAGAATTAGAAGTCAAAACAGAAGCTAGATTTTGTGATCTCTGACTTTTTTGGGTGTTTTTTAGTGGACTGTATTTTAGCAGTCGATCATAAGTCTTTTTGCGAAATGCAGAATAACTAACTAAAATTATGAAAAATTAACCTTCATCTGCTCCTTGTGTAGAAAACTACACAAAAGAAATTCTTTTTTTGATTTTTTTTAAAACCATCAGATAAAAACTTACGAAAATTTATGACTTTTCAACAACATTATTTCTCAAACAAAAATAGGTTTTCCGTTAAAATAAAAATTTTTTTGGAGATTTTATTCAAAAAGTTACTTTAGTGACCGTTTTGTTTAGATTTCTACACACTTGCATTTTTCATGTCACGCGTTTGCTGCAAGACCGTCATAACTAAAAAAAATTTGTTTTTGAGTTAACTATATACAAATATCCGCCGTTTCATATTTTTTGTGTAAAAAAATCAGAAATGTATCAAATAAACTTGCCTTGCATAAAGAGGTTTTTTATTTTTCATATAAAAAGTCACTTATTGAAAACTGTAAATGCGAGAAAAAATGAAGTCGAAACGTTTGTGTAAAATGCATTAAAAAATGATATTGTAAATTAATTTCACATTTATCGTTTATTTTCTCAAAATATATAATTATACATAAATGTTGTTATTTGTTCGTATTCGTATTAAGTATTTCACTGAAAATGTACTGAAATCTCATATGTGTAGAAATCTACACACAAGGGGAAACAACAAAAGTTTTTTTAAGGAGCAGATGAAGGTTAGTGAACTTATTTTGAAATATATCAAAATATATTCGAAAATATCTGCTAGCAAACGAAATTTTAGGAATTGATTACTATTATCAAAACAATTTCTTGCTTCTTTAGAAAACTTGGTAGGGCCACCTACATGTCTGCCACACAGGTAACAATTTACTTTTGGAGCAGCACTCCGTTTTTATTAAACTTCACTTTTCTTACGAGGCTTTTAATATTTACAACGAATATGGAATCAGAATTTGGGGGTAGCATCTAGTTTCGGAGAACGAGAGATTGGAATTTGGGGCTATAGCTTTTAATTTGGATCGATTTTCAAAGTATGGATTCATAGGAGAGGAAATTTAATGAGCTATGTATGATACCAATTTATATAATCTGTCCTATAGCTTGTGAAATATGAAAATTTAACTAAATTTTGAAATATTTTTTTGTAAAGAACTGTTTGAACTGTTGAGAAAACACTCTTTATGTGCTCTCAAATGATATGCTTCTCAATGTTCGTGTTTCTTTGTCAACCGAGTTTTTCAAAGAAACCAAATGAACTGAAAACTTAAAACAAATATATTCGAAGAGTTCTTTGGTCAAAATTTCTCAAATTGATAGCGCAACGTGCTTTTGGTGCTCTGTCATATATGTACATATACGAAAACTACTTACTTCCTCTCACAAACGTCTTGACAGTAATCCACCACGGAAATTCACCTGCAGTTCTGTTAACTCGCTCAACGGGACTTTTTATTCTTGCCGCAAGACCGGAGGCACCACAACAAGGTGGCTCCGGAAAATTGAATGTTTCACATATTGGATCTAGTGGCCCTGTAGGATCTGTTGGTGTAAAAATGAAGATATCAATGTTGAAATTTCTTTGTTTTTTCATCGCTCAAAAAAAAAGGGTTCGAATTCATGTCAAAATTAAGCAACATTTTATAGCGATAATTCATAAGATTTAACTGTACTATTTTTTTTAAAAAATAACAATTTGAAAATTGATTATAAATTAGTTGGATTTGCCATAAAAAACCTAGCTTAGAAGATCCAATTCATTTTGCAATACATTTATTTTTTGTATATATTAAGAAATTTGTGACAAGGAAGTTTTCAACACCATTTTAAAATTTGCGAATATGAACAATTTCACTTACCCGCACAGGATACAAAGCTCAGGGAACTAATTAAACCAAAAATTACCAAGTAGTTTTTCATATTTCAAACCACAACTTGAAATTTCTACATTCAGGTTTTGTCTTATATACTCTGTTTGTGGGCGCATGACCTTCACTTTGCATTTCAATTAACAAATTTTAATTAAATAATATAGTTTTTAATTAAGTTTTTAATTTTATAGCGTCTTTAGTCATATTCCTAATCTAAAATCTCATTACAAATATATATGTATATAAATAAATACAGTCATCGTGATTTTAAAAAACTTTACAAAATTGAGTTATATCAAACTGTGACAATTAAGTAATTTCCCGTTTCATTTCATCATTATTTTAAATTTCTATAGTAATTTGCTATAGTTTCTATAGTTTTGCTGTATTTCTATGTAGATACGAATACTATGTATATTAAAATAGCTATTTACAATACAGTTGACAATTTGACAATTGCTTATAATTATACAGAAATCATTAAATAAGTCACATAGCTGCAGATACTGGTTTTTTGTTGAGACGTGGAAACGGAAAGAATAGGTTATACCGAGTTTTCATTAAGATAAGACATAATATATCACTTTCTTTTAGTACATTTGGTAACTAATGTAGTAGACCATTTATCATTTTGCATATTGCACAGTGATCCTCCATAAGCTAAAATTTTTTAAACAGTGGCTGCATAATATGTACTTGCAGTATTATATGGGAGCCTCTGGGAAATAAGTTTCATACAAAATAATTTTTGGCACAATAATTTCAAACTAAAATGAAAGATCATTTCATATCAATTAATTATATTAATTGTATTTTTTTAAATATTTTTTTCAGTTTGCAAAAAAGTTTTAAGGTCAAGTTAAGATTTTTATCAAGTATCATATGAGCAAAAATGTTAACCAAAAGGATGGTACATATCACATATGAAATAAGCAATGAAATTCTGAAAAGCAAAATATAAAAAATTTAAAAAATAGCATCCAAGTAGTTCGCTCTAAACATTTTTCGTTAGTATACAACAAAAAAAACCAAGTTAAAATATTATCCCTTATAATGTTTTATTTCATTTTCATCGCAGAAGTACATAAGGACACGTCCATAAATTACGTGAGTCAAAATGGGGGTCTGGAAAAAGCTCACCAAATCTCACCAAGGTAGAGGGTGGTCAATTAAAATATCAACTTTTTAATTCAGAGAATATAAATTTTTTTGTCAAATAGTAATTTTTATCACAAAATCAATCCATGCTTGAACGTTTTTTCACTTTTTCGCAATGCCTCTCAACATGCCTATTGTAAGAGCTGCTATGTTGTTCGCAATTGACAATAATGTGGAGTGGTTGCACGAAGAGGGTGTAGACGCATACCGTGGAAACTTCCTATAATACGAGTAGTCGAAAAGGAAACTCTCTGTTAACGTGAAAAAACTACTTTTATTTGGTCTCAGAAAATACTAACAGCAACTACTGTGCACTGAAGCAAATTAAAGAATCTAATTAAGCCAAGGTCATAAGCTCTAAATAATGCCACGTCATTTTCATAATTAAATATAGCCACGTAGGTCTTACAATTATCTTTTTAAGAATAAACTTAATGTTTTAAGAGCTAAGATTTTAAAAAATGGTATAAATACCAAAGCTTTAGTTACTATATCTCGAACAGTTTCAAAAAACTAGATGTAAGTAAAACAAAAATAAAGGTTTCAATAATTCAAAGTCGTACAGTAAAAAAACAAACTTACTTTATAAAAGCATAAAAAAGAAAAACTATTTCAACTATAATAATTATAAACATATTCGCGAAAGTAACATATTTAGTACTGAAGTCATATGGTATAACAGCTAAAATCAATTTTAGCTGGTATTCCTTTTAGTCAAAGAAATATTCATGCAATTCTACACTGTCAATATTTCATTTGTAGCAACTGTTTTCTGAAGGGACAACATAATGAAAACTTATTTTCTACTTTTGGTAATTTTTATAGCCGTTATACAGGTACGTCTCTCTTATCAAATAATTTTGTTTTTTTTTTCATAATATTTTTGTATGACTCTTGTAATCTTTTAACAAGGCTGAAAAACCAGCATCAACTGTAAAAGAAGCCATAGCCGAAGCTAAAAGTCTGGAGGAGTTTAAAAAAATCGCTTCTGCTGAATATGCTGAATTAAAGAGAAATATAAATGGCAATAAACTCAAAATTTCACTAAAAAAATTCAATGCACTCATAGAGGACTATAAAGTAAAAGTATTGTATGATTGTATGGATAAAGTTGAAAGGACACGCTTTGAAAAAACAAAGGTTCCTGATATAAAAATTCGTATTTTAGTTCTGCCAAGTTTTCGAGCAAGAGCAGAAGCCTGTGAGGTCTTCATTAACAAATGGCCACCTAAGAAAAGGCCTTCTGCTTAAAACTATAATGTCAAAAGAAAATCAATTGATTACAAAGATTGATATTATGTTATTACTATAGATATTGTCTCAAAAGTTCACACTTTGTGGTCTTCTACAATGTCTTTATAAATAATTAAATAAAATGTATAATTTAAAATAATCAGCATTCCAGGAAAAGAAGTTTTTTTAGCGCAGTTTTTATTTCTCTTTTCTAAAATCGAATAAATTTAAGCTCTCAGTTTTAAGAACATCTGTGCTTGATATATTCGTACCTCGCTACACGTCCAAGGTACGTTCCTGAAAAATTGGTCATATACGTAGAAAACATTCCAATTTTTTCGAAAAGTACGAATTTTTACTTTTAGTACTACAAAAATATAACATTCCCAAATTCAAAAAATCAAATTCTTTTGAACATAATAATGCATAAATGGATGAGAACTTAAAACAAAATATTTTTTTTTTTAAATTAAGGATCATAAAAGCCTTATGTCACTTTTAATTAATTCTTACTCACAGAGGATTTAAAATATATAGTTTTTCGACCATTTTATTTTAACATTCGCTTGGCAGGAAATTTGCGCAGGTATTTTTTGGTCCTCTAACAAAACAATCGCCTTTTACCATTTTCACAAAAGGGTCTTCCAAATTTGTATTGTAAAATAGAAATTTCAGAATTTTCGCGGACGTATTTTGTGGACGTCTGATTTGACTTACATTTGACCAAGACTACACTTAATTAAAACTTGAACTCTTAAACGCCTAGTGTTGAGAAAAAAATATTACCTCGTGTATCTGTTGTAAATATAAATTGAATTTCTAAACTAATTTAAATAAATAAAACTAGGAAATTATAAATAATTAAATAAAACCATTCATGTTTTTATATATACTGATGCTTTATTGATTACATTTTTGTGTTGGGTTTTTTAGAGTGCAAGTTTTTGAAAATAAAATTTACTACAAAATTTTGTTTTAGACTTTTTTTTAGAAATATATTTTCTTCTTTTTTAATTTAAGAGCTTAGCTTTTTATTTTCAGCAATTGCTCTATTCATAAGCTCAATACTCTTTGTAAAATTTGACAATGAGTTCACTGACTGTATCACCAGTTTGAAAACTTGCAAGGATTTATAATCACCCAATAGGGTTTCATTTTTCCTTATGTAACTACACAATGCTCCGAGCTTGAAATTATCAATAAAAGGCTGAAATTCTGTAAGTGTTATCTCCTTTGCTTTTGGACCGCAGCAGCTTGCGTAATTTTTCTCTAATCTTTTCCAATAATATTCATTAAGCTTTTGATATGGTATTAAACTTTCGTATTCTTCCTTAATTTTCTTAATTTTTTGCTCCTCCGTTAGTTTTTCCGTATTGGTGTACTAAAATTGTAAAAAGGAAATTTATTTAGAATATTTTTCTGTTGCATTTCTTTGCATATTCTTATGACTTAAGCAATGCATTTTTAAGTTGTACAACAAAAATGTTGTTTGGATGTCTATGAGATCATTTTATTTAATATCGAAAAAATTTAAATAAACTTTATCACATATCCAATGTATTTACCTTAGAAGGTTCAAGTTAATTTGAAAAAATTAAATTCGGTCTTCGAGTTAAAAAAAAAGCATTGCTAAAATAAAAAATATATTTGCATAGTCGAAAATGAAGAGTTACCACTGACAAACTGAAATGCTTGAAATGTTCATGATTTTTTAGTCTCTAATATTTTTTTGTTGGTTATATGTATTTGGAGACTAAAATGGCTACATATGATGTTGCCGCTGGTAAGAGAACTTAGCGATATTCTGATACGAAACATAAATGCCTGAACGGCAGAGGATACTAGCTCCCACTATTTTCAACACAATTCAGCTACTGCATAACAGAAATAGCTACGGAATGATAGAATTCCGATTTCATGACTTTCAATCTTTCAGTGGGCACCATTTATAACCAAGCTTAGTATACAAACCTGCATAGAGGCAGCTATCACCAAAGCTAATATCACCAACTTCATTTTTTATTTTGTTTTCGAAATGGATGCTGTAATTAAAAAACACTTTAATTGAAAAAGCAAAATTAAAAAGTTCAAAAATAATAGATTGGATTGGATAATTGGATAAAATTTTCTACAAAAAATTTTTTTCGTAAAGCGTAAAGTAAAATCGATTTTTTATAAAGAAAACGTTCATATCCTGACATGATTTTCATATCGGATACGATATCAATATATTTGTAGTTTTTCTAGTAACCAAAATTACTAGAAAATAAGCCAAGTCAAAAAAAACTTCACTTAAAATGTAAAAAAATGCTTGAAAAATAAAAAGAGAAATTATGATTGAAAAACGTTATTTAAAAAAGTAATCTAAAAAGATTATTTCTAAGAAAAGTTTTAATTTTTTTTCTATAGTTTTTTTCCGTGATTATTTTTCAAAAAATTTAAACTATTCCTGCAAAGAAGAATTTTTATTTTGATTCTAGATATTATAGTTTTGAACTTCATTTTGAAGTATCCGGCATCTATTTAAAATAAAAAGACATAAACACTTTACTTATTTTTGTTACTTACAAATCAAAACGGTCTTAAAAAAACTGTTGCATTTTATAAAACCGTTGCTATTTATATTATATTTTTGAAGTTGAAGCGATAAATATTATTATTTTATTGCTGAAATTATAATTCTTAAAAGTTAATTAAAAATTCTACGTAAGTTGATGCATATGCAGGTAATCGTTTTTAAAAAAAAATAATTAGTGAAGATACTAAGCCTTACAAAGTAGGTAAAAAATTTGTTTTAATAGAAAAATTCTGCAGTTAATTATATTTGCAAAATGTGCTTAAAAAACTAGGGACAATTGTATTTTATCAAAAAATTAATATTTTGTATTTTTATCTATTACGGAGACGGTAATATCATAACTCTCACACGACACATGTTTCAGCAGCTCAGAGTAGGGGGTAAGTGCAAATAGTAACACACTTTCTTTTTTGAATGGCCTAGTATGAATCACCTCGAGTAGCGGAAAGAGCTGAACGAGCCGAGGCCTTGAAAATAAAATTACACAAACAGTAAGCTCGAGAACGGCTACATATTTTTGTTATTGTTGTAAGAGCTGAAAGAGCTAAACGCACTTTAAACTGTGCCTCGCTGGTATAACATATATGATTTAAACACACCATGAAGACATCTGTATGTTGGTGTGATTTAAATTTAACCATTCTCTTGCTGCACACATCTAGATAAGCAGAAAAACCTTTAATTTGTATTATTATCTATTAAGTTCTATTGCAAAAAAGAGTTATGTGGCATTTAAAAAATTGTTTTTCGACAATCTTCTAGCATATAAAAAATAAGTAATTTTCATTTATCATTATAATAACTTTTTGAAGATTAAATTTTTGAATTATTAAGAATACGTGGCTTTTAAACTTACAAAATAAAAAGCTAAGATGTTCTAGTTCACATTTTGCAATAAATTTAAAAAACTTATTAAACTGTCTAATTTATAGATTTACGTAAGTCTTTTAGAAAATTAATAACAAAAAAGAATAAATGAAGTAACGAATGTACTTGGGATCGCTATTCGCCCTATGTACAATATAAAACTCATAAAAATGGTGCCGAAAAATAGTGCCGAATTGTTTTTAATGAAAATAAATAATATGCGTCAATAAATAATATGCCCTTGGTATGTCAAGAATATGAACATACACCAAGAACTTTTTCAGACTATTTTTTATTAAATTGTTTCTGATTAGTCTTCCTTATTTTAGAATTAGTATACCATTATACTCTGGAATACACAGATGCCCATAGTAGCTACAGAACTTAAGTTTTGAAATTGTCTTTTCAATAATTTTTCTAAGAAAT
Organism: Meiosimyza platycephala; assembly: GCA_963662105.1. NCBI lineage: Eukaryota > Metazoa > Arthropoda > Insecta > Diptera > Lauxaniidae > Meiosimyza > Meiosimyza platycephala. Next base: position 97,172,274 of record OY759210.1, read on the forward strand.
TCATTGTTTTTAGTGAAAAAATAAATGTATATATACCACTAGTTTTAATAAAATCCAACAGTTCAAAATTCACTGCTGTTATATCTGCTTCTATCCGCTTGTAAGTATAAATACATGAGCTTAAGTATTTTGGCTACATGTTGTAATTATAAGAAAATGAATACCAGCAAAATTATAATTTAAGCGAATGATAACAACTTTTTGCTAAAAAAAAATTTTCTATCGTTATAAGTTTTTATTTTCAATTGGGGTAAAGTTTTTTTATTGGAAAAATACCTGCATTCGTTGCGTAATATTACAATTGCGCTGAACGTTTCTGTCGGAACTGTGATACTTAGCATGTCTTTTTAAGAATCAAAATCAAATATGTAAAATAGCAGAGTTTTTAAAATTATAAGCTTTTTTTCTCATTAAATATAATCTTAAAAAAAATTTTTAAACATTAAGGCTTTATTTTTTCATTAAAAAAAAAATATTTTAATGAAAAATTAATTTTACTAACACACAAATCAATGGCTTTCTACTTTGATTTAATAAATCTGCGAGTAAAAGTTAACATTTAAAGAATATTCATGATTTTTTTTTTTTGAATTCAATAATCAAGATAGCAGAATTAAAAGCCATCATAAAAGTGACTGTTCACCTCGGTGCGTTTCTCTTAACGAGATCATTTTGTAGGTCTTAGACAAATGAAATCAAACTGTCATTTAATTTTGCTCATAGCCATTCCCAAACATAAAGAATTGATTTTCCATATTTAGTTTTAACTTTAAATATTTTTTTATAGCAACGTTGTTTTGAAAAACTGATAAAAAATATGAAATCTTACATATTCCTTTTGGCTGCTTTTGCCATTATACAGGTTAGTAATATATCTTTGAACGATAAACTTTGAAATAATTTTCAATTTAACTTTATTGAATTACTGCCAAAATTTTAATTAAAATTTTACAAAAAATGTCTTAGAAAATTTGCAAAAATATTTAAAAATTATAACCCAAACTTAATTTTAGTTCAATACTGCTCAAAAACCAACCGTAAAAGAAGCCATAGAAGAAGCTAGAGATTTGGCTGAATTTAAAGATCTTGCTGCAGCTGAATATACAAATTTGGAGAAAAATATCGAGAGTGACGTTAAAGTAAAGATTTCGCTAAAGAAATTCAACAAACTTGTGGAAAATTTCAAATTGGCCGTATTACTGCCAAAATTAAATAAAATAGAAAAGTCTAAATTTGAGAAACCAGCTTTTTTTATAATTTCTATACTTGCCATGCCAACTTTTCGAGCACAAATTGAAGGATGTGATGTATTTTCCAGTCACTTCCCACCTAAAAAATCGAATAATGCAGTTTAAGGCAAAAAGCATAAAAAACAACATTTAAATTGTTTTATATAATATATTTCCTGTATATTATATACGATTGTATGAAATGTTTGTCTTAAAATTGTTTATTTAGCATAAAAAATTATTAAATAAAATATGTACCAATATGAAACAAAATTTCAAATTAACTATCCGTCATACATTCTATGGCGACTGCTGACAATATATTTTGAAGAGCTCCTTTGGCTCGCAAGCGCGTCATTCTCCTTGGGCTTGCTCGCTATCCTTTGACTTTTGGCTGCGCTCGCGAGCTGAGGGCTTTTGAAAAAAGAGCATAAGCTCTCTTCTCGCAAAAGGGTAGGGTTGTGAAGTATTATATGAATTTCAAATTCATAATTGTTTGGCTTGCCTTTGCAGAAAAGTCCTGCTCAAACAGGGAACCCAAATTTTAGTTTTTATTTAAGTAGAAAAACGTTTAAGCTTTTTCTAACTCATTAGCGTCAATGTATTGAATAATTTTTAACTGATTTCGGACATCAAACAAAATTTCTATCAAAAATTTTCTTCGAGCATTTTCTTTAGTTTTTAGCTATTTAATAATTATTTTGATAGTCAAGGCTTCTTAAAACTAATTCACTTGAAATATAGTTCATAAGCTATAAAATTTTTAATTTTTCCCTAAAAACTAATAAAATCTCCATTAAAATTTTCATAAGAAAATTACAATAATGTAAGAAATTTTCCAAGCAATATCAATTAAATTCAAAATGCTGTTAGCTGTCAACTTTGTTGCAATTTGAAACATTAAGTCTAACAAAATGTTGCTGTAGCTACTTTATTTTCTTTTACCAACTTTGGTCTTGCAACGTCATAAATTACGCCAAATTCATTAACGCCTGCATTGCGTTGCCAACGAAAAAAAAAAAACTTAAACAAAAACAAAAATTAAAACAACGACAACACCAAATGCCAACAATAATAATCAGTTCCATTAACATGTATTGTCTTTCACTTCCTTTCGCGTCACATGCTCTCTTTTCATCACCACAGCATCACCACCCGCTTTTTGTTGCTAAACACAAATCGCTGCGCCAAAAGGAAAAAATAAAACTATAATAACAACAGCAACAACAACAACAAAAGTAGCGGCATAATAAGGATGTTGCTGTATCCTTTTAAGTAGACAAAAGCATAGTGGAAATGAAACACAAAAAAATAATAAAATAAAAGTTATGAAAAATACGATACGTTTAGTTTATTAAATGAGTGTAATAAATATGTGTGTTAGTTTGTGTCTGGCTTGTGTGTGTATTCTAGCCCATTAGGAAAAACGTTCTAATTGAGATAATTATTTTGGGTTTCTTGAATACAGCGTTTTTTATTTTTGAACACAGGACAAAATAATTTGGCTCTGTTGCTCTTTTTTTTAATAAAAATTACTTTAGTCATAGCTTTATTTTTTTTTTAATCAAAACTAATAATTAATATAATATTTTTTTTTAAATTTTATTCCGGGGTTGACAACTATTTACTTATTACTTTGTTCAAGTTTTTTCGATTGAAATACTTGCTACTTTTGATTTTTTTTTTTGCTAATCACAAATTTCTTGCAGAGAGTCCACATGTGGTTGCATTTTCCGCCTGGGTTAACAAAAATGCTGTTTATATGTTTATGGTCATGTCCATCATAATTTAAAGCAAAGCAAAGCTGAGATTTAATAGTTTGTTTAAGTTAGAAAAAATAATATCATAATAAAAATTATTCTAAAATGCCAGTCTTGTAATGGAAAATAATATTTACTTTTGTTTTAATTAAGGTAGAAAAGAAGATATTAACTTTTACTATAAAAATAAATATATTTTTGATCTTTTTCCTATTTAATCTTTAGAAGAAAAAAATTAATCAAAAAAAAACGTGGTTTCTGCTACGCGTGGACTGTGAGGATCTTTTTTTTTTGTAAATAAAAACAATTGGAATGTGTAGCCATTTTCAGGAGCGCAGACAATTTTATCACAATTTTGATTTCACAATTCTCTTCTTTAATTATGATAAATTGTATTTTATTTCTTCTTGAAACCACAGTATATTGTGATTATTAAACAGTTCGATTTTTCACAGTACTAAATTATCAACTTATGCCAAAATATATACACACGAAAGTAAATACAATAAATAAAAGGTCTCTCATATTACACTGTCATTAATACATTTATATAAATATACATACATACGTGTATATTACACATACATATATTCATTTGCTTCTGTACATATTCACACATTGTACATTTAACGAAATGTCAGTTGTTAGCTGTCAAAAGTACAACAACATCGTATTTTATTTTATGTTGCTCGTTTTTTTTATTTATTTCTGTACTGCGATTCTCTTTTTCTATTGTTTTTTCATGGTTTTGTTTGCTCAAACACAGTATTTGTTTGTATGTGTATATAAATTGTGTATGTATGTATTAAGTTATGTTTGCATTTGTATTAATACATAGTATTTTAGTTTATATATAAGCCCTCTTAACACATACATACACAAATGTTTTTCGCAATGTATTTGTGTCTTTATGTATTTGTATCTGTTTGTGTATGTGCATGTCCTTTTTTTCAGTTCTTTAAGATGCGTGGGAAGTTGCCCAAGGACATGGCTTGTTGTTGTATTTGTTGCGGTCAACTGAGAGAAATGTGAATGGAATCCAAAGAGCATAGAAAATTAAATGAGTGGGTGCATAAAGCAGGCTGGCGGTTGGATTTAATAGAAAATGAAAAATACTGACAGTAAGAAGAAAAAAACTGAATAAATGGCGAAATGAAAAGCAGCGCTTAAGGATTTCAACCCATGATATTTTAAAGCAAAAATGAAACTTGACATTGCAGAAGATTTCACAAGGTTTTTTTTGCATCAACAAAAATAGAAAAGTTTTCACCGCATTTTAACACTGAAAGTACGAAAACTTTAGTAAAATGTTGAATAATAAACTATTGTTTTTGTAGCAAAATGAATGACTACAACACAATTATTTCTGCATTAAAGTATTGAAATATTGATGAAAACTACTTCATTGTACAATGATTTGACGGAGCCTGTTCGATGAAAGGTTGTCCTTTAATACGTGCAGGCTGCATAACGTGAGCCTCAAAAGGAATACTGTTACTCAAATTCATTAAATTTTGCACAATATCATTCTTAGAAATTAAATTTTTTAGAATTACTTATATTGAAAATTTTTGAAAATCATTGGCAACGCGCACACTTTGCGGAAGGATGTGGCAAGAACAATCGCATAGTCGGCCAGCTGCTCAAGCTTGTCATCATGCCACATCCGACACATGACATAAGGAAAGCATATAGTACAATCTAATTCACGATGTGAAGTTAATGCATACGGTGTCAATACTCGCTTCCTACGATATCAGTATAGAGAAATCACTAGTTCATAATATTTAAAAGTTGTTTGCTGTGGAACTCTTGTAATTGCTTTCATTGCAACTTATTCACAGTAATTTTTGCACTGCTTCGATTTATTGCTTAAATTTCTGACTCTTTGTTTATATAAATGTCAATGTGCATATTTGTTTTGCAAAGTAATTGACCAACATTTTCAATTAACTTCTGCTCTAATTAATATGCCAAGTGTTGACTATGATCCTGATGAAGACGAAACACTTACAGCAACAGAATGCACAAATAAAGCACAAAGCCCGAGTGAAATAAAATAAAATTACGCGTGATGACGCCGTTGTCGTGATTGCTAAGGACACTCTTGTTGACTTTCTTTTTAATTAATGGAAAAGAGTAAATGCGTTATGTCACTGAAAATAAATTCAAAAAATTTGCAGCAAGAGCTTAACGTTTACTTGTGCGGCAGTAGAGGCAATAACAGTCAGTAAAATGTCAGTGCCTGTTTGCATAATTAAGTGAATTCAACTGAATGAGGACATTTAGATTTGAGTGAGTAATTTTTAATCTAATAATTAAACAACAAAACAGCTTAAAAAAAAAATGCTGTATTGCGGAAATCAACAGTTTGTTAGATATATGAACTTAAATTTTTCGACTGAAAAATGCGATGTATATTAGTTTATCTGCAGAACTTTGAAAAATGCAAGTTTTACATAAGATCTGAAACGTGCTTTTTGTCATTTGGTGCGTGAATATATCGCACCATCAGAACAACAGGGTCATATATCAAAATTTCAAGTGTCAAGAAAATTTGTATAAAAGAAATCTGATATTTACTTGTTTGTAGCGACTATAATTGAAATTTATTTCCACTACTTATTAAATTCGAAATAAATATTTTACTGTCACTTTGCTTTGTACGCAGTCAACTAATAAAAATGCCTATCTACTAGCTTCTATCACGTTTATTTCCCCTGCTGCGCACACATATGCATTAACCCCCAACAACAGCAACATAAAAAAGCGCTTTCCAATCCAATTCTAAACACACCCCTTCTTACTTTGTGTTGCCACAGGTCTTAGCGTTGAAAAGCCGCAGCCACAAATATCCAACACCAGCCAGCAGTCATCCAGCGATAGCGTTCAACATTTAACAGCAGCACGTAGCATCAACGCGAAGCATAAAGCACTAACAAACGCTGCTGCTGCGCATACAGTTGACCTATTTTCGCGCTCAAATTGCAAACAAGAGTAGCACAAAAAATACAACAGCAACAACAATGAAATATGCAAAAGGAACATAAAAACAAACAAAAAAAATAGAAAAATGCTGCAATTTTTCCATCAACGTTTTCACGTCTCTTGGCGTTACATGCTGATTCCCCAAGTTCCTGTTTCTACTCCCTATATGAACAAAAACACACTCTCATAATTTTTTTTACTGCATCCTGTGCACTTTGTATGTGAAGTAGAGCAATAATGTGTATCACGTGAGGCAGATGCTATGACAAGGACACACCCGCTTTACCACGAATCATGTTGCATCTTCCCTTCTGCTGCGTGAGGCACTTGCACTACTGCTGCTGCTGCAATCAAATGCAGTCAAGCGTAAAAATCCTGGAATTCTTGCCGCCTGCCATAGTACGAGCGTTAATAAGTTTGGCATTAAAAACAGGATAATATATAACGCTTTGGTTTGTGCGAGCGTACAGTGTATGTGTATGGTCTTGCAGGACTTTGTGGTGTTTTGTGCTGCACCGAATGCATTATTTTTGCATTTATTATTTACATATTCACGCAAAAGTTGCATCATTTGATGCGAACAACAGCAGCTGTGCCAGCATTATATTGGGGTTACGCAGCGTGAATAGAAATTAAAATTTGACTTATTAATCTTTATGACTAAGGAATAAAAAACTTTTAAAGCGTTTTAAAGTACAACATTTTATAGCTTGTGTTGAAGCAAAACAGATGTGTCACATAAGTAAGCAGTTAAAAGTCACTGCTCTTGAAAATAAAATATATACTCTGTACATAATAATATCCCTTAAAATCACATTTGCTTTCAGTAGAAAAACGCTTTAACTTTCTAGGGAATATTTTTTGTCAGTAAATATTTTATTTACAAACGAACATTCTTTATAAACAAAAACCAACAATCTATTTTTGACTTAAGTATTTGTTTCACTTCTTGGTATAATGCGACTTTATAAACTTATGTCATATAACCCTTTAGTCGTACGTATTTTTTTTTTATTCAATGAATTAATAGTTTATTCAGGTCTTATATTTAATGCAATTTATTTTTGTTGCATATATTTTCCATTTTTATCCAACCTTAAGTTATATGAGATTTCTTACGTCCAGTTTGTCTTACCAAGTTTCTATCATTTTCATTGTATTACTTTTTTGTCGGTTAATGTAAGTTTTTAGTGCTTTGCGACTTTATTTTTGTGTTAACCAATTGTTCACATGCAATATTATTAAATTTACTTGTATTTTAAGACATTTGCACCACTTGCAGCATTTTAAACTTAAACCGCTTCTTTAGTCGTATATGATAATTATTCCTTAAGCTTTTCGTTCCAACATTTTTGGCTCACGCGATTTTTCAGACTTTTTAAGTGACTTATCAGTTTTATATATCTTTTGAATCTAGAGGAATTTGTCCTTTGATGCGACTTTGCTGTCTTATGCAAATTTTGGCTGCATTATGTCAGTTACTTTTTAGTCAAGTGCTAGTTTTTGTCTTATGACATTTTTGATGTTTTTGTATTAAGTATTTTAATGACTTTTTAATTAAAAACAAACTTTTATTATTTCAGCAGTTTCTCAGTAATATGCTGCTATATGAAACCACACTCATCAGAAACTAAAATTTTTGTTTGTCGAAGTCTTACTGCGACTTCTATTTCGTCTGTTTGGACTTTTGGTCATATGCAAATATTAATTCGCTTATAAACTTTTTTTCTCGTGCGATTTAAGCGAATTTTTAATCACATGTGACCTTTTATAGCATGTAATTTTCAAAGTATTTGCTTTAGCAGCAGACGTTTCAATCTTATGCCAATTTTTATTTTTCTTATGCGTTTTATTATCATGTTGACCTTCGAAGACGACCTTTAATAATTTATTTTTAATGACTTTAGGACTTAGCAGCTTCATAATATTTGAGCTGTTTTTAGTGTTGTATCACTTTTTGATCGTAATTTACTTTTTTTATGATATTTCTATTAAAATTGTATTTTTTATTACATGAAGTAATATACAATAATTTTTGTCTCATGTGATTTTTTCTGTAGCGTGTAGTATTTTCATTTATTCTATCTTGTTTTGTTTTCTTGGGATAAATGGGCTCAAATACATCCTTCGTACTGAGTTTTACAGCTTTGTGCCCTTATAATTAGAACACTTATTCTTTTGAAGCCTTTTAAGGTACCTATTCAGGACTGCTCTAAAGAAATTAATGTTCTTGGTACAAGTGTAGAAAAACTTTCAAAATTAAAATTTTTCTATGTTTTACCAGATTCAGACACAGTGTCATAAGCCAAACGGAAAAATGCATATAATATTATTATAAAATTAAATATTATGAATTCATGCTCTAAGCATTTACGGTAAAATTGTTTTTTTTTTTTAAAGAAGCTCAGTGAAAGCTAAATAAAAAATCCAAAAATAACATATATTTTTTTAAAACCTGACTTCGGTGTAAAGTTTAGGAAGTGAAACACTGGCATAATAAATGGGTTCAGGGAAAGTGTAACGACTTTTTAGTCATATACGATTTTTGTAGCCTACGATATTTTGCGACATTTTAGTGTTATGAAATTTTTAAGCCTTGTGCGACTTTTTGGACTTTAGTTCGTATACAAAATTTTTCATCTCACATGACTTTTAATCGCATGAAACTTTTAAAATACATGCAAAAATCATGCATCTTCAGTAGATTTTATATACGCGATTCTAAGGTCCTATGTCTTGACATATAAATGCCGCTTGACACAGTTAGTTATGTTTGACATATTATGCTATTTATAGTATATTAGACTATTTGTTAGTTTTACGTACATTTTATAATTATTATGGTAAGTATGGACAGTTACGAAAGTTCAGTCAAACTGCCGTTTTTTGTAATTTTTTGTGCCATTTGTTGAATGTATAGTTTTTTTTTTGCCTGAAAAATGATATTTTCTATGAATCAATTGATTTCATTAATTAAGCTTGTAGAGAAAATAATTGAAAATAATAATTCTGAAACGAATAAAATCACATACAACTCACATTAACCTCGAAACAAAACGCAATAAAAACGTGCTAACATACTGGCAACGCAAACCAGTTGGTGAAAAATACGAATAGTAATAAAATTATATGAAAACCGCACTGCAGTTATTTTCTAATATTCAATAAAATTTCTTGGCTGCTGTTGCCACTGCGTTTCATAAGCGAACACATTCTTGTCGCGTGCCAATACACTAAGTCAGTATTTCATGCACTTAAAAAGCTACACAGTCAATTTCATCATGCAGTCATGCATTACTACATTCATTCATTCAGTCATTCATTCAATGTAGTATTCGAGTAACTTCTCAGATATCTATATCTATGATAACTTTTCTAACTTTATTGTCGCAATAGAGTAACTTTTTTTGTAGCATTTTCTACTGCTTTCTTGGTTACTCCCCAAAACAGTGTTGCCAATGTTTAACAAACATTGAGAGTTCCCAAAACTGAAATGCGAAAAAAAAGTAGTACAATCATAATAGAGTGGATGAAGTGTCGCATAAGAAATTGGCACGCTGCCTTCATTCTTCTTTTTTTTTTTTGTTGCAACCGACAACGGACCTATTGTCATTGCGCTCACATACGCGGCATACGTACGCTAGCTGTTTCTCTTCAACGCGCGCACAATATCGCTTGCTGTATTGTTTGGTTGGTTGAATGGTTGTGGCACTTTAGGCCACTCGTTGGTGATAAAATTTATGATTTTATGACTTTGTCGTAAACGGAAGAGATTAATAAAATTTTGTAAAATATGTTTGGCTTTCCTTTTTCGTGTGGTGTGGTTAGCTTGGGTTCGTAAATGTGGCCTGTGCTAGATGGTCTGCACGCTTGAGGCATTTGTTTGAAAGGATTATAAATTATGCAGTTTCAGTATTGAAATTGCTTGTTCTTTTTTCGGCCAATGTTTTTTGTTTCTTTTGGTTTGAGTACGCCAAAAATTATTTGAAATATTTGTAAAATGCGGAAGTTTCGAAAGTATGTTGATGGCAGACAAAAATGAAAAAAGATTATTGAAGCTGTAAAATAACGAGCATACATTTAGCAAATGGGCGCCAAACATTCTGAGCTTAAATATTTTATCATGAAATTGGTGCAATACATAGATTAAACGGAAACATTATGGGCGAATATTCTATAAAGAACTTAGTTATATAAATTAAGCGAAAGCAATATGAACTAAAAACGTTTAGGAAAATTGAAGGACATATCTAATATTAATATATAGTTAAGTATCTGTGTTCTTGAGCTCCTACTAAACTGTAGCTTTATTCTATATGAGCCTGTGAAAATAATTATTCACTTGATACAAGAGAATTGTAACAGATAATACTTCAATATTAAAGGGTAACTAAATATATGTAATGATTTCTAGTAAAATATTACTAGTAAATATTAGTTTTGACTAGCTTATTTAAGAACTCAATTCTTTGATTGATTACTTTATAAATTTTATGAATTTATATATTTTACTAAACAATAAACTCTTCTTCTATTTTCAGGTATGGTAAACTTATGGCATATATTCAACAATTTTTATGAGCTTAACGTAAGAAATATTAATATTTAATATAAAAATTAATGTACCTACATATGTATGTACTGATGTAAATTTTATTTTAATTTTTTTCTTATATTTACAATGTGACGCAGTGTTTTTATAATTTGCACTTAAATTTTCTTCGACAATATTTATTATTTTTCGACTGTTTTTAGTAAACATTCTTAATGAGCAATCTTCAAAAGAAGTCAGTTTTAAGTCTGGTAAGCAATAAAAAGTTTTTGTGAAATTAAGAATTTCTTTATCATTAGAATTTTCATTTCTTTAGTTTTATTTTGCCTTTTTTTTTTAAATAAAATTTCATTATAAAATTACATGTAGCATTCTCACCCTCACTTCACCCCACCATGACCAATTTAATAACCATCTACACTTAAATGGAGCGAAATAAAGCACTCTAAAGATTTTTTCTTTTGCGTGAACAAAAACTTGACCCATATTCGCAATATCGCATCCCAAAGCAACATAACGCTAAATACAAAATAAATAAAAATATAAAAAAAGAGACAAAATTCACGCCAACCAACACAGCAGGGGGGCGATTGGGGGCAGGTCGCTTAAATGGGCTACACTCTGTTACAAAGAAATAATAAATTAAGTGAAAATTAACGTCACATTTTCTTTTTTTTTCGCTTTCATATGCGAGTAATAGACACATACATACGAGCAAGCACACATACAAACATACAATACATATCAATATGTAAATACCTACATAAATACACAGACACAAATTTATGCTCTCCCGCCTGTTATGTGCGTGTGTATATATTTAGTTAGGTGTTTGTTATAATGGATTATATTTAAAAATGTTGAAAATACAGGGTATTGCGCCTAAAAGTGTGCAATTGAAAGCTTATGACTCAATGCGAAAACAGCGTACAAAGCAAAATTGCAAGAATGATTGACTTAGTTGTTACAGTTTCGGCGAGAGCGGCGGGTGTTTGTGTGAAACGGCAAAATAGAGCGCGAAAAAGCCGAGAGTACGCGCAAAGCTTTTTTTCCACTTTGTAACCCTGGATGCTGGAATTTTGACGTTTCTGCTAAAAAGCAAAGGCGCGCTCGCATCCACGACTTCCTGCTCCCGCCCACAAAGTGATGCTGTGAGAGTAAAGTTAAACATTAAATAAAAATTGAGAGAGAGTACGTGAAGCGTCAAAAGAAAATTGCAAAGCTTCACTGATAAGGATTATGTTCGATATAGTGCGTGTATGTGTGTCATTTGAGCGCAAGTTTGTGCTGTTATCGCAGTTGCTGCTGCTGTCGTGTTAATATTGTTATTGCTGTTGTTTATTTGTTACTTTGTCATGTTTTTTTTTTTTGTTGTTGCTTTTACTTTCTCGCGCATCCTTTAGTGACATCAATTTCGTTTTAATTCATTTCACTGCTGCTTCGCTTTGTTTTTTTTAACCTTTTTTGATTTGTTTTTTTTATTCCAGTGTTTTGGTAGTTTATCTTGTATTTCTTTTGTTCATTCATTTGGACTCTGTTACTTTAATATGCCCATGAGACGCTCGTAAATCCACGCATTGCGTATAACAATTTATTATTTTCGTTTGGGACTTTTTGCGTTGATCTGCATGAATTGGCATATTTTCCAAAAGAGAATTTAAATTCGGCTTTTTCTACTACTCAGATGTATAGCATAAGAAATCTATAGTTTTGTTACAGCTTTAAACTCGTTGGTTTAATTTTTTCTTAAAATTGTATTGTCTGTAAAAAATGTTGCTTAATATTGCTTATGAGCAACATTGAATTTTTCCGAATACGAATAAAACTTTACAATTTGTTTTCTTTTTTTGAAAAAAAAAGTGTCTCAAAATGTTCAATATCAACTGTCTTGATAAACATAATAAAAAACATAATAAAATCTTACTTTAGCTTAAGAAAGAAGTAAGGCCTGAATTTTTTTTTTCTTTCCTACAATATTTATTAAACAAAAACCAACAAAACTACAAAAATATATCTTAAATCTCTAACGTCACACTTTGTTTCTCAAAAAATTCAACGACAACAATTTTCTCAACAATAAACTACGCTAAATGCACAACGACTTTATCTCAACTAAATCCAATAGAATTATTTTTTTCATTTTCTTCACAACAACCAAAAAATGCCCTCTTGACTTGACAAATTTAATATTTCGATTAGTCACTTCTACCCCGATACTCAGACACAATTGCTATAAAATTAACTCACAGATCAGCTGAATGAAGCTGCGGCGGCAACAATAGTAGCAATAGTAGTAAAAATGACTTGGCATAGTGCCAAAATTTTGGTCACAGCGTACAGCAGCACTTTAGTGAACACAAACTGACAATATGAGGTAAAAAAAAGACACCCACAGTAAAACCCGGGGTGTCACTTCACAACGTCAGCTATCCATGTAAGCCAACAAGGCATTTTGCCGGCTATATTATGTGACTTATCAAGATGTGCAGCAGCAGTAGTAGCAGCTGCAATTTTGTTGTTGCAGCTGTTGAACAATGTTGTCATACAATAGCAGCGACAATTTCTGCTTGTTATTGTTGTTGTTGTTATATTAAAGTTAAATAATTCTCTATTAAATGAAGCATAAAAGTCTGCTGCTGCAAAAATGAAATAGAAAAACACTAAATCCTTGAGTGTTAAAATGCAGTTGCAACACCTGAGACTGTTGCTGCTGGCAAAATTTTTAGTGGAAGTCAAAATTGAGGGCGTAATTGTTGCCAAAATATGGGGCTGCTGCGGTTGAAAATATTGAAAACTTAAAAGATGACTGTACGGTGTGCTACTGTCATTATTATTGTTGACTCCATGAAAGTTGTCGTCTGCAGTTAAGTTGTTGACGCAATAATTGTCAATATTGCTGTTATTATATTGTGAGGGGAAATGATTACCGAGTGTTTTGAATTGGTACATGAAATATGAAATATATGAAAAGTTGGTATAAAACAAGAAAAGATTTTATTTGTTAGAACATTTTATTTTATTTAGCACATGAATATACAATAGTATGGTACAAGCACCGCCACTGCCCTGTACATAGCGCAATTTGAAGCACTAATTTTCAACCTTTTTTTGAGCATTCAGAGAGTTTCCAGATTACACACAAAGGCTAAGAACTTGATGTACTCCCAAGAAACTAATCCATGCTACTACTCGTAATAAAGATACTCAAGAAAATTGTGGAAACATTAAAAAACACTAGCAACCACTAAAGAAAACCTTTGTCTAATTTTACAATTGTGAAATCTCAAATATTGAAAATATTAGGAAGTGTACGGAAGAGTCAGAATGAATCATTTTTTGGAATCCATCAACAATGAAAACAAGATAGATGATTTTAGGTGACACTAGAGTTGATCACAGAAGGTCCCTTTTGAGAGCCACTTTAGAATATTTTGCTTAAGCTAACTGGTAAGAAGACTTTAAAATTAATTCATGACATCATCTAAGGCGACTTTGAAAAAAGCTCGATATCTACAGTAGGAACATATATTGGCGACTATGAATATAAAACTATGCGGAAAGTCTTAAGGCTACTTCATACTCAATTTTACGGTCGCCTTGTCTCATATTTTAAAATTTATTGATTTTTTCTAACATACTTACGTCCTTAAAATTTTTCAACTATTCCAAACTTCGCGACTATATCAACATTTTTCAAAAATACTGATAAATCGACTTTCGAAAAAATATTCATTTGAAAGAAATTTTCCTATATAGTAACTATTGCTCACTGAGTTCCATAGTTTTATTTACTAACTCTTAGAAAACATGTTATATTTCAATATACTGCACACTTCAAACTGCTGTATTAATAAAGTAAAGCTGACCCACTTCTTCTGCAGCACAATTTATATTTAATTATAATCTCAATGTAAATTTCAATATAAGCTACTAAATAATTAACATACATAGGAATACAAGTAATTATATTTACATACATTGACATTTAATAGATTTTAAGTGGTATGGTATTAGCGATGCTGTGTTGCTGTTCATAATGAACTCTGTTTATGATGCTGGTTACTATACGAGGCACACTGGTGTTACTCATTGCCAATATGAAGATGCAACCACATTGCACATTGTGGTTGCTATATCATGGCATCATGTGTCGCAACTTTATTGACACAAATTGACAGCTGCATACATATATGGTATTTGTTGTTTATATGTATGCGTGTGTGTCTTTTTTGTATGATATTATTGTGCATGAATTTTCGTCGATGCAGGGTACATGTTATTTTGTTGCATGAAGCTTTAGCTTATGAAGATAATAAGGATAATACAAATGAAATTATGTTTACTTTATTTTTTTGGCTAAACATATTAATTGAACAATTTTATTATGGATATATTTCATTGAGAATTAGTTTTTAAATAGAAACATTTAAGCTAAATACTTAAAATGTTTCGATGTGTCGTTGCACACTGCAGATAGTTTACTAAACAAAATAGAAAATTTCCCGAAGCTGCTTTTGATAAAGAAGAACTCACTTTTTTTGTTAAAATAAAAAGCACTAGTGAATTTAATAAAGAAACAAACGCAAATTCATCATTTGTTAGAATTTTGTCGTATTTTACGTTTATGTAATTTGATGGCAGAAAAGATGTTGCGGTATTCTGATTCACTTAATAAAAACATTTAAGAGAAAATTAAATTTACATTGAAAGAACTCAATAGATTTCTCTTAAAATATATTACAAATTCAAACTCAATTACAAATTACAAATTACACAGTTTTTTATGTAGGTCAAAACTGAAAATTTCTTACTTCTTTCTCTCGAATGCACTTGAAATTCACTTTTCATGCTCTAAAAATTACCTCTACCTTTATGTTACTTTCCGAACATACTTTCATCTTATTTTCCTTTGCAAGCATACACCCACCAATGCAGGCATTAAACATGAAGCGCAATAAACTATGCAACACTTAATTACTGAATTATCCTTGAAACTGCTGCCGTTGCAGTAAAATTGCTGGCAAAACTTAAGCAACTTTCAAAATCACACACACGCCTACTGCATGCAAGGAGTAGCGCTAGAAAATTATCTGTATGGGGATAAGCAAAAAAAAAATCACTTGGGTGACATTTATGCGCATCAAGTGACATCCAAGCATATACCATACTCAACATGCATGGCAACAACATGTTGCAAATGCAGTCGCGCAAATGGAATAGCTGCAAGGATAACTAAATAATTGAGTGGCATTACATATACATAGGACGTTTTAAATGCAAGGACATGCATGTGAACGCGTTGAAACTGGAATAGGGAATAATTCAAAGCCATGTATACGGCAATAAAATATTGTAGAGAAAAGCATGGTAAATGAATCTGCATGGTGTTGCACAAGTTATTGAAATTGCAAAAGTTTCACTTTTATAGGACACCAGCAAATACTGCAACAACAAGTTAAAATAACTAAGAGCCTTTAGTCGTATATTTTTAATAAGATTTTAAAGTACTTTTGGGGGTTGTTAACTGTGTGAAATTTCATATATTTTAGTTTTTGCTTTGATATAAAAGATGAATGTAGCGCTAAGCTGCTAAAGTTGATTTTGTTTTGATAAATTTAATTAGTAAGTTTATAGCCTCAGCAGTGTTTTAGAAATAACTAACATACTTTGTTGTCTATTTTTATTAAATCCAATATTTTGACAAAACGTACAATGACTATGAAAAAACTTAAACTATAAATAAATAAAACATTTACGGCCACATCAACTACAGAATTTTTAGAGCGTAAGTCGTATCATTGTTTGGCAAAGTGTCCGAATTTCTCCTTCTGCGATATTTCTTACAAATTTTGTTGTCATAAATGATTGAAGTAATTGCCTAATAATTCATTAAAGTACTTCTCTACTCAAAACCAAATCTATCTAAGAGCGTTTGTACCATATTATTTTTACAGACTTCTGCATGTACTTGAAAATATGACATTACAATTTTTTTATTATGGCTTTGCTAGTTTTCTGCCGTGCCCTTATCTGTGTATCACAAAGCGTTTTAAAAACAACGCGAAAGCTGTCAATGAATTATGTTTGATATAATATTGTGTATGTATGTGTATATCTTCTTAGTCTGTTAGTCTTTGCGTTGAGTGTCTTAGATAAATGAGCAATAATAGCAGTTCACACAAATTCAATAGCACTAAGTTCCGCACGCACACATAATAACAAATGGCAAATAAATACGTTAGAATACAAAGTAATTTTTCAACGCTAGCAGCATCGAAAAGCACATTTTTTTGGGCAAATTAAAATAATGGAAAAAATATTTTTGAAGAAACAAAACATCTCTTAAACTATTCTGTTTCAAATGTCTAACAAATGGTTTTTTTTTTTTCAATTTATGTACATAGAACTTGATCGCCAGTTGGCCATTTAAGACTAGGGAACGATTTTAAAGTTTTTATTTCAAAAAAATTTTTCAGTAAGGAAAAATCATCTCTAAGATGATGAGCAGATTACGCGGGTTGATTTTCATACTATGCAATTTTCACACTATGCAATTTCTATGACATTCAATTTTTCTTTCAGGCAATTTTGTGCTAATAATTTCATCCCATTTACTTTTTTCAAAATGCTATTAAATCTTTAAAATGATCTTTGGTGTTTTTTTGAAATCTTTAGGTGCCCCTTTTCTGGACGTTGAATATATATAATACTTAAAAATTAAGAACCTGCAACCAAATCAAAAATATCGGAATCACTACTTAGGGGACTTCCACGTGAGGTGGTTTTTTGAAAATTCTTACCCCCCCCCCTCCCCTTGGTGAGATTTAAATATTAATTTTTAATGTAAGTTCTATGCATTAAAAAATTGATGTGAGGTTTTCCTTGACCTCCTGCCCCCCTTGGTGAGATTTGGTGAGATTTTGCCGGACCCCGTCTCCCCCTATTTTAACTCACGTAATTAATGGACGTCCACTTATAGTTTAAAATATTAAGAAAGAATTTTTATCAAATTTTTGCACTTTAATTTTATTTTGAATAAATTTTTCAGAAATTAAAACTCCATCAACACCTTGTGTATTACTGTTTCTGTCAACTTAAGTCAATCGCTGTGTTTTGGGACTTTTGGGCAATGATTTAATAAATTTTCTTTTAAAATTGATTTAAATACTGAGTTTTTTATTTTTTAACGAATATTTAGTTTGCAATTTGCCCGACAGTGCAACGCGGCACATAATGACAAATAGCATTTTGTATTTGTATATGCTATTTCTATGTGTATACAAATACACTCTTCTGTTTGTGTATTTGTAAGACGTTATTTGCATTTAAAACTCAATTTGTAATTAAGTTCTTGTCTTTGATTGATGTTGGCCAAATACAGTGTGGTATTTATTGAATATTTCCAAATGAGTATTGCAGCAGTTTTGTTTTTTAATTTGAAAGGAAGTTATTGATGGACATTGTTATTTATTAAGTCATTTCTCCGCAACCAATACTTTTAAGCTTTTCTCCAGCGTGTAACGAATTGTTTAAGAAAAAGATATTAGAAACTTAAGTTTAAAAAAATTGTTAGAGGAATATACTTATAGCACAGCATCTCAGTAAGTCATCATTTAATCCACTGAATTTCGTGCTCTATTACTCGCAAAAAAAAAGCAGCAACAATAATCAAAACTCCATACCTGAACTTTCAATGCTACTTCTGTAAGACCTTTCAGAAATGAAATAAAAATATCAAATTTCAAATTCAAAGTCAAAACCACATAAACGTAAAATGACACACACCAATGAATGCCCAGTGCGCTTGTACGTGTGTAGTCGGGAGGCATAATAATGAGCTAAGTAAAGATTCGCATCCTTTAATATGGATATTGCCTGCTTAGCCAGAAAACGCACATGCTTTAGATAGGCATCTGTTGGCTGTTAAGCCTGTAAATAGGCAACGAACATTTTTCTATTTTTCTGCCTTTTTCTAATACAATGGTGTGTGTGTGTGTGTGTGTGTGTGTGCAAGGGTATTTGATATTTTTGTTGTTGTTTTTGTTCTTATGCTAAGTATATAATTTATTTTCCGCATATTGTGTTTATTTTTGGTATTAATGCATATGTATGTATTTCTATGCGGTCTATATGTATATACCTATGTAGGTATATATGTATGAATTTGTGTAAACGTATAGCTGTTTGTATTCGTTATCGCTTTAAGACATTGTATATATGTGTCTCAACTTGGTCAGCAAAAACTGACCATTCAATGAAAAATTGTGGACTTGTACGGAAAATTGAAATGGAGCAGGAAAAAGGTTTATCTGGCTGATTTTGTGCGTACGTGGTATGAGCTTGGGTGCTAAAATTAACCTACTGAGGTAAGGGTGATAATATTGGTTACATTAAAGCGCATAAATAGTCACATTTTTAGCTTATTTTTTTAAGGTTTTGATTTTACTATTTTTACTGGCACGTCTGGCATCAATGTTGTATGAAACATTTTTTGATAAATCGGTTTTTTATAATTTATTAGCCTGCAATTGAGAATTTGATGAGAGAGCAACAATATGTGTGATATACATAGAAGTTGCTAATTTTTAAATTAATAAAAGCAAAAGCACGTAGTAAGGGTTATATTTAATGGCTTGATAAAAATAATAAATAATAAATATTTTAATTCAATAGTTTTTGAAGTTTGTCATTTTACGTTTTTTTTTTTTGTATGAATGAAGGAACTTCCATTATTCCAAGTTAGCTTACCCTTTAAAGAATGCCTTGTTTGGTCTAGTACTAAACGTTAACATATTGAATTCGACAGTCTTTTTCAAATAAGAAGCATTCAGCATAGATATTATAAGCTCGTATATGGGGAGAAATACGTCAAATGTCCTAGCGCGGCGCGCTGTGTCGGAACATTTTTTGAAGGTACATTTATGTACCACCAGCACGAGTTGAAATCAACAGCCGCGCAAGGACATTTGACGTATTTCTCCCCATATAAGGCGCTACACTTTTTGGTAATCCTTCTAGCTTTTTGCGAAAACTGAAATAACTCCGTGCGGCAAAAATCTTAAGGTAGGCAATATCTCTTTAAATTATCTTGCTTCCATTTCCCTTTACCTTAAGTCCACAGATAGACAAAAAGACGGACTAAATTGCTAGATTTACTCAATAGAAGATGCTGATGAAAAATATTTGAGAAATTCTTTGCATAAATTAAAGTAACTTTCCTTTAGCTTTCCGATTTTGCTGTTTTTTTTGTGGGTCTGTTTGATATTTACCATATCATATTTGTGAGGCATTCCACGCCATTTGTTCTTGAATTTCCGATTTGTTTTTTAAATTCTTTTAGTACAAGCTGAAAGCATTCTCTATAATTTTTTCAAATTTTTTCTATCAAGCTTTTAAAGAGTTATAAGTTTTGGAAAACTGAAGTTGTTTCTATTATTTTGAAATGCTCATATTTTCATATTCGTATCAAAAAATGTCTAGAATATTGAATGACAGTGGCCTATAAAATGGAAATAATATATAGGAATATTATGCCATTGCTGTTAAAAGTGCCGTATCTGAATATTTGTCAACACCATATATGCGACAGTCTTTTACAAACCGAACACTTTTCGTACGACGCATTTTTGATTTGGCTGACATTTTTTTATGGGTTCTGTATCGAAAAATAAGAGATACGTATTCGAGGATTTTTAAAAAAAATTTTGTTTTTCAAAATAGAGCGAATTCAAATTTTGAGAATTTCGTGATTATTGGCTTGGAAGCTCACTTTCAAAAGTTCATAACTCCGGTTCTGTTAAAGCTAGAAAATTGATTTCATTGTCATTTTAAAGCTAAGAAATTATTTATACGAAAATAGTGGAATCACAGAAATCCCTCTACCCTCTATATTGCAAATATATGTTTAAAAGAAATCACAAAAAATAAGGTAACCGGTTTTGTCCTACAAACAGTTAGACAATATTTTTTTATTTAATACATAACTGACTATTCGTTTGTTTTTTGAGTAGGGTATCTATTTTGTATTTTTTCATTTTCAGTTTTCTTTTCTCTTTTCCTTTTATCATGTTACGCCTCTGACGTTTCGTTTTTTTTTTTTTTGACAATCATTGCGAAAATTTATCGATATCTTTCAATGTGTATATGTACGTATGTATGCATATATTTGTGTTTTCGTATGTATGTGTAATGAGTTTGTTTGTCTGCTTACGTTGTTATCATAAATGTTAACGTATTTGTTGTTTGCGTTAAATGACTTGAAATTGTTGTCATGTCGATAACTTTGCTTTTGCTTTCAAATGTATTTTGTATGAAAACGCTGTGTCATACGCATAATACACTGATATACTAAATACTAGTATGTATGTACGTATGTATGTATGTAGTTTCTTAAAATCTTTCTTTATGCGTGTATCGGCTTTTGTTCATTTGTCCTTGTGCTTAAATGTGAAATTATGAATGTGTTTTTAACATGTTTGGCACGCATTTACAGCCTCCATTTAACATTTACGATGTCAGTTAAGGGTTAAATTAATAGCATGCAGGTACAGTTCGAATGTTTGAAACTGACTACGAAGCTGACGTTAGTGAAGGAATAGGGTGAAAACAAAAATTCATTGATATTTGTCGAAGGGATTGTTAATATTGCTTCAGCTTAAGAAATTATGTATTTTAAATCCTATGGAATATTGTTTTAAAAGAAGATGTTCTGGGTGGTAAGAGCTCTAGAGAAAGTGATTTTTTGTGGCATCGGAAAATCATGCTTTAAAAAAGAGAATTTTTCCTTTAATTTATTGAAAACTAGCAAAAAACTGGTACAATCGAGCAATTAAATTTTCTGTAAATTGATGTTCTTTCTATATCTTTATTTCTATTTTAAAATAAAAAAAAATTTTATTAAAACTTTATAATATGAATAAGTACAGAGGATCCAAAGTGTAATCGTATATATTTTTGGATCTTGGTAGACGTGTCCATAGAAAATTACGCTATTACCTATTGCAAATACTAGGTCTGTTCCATTACTTAAGATTATATGCAAATTTTTTAATTATTTGTGCTATTTTTTACTACTTCTTAGTGCTGTATCAAAAAAAAAAATTGCAGAATAGCGCAAAAATAATAATTGCAGTCCCTTGCAAATGTATATAAATGGAAAATTTCAAATAAACGTTCAAAGTCTTAAGACGGAGAAGTGAAAATTTAATTTCAACAATGTCATAAAAGCAAAGATTTTAAGCAACAAGAAATGTTCTTATAGAACCAAAACTACAAAGCTTAAAAAAGTTATAAAATCGGAGTTCAAAAAGATTTTAAGAAAATTGAGCTATACTATTTCAATATTGCTGAGTAAGACCATTCTTGGTCTTTTAGTCTTTCATGGTTTGGTTGGCTCAAAATCGTTTGATTTTATATTGAATGATAATTTCGCTCTCCTGGCAAGTTAAGGTAACTTTCCCATAGATCGCATCACACATATCGCTCATTTACTTCAAGAGTGGCATAACTCAAAAAACACAAAGTGGGAGAAAAACGCATTTAAAGTTTTCACTAAATTACTTTTTATATGAATATTCAAAAAAGTATGTTTACATAAACTCTTCTCACAAGGCGAGTTTATAAGATATCTTTCTGAGTTTTTGACACCAAATAAAACATAAAATGGCCAATATTTCTGCATCATTAACTCAAAAATCACGAACGAATTTTAACAAAAATTGACCGCCACATTTTTGATTTGGCTGAAATTTTTTTAAGGGTTATGTATCGAAAAAAAAGAGACACGTATTCGAGGATTTTTAAAAAAAAAAAATTTTTTTTTTAAATTTTTTTTTAAATTATTAACAAATTAATATTGTTATAAACAATTTAAATTTTAAATTGATTTTTCGAAATTTCCCCCACCCTGTATCAAATTTTTAATACACCATCGTGTTCTACGTCAAATTTCCTATCGAAAACATATTTTTCTTACAGAACCCATAAAAAAAATTTCAGCCAAATCAAAAATGCTTCGTCCGAAAAGTGTTCGGTTTGTAAAAGACTGTCTCAATGTACATCTCGCATAGAATTGTGTGTGCAATAAACAGCAACATATTACTTCGATATGCAATTGTGAGAACTTGTATTTCTTTGCATTTGTATATGTATGTTTGCATATGCCATTAACATAAATGCATAAATTTACAAAGAAGTGTCTACAATACAATCATGCATATAAGTGTGTATGTGTGTTCACCTATTAAATCATTTTTAATATTTTCACAATATACACAAAAAAGAGCGCACCACATTGTTTACCACACATATGTACATACATATGTACATATTTTATATGTGTTTATACTACTTCGGTATTGCTGTTGTATGCGTTGAAAAGTATGTATGCATTTTAACATTTTATGCTTTGCAATAAATAACTGTCTGTATATTTGTCCCACTATACAAATCTGTTCCTTACCCTAGACGGTTTATCTGTCTGTGTCTCTCTGTCGACGTTTTTCTTTAATTACAACTGTTTTACTGATATCGACTATCAACATGCTGCAGTCATATATTATGTTGGGTGCATTTTTTTATTCATGTTCAATACTTGATGTATTGAGCAGACCATATGCTTAATGATACTCTCAGCGATGGGTTGAATAAACTTTTGTATTGTTTGTGGTGCAGTAGTTGCATACGTACATTTTGCAGTATACCACAGATCTTGTAAAAAGACATAAAATTTAAAGCACTCATTTTATAAATGGTGGCATTAAACTTATGCTTTGGCTTGATTACTAAGAAACTTCTTTATTTACAAATAAATTTAATTAAGAAATTATAATTTCAATGTCTTCCGAAAGACTTTCATTTTTGGCCTCGAGTTCAGAGTTTACTCAGTAGATGAAATGCAACCGGCAACAAATTCATGCTCCCACAAACAAAGAGTACGAAGCTGTGTATGTCCCAACTCTGTCCATTCGTTTTTGTTAAAGCCAGATGCTTTAAAAACGAAATTTTTTAATTTCAAACTTTGGGCTCTGATGATTTGTTGGAATTTCAGTAAGCCTTAATTCTTAGCCGGCTCCGGCTATTTAGTAGCATTTTGGTTAGTTTTCATTTAAAAAATAAAATTTTATTTCCAACAATATTTGCGCTCTCTAGCGATTTTTGTATCTAAAAACTCGATTTGGGACCACTGTACAACGTATGTACGTATATATAGCATCTTGCAATGGGAGTATGATATAAATAGCTAACCTGAAAAGTGTTAATACACTGTGACAATCTGAAAAAAAAACTGTAAAAATTTAAATTTTACACACTTCACTTTGTTGCCGCCTTTAAAGAATGCCGCTTTAGATCTGGCTATAAATAGAATAGATTTTTGTTTGAAAATTAATAAAACGTTACACTTTAAACGAAAAGCGTCAATCGTGTCATAAAGAAAAATGAAACCAACAATTTTACTATCGGTTGTCGTTTTAATCTGTGGGCTCTACGTTCAGTCTACAAAAGCTCAAGAAGTAGAGATCTATTTCAACTATGGAACTTGTGCTCGTGCTAAGCGTGGATATGATATCCAAGACTGCATTAAAAAATGTGAAAAAAACGGATATACTGATGGCAGCTGTGATATGCTAGGTGGCTGTGTTTGTATATATATTGGTCCCCGCGAGAATGCACCATCGCGCTCACAAAGACGTTAGTATGAATATCATCATGTATTCGAGAATATCAATATAAAGTGAAATTAAATTAAAGTTCAATGTCTTAAATTCTTTTCGACAGAAAATAAATGGAATTTGTTTTACTTTAAAACTGAGAATTATTTTACTTTTCCTATTTAAATGTACATAGCAGTTAAAATTTTACAGCACTCAGTTTTTTTTTTTTTTTTCTTAAAAGGATTTTTTCTAATAAGTCTTGCACATTTTATGTATCGTCAGATACTTTTTTTACTGTAATTAGTCAATATACTGAATGGAGATATGTATCACATCTAAAGCTGACAAGATAGACAAAAGTAAGTAAGACAGCGTGATATGTAGACTTAGTAATGAAAGCGCTTTATTTTGAGAAATATCACAAAACTGATATAAAAAATGTTATAGAAATTGACTGCGGTCAAAAAAACTCATATATTAAGAAGACTATTACAATTTACTAATTTCTCAGAAACTAAATAACAAAAATCAATGCGATATTTCTGGAAAAGCCGTTGAAAAAAATTTCTGAAAGCCAGCTTATAATTTTGCTAAGTTTTCGTTTCATTATTTAAAACTTTATACTTCATCACAAACATACTTGGCTACATCTTCATAACACGCATCTACTATATCATCAAGAGACTTTACGAAGTTTTCGCCGCATTGCAGTAATTTGAATTTCAAATAAAGAATCATCATAAAACGAAAAAACCCAAACACAAATGACGCAAATACGCGAGGCGCAAGTAAATTAATTCGAGTCCCAACAGTGCGAGAAAAATCAACACACACATACATAAATACGCTAACCGCTCGAGTGATGTTGCATTTGAGTTTGTTTGTTTTATTTTGCTGTTCTGTCGTTCAAGGATAAAAAGGAAATACAATGTTACTAACTTTTCTTATGAGATATGCATTATCTTTATTTATTTGGTGAGGCATATTAAAATCGACTAATTGAATGATAACAAATAATGAATATGTTAGGAAAATGTTATGAGACAAAAAAAAAAACATAAGAACATAAGGTAAAAATCAGAAAAAAATATAACTAGGTACATATATTACAATCAAGAGATAAGATAACATTTGTTGCAAAGTGTAATGCGGGAAAAATATCATGAAATAAATATTTCAATTGATGGGTGTCTACGAATTAATGTATGGAATGGAATCCTTAAGCGATAATAAGTTGTTACGTGCACTCAGCGTTTAAATGATGAACGACAATTTAATCAAAATCGGTAGAGAAAAGATTGCAAAATTTCGTAAGAAATGCTGTTATATGTTCCATTTGATTTGCAAGAGTATTTCGCGGGATAAGTGGTGGCACTGATCTTTCTATAAACTTTACAAACTGATTCCGTGCTTGGAATCATGTGACAACACAGGGACTGCAATAGTTAGATATTGTTATTGTATCAAAATCAAGGGTAAAACATAATAAAAACCTGAAGGTAAAAATGTCGTATGAGAGGAAAATATTTTCAGATACAATAATTGACGGAATGGTGACAGAAATATCTTGTGATGATAATGACACCTGATAGAAATCCTAAAATTCTATTCTAATTCTGTTTTTTGCGTCAAGGGAACGAAAATTTAAGAAGCAATACAAATATTTAAAAAAATTAGTAAAATATAAGCATAAGTCTTATGCCTTGAGCAGAAAATAACGACCTATAATTCAGTATCGATAAAAATGACATGCAATTTAAATATCACAAAAGTAAAAACATAAAAATAAATTGCAAACAATAGCATTCTGTAAGCATGTTCACTGAATTGAACTTATAAATACTTATCTGGTTGCAATAGCACAGAGTCTTATCGAGCGCAATTATAAATATGTGTCGTAAAGAAAAAAAGGGAAAAAACTTGAAATATCATATGATAGTAAAATGTTAATCGATAAAAGTATGATGCGTTAAAAATTTTATGAGTTAAAAGCAAAATTGCTCCGTCGCACAGTGTTGCGACTCGAACAAGCTAGCTGGACAAAATTATTTTTTTGCGTTTTTGTATTTTTTGGATTGAAACAAAAAAAAATTGTAGGGGAGGCTTGGTCGCAAACGACCCCCTGGGCCGGTACGGGTTAATTTATGGACGCAAAAACCATCCAGCCAATTTTGATGAAATTTTTACAGTATATTAGTATCGATCAAGCGGATGTCTTAGATTATAAAACTTTTACTTAAGGTGCATATTTAGGATGGCCCCCATACAAAAATATTTTTTAAATATAATTTTCACAAAGACCACTTAATCGATTCACATGGAATTTACACCAAGTGTCTTTTATATTAAAAGGCATAGCTTAGGCTATAAGACTTTTATTAAAGGTGCATATATAGGGTGGTCCTAATACAAATATATTTTTAAAATGTAATTTTCACGAAGACCGGTTAATCGTTTCACACCGAATTTACACCACTTAGCTTTTATATTAAAAGTTTTTATCGTTTCTTGCGGATTTTTCCCATTCCTGGTATAACTCACATTTTTTTATAGAAAATATGTACTCTAAAAACAAAGCAAAAAAATATATATGTCGGTCAATCTTTTATTAAACGCACACTTTGTATTTTTTGACGTTTTTGAACATTTTTTGAAACCAAATATCTCAATAGCTATAGGAGATGCAACAAAAGTTTCAAAACTGAAAATTGTATGCGACATAAATCTATATTCTGGCAAAATATCGTGTGAAAAATTTCATATGTCATAAAATTGGAAAGAATAGCAAAAACTAGAAAAAAGTCGGTTTAAATTAATTTTCTGAAGTTCAATGGTTTGAGTCTTTCACTAATGAATTTTCTACTTGATAATATTTTTATCTTCAGATTACTACTTGTTGTGTAAATTTTTGTCTATGAAAAATATTTGTAGTACGTAATATTATGTATATAAAGACTTATCTATGAGTAAGGTAAAATAGAACTTTGGCTCTGCATCGCTAAGGTATAGGTTTTCCCAAAGGACCGTCAGTTAATCAAGTTAAGTCAGTTAGTTAATAAAATGTGCGTCTATGTCATTTTATGATTGTCTTGACGCATATAAGATCATATTATTTCTCCTATTCCATATCATGATTTCCATATTTATATTGCCTTTAGACGCTAACACATAAGCTTTAAAATTTTTCACGCATTTGTTCAAGCCTACCAAACGAAAAATAGTTTATTTATAAATCCCGCAATTTAGATTGTATTGAGAATTGGAAACAGTAATTTGTCACGAAAATTATTTTAAATTATTGCCAATCAAACTGACCATTTTCGTCCCGCTATTCTACAAAAATGTATAAAAAAAAAAGAATGGCGGTTAAAAAAAGCTAAGCGGTGGCCTTTTATAGGCTGTTGCGTTTCAAATTTAACTTCAAGCTAAATTACTTTTCAAACATAAAATTTTATATCATGCATTATAGCTTGTACAGTAGTGTCGAGTAAAACATTATTTTGGATTTAGTTTTGGTATAATGATAAAACGTTGCCGCTTAGACTTAATAATGTACACGTAAAATATTTTGCAATTCAGATTCATGTTTTGAGCTCTTTTGGTACCGTTGTGATCGAAAAAAGGTAGATACATACATTAGCTGTTGGATAAAGCGAGTTATAACTTTGCTCATATTTTTAGCGCAATAAAGCTTTTAACACTTTTTAATCCTTTGACTTGCAGTCTGCTTACATTTTGACAGATTAATTTCGCTCTATGTTATGGCAGCTGCAATAACAAATGCTGCAAAGCATATTTGCTAATGACACGTTGCTTTTTGTTTTACACTCACCCGCCTTAGTACTTTGCTTCGTTACTTATCATCTTTTAGACAGTTTTGAAACTCTGGACTCTTACACTCAGTTTCTGCTGCTGGTGATGTCACATGACAACTGGTAAAGTGACGTAAGCACTTGTCAGAGATTATGTATGAACTTCAATGCTGCATAAAGTTAACAAAAACATTTCATTGCTTTCAAGTGAAAAATCGCAATAAAACAAGAAATAATTTTTGACTTTTATGTACTTGCGCTGTGATACGTAAAACGAAAAAAAAGAATTCAAAAATGAAGTCAGCTAGCGTGATGCAGATACTCGCAGTTTTGAAAATGTGTCAAAAGAAATTTTTCCTCCTTTGACATTTATGTCACTTTGACAATTGATATGTGCAGTAAAAGCTTTCTAATGCAGTTAGGGCAAGAAATTTGTATTTACATTAAAAAAAAAGTTGAACGTCTTTAAGCAGGCAGCTCTGTCAAAACAATGACATGAAATTGTGGCATGCTGCCTGGCTTGACAACGCTTGCCGCAAATTTTCTTAACATAAATATCAAAAAACTTCTTATGTGTGTGTCAACTCAAATTAAGTCATTTTTTTAGACCTATGTACGTTGGATAAAATTTGTGTAAAAATATGTGAACGAAATAACTGGAAATAGGATGGCATTCAACGCATTTTTCAAAAAGTTTAAAATTTTTTAGCGACATTAATGTGAATAAGCAGCAACAATTTGTGTGAATACTTGAATTTCCGCCCTTATTTTTATCAAACATACACGGCTTTAATAATTTTCTGCATTTGCTTAAAAGGAAAGAAACAATTTGGCAATGATGACGGACGAAGTGTTTGTTTGTTGCTCGTTGTCATACAATTTCAGTTTCTGTAAATTTTGTTCTACTTTTTACTTAAGAAAAATTTAATGTAGCACACAATTCAAAATATGTTTTGAAGAGAAAGAGTAGTTTTTTTGGACCCCATTAATGTTTCCATAAAAAAATACTAGTTTCCAAGGTAACTTTGTTTCAAATATATCGAAAAACCACTCTTCCGTCGTTTTGATTCCTACAAAAGCAATAAATTATTTTTTTCTTTTATTAGTTATGTGAAAGAAATTAAAATTTGACATCTATAGCACAGACACAAAATTCATGTGGCGCTGTGTTGCTCCAAATTTCCCAACATTTCTCCTTCTTCCTCAAACTCTACATTTCCACAAATGATTTAACAAATTTGCTAAAAAGATTTCATCGTTACAACTTAAAATTTGAAAATCTAAATTTTCTACTCAAGCAAATTGAAGTTTTTATAACTTTAATGTCTTTTTTTATATATATTTTTCTTGTGTTGTTGAAGAAAAACAAAAATAAAGACATAGACTGAAGTGATAGCGGCAGAGAAACTTGTGCTAATGTTATTTCGTGCCATGCCATTTTTAGCGTAAAAATTTTACGCTCAATTGCTATGCATTAATTTTTATTTTTATTTCTGTAAATTTCGTGAAAATTTTCAACAGAACGCAAAAGAAGCTTTGATTACAAATTGATAATGCATTTTTTATGAAAGCTTCTAAGAATAAAAAGTAAAAGACAATGTGGCGCCTTAAAGTAGGCAAGACAGAAATTTTACTATCGATGCTGCTGTAGAGAAAATCTAATTATTTTATATTTTTATGACAAAATTTAAAAAAAATTTCTTAACACATATTTTGCTTTCTTCTACTTTACAGTTAAAAACATACTACGGCTATTGGGATGCCTAAGGGCAACAACAACAACAACAACAACATTAACTAGAAAAAGCAAGTCGGAGTTCTTCCGTACGCAGCGAAACAGGAAAGCAACATGAGTGAAATTTAAAAGAAAACAATTAAATTTGCACAAAGTATTACGGAAAACATAAAAATTAAAAAAATAAATGCTCTTACGGTTGTACTTAAAATAAAAAAATGAAATTTAATAAAAATTAAATGAAATAAAACAAAAAATTTAATACTCGCCATATTAGTTTTTGTAACAAAGAAACACTAAAAAAACAAGAAAATAAAAATATAATTGTGATTTTATGCAATTTAGTAGAATTTTATAAATTTAAGCAACAACAACAACAACAACTTACGAGAAACAACAATTTCGCAAACACCTTGTACACGTACGTAAAAGCTCAAATGATCACAGCGACAAAATGTAGCAATGTTGTGTGATCAACGCTCAACAGCTACACTGATTTACTTCAAAGGCGAGCAAAAGCTTTAAAGCTTTTTGATATCAGCAATCAAAGTCATAAAAAAACTTACAAGCTTTTTAATAAATTCATCTGAGAAACGTTACAACAACAAAAAACAAATGCAAAAATATGGTGTTGTCCGACGATGAAAATTATTTGCGTATTAAAATTTTATTGAAACTAAGAAGAAAAACCTTTCAGAACTTTAAGCTTGTGCGCAAATTAAATTTACAAAAAAACGCACCTAAACGGCAATATGCACAAATATGCAAAAAAAGGTTTAGTGCTTTCAAAAGCACAAATTGCTTAAAAAGCACCGCTGGCCTTTTAAGCGCTGCAACATTAAAAAGCAATAATTTAGGGCAAAGACATTGCAATATTAATTACAAACAATATAAAATACGTAGAAGGTATGACCGAAACACAACAGCAACATTTGTGGCAGCAACCCAAACAGTAACAGCAACAGCAACAGCAACAAAAACAGCCGCACAAACAAATTTTTTAAATTTTCATATTAAAAATAAAAATTATTGTAGTGACAGCAACAACAACACAAATAGTAATAGCAACTGCAACAACAATAAATGCAACAACAGTAGCTGCAGCAGCAACATCATCAACAACAACAACAACAACACACATGGCAACTATTTTTATCCATACACTGAAAGACTGTGCGAGCTTAAACGTCGCCCAAGACGTCGCAGACGAAAAAGAAAATTTCCTGCAACAGCTGCTATAGCAGCAACATCAATGACGTCATTGTCGTCGTCGTCATCAACGTCAGAAACATCAACAACATACCATGTAATACCAAAGCAACTTGCACTGAGCACAACTAAGAAATTAAATAAAAATTTTCATAGCATTCAATATAATAAATTGTCAGCAACATCATTAACAATATCATCAGTATTATCAACAACAGCAGCAGCATCATCAGCAACAACAACAACATTATCGCCAATAGCTTTATCACATAATTCTACTGCTTATTATACAGGCACAACTTTACGCTTACTGCTCACAACATTGACAACACTGGCTGCCAGCACAACAACGGCAACATTTACATTGGCAACGGCCATTATTGCTGCTGCAGTTGCAACACTAACAGCAACGGCAACTATCAGCAATGGTTGTTCGAATAGCAGTAATAGTAGCAGCTTTAGCAGTCGGCGTTTGCTAAATGGACTTAATAAATACTCATGGATATTTTTACTGATATATTTGAATTTATCTGCTAAATGTAAGTATGCAAATGATTTTTATTATACATATTTTTATAAAAAGTGAGAGCTAAGCATGCAAAACCCAAAGTATTTTTTGTTATTCAGTGCTTCTATTAGTTGTGGAATAATTCATAAAGTATAGTATTAAAAATAGCATAAAATTATTTCATTTATTTAATTACTGAATTTAAATAAGAAAAATAAAATTATCCAGTTACAAACTTCAATTATCAATAGTTTCAAGTTTTAATGTATAGTAGCATAGGACTTAAGTGTATCACGATATATCTAAGTGCACGATGCCAAAAATTTAGTTTCATTAATGGCAGCTTTTAAAATGTAGTCAAACTTCCGACATAATGATGAAAGTTCTTTCAGTTAAAAAATTTTTAAGTTCTGATATGAATATATTGATTTCACCTTCAAGAAAAAGTGTACACATTTTGGCAAGCTGTTACCCAAAACAAAGTAAACTAACATTTTTTTTTCAAACTCAATTTAACATAGTTGCATAATGTAAAGGCAATTAAAACTTGCGCGTTTGAAGTAATGAAAAATTAAGAACGTAACACAAAATTTTTCAGCTGTTTGCAAGTGCATATTCCGTGTTGCCCATGTAACCTATTTGGAAAAGACAGCCAAGCACATATTGCTCTGCTGCATAAAATAACTTTTTTTTGTTACCTTAATTGTTTTTAGTTCTCATAAAATAAACATATGCAGCAGCATATCACTATTTTTCACACTGTTCCTTAGGTTTTCTATTTGCAGGCACAAAATTTGCAACATTTTGTTGTTGCATGTTGCTGCAAAGTTAGTTTGCGCTTAAAAGCCAGCATGCGGGTAAATTTTTTTTACATTGTTTAAATTCCTACTGGGTGGATTTGATTACTGCACACATGTGGCTGTTATTGACTTTGTGAACTTAATTTATACCTGACGCATGTTATTTTTTAAAATTGCACTCATAAGCAAAAAAAAAAATTCAAAATCCATCATGAAATTTTATTAAATGTTACTCATACGACATGAATGACAAGCCTTTTAATATAACATAGATGACACCAGTGATGGCATTTGGGTTTTGTGAAAATGTACTGAATCGAGACTTGAAATGTACTTTTTAGAGGCCGAATGTACTTTTTTGGCGCGAACACCCAATTTTACTAAAATGTACGAAATTTTTGTAAAATTTTCTCAATAACTAAAAAAAAAAAAAAGGTCCCAAGTTTTGGCATCTCAAAAACCCTAGGAAAATGAGATATATATGAAAATTAATTACAAAAAATAAAAAAATACACCTTGCAATTATTTATCAAAAAAAAGGTAATTATTATATATCTTCACATTGCAATTATTTTCATTTAGTTAAACCGAAATCAGGTAATTATTATAAATTGTTCAAATATACCGAAAATGTACTGAAAATGTGCTGAAAATTCGCCGGATGTACTAAAAATGCGGCAAATGTACCGAATGTACTGAAATCTTGTTAAATGTACTGACGACGATTTTTCAGGACGCAAATGTACCGAAAAAAGTACAAATGTACCGAAAATGCCATCACTGGATGACACCACCATGTGCAAAATGTAACTTATATTAATATTTGACGATTTCTATAAACATGAAACCAACAGTAAAACGTCTCCGACCGCGAAATTGCCCGCAGAATTATGTAAATAGAAAATTTGAAAACAACCTAAATTTTGCATTCACCCGCAACAACACAACGCTGCAACAATAACAAGAAATAAAAAAAAAATTTAAATACAATTGACGTCAACAGCAACCACTTGACAGCAATATGCAACATATTGTCACTTATACTATACAAATGTAACATAGCAACAGAGCTGACATTTAGCAACAATAACAAGAAGCATACAAATGCAGTGCCAACAGCAACAACAACAACAAAAGATAACTTCAAGTGTTGCACTCCAAAGTGTCTGCGGTGATGTTGGTGACGCAACAGCAGCAACAAAACAAAACGCTACCACATAATCACGTGATATACATAAGCAACTGTTGTGACACGTGCCGCCAACAAAAATGTAGGTGAAGCGTATGATGCTTCAAAAAGCAAAGAAAAAACAAAAACGAAACAATAACAAAAAAAAAAAAGTCTGCAACAAAAAAAAACACATCGTTTTTTTTTTTGTAAATTTAAATATTTGTTGCATATATGAAGGGGCGCCTAAGGATAACTTAGACTGTTGTTGATGTAGATGTTGCTGCTGCTACTGCTACTGTCTCACGCTTCAATTCAAGTTGTATAAAATAAGAGCAGCAGCAAGTGGTTGACGTTGGACAAGTGGTAGTGTGTGGGTAGATGTTGCGTTGGTGGTGTGCATTTGAATTGTTGTTAGCGCGGGTGAATAGTCAATTGTATGATGCTACTTTCACTGCAAGGATGCTTCAAACCAAATAATGCGAAGCTGAAGCTGTATTTAAGCATCTTAAGATAATAAAATCTTTTGTTCTAATGCTTACTAATAAATAAATGAACACAAGCTGTATTGATTCTGCATAAGCAAATTTCATATTGGTTACAGGGTCATAATCACTTCTGTCGAAATCACCTTTCACGTCTTAAATAAATTGTGATTCTGATTAGCGAAATTGAACAAAATAAAAGTGCACTGTCAACTTATTCTAAATATAGGTAAATTTATTTTCATAGATTAAAAGCATACAAAAGAAGGATATGCTTAGTGTACAGACTGAAGATCAGCACGGCTTGCTACCAAATGTGGATAAAAAATGCGTTGTCATGATGCAAAGTTCTTTCCAAAAGTTCGGCCATATGCGGTCGTATATATGCTATACTCCTTCTGGAAAAAAGTCATTGTGAAGTAGAATCTCTTTTTATTCTTTTGAAGGATTGTGCTTCTAAACCGAACCGTACTGGCTTAAAGTATTTACACATTTCAGGCAATTCTAATAATAATTCTTGGAATGTTTACAACTAATGAATATAAAAGCTTAAAAACTCAAATATCATTAAATTGTTTCAAAATATTTGCCTGTGTTTTCTCTGTGAATCATAATTATCTATGTCATAATGCGATAGGTTACCAAATAACATTAGCAAATTGTTAAATTGTATAATTTCAGTTACCGTTAAATCAAAATATGGTATATTGAGGTCACAAATATCAATATGCTGATTTCAAAATATGGCCACAAATAAAAAACCCAAAATCAAATTATATTTTGTCATTTTACTGCATTGGTCTACATAACGGACATGAGAATGCATAACCAAAACGTAAATTATGGCATGTTGTATCATTCATAATTATTAATATGCAAATAAGTTTATATAACAATGGCTGTTTTATGTGGCAAAAAGAAATACATGCCAACTAAATGCAATTAAATGTTTTGGTCAGTAGCCAAAATAAACACAACAGCTAACAAATTTGAAAAAATTGCTATGTTGGTGCGGCACAAAAACTAAAATTGCTGAGAGTTTTTTTGGAAAAAGCACTAGCTATAAATTTTTACAATATTATAAAGCAGAAAACTAAAGTTTAAGCTAATATCGTAATTTGTTTTGCAGATAAAATGTTAATTTAATAACTTTTAATTAAACGTTACGCATACGTAACGTTAACTTAAGTTAAAATTCGTTAACGAAATTGCTGCAATTTACATCAAATAAGATTTAAATTAAATAATTAATTATTTGTCTGCCTACTCCATCAAATTAAGCAACCGCCCGCAAAAAGTTTAAGTAACGGCTGTGTAAAAATTAAATGCATACTTTTTGGCGCTAACGTTAAAGAACCGCATGTCAGTGAACTGTCTCACGAACGGCAGCAAATAACTGTAAATAATTAACTGCATCAAAAGCAGCAGCACACCAGACGCCACAAGTGCGCCGCGGCAGCCACTTTACAATTACCAAAATAAATTCAAAGCTAAAGCGCAATTCGCTTACACTCAGAACAATAAAAAGGACATGCAAATATCCTTACAAGTGTGCAAGAGGCTGCATTTATCTACGCTTCCCAGTTAACATTTGGAAGATTGTTGAATCTCTCACGTTCCAACTGATGAATTCTAAAATATCTTTATATATTTAATTCAAATACATATATATTTCTATATGTGTTTGTTTAGGTATTGCTTATAATGAATTATAATTAAATCGTCATAATAAATATTGGCCAAAATAATATCCAGGTGCAAAATTTTACTAATGATTCTATGCCCGATAATATAATAAATATTTAAATTTTGCCTTCAACAATAACCATTCAAGCTAGCGCGCAATCAAAATGATCGCCCTTGCAATTAAAATAAGGCTCCATCATAGTAAATATGTTTTCTGGGTTGCTGCATATTTTCCCATTTTCTCTTAAACTTCCTCTGCCTTATTCTTTTGCTGTTTGTTTTTTTTAATAAAATACAATTTACTCAAGCCGACACTTGACGAAAAATAGAAGAAGTAGAATAAAAAAAGAACTATAATTAATGAAAATGAATTCCCACTTGTGTCGAAGCATAAAAATTTTAATAAAAATAAAATGTGTGCGAAATATTTTTCTTTATTTCTTACTTTTTGTTAGCTCACTTGAAGTCAAAATCACTGCAACAGAAATAGCACAGAAAGTTAAAAAAAAAAATATAAGCATACTTTTTAGCTGCAGTTGAAAAGTATGCAAAAGAAGAATGTCAACAAGTGTAGCAAGCAATGAATTATAAAAATACAGCAGCAAGAACCCAAAACGACAGCAACAGCATTTTTAAGCGCACAAAGTATGCAACACAAAATGAATTTTGCGTTGAGTTCACAAAAGACAGCGCGGCATCAGCTACAGCAGTGCAATTAAATTTTTTATTATTGCAGCTGTTGTAGTCATTACAGTAGTTGTTGTTGTTATTGTTGTTGTTCAGCAACCACTTTAGTTACATATTCTACGCTTACAATCTTTTATCCTGTTTGCCACTTTATTTTCAACTTCTTTCGTTATATTTTTACTTTTAAATTTTTTAATTCTCTTGTGTCAATGCCTCGCATTCTCAATGGACGCCTGACTGTTGTTGTTGCTGTCAACGTCCATTTTGCCGGCTTTTAAAGAATTTAATGTAGACACAGTAATAACAATAACACGAGCAATAAAAGTTATAAGCGAAAACTTATACCAGTGGGAGACGCTGTAGTATAAGAAACAGCAACACTATGTAGGAAAATTACACAGAAGCAACATAGCTGCAATTTACTATGTGCATTCTTTGGCCTTAATGTTTTATGTCGTGCAGTTCAAATTAGAGTACAACAAAAACTAGTTGTGCTCATAACTTTTAATTGATACTACCGGATATTCCCGAATAATTTTCAAAATATCACTTTTAAAAAAAACACGTCAAAGTGTAAAACATCGCCTTATGATCCTTAAGTAAAATCTCACAAACATATATTTTAAACACTTACTATGCATACATCGCTCAAAAGAACTTTCCTTATAAAATAAGGTCATTCATTCACAAAAGTTTCTGTTTTCATCTTGGACCGCTTGATCTTGGGGTCCGACTGTTGCAACACTAGTCATATTCTAACGCCCAATCGGAATAGAATGTAATAATGAGCATTAAAAATTATGACAATTATAAAATGCAGCATATTTTAAGCAGATAAAACTCTATTGCATTTAAAGCTGCTGTTGAAAGTGCCTTAAGCTGCATAAAGATTTAAAAAAAAGTAATTTGGGTTATAGTATTCTTCCAGTGATGCACTCTGAATTCCTTCCAAAAGAACAATCCGTGAAAAATCAATATTATTTAGGCGTCATGAAATGCTTGCGTTAGACTGTCCTTCGGAAAAGGCTTTTCCAACACGACAATGTACCTTCACACAAAGCTGTCATTGTGCAATATCCTTTATCCAAAAATTTAACGAAAGTCATCGACTACGCATCTATTGTAGCTCCGTCTGACTTTTTCTTGATGGCAAGGTTAAATTACGCCTTCGAAGAGAGCGCTTTGAGTCGGTTGAAGCCATAAAAGCAATTTTGCTGTAGATGTTGAATACTATTCGTCAAACTGCATACTAAAATTTATAGAATTTTGCAAGTTGTTTTCTGCTGCGTAGCTATGAAGAGAGGGGGCTATCGCCACGGACGCTATGGCTTGGGGGGTTACCAAATGGTTCTCGTAATATCAAATTTATATATGCTTCTGAGCAAAAAGTTACTAACTCTATTCTATTTGATGACTTATATTTTTTTGCAGTGGGCATTCTGCGCTTTGGGCAGCGATTGTTCACTCTACGCCGCTGATGGTTTCGCTTAATTTGGAGGTGTCGAAAAAATTTTAAAGAATTGAATAAAGAAATTTGTTGTGTTTTATTTCATACTTCTGGTAATTTTTGTCACACTATACTGCCCTAGTAGCGCAAAAGGGTGTAGCTCAAAAAAATGCGTTTTCAAATAATTGATGTTTTATTTATGTCGATTTGAAATAACTCTAAGATTCAGATGGAGGAAATTCTATTAGGAGATTTTTTATAAGTTTGAACTATGATACCAGCATTAGACGTAATTGATTAGATACGTAATTTTTTAAGCTCTCCGATGAGATAAGAATCTACGCCTTTACGCCTTTCGCGCTACTGAGAGCAATATAGTAAGCTTGAGCAGCATGTTAACTAATTTAAATAAAGTTTGTAAAGCCTTTTGATAGTTTGGTAAAAAACATACTAATGTTTCAGACGTTTCTGATAGAGCAACAAATTTTCTATTGCAATTGTCATTTCTAGATAAATATTGAATGTTTTATCACACACAATAGATTAAAATTGAATCATGAAATAGTAGAGAAATATTAAAATAAAAAAACTGTAAAAAAGATACTTTCGATATGAAGGCACTCATTTCCTTGGAAATGCATACCATGCAACTAAAAGAGTTCAATTTCAAAAGTAAAAGATAGTTATTGTAGATGAACGTAGAAAATAAATAAAAAATAAAAAAATGCTGATGTTGCAACTCTCGAAGGACATAAAATTCATACATGCACGTTCCGCACATACGCTTGCTTAAGTGCAGCAGGATAACTAAAACAAACTAAAATTTTTCTTTTTTCATATTTTCTTATCAAAAGTGTGCTTAAGAGCTGGAACTATTGTGAAAAGAAATAAAAGTATTTTTCAAGAAATTCTCAAAAAAAAAAAATAGTCTTTTAGTAAGAAACCACACACAAATACTTACAAGCAGCATGATATGCACTTCGAAAACATTAATGTAATGTATACTGCTACTGTATGCGCTTGCTTATGCGCGCACAAACATTCATCAAATTAAGTTAAGGTAGAAGAAAACTTACAATACCCTGCTGCACTTAGATCCGCATTTAAAGGAAATATAAGCAGGATGTAGGATGTATTTATGTCAACAGCAAGGAAACGATGTCACAGTGTACTTTGTATTTAGCTCAACAAGAATATTTATGGAACAAGCAAACACATTTTATTTTAAATATTTCCAAAGATGTTGCTATATAAAAGTTATATAAGAAATGTTTCTTTAAAAACGCTATAGTGATATATAAAGCGTATGTGTTGATTAGCACTATCAAACATCGCCTGAACTCTAAACTCAATAAAAAAATTTACATAAAATTTTTGTAAATAAATTTTTATAAAATTTCTAACAATTTTCCAGACAAAGCATATTAGCAGAAAACTTTGAACAATATCCATTTTTTGAATAAGCTGATAGTCTCACCATCCGACTGTTACATCTTTGCATTCAATTATGTCTTAAGTAACATACTTCTTTAAAAAAGTTTGTCTTTCGTAGTTGCAATTACTATGATAGTTAAATGCTTAATTACAGACTGACTTTACTGAACTGCATTACTTCCGGCTATTTTACCGGATAACAAAATTAGAAGCTCACTCCTGATATCAGCTCAACTTCAAAAATTCAAACTGTTAAAATTCTTTTCGCGGCAATATAATTAAAATTAATTACCAACTCGCAAAACTTTACTGCATCAATTAAATTTTTTTTTTATTCCCGAAAACTTTCAACAAAGTTTCTTGCCAAAACTTTGTTTTGTATAAAAACATAATTTTCATGAAGTAAAACTGTACGAGTGCACAAAATTTAAAAAAAAAATAACGAAAAAAAAATTTAAATATTTTCCAAAAAAAAAAAACTTTACGCCAACTAACGTTCAGAGTACAAACTACACGAGATTAGCTTAGTCACTTGGTGAAATTGGCAAAAACCTAACACTGCCAACATCGACGGGAAAACAATCATCGTTCAATAGATGTTCAATTTCGTTGACGTTGTATCCGCAGCAATACAAAAAGTTGAGTCCTCCAACGAAAAACAATAAATGCAAAATTAGGTAACTCCCAGTAAAGGAAAGCAGCAGTAGCTTGGCATTAGAAATTGTTAAAATGCTGCTGCAAGTTTGGTACCAAGCACTAAAGTTTGTGCTGTACCTACAATATTGCAGCGCGGCTAACAGGCAGACAGTCAGCAAAATTTCGAGTTAAAAACTTATGCTGCTCGAAAGCAATAACAACAATTAGGGCAACAACAGCAACGAAAACTTTTTGTGGAAGACAAGTTGTGTTACTCTACATGTTGTTTGCACATTCATGCGTCTTGCTAGTGAAATGCGTTTGCATATACGAGCGTTGAACGTTAAACTCTTGCCTGCTGCTAGTTCAATTAAGCCACGTCAGCTTAAACATTTCTTTTTGGTTGAAATCGTAGATATGTGGCATTTTGTAAGAGTCGTATAAGTCGATCACATTGCAATACAGCATAACTTCAATGCAAATACCCAACGTAACTGCTGTATAATGTCAACTCTAACCTTTTTCTCATAAGATGGTGCATGGTGCCGCCCATTTTTCTATTGAAACTTACTTTTGCCCGTACCTTTTGTGTATGCGCCATTTCTCATTTATCAGATATGATTATCTCGCATTTTCTATAGTATGGGGGCGTGGCATCGCCCATTTTTTCCCAACCAAATTATGCTTACAACTTTGTAAAATTCGTAAGAAACGTACGTAACAGATCTTATTCATCATATCAGATGCGTGGTACCGCCCATTTTTTTATTAAAGCATACTTCTTCCCTAATTTTTATATATGTTGCAAGTCTCATTCATCTGCGTCAAATGTATGATAAAATATGATAAATTTGATCTTCCTCTTATTTCGGGGACATGTCACCACCCAGTTTTTCCAAACGAAATTATGAACTAAGATCATACCACAAATCATAAGGAACATACCTACAAAATACTATCCGTCATATAGTTACTGATATAAAAAATTTCGTCTTGTTCTCATACAGGAGGCATGACGATTCCTTGATACTTACATATGCACGCGTACATTTTATAAACATATGTATTAAGTCTAATTCATCTCTGTTAAAATATTGGAATTGGTAGTCCATTTTTTTCAAACCAAACTATGTATCGGCCGGACGGCTTAGAAGTCCGTAAATAACATACATATTGTCCTTTTGATGTAACTTATTTCAAAAATCATGCGTGTTTTCGCCAAAGAAGGGTTAGTCCAATTTCTTATCCTCTTAAATTTTAATATCTTGGTAAATCGATAGCAGTGCGTGGACGCAGCTATTCTAATAGAAGTGCCATGCCAATATCATAACAGATGAAACCTTATGCCATGGTCCCCTTAGCCTTACCCAAACTACATGATAGAAAACTTTTTCTGCTGAACTTTTTGCCCTACATGACTGAATATTTTACTACATCGCAAAGTTTTCTAAAAATTCGTATTTTATTCAAATTCATATCATAATTCAAGTGCTTTTTAAAAAATGCAGCATTCCCTTCGAGTTCAAAATCAAATGTCAATAAAGTCCCAACAGAATGGGTTAAACTCAAAATGTGACAAAGCAATATATTATCACAAACTTTCTGCATGCGCAAGTAAATGTTTTGTTTTCATTTTTATTTAAATATTTTTATTGTTGACTTCGCGAAAGATGAAAAAAAAAATATCTCGACACTTTAAAGCATATGTTATTGCTTATGCTGCCATTGTTGCTGATGTTTTCTTATACCATTGTTGTTGTTATTCAAAGTAATTGTCGTACAAGTTGGCTGCAGCAACAGCTGCATTGACAATTTACACACTCTCACATTTGATATTAATGACAGCAGTTATTTGAATAAATAAAAGTGTGAGTGTGTGATAAACTGTGTGTGTGTTTTGTGTTTAGGATGATTT
Organism: Meiosimyza platycephala; assembly: GCA_963662105.1. NCBI lineage: Eukaryota > Metazoa > Arthropoda > Insecta > Diptera > Lauxaniidae > Meiosimyza > Meiosimyza platycephala. The sequence continues at coordinate 97,213,977 of OY759210.1, forward strand.
GAAAAACCACGCAGACATAAAAATTTTATTGTACAAATGCTTAAAGTTTTTCGGAGTTAAATGACGCAAAATTATGTATATTCCATGATCACATCGTCCCAAATATATTTTTTTGGAATGAATTAAAATCAATACACTTAAAGTGAAAGAATATATTACTACTGTGTGTAGGACTTTTTGCTTCTCTAGAGCTTTACAGCATAACGTACATTACCTTAAATTTTGTTCCAGGAGCATAGGGCTACAACACAACTCGTCCAACATGCACAATCATTAGCAAGTGGAAAAATTCGTACATTAATTAAAGAAACTCACATTAAGCCATATAAAATTGTAGAAACTTTTTAAAGTGTAATCTTTTAAAGACTATAATAAATTGAATACACCTCTAAGCCCTCGTCCGCTAACGCTCATAATGGGTGGCAGCCACAAATTAATAATCTCAGCAGCTGTTCTGATTAAAAAAAAATTTTCAATTTATATCAAGCTCTGCAGAAGCAGCAGGAAGTAACGACAACCCTTTTGGAAAAACCAACACAAACAAACCACCAAACCGAAAAATCACTTCCGTACGCCATGAAATCTGCAACAATTTAACTTGAAGCTTTTCAGTTTTTGTTGCCTCAAATTTGGTTTCTCACACTTTGACTGTTTGTTGTACGAGTACATTTGTGTTTTTCTCTTTGTATTGGTTTTGCTGGCCAAGTCAAAAATTCATTGATGGCCGTCACCTTCGACTTTGCAATTAAAAAGAAATACCACTTCTGTTGCAACCACTGAGCTGGCTACGTTTTATTTAGCGAATGTTGCTATGTCGTCGTAATTTATTTATTTTTATTTTTGGTGCCTTGCAATTGGGCTTTGCTTACAGCGAGTGATATAGAATATTTAGTATTAAACCGGTTAGTTTGTTTCTTATTTTGAGATTTTTTGGTCACAAAGTTTACATATCGCTTGAAATAGTTTTTGACATCAATATTTTTTGGTTTCTTTCTTAACAAAAAATTTTCACCTATATTGGGTACTACCCACCGGAAAAGTAGCAGAATATAGAGTACATTGCAGTCAAATGTATTGAAATAAACATTACTTATATTTATAAGGCTCCCTTAACACAACGGGCGCTTATTGGAATTCCACAATATGGCCATTTTTAGGGACATCGAGTGAAAATTCAGTTCCGGGAGTAAACTCGCTTAAAAGCGATATTATTTTTGAGAAACGATAAGCTTAAAAAGTAAATATATAGCTTAGGAAATTTTTTCGATAAACATTTATACTTAATTTCTACGGTTTTAAGTAACCATCACATAAGTTTGCCATCACTACTTCTACAAGTATAATCACTTTTTTTGCTTTGTAGTTTCCCCTTTCCTGACTTTTAGCAATTTTAAGATTTTAATTTTTAAACAAAAAACTAAAAAAAATTGAAAAAAAAACACAAATATCAAATAAAAAATTACAAAGAATTTTTGCATTGCAGCGCATGCAAAATTTTGCGACAAAGAAAACAAACGCGCCAGTAAGTATGCAATAAAATATTTTTTGTTCTTTTTTCATTTTGTTTCGTTTACTTCATTGCCTGCCACATTTTTCACTTGCTCTTGTTGCTATTGTTGGTTGTTGCCTTTCTTGTCGTGCTGTTGTTCTTGTTGTTGTTGTTGTTGTTCTACTCTGAAGTGTTTCAAAGTATTTTATTGCTGTAACCAAAAAACTTTTACAGCTGCTGCCGCTTCATTTATACATATATAGAGTATGTGTGTATAAGCGTTTGTGTTGTTGTAAATTTTATTCACTTGTGTATGTGTATAGCTATGTAGATATGTGTGTATTCAAAATTTAAATTGCTGTTTTATGGTTGACTGCAATAAAACGTGAATTTTTCAACCGAAAAAGACACACAACACAACATACATATAACGAAATTGACAAAATGTTGCGCGGCGACTCTTGGTCGTTACTATACCACAGTTTTATTTTTATGTTGTGTGATTTTTCACCAGAATTTAAATGGTGGAAAAATGTGTTCCACTATTTGTGGTGAAATGTAATGTAACGCTCTAGCAGCACGTGATTTGAATATTTCAAAATGAGAAAAATTGCGAAGTTTAAAGAACATTTGTTTTTTTTTTTTTTAAGAAAAATATGCCAAGGACATTAAATGAAGTTCAAAAATTATACGCATACACAAAAATAAGTTGGTCAACATTTACTATTTAATTTATACATATTTCTTGGAAACACTGCTGACCACATGTTACATATGACTTCAAAATTGTAATCAAGCCACTCTCGACTTCTAACTAACTACCACAATATCTAGTCCCACACTCATATTTGCGCCAACTTAGCATACATATGCTGCAGCATAAATCTCTACTTAGTGTGCTTCCGATAACGCAGCAAAAACCTCATGTTTAATTGCTGCTGATTGCAGCAACAGTCCTCCACAAAGTAGGCAACAAACTACAAAAGTTGAATAAACCAACATCAATCAGCGCACATACAAAAGCAAGAATCAAATAAAACTAAATGAAGACTATAAAGCGAAATCAGACAAAGACGTAAAGCAACAGGAACAAAAAAAACGTCAAAGTTGAGGAAGCAAAAGTTTTCTCCATATTGATTATCAAATGCGGGTGGCGGGCAGGTTCTTTGCTGGCCAATAAATTACGTTAACAACTTCCGTCATATTTTGTGTGTTGCCGCTATTGGCTTTAGTGATGAGTTTTTGCTTGTGTATTTGTGAGTTTATGTCTGCGCACTTTAGTGCTTATTGTTGCTAAATAACTTACTGTTAACTTTTAATGCCGACAATCTAACGAACGAACGAACGTCGAATAAAGCTTTGAAAAGAACTTGAGCATTAAATAAACTACCTCATAATTTAACATTGACGCGTTTCGAGCTGTTGCCGCCGCCATCTTGGCCATGTTTGCGCATAAAATTTGCGGCAAATAATTGCCAGCAGTTAACCTCAAGCAAAGTAAGAAGAAAAGAAAGAAACTTCAATTTATGTGGAAAAAATACACACAAGCATTTTTTTTATAAGCAACGCTATTAAGCAGGTCGAGCAGACATTTATTTTGCATTTACGCGAATAAATGGGAAATTTCATATGTGACTGATACCACAAACTTTGAATGCATGCAATGGCATATCTCCGACTTATTCTATTTCAAAGACTGAAAATGAATTTTATTCGAAACTGAAGAGATTCGCACTTGTATTGTAACTTGCACTTAGTTATGACTATATTCGAACTCAAATCAGTCATAGTTTCGTTTTTTTTTCGAACTAGACTTGAACAAACATCTGACTTGATTGAGACTGGCAAGAGTTTAGCTTAGTTCTGGTAAAAACTAAATAAATTTGATTCCAACTTAACTTGGTATTGTGATTTGGTCTTAGCTCGGAAGGTAGTAAGTCTGCCGTGGCTCTGCTTGAAGTGATTTTCAAATTACTTTCATTTCAACTTCCTTTGAATGACTCTATAATCTTACATATTAATACATATTGCTTAATTTATACTTATTATAGACTTTAAACCTACTTTACTCTGTCTAGATTCAAATTTCAATTAGATTTATGTAAATCATCAAGATATAAACTGTTTCGTTCTTTACCACATTCAAACCTAAATGAGTTTAAGTCTGACATGACACTGATTTTATTTGGATATGAGCTTGACTTAATATTAACTTGACTCCAACTCTGACTTAAATCGTCTTTTGAGCATAATTCTGAGCTAACTCATGACTTCATCTTATTCAAACCAAATTTTTAACTATTACCGTCAGATTTGCTCATAAAAAATTGATCAACAATAGTGTTGTTTGTAGCTTCTACTTATTTTATTCAATAATAAACGCAGTCAGCTCTATTCTGTGAAATCCTTCTGCGACTCATATTGTTTTAATTCTAAAGAATGAATCAGATGAGTTAGTCCATTGTGTTTTTAAATTTTGTTGACCATGGCTTAGTTATATTTTAGTTTAAAACCACATAAGTACTCTCATATATAATCGCTCTTATGGAATTGTCCGCAAAGCATTAGTGTCGGCCTTTATTATAATCTAAATGTGTATGTTGAATAATATTTGTGGATATTTAAGTAGCTGTTAGCATTTTTGCTTTACTCTTGTGTATGCAACATCTGTTACATGCTGAGGTCAATGTTTTCTGAATGCTCCATAGTTTAGTGACTTAAGTTTTTTTTTTGTAAGTATAATAAGCATATACATATATATGTATATAAATGCTTCATTTTCCATTAGATTTTGATTGGGATTTGATTTATTGTATACACATATGCAGAAACTACAGATATCGTAAGGAAAATATTTGATTGTAATATCTAGATGTTTTGGTTTTGTTTTTATTAAGGGCCTTCAGTAAAGTTGTTATGAATTACTCTTAAAAAAATTAAAACTTTAATACGTAAATAAACATTTATCAATCTTTACATAACAACATAAAAAATTACGCACCCTATATATTAAACAAAAATACTAATATATATCTAAGCGATATTTATCAAATTGGTCAATTTTTTAGCAAATGTTAAAATTGAAATTGCAAAATTTTATTATGTATTCTCGTTAAGAATAGATAAACTTTAAGCTTTTAAGTGAAATCGATACATTTAATTTACCAACGTAGCAGCTAAGCAAAGGATGAAACCTTAATTTTCAAGGATAAAATAAATTTCTACAGTACTTGCTTTTTTTTCAAACAATTATGAAACTTCTCGCCATATCTTTTTAAACCTTTTGATAGAAATCTAATTTGTAATGGTTGGGGGCAATGTGGCCCAACCAACTTTGCGATAAAGTGCTACTGTCTGCTCTTGCTTATTAAATGATTAATGATGAAAATTAAATTTATCAGCAAATTTTGTAATTACGCGTATTAATAACCCAAAGTTTCGTTGCATAACATTGAGCTTATTCTTTTGTGTGGGCTTTGCTTCCGAAAATTTGTGGGGCTGATTTGTTATATATTGAGACTTATTTAGCTTACTGTTTGTGGGAATGGAAACAGATTGGCAAAAAATATAAATCCAGCTTCTTTATAAATACAAAAAAGTGATATTTTTCGCAAAATAAATAGAGTCTTGAATTGCTGTATATTTTGCTTCAGCTGTACAAGTAATTTTAATTATATGCTCAAAAGTATGCAATCAAAAAATGTACAGTTTTCTAGTCATTATTTAAATATTTAAGAGAGCAAGTACTAAAACTCTTCTAGAAAAATGTTGCAGTAAAAAGATAATAAACGCCTTAATACCAAGCATATCAAAATGATCGATAATTCATTTTTTAAAATTAAAAAAGAATTCAATGCTTTATCCACAAAATCTCATTTACTACAAGAATTTTTAAATTTTTTATATACTTTAACACTTTATGCTAAATTTAGTAGCATAGTCAAAGACCAAAGACCGCCAGCACCGTCGACATACTTGGCACAAAAAACACATTAAGAGGACATTAAGGATAATGGATGCATTCGTGTACGCGGTGCACACAGGCTGAGCAAACTAAAGCTAGCTTTGCAGCAGCTTAAATTTTTTTAAATTGAGCGAAAAAAATTTAAAGAGAAAAAAAAATATTGTTGCCTTTAACATAAAAGGGGAAAAAATTTTAAAAAATTTTTTATGTAAAAAACTTGTCTGCATTAAAATTTGGCATGCTCAATAGAGGGTGACATTTTATGAGCCATGAAGAAGTTGACGCCATTTTTGTATGGTTGACTGAGTGGCTATAGGATATTTGCGGTTCATTTTTTCTCCTAATATGTATTTATAAAATTTATTGATGTGTAAAAATATTTTTATATTAAAAGATATAGATGCATAAAATGTAGTTTCCAAATTGACTAAAAACATTCTTAAAAAACTTTTTCAAAAACAGCAACATTTTCATAAAAATAAAACATTTTACAGCACACATACATATACACCTGCATTTATGTGCGTAACTGTGACAGTTGACTGTCGTGACATCCTCTGACAGCTTAGAAAGGATACAGGCAAACGCTAAAATCAAAGGGAAAAACATTGAAATCACTACATATGCACGCAAATGTGTCAAATGCATATGCGCACGTACATTAACGCACAATCAAAATTATACATGCACACTATTGATAACCACCTTGCAGTTTGTCAGACGCAAATGTTCAGGACAGTGTTGCCAACAACACGTTTACTAAATTGACAGCTCGAATGAGGTTACAACAACAGTTGGCTGTCATGGGTTTATCACTAACGAACGCACTCTGCCAAACGTTGAAGGTAAAACTGCAAAGAAAATACATAGGTGGCAAGTTAAAAATCGAGTTGTAGGGGTGAAAGTAATAAGTACGTCAAATTTTGAGTTAAAATTTGTACTGTTATTGAATGGCAAACGAAATGTATTAAGCAACCATGCAGGAATTAAGTATATCTCTTAAAGTAAAGAAATGTAAGCTGCTTTTAAGAATAAAATAATTATTGTAATAATATTGAAAGAGAAAAATATAATTCCGTCATACAAGTATTCCTACCCTGCATTGCAGAACAGTAAAGTTAAAAAGGTCAATACGAAAACTCTACAAATACTGAATGTACCTCACATCACTCAAAAACATCTTGAAATATATCTTATAATGTAATATTTTATCTTTCTTTATTTTCAGTTTGCATAGCAGGATATCATGAAAAGAGACTGTTACACGATCTACTAGATCCTTATAATACACTAGAGCGTCCGGTTTTAAATGAATCGGATCCGTTACAATTAAGCTTTGGTTTAACATTAATGCAAATAATTGATGTGGTAAGTAATGATTACTCTTTGTTTACCTAAGTATTTTTTTAAAACCAATTATTTAGAAATGTGGCAACCACTTAAGGGGGATCCTTAGTTATGAGGTCTGAAAAGTCTTAACTTAAAGAAATTAGGTATTGCATTCAAGAATATGTACGCAAAGTTACAGAGGCCACTTCAAATTATTTCGGACGGAGTTGAGCGTGTGTCCCGTCCTAGAGCTTCTACTTTTAATTGAAAAATTTCATTATTGAAAACTTTGAAACGCGGTTTCCTTTGTTCAATTTTAATAATTTTAGGGAATTGGCGTTAGGTTCACCGAAAAGAAAATTAAAAATGTTTTGCCTTAGATAAGAATATTGAGCTGTACTTTTCCGCCAATTGTCAATGTGCTTTACGAATCTGCTTATAAATCGACTTAAAATTTATTTTTAAATTAAATAAGTTTTTCCATGTAGCACAAATTTGTTTTTTATGTTCAAATATAAAGCGGGTTGAGCTCTTTTTCCCTCATCCGGAAAGTCTCCGCAAATACAAATTTTTTCGGACCTCATAAAGAAGAACCACCCTTAAGAATCTAGTTTACTGAAAGTAACATAAATACAACGGTCGACGTTGATAACACTACAAAAATATGTATGTGATGTCCTGATTTTGTTAAAATGGTTTTTCTTAATGCTATCCGGAATGAATTATATATATTACACGGTCCGACAAAATCAAACCTTTTTTTGTACAAATGAGAAATTTCAATATATTCTGAAAATAGACACACCCCCCCCATGTGAAATAAAATTAAAATTCATCATATCTTATCAACTATTTGACGGAAATAAACAAAACTTGGTATATATACATACATACATATAAAAGGTAGAGCCAAAAGTAAGATTCAATAAAAAAATGGGCGGTGACCCACCTCCAATATTAGAAAAAAATTAAATATTTTATATCTCAGCAACTGGCTGACACACTTGATAAGATTTGGTACATATGTTACTTATAGTTTGTGGAAGGTTCTAAGATTTGTTAGGTTTGGAAAAAGTGGGCAATGCCAGGCCCTCCTTATAAGAGAAAAATTATATTCATTATATCTCATAAACTATTTGACGAATTTATATAAAACGAGGTAAGTATACACAAAAGAAAGGTAAAAGTAAGATTCAATGAAAAAATGTGCGGTGCCCCGCCCCGAATATGAGAAAAAATCAAAATTACTGGGTTTTGTTCATTTGTATCAAATAGGTGCTGATATATAAAACATGTGGGTATTTTCTCATTTTGGAGGCGTGGCACTACCCAGTTTTTCATTGAATCTTACTATTGCATCTCTTTTTTATATACGTACCAAGTTTATGGACTATCTAGTGAAATGCTTGAGGACTTCATTTGAATCTCTAACTTAAACCTTATGCTCCAAATCTATTTACGCTTTTAGACAGCTAAAAATGTTATCAAAACTTAATTCACTAGAGCCATCAACTTCTTTTACTTAACTTTATTGAAAACTCTGCAAACTCCAATGCCTACGAACTTAATGTCTTTAAATTTCTAACCTGAATTTGTATGCCTATCGCAAGCGCGTTTGTAACAAGGCATATAACTCCTTTCTTTGTTATTGCTGCCACTTTGCAGCAAAATGTGCAACACTGAATAATGAATAGTATGCAAAAACGTGGCAAGAAATGTAACAGCAACAATTTTACATTTCTCACATACTAAATTTGTATTTTTTTGGAGTCCTTTCAACGTGTAGTACCCGAGTACATGAGCAAAATTTCATTTATTCATTTCATTTACATTCACCACTACACATAAGCGCAGCACCTTTGGCTCGCATTCATCTTTACCACGGTGTTTTTTTTTTTTTTTTTTGTTTTTGCCTACTTTTTGTTTTTGTACTTTATTAGACTCACTTCTGGAACGCAGTAAAACATTTTCGTTACAACGCGGTGTGTATGGATAAGGGTGTACCACAATTATTTTACTGCACGAAATTGCTATTTTAAGACAAAAAACTTTTTTCTTAAAAAATTTAGTAGCCTTGCAAATGAAAAATGAATACATGCACTGTAATTTGATGCAGCCAATACTATATCCTGCATTAAATTCCAGAGCAATCACAATTAAACAAAAATGACCAACGCGATAAGTTCTAGATTGCATTGCAGCTTAGTTACATAATTTTAAAATTTGTTGGTTTTGCTAACCATAACGTATGATTAAACTATAATACTGCACAGTGATGGCATTTTCGGTACATTTGTACTTTTTTCGGTACATTTGCGTCCTGAAAAATCGTTGTCAGTACATTCGACAAAATTTCAGTACATTCGGTACATTTGGGGCATTTTCAGTACATTTGCCAAATTTTTAGCACATTTTCAGACATTTTCGGTACATTTGGACAATTTATAATATTTACCTTTTTATTGTTTTTTTAGTAAATGAAAATAACCGCAATGAATAGATTTACAGTAATTACCTGTTATATTAATTACGTTTCGCGCAATGTGCAGATTTTGTAATTAATTTAATGTGAAATATATCTAATTTTGCTAGGGTTTTTGAGATGGGAAAAGTGAGTACCTTTTTTTTTTTTTTTTTTGTTAGTAAATTTTAAAATAATTTCGAACATTTAAGGAAAATTGAGTGTTTAAGACCAAAAAGTACATTTGGGCTCTAAAAAGTACATTTGAAGTCTCGATTCAGTACATTTTCACAAAACCCAAATGCCATCATTGATACTGCAAGCAACAGTTATTTAAAAAATGTTTGTCATTAGTTTCCTTTAAGAGCCGTATCTAGTTTTGGAGATATAAGCATCTGAAGTCGAGGATACAACTTTTATTAAAATCACTATAAGTGGGAACGTCGTAAATCGAAAGATAATTTAATAAAAATTAGCGAGGCTCCTGTAAGCCTGCTTAAAATTTTTGAATAAATCTTAACACAATATTATTTTAAATAAGCCACACCCTTTAAAACTTTGTGTCGCCTTTGTCTGCTTTTAGGCGCTACATGCAGAATCACAAGTAGCGAAAAAGGTATGCAACGCGTGTTTGTTTATTTGCCCCATTTGCAAGCACTGCCTTTGTATTTGTATTACTGTTACATACATGTGTATATGTATGGGTGTGTGAAAAGTACTGCTACGTTAAGTGTGTTACACTTGTCATATATCTGTGTGTGTGTCATGTTTTTGTTGGCATCTTCTTCCAGGGAATACGCGTACACAAATTTATTATGAATTGAGGTTGGCTAAAGAAAGCAGCCAGCGGGTTTAGAGTCAGACACCTTAATGCCTGCAACACTGTTGCCAGCTTCTTGTTTTTAATTCTTTTGTGCTGTGCTGCTGCTGCTGCTGCTGATGGTACTATTGCAAAGCTTAAGGGATTCACTTATTAGTGAAAATGAAAGCGTGACACATGGCAGTGCATAAAAATCAGGAAGCAAAAGAAAAAATCCTTTCAGCATATAAAAATTAGAAGAAGAACAATTTTCACTGAATATTTATTTAAAAAAAAAACATAAATTTTTGTTCTGAACAATAATTAAAATTTCACTTTCATTTGCTGCTGCATGCATTCACACGACATCAACAGAATCTGGATTAAGGATTTAGATTTGTTTACTTGGCTTAATTTTGCTGAAAATATGACACATAGAAAAGGCACTGGGGACAAAAAGTGGGACTAGCTGCAATAGAAAAGTAACACTACGTGCGCAAGTAATGATAAAAGAGATCAGAATGTAAGCAGGCCTTAGAAAATAGCATGCAAAATAAATGGAGTTCTTAAAGGTTTAGCTATTATTCAAATGTGTTGCAACTAAAAAAAAAAGTAACATAATTCTATGAAGTTATACTTTCTGATTTTTAAAGCAGCCAAATAAACAACTTGCATATAAGAGTAGAACTTTTGAAAGTTTATATAATGAACAAATTATATAGGTTTTAGAATGCCAATACGCCATTGAGTCAGAGATTTTTTGATATTTGATAGTTTTTTTTTTATCAGTGACGTATGAGTAACATTACCTTAATTGCCAGAATATGACAAAATAAATACCAATGAGTTTTTTTACTACCTATTACGAGTGTCAGAAAAATTAAACTTAAGAAACTTCCCAAACTCAAAAACTTATTTTGCAAAAGGATCATCTCTGCAGCAAATAATGTACATATTTTAAGTAAGACATTGCATGGATTTCTAAGGAAAGATTGAGCAGAAACAAGCGGTAATTGCCACTGCAATCAAACTCGATATTTTCACACTACAATTATGCGTGGAATATGGAACATAGAAAACACTTAACTCTTCCGAAACACCCAATACTCAATTTATTTGAGGATCATTCAGTAGATTGCATTACATTAATTCATTTTGAGATATGGATGTGCAAAATCCCATTTGACTTCAAAAATACATATAACTAAGAAGCTATATGGATTAACTTTTGTAAAAGGTATACTATGCCAGGTTTGTGTGAATTTCTAAAGAAGTGTCACCAGCAGCAAATTGTGACAAATAATTGAAATGCAAAATTAATATCGCTTGTTCTGCAAGTTTTTGCCTATACAATAAATTGAATCTCTACAACTGACTGGTATACTGTCAAATTTTAATGTTAGATAAAAATTAAATTTTTCAGCTAAATATTGTAAAATTTTTAATGTGTCATTAAAACACTATGTAAATGTTGTAAATCTACTATTACTTACATATTTTGCACAACATATATTTTGCTACGGAAGCCAAACTTTTTGCTGTAAGCGCTTAAAAGAAAAAAAATTTAGACTAAACTATTTAACAGTCGGTCAATAACCTAAGTCACATTAAAAAATTTTTCTTTATGACTAAAAAGTGCAGTTTATTTTCAAATCAAAAGCTATTTTTACTACAACGCTGCAAAGCAGGCAACAATATTTTTTCAGTTCAACTTTTGACATGGTCAAATAACATAAGCTTACGCTGAATAAAATATTACACACGCAACCGCATCAGTAACCAATAGGAATTCAAAAAATGATGAGAAATTGGCCTAAGTCAAAAATATTTTTTTTTTATTTCTTAAACGCTATTTTATGCATTTGGGAAAAGATTTTATGAGTCAAAGTTGTTATAAATACTCATATTTAAATGTTTGTTATAAAATTGGATTACAGTTTTAAATAAACAGCGTTTCTTTTGGAAAAACTATATGTATGTTATTTTATAACGAAACAAGGGCTTCGATTTCTATAATTTAGCTTAATTTTAAAATTTTTCATAGCTGCTTCGGCAAATGTCGCTCATAGGTACGCTTCAAATACAGCATATGAAAAATTTAGCAAAAAATTTTATTTTATTTTATGTTCATACATTTAATACTTTTTTAGTCTTAAGACAAGAACCTGCTGGGGTTGCTTCTAAGTCTATAACTATGTACATTCGAGTGCAACAACTTGTTATTAATACTGGCACGACATAAAATACTTTATGGTACGACATGAAATACGCAAACAAAAAAAAATAAAACTGAAAAAAAAACCATATTAATTTTGTACACAATACACATACAGCACATATATGTACGCATAAAGCACAACACATATGTATGTACATTGATTTGTTTGACTGTGTGCTAGTAACAACACTTAAAACAAATGAATAAACGTTGACAACAGGCAACCACCAACAGCAACAAATTGCATACACATAACATGTGTTGTTGCCTGAAAGTATGCAACCGCAAAGGCAAAGCGTTGCAACAATCAACGTAGGCGAAATTTTCACATTTTTGCTGTTAAATTTTTCTTTTTTCTTTACTTTTTATTGTAATGTTTGTTATTCATTTCTACTTTCTACTTTTTTTGTTGACAATTCACGCACCAATACAATCATAAATTTTGATGCGCACATTGCGAAAATTTATGTCAACAGCAGTACGCAAAATAATTGTGTTTTCGCCTGAATGTAGGCAAAATTTTAATTTGCAGCAAAAGTAAAAATGAAACATGAAATTTGCTGACAGCTGCTATGCTACGTAGATGAATTGCGACTGCAACAGGCAGCTGCAAGAGTTTTTGTCACATTTTTAGCTTAGCTGATTAAAATTCGTTGTGGTTTTAGGGGACACGACAGCGGACAAGACTCTACGTCAATGTGGTGGATGTGTTTCGTGTGTAACTTTCATAAATCACGTTGTTTTGGCTTAAAATTTGGGCGATTGCTTACAATGCTACCAGAAAACTTTTTTTTCTGGCAACTGCTTTTTGGCAAATATGCATCAAGTTTCAACTGTTGCGATAGCTGACTGTTGGTTGTTGTTTCAGCGTAACATGAAGTTAAAATTTACGTTGCATTGCAAACATGAACATTAGGTGGAAGTTGACATAAACATTTTATTTCGGGCCTACAACATGTTATTGTCGAAAAGCTGTTGGCATTTTGTTTTTCATATGAAAACATTGCTGGTTTTAGTTTTAAAATCAAAGGTTTCAGATAATTTGAAAATTTACTAAAACGATCTAAACTTAAAATAAAAGTAGTGAGATTTGAAGGAAAATCTGTAAGAATTGAAAAGCATGAAAAGTTTGCAAAATTTTATAATGGAAAAAAATTTCATGAAAAGTTTTAAGATATCAGAATAAAAAAGCCCACATTTTTACTTATGTAAACTTTAATATTAATTTTCTTTCAAAAAAAACTTGCTTCAACAAAGCGAATAATACTGAGTAATTTTCACTTGGAATGAGAAAACTTTCGCTATATCAAAAGCAAAGGTTTGAAGATATCTGCATCATCCTAATGAACCCTTTGTATTCTCAAATGTTTCTTCAATATCCTGCTATGAAATCTGTGTATATTACAATAGTACAACAAGAGCAAAAATATCAACCCATTTATCTTAAACTATATACTAAAAATTTCCTTTTCCTTCCTTTTTATGTTACCTGTACTTGGTATCTACTTACGCTGTAAGTGCAGCAGCATCTTCCTCAGGTATTTGCAGCAAAGCGAAAAGACAGCGTGCGCTCTACAACTTAATCCATTTTGTATGATAAATTTTTAAAAACATGGAATTTTTTTTTTACAGTAAAGAAAGCACTTTGCTCTCGTTTCAGTTGTGTTGCTTTCCTTTTATGCTCCTTTTGCAAACATTAGATGCGCGTAGTATTTTTATTTTTAGTTTCTTGCAAAAGATAAGCGTTATTCTTAGATTTAAAATGCATTTTTATTGCATGTGATTTATGACGAATGTTATGCAAAATGCAAGCAGAATAAATTCTAGTATGAATGAGAAAAAAATAAAAATTGTAACGTGCGGGGAAAAAGCATCAGCGGAACATAAAAACCCAACACAACAATAGATAGAAATAAACACTGAAAGTGCACCCGTGGGAGGTCAACTGAAAATAAAGACTTTGTAGCATACAGATTTTTGTTTTTGTACAAATAAAAGTTCTAACAGACAGTGATAAAAGTGTGAAAAAAATGTGAATAAAGCTTTTGGATATGGAAACAGTGACAACGTCAGATGACTAAGCACTGAAGCTTTCTTTTAATATATAATTTACATAGTTTTGTAGCACATATGATACTAATGTACTTTTAAGGGTTGTTCGATTTGAGAAATTACTAAACAATAAGTTCTCCCATGAGTTAAGCGACAGATTTACTCATTAGCAGATTAAATGACGTACTATTTAATATTGCACGAAAGTTTTTTATTGGAATTTTGTCTTTTATTAAAACTATAATTGAAATTCTAAAGTGATTTTCGATATTGCTAAGAGCAAGTTCTTGAAGAAACAAAGCATAAATAATAAAAATTTTGGCAACTAAAAATTTAGGGTGATTTTCCATTATTTTCGAATTATTTATTTTCTATATTTATGTCTATTGTAAATTCAATTAAATTATAACTTCAGTTGTAAATAAAATGCACTAATATTTTTTTTTACTTGAGCCACCTTTTTTCTACTCAAAATATAAACGCACATTCATTTGTCTAAAGAAATGGATTTCAAAAGAATTTTTGTTTCACTTGTCCCTGCAAAAGCGACAAGGATTTTTGCGTAATGCTCTTGACATATGCCTAGAATTTATAATGAAAAAGGTTTTTGCATAAAAACAATTAAACTTTTTCAAAATATTTTGCATAACTAAAGCGTTTGCAAGAACATGATATACAAGAAAAAGCTTAGTGCTTAAGCAAACAGAAAAAAACATTGCATATTTTTATGAGCATTAGGAAATGCTAACGAAAAAATAGTTTTGACTCAAAAAAAAAAAAAAAAATCAATACTTTACTAACAGAAATTGTTGGCGGAACTTGTCGGAGTTTTTTTTTTTTTTGTCAACTTAAATGATTCTTTTCTTAAAGAGACATCATCAAAACTTTTTTGCTATGCACAAATTTTAACTCAGCAAGCAGTCAACAAACTTTTAATCACTTTAGCAATGAAGTAACTCTTATCTGGCAAACCATGAAAATTTTTACTAGCCTTTGAGAATTTTGATGGCAATTTAATTAGAGTTGAGTTGAGTTGCGCCAAACTTAGAAAAAGTCCAAGGAGCATTGGCTTCGTAGACAATTGCATTAAATATTTGAACTTTGAGTCTGGAATTATGTGCTGTTTCATCTTTTGCTGCTGCTGTTTGTGTCGTTTTGAATTCTGTCAGTTATGTTAACATTTTGTATTAGTTAACAACACCATGCTATTGCTAACTTTAACGTTTGTGACACTATGTCATCTTTGCTATGCGACAGTACATCAAAATGTCATTATCAAGTCTGGCCATCACATCTACACGAACGCTATGCTCTTAGCGTCGCATTCTTTGTGCGGCTGACATCAACTTTAATGCCGTCAACGTCGTGGCTCACTTCAGTGCTGTTGTCAACTCTTTTTTTTTTGCATAAGTCAATTAATTTTTATTTAAGATATAAGATAGTGTCAGCTTATTTAGTGTTCGCTCATTTTGTCTTGAATCTTTTATTTAGCTGCTGAATTGAAATCAAACACAATGTTGTATATATAAGGGCATATTCTTCAATGGCATGATGTGCTTAATCAGAGAAATGATATTTATATTTAAATATTTCTAAATGCTGTGCATTGAAATACATGGAATAATTAAACTTTTGTTAACAACAATATGTCGATCAAAACTGTTTTCACAAGTAATCTATGAAATCCTAGATTCCATTAGTAACTGATGTATTTTTAAGTTACATGGTAATGTCATTAGTAAACATGGCTGCCAAATTGATAAATGAAGTTGGATTATCTATTTTTGAAAAAATTGTAGATATAATTAAACAAAAAATTGTAAAATTTACTACTACTATTACACAACATCAATGTGTATGTGCCCGATATATGAATTCCTGAAAAAAAAACAGTTGATTTTAAAATTAAATTTTTAAATTCAAGACTTGAAAAATAAAGCCAATACCAACAACTATTTACAACTCAACACTAACTTCGCAAATTGAACAACTACTAAGAAAATACTCGTCGTATATGAGAGAACTAAAGTTTACAGGGTTTGGTATGTGGCAAGCGCCAACTACTGACACTAAACTCGTACACACACACTATCACAACACAAGACGAAAATGTAATAAAATCGTTGTGGGAATTGTTTGCTCATGGATGGATTGAAGCGTAAGTCAAATATTGACAATTGGTGGTATTAAAAGTTTTGAATGACAAATGTTGACTGTGTGTCTTCGACGACGATGACGATGGCGTAGGCGATGGCGACACGGACGAAGATGAAGTGCTGTATTGCTTGCCAACTGATGAAGTGATGATGCAATCTACCACTTAAACTGCCTGTGTATATGTTTGGGTTTGAATCTTAGTTTGTTATTTTACGTTTCTAGCTAAAACTTTGAAATTAGCTTTTCTGAATTTTACAGAAAAGCTAAAAATTTACAATTTTCAATAAAAGTGCCTAAGCGTATGCAATAAAAATTTTTAAATTATTATGTTAGTGAAAAACAACATTACACACTTCAGCCCATTTTTCATTAAAGAAAATATATGTTACCAATTTTGTATAAGATTTAATTTCGTACTGAAGTCAGAGTTTTTTTTTATTTGTTTTTTTTTCAAATTTTTTCACTGCCATTTATAAAAGCAAAGACGATAAATCTTTTGCAAAAATACAGTGTTTATTATTTATTTTTGCATTGCATACAATTTGGCAAAATTCACTCCCTGGATCGTATAAAGCAACTTGGCCCCATTTTGCATATCTCTGGCTTTATTGCTGTTGCTGCCCTTTCGCTGCATGTCCTTTGTGCAAATGCTTAATCTGCAATAAATACCTGCTTAGCAGTTGCTCGTATTTGCTGTATCTCACTGTATCTTGGCATCTTTTGCACTAAATTTGCATATGAATTTCAGATCATAAATTTTTCAATTTGTCTTTTTTTGACGCTTTTGCTACATTAGCACTCGTATACATACATACATACAGTGCGAGCAGTAGAAAATTCATTCTCTTTCTATGAAAAGCAAAAGCAAAAGTCTTATGCAAATCGCAAAGCACTATGATAAGGACGAAATAGTTTGAGATTTTTTTTTCTTCTATTTTTTTTGCACAACTATGAAATGTTGGGTTTTTTAAGCTCTGCTGTTGCATAACTTTGTAATAAATAGCTTTTAAAAAATATATGCATACTTTATGGCACAGCTAAGCGTATAATATGAAATGCGCATACTTTCAGGATCATGCCAAAAGAATGTACGAGTTTATTCAAATTTTATTTTGTTATTTAATTTGATTTTGTGTGTCACATAATATTTGAATTTTCATTTTAATCGAATTGCTTTCGGGGTTGGGTAAGCAGAAATTTCAATTTTCAGCTAGCACAATGGAAACAAAAAATCTGCTTTAATAGAATAAATATTTACGTTTCTTAAGTTCAACGAAGGAATAATTAGGAAAAATTTACTCTGACTTGGGATTTTTCAGCTACTACCTGATAGACAACGCCATAATCGACGAATTCTCAATTATGTAGATATAGTGATAATTTTTTTTATTTGTTTTTCATTTACCTCAAAACTATTATTTAGTCAATTCCTCCAAAAACGACATACACAAAAATATTCAATTTAAATATTTAACAAAAATTCTTTTGTTGCCATTTAAACGCATTTGCCAGAGATTAGTTACAGGCGCAAAAATCCGCCTCCATATGGCATTCACAGCTGAATTAATTGAAAATGTTTTTTGCCAGTTCGTTAACGGTGGCTGCCGCTTGCGCTTGTCTGTCTCTGTGTTTTGTCAAAAATTTTGCAATCTAAATATTTCAAGTTTTGAATTGGTTGATTGCTTTGATCATCAAATATTCCTAACTAAAGCTGATGGAATTCTGTTGGATTGTGTGGAAATTCATAACAAAAAGCGTGGTTTTTTTATTTCTACCTACAAAGTCGATTGTTAACTGATTTTTGTTGCTATAGTTTTTGTGTGTAGCTAAAGAGCTTTTGACAGTATTTGCATTTTCTTTGTTTTATGTAAACACTTTTTGAGCGTTTAAATTGATAGCATATAAAGGCGTTTTTTTTTCGAAGGCGCATTAAGAGTACTTAGTTAAGCTAAGTATTATGATATTAAAAAAAATGTATGAGAAACAAAAATTTTAAACGTGATTGCTGACAACATGCAAAATTCATTAATTGATCAAGTTATCAGAAAATTTTAGTTTTACTAAAGACATTTAAGCCACATGTGCTTAAATGCCTATTTAATACTTTTTAATGAACTCTTCATGTTTTATTTGAATTCTATTCAATTGCATTTTCTCTTTTACACACACTTTTCTTGCTGCAAAATATTGTAGAAATCGTTCTTCTGTACTTAACTTTATCCTTTTTACTGCAGCATCCTTTTTTCAACCACTCAATTTATAATTAGCCACACTCCACAAATAATTGCTTTTCAATTCGCTTTCGTAGCCACGGGTTATCGTAATGCGTTTTTTTTTTCAGCCAATTTTTTTGCTTCTCGCGCATTTCAACTTCTATGTCGTCGTCCTTGATAAGTTTTTTCCTCTAGTTTTAATTGATCAAATTGGTTTAGTTTTATTTTTTCCGTTTACTATTAAATGTCTTCCTACCATGCAATTGATTTCTGCCTGATATTTATTATCAATTATTTAGGAAATATATTGAGTTGGATAGTTGTTTGCTAATTAATTTTCTTTATAGCTACGTCGTTTTTAACTTGTCATTAAATAAATTTTAAATAGTTTTGTTAAGAAAAAAATTAAAATAAAAAAAATTACCAACTTTTTTATGAGCGAAAGCATTTCGATTATTTATATTGTGCGGCAAATAATTGAGATTTTTTTATTATATTTTGCTTGCTTTTAAACTTCCCGAGCAACAACGTTAGTGTTGCTATTGATATTGTGCTTCTGTTAATAACTTTTTATTATTAACAAATAATTCAACAAAGTGTTTCGATGTTTAAAAAAAAAAACATTTTATTTGATTTGCAGTAAAAATGAGTTTTGATTGGATCGCAATCCACAAAGCGTAAAAATATTTTCAATTTTTTTCTACACTGAGAAATCGAATTTTTTTAATATAGCAAATGTATATTTGATATAGAGCAATCAAATATTTAATTGCTCCATATCAAATATAATTTGTTATATTCAAACAAATTCTTTTCTCTGAATACTCGAGCAATAAAATCTGAAATTAGCTTGATTTTCTTAATACTAAATTTTACATTATACTTGTAGTGGAGCAAGTTGCTCTTATATTCGAAATATAG
Organism: Meiosimyza platycephala; assembly: GCA_963662105.1. Lineage (NCBI taxonomy): Eukaryota > Metazoa > Arthropoda > Insecta > Diptera > Lauxaniidae > Meiosimyza > Meiosimyza platycephala. The sequence continues at coordinate 97,233,580 of OY759210.1, forward strand.
TTTATATATTTTATCAGCTTTAAAACTTAGAAATAAGTATGCCCAAGTGCGCACACATTCATTTTACAAAAGTGATATATAAATGCACACGTATACGTGTGGGATACATACATTATTATGCACCATAGCATAGCATGCGATTCTACAAGTGTAAAGACATAAATATACATACATATATACAAGAAAATATATGTGTATATCTTTGCTTGAATGCGCAATTATTTTTGAAGTTATATCTTAGCTCGTAATGCATAAGAGCTTAAATTACGTGTATACTTGCATTTGTATTAGTGCATCATTGTATGCGCTACTTACGGTACATGAGTATTTGTCTGCCGATGCCTGTGTGCACTCGTATTTGCAAGTGCACTTTTCGGTTCACCAAATTGACCCACAAAACTGGCCACTTTCAGTCATATTTTCGGGTGACAGCACAATTTTTGAATTGAGTTCATTTCAGCTCAGCTTCGTTATTGGCAATAAAAGCGTTGACATTTTATATGTATTGGTCGTGCATACATATATGGCATGAGCAGTGAATGTTAAGTGAGTTGTGGTTGATTTGTTGAAAGAAAAGATCCTGTAACCGCACTGGAGGCCTCAGACTTCGTATGACAGCGTTGTTGTGCATTAAGTGAAATTGGCTTTTTTGTGGCAGAAAAACATAAATGGTTATAAAAATAAGGTGGCAAGTGCAGGAAGAAATTCGAAATATAAACGGAATGCAGAAACTAAAAAAAAATTTTTATTAATTTTTTTAAATTTAAAGAAAATTTTATAAAATTTCAATACTAAAATCACACAGAAAATAGAGATAAGATTTTTTGTAGAATTTTTTCTTCCTCACCGATATTGCGTACAATGTTTTCAGAGCTATTTTGTTGAAAATACATACTGAAATTTATTCCTTAACCCAAGGCAGTTCAACCAGGTCTGTGCAGACCTTTTGCACGTAAATGTGTGTATAACTTTTTGTTCTCAGAGTTAGATTCGAATCTGTCCATGACTTCCTAGAAGCGGCGACGGAGAAACTCTTTTTCTTAGCATTCAACATATTTACTCACACTTTAAGAGCACCTGCCTTAATAAATTCCACACAGTTCTGCGCTGTCCTAGTTGTACCAGTTAGCGCCAAAAAATTTCTGAACCTCGTTGGGTAAAATTGAGTCCGTGTCATAGCATTAATATCTGCTTGTTTACATTGAACGCCAAGTCTGTTTTTAGTTTCTTGAACTACTGACTTCGTGAATAAGCGTTACAATTGGTTCGCATCCTTTCAGCCATACAGTAGAGCTCTTAAACGGTCGGCATGGTCTGATGCAAAGCATTTGAAGAGAAGGCATCAAACAAGCTACTGACTTTGAGTCATCATAATTCAGAGAGGCCCATTTCTTTCAAAGATTTCTAGATTATCATTTGAGCTATACCTATTCTTTTTATAAAGCCTCAACTTAAATGAATTCAAATTCACTATATGAGCAAAATAGTAATGAAAAATGTTCATCTTTATTTTAATTCTATCCAGAAATAGTTAACTAGTAAGTAATGTGGATTATTCAGGTGAATCTCCAAAGACTTGCAATGAAATAGCAAAGACTTACAATTGATAGCTAGAGGTTGAATTAATGTGCCAAAATAATTTTTTATACGAGTATCTGATATTTTCAATACGTGACTTGCTCAATCAATAAAATCAATTTAATTAAATAGTACAGAGTTCCTTAGCATAGATGTATGTACATATGTCTTCTTAACAGACAGCTGCATTTATTTTTAAAACATTAATTAACATTTGCTTCGAAAAGGTTTATTTGTTCCATTCATTAAGATAATCAATTTCAAAATTTAGCTCGATATACATGCATATCTAAAATTTTTACTTATAACTAGTACAAAAGATGTTCTTTGATGAATTTATTTTCATTTAAAACCAAATTTGTAAACCAAATACTAAAAATGCAAAAAAAAAAACAAACTCTGGTTAAAGTTTGCTTCACGTCCGTAGAAATGTTTATATTTCAGTAAAAAAAAAAAGAAAAACAGAAGTGAGTTAACAATTCCATTCTTTAATTTCATTTTCAAAAAAATTTATTTTTTCTCTCATTTGTATACATTACGTTCGCTTTGATTTTGTGCAAATAAATGCAACGGGTTAACGTCATACCGCATCCTGCTGCTTGACGATGCCACACCTTTGGCAGACTAAAGCATCGTATTGCATAGTACCAACCAGCAGATATACATAACAGTACTTGCAACACTACAACAAACTGCAGTAGTAGACCACATATACATAGAAACCCTATTACTCATGCATTTAAGTAACGACAGTGTGTTGTATAGCAGTGTTACCAGCCTATGAAAATTTGTCATGGGATATAAAAAATGTTTTCCTAGATCGAAAAGAAACTTTGGTTAGCAAAAGGTTATAAAAATTTTCGTGATGCCAGTACTAAATTATGGAAGCACAAAACTTATGGAATGACAAAGTTTCAGTTTTTAGTACGATAAAAAAAACAGAGAAATCTGTCTTAATCCCTTGAAAAAAAATTCAAATAATATATGGCAACACTATATGCGGCAGCATCAGTAACAGCAGCATTAGCACAAAATCCGGAAATTAGGTCAGTTCCGCATATTGGCCAGGCTGGCGGAGACCAGCAGCAGTAGCAACAACAACAACAGAGGCACACAAACCAGAGTTTTGAGGTTTTACCGTCCAAAATGGAAAACTTAATTTTCGGACATTCGTCCGTTGACCAATGTCTACTGGTTGAACCAACCTCTCAATTCCAACACACGGTAGTTGCATGCACGTTGCGGTTGGCTTGCTATTACCACACTCTATCCAGCTTTCTCCCTACATACAGCACAGTATGAGAAATCACGTTACAGTGTCGATGGCATTTCGATGGTTGTCGGTAGCAACGACGAGTCATTAAAATGGGAATCTAATGAAGACCGGAAGTTAGCGAGTACCAAGATTTTACTCTACGTTGCTTTTATTTATTTTTTTTTTTGGATCAGCTCGTTTATAGCAGCGTTGAGATTTTAAATGGTTTTAAAGTGGTATGAGGGATTAAAGTGGTTAAAGTAAATTTTAATGCTCTTTGCAGTAGTTTTCTGAATAAATTTTAAAATTAATTTGAAGGAGTTCAAGCAACAATTTGTTGCAATTAGTGGATGATCAAATGGTTTTTTTTTTTTTCAACTTCTTTGCAAATTGTTTTTAAAAACTACTTTTAAATAAGTTGGCTGTAGATATGTATTTAATGCAATTAGTATTTTCTTTTCTGCTTAACTTTAATCTTATCTCAGCAGAAAACTTTGCAACTTTTCACTTTTCTTTTTCCTCATTGCCTCTTAAGTTCTCTCTATCTCTCTTGCACTTCCTGCCGGTAGCAAAAATGCATAAATTTACATTGCATACTTTGCAGCATATGATTTTGCTATATAATTATTTTTCTTTAGCAATTATAAAATGCAAAAATTTTAATTAAAATTAAAATCTTGTATTACTTGTGGTCTTTCTACATTTATATATTTTAAATGCATACAGATATTTGTATGTTACAACGCAGCTACGTGTTATGATATTTTTTAATGTTTGCATATCTCATACTGCCCATATTTACTTTAAATTAAAACTATAGTTGAGCTTCTTGTTAGCTTTATGAAAATGTAACATATTTTGCTTAACTCCTTTTGTTTTTATTAATTTTTTTTTTTTTTGTAGGTAACATGTTTTCTCTTATATTCCAATAACCTTAGTTAAACTTTGAAACCACATCTATGTGCATACGAACGTACTCGTATGCATATTATAAATATATGCTAGCCAAAGTAATTAAAATGCATAATATATTATATCTTAACATACATATGTCGGAGCTGTTTTAGTCTCTGCTATTTCTTTTTCTGAAAAGGTTCGAACTGAAAAATAAAATCATATATAATAACATTTCGAATGCAAAATAAATGAATATTTCAATAAGACACTAAGTGTTACCGACTACTTCTGTAGAAAAAACTTTATAAAATCTAAATCTATTCTAATGAAACTAAGCTATAAAACAAAAGTTTTTGGAACTTATTAACTAAAATAAAATTTATTCTATCTTTACTTGCAGGACGAAAAGAATCAATTGCTCGTCACGAATGTATGGTTAAAATTGGTAAGTTATATTAAACACACTATATGTTTTAACAGGCATATACAATATATGAATAGCACCAAAATAAATTACCACTGAGGTTTATCAATTAAGAGTCAAACGCAGCAGCTAATTTGATTTTGAGTGTTTTAGACTGTGGCGCTTAGATTTACAACAATATTCTACAATTTATTGTCAGTGACAATATTAAATACTTACTTTAATTAAAAAAAATCAGCGCTTAAAGAAGAAAATAAAGTGTATGTTGCACGAATGCTGCAAGTAAATGTTTACTGTATGTGCATAATTTATACCGTGCAGTATGAGTGCTGATTTTTTGCATGTAATGCGAACGGAAGTCAATACATATGCAAACAACATATACACTGACAAACACACACATGCGATACATATACGAGCCAGCAATATTGGTATTGATAGTTTTATAAATAATTCATAAATTTAAATGGTAGCTTCTCTTAAATAACATAAAACTTTTCAATATTTAACATTCAGCTTCATTTCCACTTCCTTTATCAAAAGTGACGTAGCGAAATTTTACTGCAATTGTAGTGGTTACTGTTGGTAAACACTCACACATTTGTGGTGCATATATAAATAAATGGGTAGATGTGCTTAAGAGTTATCAGACACAAGCATATGGATAAGGAAAAGTTATGACCACAGCAGTTGTAGTTGCTATCATGTTGAGTTTATTAATGCATATACATTGGCGGAGCATACAGGGTGTGTCTTTAAGTTTGCACCAAATAAAAATGTGAACGGAAGAGATTGAATGCTTGAATACTTTTTTTTTCTCTGAAGAAATTGTGTGAAATTTTCCAAGAATAACAAAAAATCAAAATATTAAATTTTTTTGTTTGTTTGAATAATATCAGAACTTAAGCATTATTTACTGAGGCAATTTTTTCTTTCTTATTTGGATCACCTCTATGTTTTTGATTTAGTCAAAAATTAATTATCTTTTGCTTGACTATTTTGCCTACAACAAAATATTAATTTTTCTTTTATGGCAATTTTTCACTGCCATCTAGACCTAAATTACTTGGATTCAAAAATAAATAAAAACCAAAATCAAAATCAAATCGCCCAAAAAAATAACATACGAAGCGCCCTACTGCAATTGAAAAATTACTGAAATTCTCGGGCGGTTATTGGCTTATATTTTAAAGTGATGTGTTGAGTATAGGAAAATCTATATTAGATTGAATTCGCTGAAATGTGACAGTAACGCATCTCACTAGTATCAGGCTTGGTAGAAAAAAGCTATTTGCAAGCAAAAGCACCCAATGACTTTCATTTGATTGCGATACATTGATTGGTCTATGATTGAGAAAGCCACTTATTGCTCTTACAAATAGCACAATATCAGTATGGGGTACATACCTAGGTTGTCTTAAACTTTGCTCTCAGGTTTCGATGGCGACGTTCTTGAAGTCTTGGACATTCATAGAGATAATGACTTTCTGAGGTTACCTCATCCTCGATTCTGCAGTATATTGGACATTACGCCTATGAAGGACTGCTGTCAATAAGTGGATAAATTATCAGCTTAGATGCTAGTGTTAGAAATAAGACTTTCCGACTTTTTTAACATTAGAGATTTAAAGATAATTGAAAGATTAGTCACGCAAGTCAAATAAGGGTAATCAATTGATATTCAGTTTGAAGTTTCTCTTCAAAAGAGTTACTTATAATATATCTTACATCAGTAAATAACGTGTAAGACCCTGTTAATTCTACGCTATATCATTGTGTGTCTGAGTGAGTATTTGCTTGTAAAACTTTTCTCTGTTTGCATTTCCTGATAATGGATATCTGAAATTCGATTCACACTTTGGGGCTTATTTCCCTAAAAAAAAAAAATAACCATTGACTGCTGCAGTACTGAAAGTTTTTGTTTACCCCTTCCTGCTACACAAATGCCACTTTGTATTACACGCTTATATTCGTTTGCGCACATTTATCATACAAACGTTTTTTGCATTTTATTTATTCTGTCATCCCACTTCCACTCCTGTATTTCAATTTTCCGTTTCATCTTAAATTGCAAAATATTGCAATATTTTTTCCAACTTTTTCTGCAGAGTTTTAAGCAAAACTCCCTGAAGCTTTGATCAACATTCATTTTTCTTTATATCGCGTTTTCTTGCTTATGCTATCCTACCTTCTCTTTTCAACCGTTTCGTATTCTCATGTAAAATATAAAAGTGGAGTCAGAAAAGTGGGAGAAAATAAAAACCACACGCTAAAAACGTTGCCATCAACGAATGTAAAAGTGCATTTGGTTGCATTTGGCGTCCGCTAAAGTTTGTTGCGGTTATACAGTGTCGCTATGTTTTTTCGGTGTCCATACGGTTTATGCTCTTGTTGTTTTACAGTTGGCACTGTTTCTGCCAAACCACAAGGTTATTAATTTTTTTTCTGTTTTTTTTTTTTCAATTTTAATTCAATTTCCTTTCGATGTTGCTGGGATATAGTTAAAAATCGCTATATTTTACAGTAAATAAAATTATCCAATATAGGGCAATACTGGCTGGGTGGGTAATTGTTAAAATGCATTTACTTTTAAATTGAAATTGTAATGCAATGTGTTGGGATAAGGAAAAGCACTTAACAATAAAAAGGAAAAATTGCATTTAAAAACAAAAAATCTATTCGGTAAGGCACTATATTCCAAAAATTATTTATATATGTATGAAAATAGGTGAATTTATCCAGAGCTACTTGCGCCATTTTAAATAACAAAAAAATGCTTAAAATAGCTAATGTGTCCGCAAGGTCTAATGGAACGAAAAACTCGATGATAACTTTATATGTTTTTAAAAATTAGAAAGTGTCGTTTTTAAACACTCAATCGAAATGAATATTAAAAGAAAATCTTTCTCCTCATAGGAATTCAGTTAAAATTTGATAAAAACTTTTCCTCTTAATTCGGGAAAACTTAATTTGTTTTTGTGTACTATTTGCCATCCAAGCCCCATATTTAACTTCTTTATTAAATTGCTAGAATTTTGTACCTACGTTGCTATAAATCAAATTTGTTCAACTTCATAAAAACATTCTGTCTTCGCACCTTTTACAAAATATATATAAATAGCAAAAAATCATTGACGATAAAACTACAAATTTAAGCAAATCATAAAAAATTAAACATCAATCTAACAAAATGCCATCAACATATTCAATTTATCTCATAACCTCAATATTGATCAACAATCAATTAAGTGTGTCACAAAATAAAAAAAAAATCAACTAAGTGGTTGGAGTGAAACTCTACAATTTTTCAAAAATAAAAATCAAAAGGTGTACAAACCAAACTATCAATCAAATGCCAGCACAAATACTAAGTAGATAATCTGCAAAAAAAAATCACCTACACTCAAAAGTATGCTATAGAAATATAACTCAATCCTTTTTCTTTCTGTTTTCTTTTATCTACCACTCGCATCACCCACACACACACATATACACATTGCTGTCAACTACCCAACAACTCATCCCATCTCATCAAATAGGAATGGAATGACATGAATTTACGTTGGAACACATCGGACTATGGCGGCGTTAAGGATTTGCGTATACCACCGCATCGGATATGGAAACCAGATGTACTGATGTACAACAGCGCCGATGAGGGTTTCGATGGTACATATCAAACGAATGTCGTTGTACGCAACAACGGCTCATGTCTGTATGTGCCGCCGGGCATTTTTAAGTCAACATGTAAAATCGACATCACGTGGTTTCCGTTCGATGATCAAAAATGCGATATGAAGTTCGGCAGCTGGACATATGATGGATTTCAGGTTTGAAAGAATAGCATGTGTGGGGTTGAGAAAAAAATAAAAACAAACTTCATATGACTGGATGATAAAAACAAAATTTCATTTTGCATGGGGATACTTAAACTTTTCATTTTCTTAAATAATTTAATAGTTTTTTCTTTTATCATATAATAAAAATTTTATCTTTACACAAAAATATCGTTACTACTCTATGATCTCTGCACTTGACAGCTGGATTTACAATTACAAGATGAAACTGGCGGAGATATCAGCAGTTACGTGCTCAACGGCGAGTGGGAACTACTGGGTGAGTAATGTTGCATATTGGTGTGTTACAATAGGGAATTGAAATTAAAGCGAACAAAAAAAGAAGGAATATGCAAAAATTGCAATGCAAATAAAAGCAAAAATGTAGTAAAACGAAAAATAGTAGCAACAAAAGTAAACAAGAAAGTATCGAAAAATTGGTAGCTACTAAAAAATTGGTACACTACAGAAAAAGTTTTTTTCCTTGCTCCCTATGGAATTTTTAACGCTATAAAATTTTTTCAGTCGAATTTTTTAAGTTTTCTCTCTTTACTCTCAAAAGCGGAAGTTATTTCCTTTAACGGCTTTTGCTTTACTATACGTACATTTCTGCGTTCTACTTTTATTGTGAGTGTGTGTGTTCTTTTTGTATAGCATTTTGATCGTACAAATATGTTTAAGGCAAATTCTTTTTTATCAGAGAAACCAAATTTTACAAAACTTGATTGAAACAAGCGCACGTTCCAAATAAAACTTAAAGATCTCTGTCTTGCAACATGAAAAAAAATTAACAATTAAAGCCTCTCGCAATGCTGTCATCATATATAAATTAAAATAAACGGAGAAAAACAGAACACAGAATCCCTACAAATCCACAAAAATGTGTGCTAAACGTGATGTGTTTACCAAAGAGTGCGCACTACACTACTTACACCAAAGATTTATATGCAACACGTCATTGATTTTTAAATACCATCATATATTAAAGCAGCCTTTAAGGGGGTTAAGCACAAGCACCCACACATAAGATCCTTGTGTTGCCTTGTGTTATTGCACTAACACAAACAGCAAGTTGGAAACTTTTCTTGGATGCTGATTTATGTGCACATTCTGCAATTGAAAGTTTTTTTAACATTGCAACATAAAAATTATACGTTTTGTAGTCTCTAATATTAAGGGTAAAAGCAAATAGCGTTGCAATAAAAATAAAGAAATTTTATTGGTAATATATGGGCTTTTAAAAAATAGAAAGTAGTGGATTACAAATAACAATTTTTGATGCTTTTTTTTTGGTAAAATTTAAACTTATTTTACAAAATTTGCTGTAAATGCAAGCAAACTAAGAACGATGGAATGAAAAAATGCTAAACCAAGAGAATACACAAACGCAACTTTATACTTTCAAATTTTACTAAACTTTCTATAACTTTCTGCTTCTTACTGTTCATTAAAACTAAAACTAAAAAATTTCTCGATGTGCACTTCACTGCAAAATTCTAAGTTCTAATTAAGTTAGTAATTCAATTCAATTAAATGAAAAATATTGCAAAGTAATAACAAGTATTTGTTAGTAAAAAAAAACACGCCTATCCAGAGTTCTCACATAACAAATCGCTGCATATATATGTATATAACACCCAAGAATAACACTTTTTCTCACTATAAAATTAAAAAATTAAATAAAAGCGAAAATTCAAAAAAAAAGGGCGCCTAAACTTCAAGTCCGAAATAACCGCATAAATGTTTCAAATTGTAAATTTCAAATAAAAAAACTTGAGTTTTGTTAATTTTAATTTGCTTCTGCTGATAGCAAACAGAATTAACAAATATTCTTGTGTTAAAAAAAAATGTACTTTTTAAAAAGCAATAATTAAAGGTAAGCTAGCGGAAAAATATCAAAACTTTCATTTGCAAAATATCATGCCATCACTTAACTCCATAATGAGACATGGAAGTGAAAAACATTTTTCTAAAAAAAATATATACTGCCATATGATACCATGACAGCTTTTGCATATTTTTTTCCACAATCTTAGCTGCATTTTAAGCTTAAAGCATTTTTTATAATTTTTAGTTATTAATTTTATATAAATGATATCAACAATAAGCAGATATATTTAGAAAAGTCATAAAAAAAAAATTAACGAATATTTAAATAACCAATGAGTGGTATTTGAACAACGCTGTATGTTTCCGGCTTAATCATTTACCGAACAGATATTTATACCTCATAGCATATATTTCAGTTTCACAATATATCACTAACATTTCATAAAATCAGACGAAAACGAAAAAATTTATAAGAAAATGTTTATCCGCAATTAACAAATTAAAAGTCAAATAGTTTTACTTGAAACGCAAATGAAATTAAAACTTAAAACATAAGACAGATAAAAAAGTATATCTAATCAAAGCCAACAAAAAAGCGCAAAAACAAATAAATACAGAAAAGCAAATAAAAAGAGCAAGCAACTTCACAAATTAGATAGAGTTGGCCACAACGCCTTAATGTATGCAATAAACTATGTGCACCGCAAAAACTATGTAGGAAAAGACATTTAAGTTACATATAAATAAAAACAAGAAAAATACCGTTTTATGTCTGCAAGAAAGAGACAGAATAAGTTACGACAAATATCTTAAGTTTGTTGTTTTAGAATTTGTTGTTCTTTTATTTTGTTGTCATTTTCATTATTTCCGTGAAGGGAATTATTTCAACTACTCCTTTAAAGTTTTCAGCTTGTGTTTTCACAATTTATCTACTCAGCTAAAAGTTAACAAAAGAATTTCTTGCAGCTGTAAATGACATATTAAGAAAAAAATTAAGCTAAATTTAATTTCAGTTTCTTATGTATTTTTAATTTAAGTATTTTTGAATGTGATGTAAAAAGTGTTACGCCCAGCAATGAAGTAATGTGGTTTTAAGCCACGTTTTTAATCCACGTTTTCTTCTTTTTGTTTACTGTTTTACCTATTTATTTATGTCGAAAAATTGATCAGCCACAGACCTTTTAATATTTCATACTCTAATGAACTCAATTAATGCTACAATAATTCGTATAAAAATCTCTAAGTTTTACTACAGCCAAAGAGTCATATTGGCAAGAGCATTTTCAATCTGCAAAATACTTTTATTTTTTGCATTCTTATTTTCATTACTACTTGCGAATTTTGCATTCAGAAGACTCGATTAGTATCCTCTATTTACTCTCTTATTCTTTTTAATGTTTTGATTCAATAATCCCCTTTGCGTTCTTGAGAAAAAAGCTTTAGTCTTTCCGGGAATTAAAATTGACTTCGGATTTTGGTTAATAGCTAACCATACTCTTTTTTTTCTTTTATATAATATTAGAACTATAACAGAGAGTTTCAGAGTTTACTAAATATAATATTTTTTTTTTTAATTCGCAAAGCAGCATAAGTTTTTTATGAAAAATTCCGATTTAAGCTCCCATCAATTAATGGAATCCTTTTTTTAGTTATAACAATACACGTATTGTAAAAATCGCATCGAATAGCCACATAAAATAATAAAAAAACTACAACTTTTCAAACAAAAAATTTGTGTTCACTTAACTGATTTTTCCAATACATGCAGCAATTTACACAATGCAACGGAAATTTACACTGCAATGCACATAAATGTAAAATGTAATTTGTATTTTGTTGCATTGTTTTTGCGTAATTAAATTCGCATTTAATTGGAAAAATAACTTCACATACAAAAAAAAACTCAGACTTAAAGTGACTTAAATAAATACCCTGTTGGAAATTGCAAGGTGCATGATCCTAAGGAAACTACTTAATGTTTGCTATCTAACTTTTAAGCATATATGAATAGCGATTTTGTAAGGTACGAGTGAAAGGAGATGGTAAGCAGTTCGAAAATCCTTTTACGAATCCAGCAAATATTTTTAATTCTGCGCATTGTTTAAATTTTTGGGTACTATATAATTTATAGCTTAAAATAAAATATAGTTTACTTTTTGGGAGTTCTGCTTAAGTTTGGCTTTCTCCCCCCCCCCCCTTCAACCATATCAATTTTGTTTAGTACCATGGTCAAGCTGTAAGTGATACGGTTGGTTGTATCAATTTCATTTTATTTCATTATCTCGAAACTCCGCAACCATTCAACACTCTCAATGCTGTTAACTAAAATAAATAAGGTACAATAGCAATGTGGAAAAGCAATCACAATTGCTTGCCCAGGCAAATTCGCAATCAATACTCTCTGTAAGTATGCACACTGTTCCAAATGGGCACATATGCTGACATGTGGGTGTGTTTGTGCGTATTGAAAAGCTTTCAAGCTCAATGAAAAACAGCGTATATTTTTTATTTTTATTCACAATTAAATATTGAATTGATTTTTTAAAGATTAAAAGCAAATAATATAAAAGGTGACATAAAATAGTCGTTGAATTCGTTATAATTCTTTAATTTGAGAGCAAATCACTTTTATTTTTAAATTACGGCGTGCAAATGAGGAATAACATCGACCTTAACTAAATATGTGTTTCTTACAAATTATAGCTGTTTTCTGCTGAATATTTGTAAACAATCCAATAGATTTCTCAATAGATCTAGCAAAATTCAGTTCAGGCATGAATTTCTTAGCGATATTTAGTTTTCAGCTTAGAGATTTTCACTAGCATATTGCCGTCCATTAATTATACCAATTAGGTTAAAACGAACTGGGCGCTAGAAATTTAATTCGGCAATAAATTAAAGTCGCTAAGTAGCGAAATATTGCACTCTTCAAAAATATTCCATTTGGATCTATCTTACCGGAACCACAGTTGTGTATGGCTTTGCTGATCTTAAAATATGTTCAACTATCGTTCAATATTGGGCACCATTGAGGGAAGCATTTGGACTAAGACTAAGAACTGGAAAGTGGTGGATATTGTAAATAATAATATATTCATTACTGCAAGTCAAAAAATCGTAATAAGGTCCACAAACAATCTCTTACATATCTGCTGATATATTATGTATCATTTAATAATAAGTGCTGTCCATCTTATTTGTCAAATTCTGAAAAACAGAAACAAAAAAAGATATTAAAATAGGCAATTTAAAAAAGTTTTATAAATGAAATTCTGCTCCATCGTATATAATAAAAAACTCACTACATTTACTACAATAACATCAAGTGGTTAAATACAAAAATGGAATACTATTGACCCGTAATGAAAATCATTCATTAACTGAAAAAACACCACAAAATGCAAGGATTAATTTAAATTTATGTACAGTTAAAAATTCAGAAAAAGTCATTTTATGTTTCACATTAATAAATCAATAACAAATAAAAGCTTTTTACACTTTTACACTTTAACACATTGTTTGTCAGCAGATTAATTCATTGCAGTATGCGTATTTATCACAGGATTATGTCACAAAGTACAAACAAAAAAATGTAAAAAAAAACTTACGCGTTCATCGTCATACTTAAGCAAATAAAAAACATTTTTTTACTATACCGATCATTGTTGGGCCGAAAAAAAATAATATCAATTCTAAATTATCGAAAATTACCGAGCAAGCAAGAGATTGATAAGTATAGATAGAACTTGAGTTCCTTCAGCTCCCTGCTGATAATAGTAACCAGATTACTTTTTTATTATTTTTCAGACATAAAATACTCAATCACCATACTTAAATAGCCCAATAGATTTAATTTTTTTATAGCAGATAAACTTTCACTCTCTTTCACCAAGTTTTTGCTAACATCAACTTTTGCTTTAGTTTGATTTTGTATATATGTACATTTATTACTCTTTCATTTATATCTCTTTTTTTATTTGAAACTTGAAACTTTTACTTAATTTTTGTGGTCATCGAATTTAGAATTTATTTATTTTTTTTTTATATCATTTTTTTTTTTTTTTGTAACTTAAAACTTTTACTTAATTTTTGTGGTCATCGAAATTTATTGCTTTCGCCTGCTACAACTTCTGTAGAAAAAACTTCACTTTTTTTTACATTCAAACTAATCCCACCACTGAAAGGTAAACTCTTCAGTTTTAATTCTACAGTTGTGCGCCCTGATTAATGGAAAACTGTAAAACTTTTGGCAAACGAAATAAAAACCTAAACAATTTGACAAGGATTTCTTTTTGTAAGCACTTAGTACATTTTTCAAGTAATCAAATTGTAGGTAACGAAAAAAATTTTACACACGTGACGTCATTTAGAGAAGTTTAATTTTTTTGAGAATATTTGTTTGATAAGTACATACATACATATGTATGTACAATACATTGAGGAAAATTTTAGGAGAGTTTGAAAATCAAATTTAAATGCTGCTATCAATTAAAAATATGAATTTAATTTATTGGTAAGGATAATTTTTATAATGAAAAGTCTTGAATATGCATTTCTTAAGTTGTAGCTATTAAGTTAGTGCTGAGTAAAATTTTATTTATTATTTTTATTATTTTGTTTTTAAGCTTAAAACACACTGCGGTGATGAGTTGACACAAGAAATACACATATTTTAAGAAGAAAAAAAATAAATTCAATATTTTTAAATCATTTATCATATATGATTTAATAACACAAATTTCTCTACAGCACCACATGATTTACTACAAAAATTTCACATTCATAGCATATATCACACACCAAACTTTTTTCCTACATAAAAAATAACTTAAGCAATCGCTTATTTGAGATAAAAACACTATAACATAAGAATTTAATTTAAAAAGTATTTCATTATGAAAATTGATATTAAATATTCCTATTCCAAGCCTTGATACATACATACATATCTTTATGTGCAAACAAATCAAGTCTGGAAAAAAATAATTTTTCTATATTTGATTAATGTATCAAGCTTGGAAATTTTGAAGATATATGGAAACTTCCGCCAAACAATTTTCATTTATGTTATGCTACAAACATTCAAGAGAAGCAACTCTTTCTAATGGAATACTTTTTAAATTATATTTTTCAAAAGAAATAATATGCTCAAGTACAAAGACTTAACATATAACTTTAGTCAAATGCTTCTTAAATTATTTACTTTCAAGGCTGCTAATAATAATAAAAAAATTGCAAGAAAAAATACTACAAAAACTTGTTGCTCGTTTATGCATAGAAAAACAATATAATCGCAAGCATAAAATAAGAACGATAATTTTTAACATACCAATCTTTAATACTTTGTATATAAACTTTCATTACTCCAAAGTCTGATTAATTTTTATGACAAAATGCATAAATCATTGCCTTACTCATGCAAACATTTTATGACTTTCCAACTTTAGGTGTACCCGGCAAACGTAACGAAATCTATTACAATTGCTGTCCAGAGCCGTATATTGATATCACATTCTCCATTATTATACGACGACGTACGTTGTATTATTTTTTTAATTTAATTATACCGTGTGTGTTGATTGCATCGATGGCGCTGCTGGGTTTTACGCTGCCACCAGATTCAGGAGAGAAATTATCTTTGGGTAAGTATAAAGTAAAACCTTTAAATTATTTATGTAGAATTAATTGCGAAATATATTATAATGCACATTTAATGAATCAAGAAGAAAAAAAATATATTAAAAGATTAAACTCGCTGCTACTTAAAAGCCCGCCAGCATTTAAGGTTATCTCATTATAAGCTCAGTTTTAATTTTACCCTAAATCTACTACTACTATTGCAGCTGCTTTTTTACTGCTATTTCGTTTACTTTGAGCGTACTTTCTCCTTGACCAATTATTTTGCCTTAAACTTGTTATATCTTATAAATTATTCAATGCTTGCGGCAAAGGACCTTCACACACTTAACATACAAATTGTTCTTCGGGGCAGCCTAATTTAAATGAATAGCTGATTAGTGAATGAGTCAGATTGAATGACCCAACGACAATGATAGCGACCGACGGACGACAGTGAGTGTTTCAATATTTAAACTCCTTCACAAATGATAAAACAAAGAAAATTTCAATAGCGACGACAACGACAACGACGACCACAGCAAACCACATACATACATACATACAAAAGGCTACTTTTGTTAATAATGTTGATACTTGTAGTGATGTTGGTGGTAACTGCGACAATTTGACTCCTAGGCGCTTTACGAATTCTATACACAATGCCAAGGACCAACAAGGACATATCGTTGGACAAAAGGAAAGTACAGAGTTTTAGTTGACCTCACTTCAGTGCTAAACTTAATGACGTAATTTTCGAATGAACTCTTTATGAAGTGGGACATCTACTTTTTTTAGCTCTATAACTTGTATCTCTTCGCTAATATTTTTTATTGCCGCAAGTTGCAATTTTTAAAATTCACCAGCAATTAACTACCATGCATATACATATACCTAAGGAAGAGAAAATTAATGTGAAAGTATGTTAATTCTTAACTCGGTATAAAATAAATGGCGTTTGGATGGAATAAATATTTTCTTTATTTACAAGTTTTCTTAGTAGTTAGGGAGCTGGTGAACATGTAAGGTACATGATTTTATCGTAGTTGATATTACTGCAGCTTTCACCACCAATTAATCATGGCCTTTTGTTTATTTTTTTTTCAAACACCGGGGTAATTAAAAATCAAATGAACGCAGTTTGAAAACTGACAAATAATATTTGACAATCTATTGAATTGAAGCTATTAAAACTAAAACTTTCAATTATATAGCAAAGCAAATAACAGCAATTGCTCTAATTATGCTGCGCCATATCTCTTCTTATCTCTTAACTTCCAGCATTGCTCAAAATCCTTTTGTGCGCTAATCCTCTAAGTCAATTTACTTATTCACTCATACCAGCCTGAATGTTCAGCAACTAATTGAATGTTGCTTAGCCTTCCCCATACAATTATTGCATTGACCAAATGAAACCACATACACTTAAAGCGTTTACCATCATTGTATTGCCCTATTGTATTCTGCCGAAATGTCCTGTTGTTGTCCATAGTGTTATCACTAATTGTTTTCGATTTGTATTGAATGCTGCCTGGTATTAAGGTGTAATTTGCATACATTTGCATTAATCATTGTTATAAGAAATGGATAGTCGTCGCGTGTTAGTGTTGGAAGTTTTAATTAATACTTCTTTTTTTTCTTGTGAATAAGAGTGTTGCTTAAGCTTTGAAGCTAAAAAATTCTTAAAAAAGATCACTTTCGAAAACTTAATTTTACTTACAGCACTTACATAGTGCAGAGTATAAAGCCCATGTATTTAGCTGTGAACTTATCATTCCGTCTTAGCTCAAGTTCCTCTGCTCTTAGCTCTTAGCTCTTTTGCTTTATAATTATCACTGCATTTTGCATTAAGCCCACATAAGCTTTGAAGTAACAATAAAAACTTTCTCCACAATTACAGGCTCTTTAGTGGCATCAGCAACAACAACAACAGCAGTAGATAGCATGAAGCAGAAAGAAACCGCTTTTCTTTAACTAAAACTATGCAATGAAAAATGCAAATAAAAACCGCCAACAAGTTTACATTAATTTAAATCCACTTAAGCAACGCTAACACTTCACGTTCCTAACCCAATGCGCTGCTCAACCAACACAATTGTTACTTCGCCCTATAATGCTACTTTCACTCCCCCACCTATTTGTATGCCATTTCTCTATTTCTATTGCTTTCTCGCTCTTTTCTTAGCAAAGCTTTTAAGTACTTTGAAAAGTATTTCTAAAGTACTGCGAAATACATCGCATTGCGCTCTGCGAATTTAAAATTTTTTTCTTTTTATTTTTTTTACTCTCTGGCTGCCATTAGCAATGCGATTGCTGACTGTAGCTACGTGAAGTTGAATAATGTTCTTGTGGTGTAGAGTCTGGGGGAACTTAAAATTTGAATTCACCCCTTCGTAAGTTGCAAAGCTATTAGGAAAGCATATGCGCGCACTAGAGCAGCTTCAGGAAATAATATACTCAAGCGGTTTCACTTTTATTTTTATTGGGTTTTCAAGTGATTGCGGCAACAAATAAATAATTATTTGTTTTTAACTATGCAACTATGACAGTAAATGTCCTTTGGAATAATTTACTGGAAATTAGGAAAACTTTATTGCATTAGCCAAGTTCTTAAATAAAAAAGAAAAGTTGTTAAACGATTATATGAAAAACTCCGTAGTTTGTAGATGTTACGTCCTCTCTTTGAAAACTTCCCCTCCTAGGAGACATATTTAAGAGTTGATTTTGAAGTTTATTTTAAAACTTAACTATGTCGTTTAGTATAAAGATGCACAAATAGTTTTCAATGTTTGTCTTGAAAGATTACTGTACTGTATTGTATCATAGAACTATTTAAATAAGTTATTCTTCCTCTTTATTTTTCTAGGCGTTACCATATTGCTCTCGCTCACTGTCTTTCTGAATATGGTTGCTGAGACGATGCCCGCCACATCCGATGCTGTACCACTTTTAGGTAAGACTTTCCTGTTTACCAAAAATCGTTTTACTTTGTTCCAGTTTGGTTTTAAATTGAGTTCCAAATCAATGTGTATTTTTGTTTTGTGTTTCCAAATATTTAATGTAAATGTATTCATTGTATATCGAAGCTTAAATATTTAAAATTTGAACTAAGCAGCTTTTTAATTTTGCTTTACTATACTGTCGTCATTCATCTAAAGAGTAATACTAGAAATTCATTATAGAAAAACTAAGAATCCTCATAACTTTTGTCATCAACTAAGTAAAATATTGAAATCATCAAACATTCAAACTGTTCATCGTCTGTTCAATTAAACCGAGCGCGCTTGTTGTTTCTATCGCATAAACACGCTCTACCAAAGCTTTTTCTCTCACACTCTCTTTCTTTCTCTGTATATTTCTTCACAGTCTGTTTACAGCGTTTACTACAGCTTTAAAAAAAAACTGCATTTCTTTAAAACTTAAAACTAAGTTGATGATTTTATGATATTAAAACTTTGACACTAAAACTTAAAAAAAAAAAGAATAATAAATCTGACAATTTATTAAGAATACAATAGGTGATTCTACGGGTTGCAGACTATCGCTTAAGTGTTGATAGCCTGAAACTTTTGGAGCTCCAGCAAAAATAAAAAAGATGAAAAAAACTTAAAACTAAAACATTGATTGAAAATTTACCCTTTAAAAGTTGTTAATATGCACCGTTAAAGAAACATTAATGAATTAAAGTTATAAATTGAAAACAATTAAAATGTTAGGTCTCTTTTAGAAAGTATTAAACTCTCCCCTCATGTGTAATGCCCTGCCCCTTGTGACATTTTGCGTTTCATTTTGAAATTTTGCACCACATCAATTTTGCATGTACTCACTTAAAAATTTTGTTCTTCATTACATTAAAACTTATAAATTACATATATATTTTAATTACATAACTAGTTTAATTGAAAATAAAAGCCAACAAGTGAAAACGTTTTCAAAATTGTAAATATTTTTTAACTTTTTGTAGCTTAGGCATTTCCTGAAACATTCCAAATATTCTTATTAAAAGATTTTTAGATGTAAGATTCATACAAAATTTTCCTGGTTCATCAAAAATCAAATCTTGTTCATTGTCATATGGCATTACTACTATAAAGTCTCGTACAACAAACTAGATCTCTAAAAAAAATTAAGCAACTATATATGAGCTATAACTATTACATTGTCAAGATAAGGCATACCATTTTTGTTATTCCGTCTCGAACAAAAGCGAAAAAAATGCTTATCGATCTGCTATTACTTATACAGAAGTCAAATGAATCTAGTCGTAATCATTTTGCATGTCTACCTTTAAGATCACAGCAACCACAACCGAAACGTTAGATCTATTAAGATAAGTTTTTGATATTAAAGTTTCTGAGTGTCATTGGATATGACTGGAATCTCCAATAATATTTTTCTGCCCACGCAACATCTTTCTGCGTTTTCGTTTTTTTGTCTATTATCAGCCACCGATATTTATCCATCCAAATTTTAAGAATGTTCCTAACCAAATCTGCAGTCTTAGATAAGCGAACCAGTTTGAAGGAGAAACAGCTGTAGCTGCAACATCGCCTTCTACTATGAAATTAGAATCATTATGATCAAAAAACTCAGAACAAAGCTAGTCGTTGGAGGTCCATTTAATGTATAGGTAGAATTTATTTCCCAACTATATTTAAGGTAAGCGTTAAAATAGTGTAATTTACCTATTTTTCCTGTTATTTACCTGACTTAGCTGGACTTCACAATTAATTTAGAGCTGGCACTTGAATTCTGATATCTATACGGAAACTGAGTTCCACATAAATTTTGTAGGAAATGAAAAGTTTTTAAAGAAATAGTACCTACCAAAATAGATGGATTTCTGGAGAACTCTAACATGATACTTTAGCAATAAAAATAGTATCAATTTTGGTACTAAAGTACCGTCAAGACGCGTCTGTGCCAACACTGCTACCTACCTTGATTAGAATATCATGATTTCATTTGTAAAAATATTTAGATACAATTTTGAAAACGAGTAGAAAAAATTAAATTTTTTTAGAAAACATACAAAGTAGGAAAATTAGATTATTTAAAGTAAAATTCGAAAAATTTTAATATTTTGACAACTTAAAAAAAAATTAAATGGTAAAAATTTTAAGTAAAAAGTATTAATGTAGCAAGTTGCTTTAAATAAAAGATATACATATTTACATAATTGTTTCATGTACCACATAAATATCATAGATTAATAAATTTTTGAAATTAATAAAACTTAAAGTAAAATTTTCCAAAAATATTCTTTTGCTCATATAAAGTTTTTCTTAACATTTCTATCGCTGTCTATAACATGCCATACTCTTTTTACAACATACTCCTTTAAACATTTCGTTAACATTTTTAAAATTTTAATATTTTAAAATAAACATTTAAACTTCTCAAATCTTATTGTCTATATCTTTTAAGTAATCAAATTGTTTTCAATATTTCATTAATACAATAAAAGAGTAAACAATAGTTTTAAACATTTACACTAATATATACACAATTATAAATAAAATAAAATTTTTTTGCCTTAACCCACATATATAATGCTAGTAATAAATTGCTAGCGACTCTTTTTTTTTGCTTAAAATTAACGTAATTAATATATTAAATAAAAAAAATCTGTATATAATTTATTTTTTTCAACTTTCTTTCTTTATATTCTCCCATGCTCACGCCCTTAAAACTATGCTTTACAATAAAAACACAACAATTTCGAAAATAAAACAAAAAATATTTGAAACCAAAACAAAACACAAATATGGAATAAATATCATTTTATTACACCCCAACAAATCAATACAATATTATCTGCTATAAAAAAAAAAAAATGAAAAAATATATAAAAAAAATTATATATACACGCCCAACCAACCAACAGGTACATATTTCAATTGCATAATGTTTATGGTAGCTTCATCCGTTGTGTCAACGATTTTAATATTAAATTATCATCATCGAAATGCTGATACACACGAAATGTCCGAATGGGTAAGTCAACCAAAGTCAAATGCAAAATAAATAAAAAAAAATTCAAAATATAAAGAGAATGACCCACTATCAAACGCATACAACAACTTTGCTATAAAAAGAAGAACAAATTTTTGATTCACGACAAAAAAAAATAAGCGAATTATTGATTAGTAGTTGACCGCAATGGATTTTGAGCAAATTGGTATACATATGTTATAGCAGCGGTCATGCTGAGCAGTAATATATATGGAGTTATAGCTGCGTAAGTGCAATATTTTACGAGCTACAGCGAACTGAAAAGATTTTATGGCGTAAATGAAAGTTATGTAGCATAAACGCTGCGTTTGAGTTAAGATTTAAGTGCAAATATTTTGTTTCAACAGTTTAGTATAGGTCTTGGGCTTTCAAATAATATTTCTATATTTCAAAAGGATTAGAAAAACTGTTGTTGTGTTGCTATCTTTAAACATGTACGTTCTAAAAATTTCAAAAGGCGCTATCTCAAGTACCATTGTTTTAAATACTTGCACTTACATATATATATTCTTACTCAACATGTCAGCCTCTATAACACATTTAAAAAACATAATTGATTTTTAAAGTTTTCCATTGGTCATTTCATTAATAATTCATAGAAAGCACAAATTCGAAACAGCAAAGTTGCTATAAAATGCATACGAAGAAAATATAGGAAAATATGAATTTTATAGTTAATGTTGTTGTTACATAAATACATTTTACTTGTGTTCATATTGATGTTAGTGTAAACGTATAAATATTGTTGTTGTTGTTGTTAGAAAATTACTTCACATCACAGCCGCAATATGTTAGTTAATGAATTATCATCCAATCAAATTAAATCAAATAAGCAATCACAATTATCATCAATATACTTACTATAAAAAAAAAATAAAAATTAAATATCAATTATAGCAAGTTTGCAGCAAAATGTGTTTTTATAGCTATTCGAAAAAAAACTGAATATTAAAAATCAAAAAAAAAAACCAAAAATTATGCCTCAACGTCTACTATAAAATAATTTATGTAATGAAAAATATCGTAATGTTGATGTTGGGCTTAAAAATGCGAAAAAGAAAAAAGCAATGTTGGCGCGCTGACTTTTTCATCATCAATATAATTCACAATCATTTCGTTTATAGCAATACAGTTACTTACTACTGTGACTACTATTTGTCATGCTTGCTTTGCTTTTACATATTTTCATATATATCATTGTTATTTTTTTATAAATATATATTTCTGACCATGGCTAATATATAATTTTAGTTTTCAAGAAAAAAAATATGTTTATTTTAAGAAATATAATTTTTTATTTGTACAATATTACTTGGTTGCGACCTTTCATAATTTGATTTCCCTACTAACTGTGTCAGCCTGATCCATCAATAGAATGTATTTACTTTGAAAAGTAAATGTTCTATAATTTAATATTGTTTCAAATAAATCAACACACCGTTTTGTTGACAGCATGGAATACGTTTTCCTGATACCTCACCTATATATTTTACTGTAAAATGGTCGCAATATTAAACTCTACTGAGAAAAATATTAATATTATTTTGACCCAGACAGTTCCTTTATAGAAATTTTCCTTACATACCTACATTTTTGTTGGGGTCTTATTGAACTCTATTTGGAAAACATTAAAAGTTAAAAAATGATTATTGAAATGGTTTTCTATAAAATTTTAGTTTTCGATGAAAACAATAAAATTTTTAAAATAGTTCTTAATATGGTTAGTCCAGACCCAAGGTGATATTTTTAAGTATTTTTTCAAAAAAAAATATTGTTTTGTCAACAATCTATGGGAAAGTCGGAATCATATACGCCAAAGCTCATCTAGAAGGTACTTGCCTCGTTTTTTTAAAGAGCTTAAGTCTTAAGCAATAATCAAATTATATCTGGCCCTTTTTGAAGAAACCGAGCTTCTCTTCCACATCTCAAAAATTAGTATTTTTATTAGAGCAAATTTTGTAGACAGGATGGCACAGGCACAATTTTTCTAGCTCTATTCGTTGCAGGGCTATAAAGCTTTAAATATTTTTCTATTATAATTCGATACATGAGAAAAAAAATTCCATTGATCCTGTTAAATTTGAAAAGCGACGTAGAGATTGATTACTATTGAAATTTGATTGTCCTTTCCATAGATATTGGCAGAAGAATATTTTAGCCTACAACGCCAACAATTGTCACTTTTGTAGCCCTTGGTATATCGAACCCATAAGCAAAATTTCAGCTTTGATCAGAAATCGATCCAACGTTCTAACTATATGTGATATATGTATGTATTGTTTACCTGAAATGATTATAGCGAGATTTTACTAAACACTAATTGTTAGTCATACTTTTTTCGAATCAATCGAGGAGTGCATACCCAAAACTAAAACACTCTTCGTTGTTGACTTTTGGCAATCGCTTTGGTTAAATTTTATATCAAGTTTAAACTCACTTTATTCACTTCACATCATTAAGACAACGTCACCAGCACATTTAATCGGTATTGGGTACTTCCTTCAAGTACTTTTCTATACAATTATTGTCAATAATTGCCTATTGCGAATTTTTGCTCTGATGAAACACAAGTGCAACACTTATAAGGATGATAATATGCCGCGAGCACCATCTTTGCATGTCCTTCATTGAAACGCACAAAAATTCGCACCAATTAGTTAGCACTTAAAGTAAAACTATATATTTACAAACCTATATATCAGTAAATAACTTAATCAGTTAATGTTATTAGTTATAAAAGCATTTTAATTTTAAAACCAAATTTGTAGCATATGATACTCTTCAAAGAAAAAATTCTGCTTCAAGTTGCCAATAAATTACCTGCTCTATACATGGCTCAAATTTTACACGTCTTTAATTTTACTGGCCCGATAAAGTTCCTCAATCACATGTATTTATCCTTAATTTGACAACCTTTCACAATCAGTAAAAAAAAATATAATATACAGCCTATCATTACTCATTTATGCCTTTCAGATATTTTTATTTAATTTTATCACGAATGCAACATGAGTTGGCACTGCTATGAAATTATGCCAAATTCCCAGGTAATAAAGGAAAACCTTTACCATGTTGACTGATTTATATGGCACGCCTCACTGCCCAGATTCGTATGTAATTTACATTACCAATATTTTATGTATGAAGAGCCAAAAAGCGCAAATTTTTAATTGAAAATTTAAATACAGTTAATTGCGTATGATGTATGCAATGCCACGCCTACTAACACACATCCAGTAAGAAGGCAATAATGGAAAATGTCATCACAATGCGGTTGAGCTTGGTTCGCAGTAGCAAGTGTGCTTCATTTAGCAGATGATAAAAATTTTAAAATGCAAAAAGGAAAAAGGAAAAATTCAACCATGTCCTTAATGAGCTACGTGCAACTATACACAAGTGCATTCGTATGTATGTGGGTCATCAATTAAAAATTCCTCTTTTTCTACTGCAATATAAAGCTTCATTTTAAGCCACAAGTGAACATTATAGTTTTTTTTTTTTGTTGAGCCATTTCGTTGTTTACGTATTTAATTGAATTTATTGTTGGTAGCAATGCTTGCATTTGGATTATATATATGCGGGGTTAAAAATGTATAGCCATTGTTATTGTTGTCATTACTTTTTGACACTTGGTGGTACTAATGGGTTAAAATACCAACTGAAGAGTAAATCGCATAATTGATATTTTAAAAAAGGCTTCCGCGCGATATCGACATAATGGCATTGATGAGTCGGTTTTAATTAATGGATTTATTTTTATATTATAGGAAACCTCAGTAGAGTTTGAAATGTAAATTCAATGAGAAAATTTAAGTTGGAAAACATTACACCGAAAAAAGTTGTTTATGGAAAATCACTCAAAAAAAATCATTGAAAAAATTTAAGAATAATTTACGTTGAAAATTTTAATTGAAGAAAAAATCATCCTACGACTTTATATTGAGAAAAAATAAGATCAGTTTTCGAGTTAAGGGGAAAACTTTTTAAAAATTAAAGAAAAATCTCTCAATAAAAATTTTCGTACCTTTCGCATCATAGAATCGTTCCTAAATATGATATAACTTTTCCAAGTTTATTAAACACTTAATACAATCAAAACGTTCACTTACTATTTTGACGTGACCTCAGTTTAAGTTTGAATAATTTTGGAAGTTTGCCCCAATTCACATCTTCTGCCACACAGATATCTCCGCCCATTCAAAAAAGCAATAAATTTACGCCAACTTGACAAATTTTCTCTGCTATTCAATTCAAATTCGATATGCGGCCAAAACTACAAAATCACTACCAAAAATTTTATTAAACTTTAAATGGAAAAAAAACAAGCTTTCGTGAGCACTATAAAATTGAAGATTTATATGCATGAACTAGAAAAAAAAATCGAAAACTATTGACAGTTTGAAGTGAATTGAAAATCATTCGATTACACTGCAGCAACGCAATGCCGCCCAAGTTGTCCGCCTTGCAGTATAACAAGCCCCTACATAACTCACCTAACCAGCCAACCTAACTTGACTTCACAATTGTTTGTTATCCTTGTATATCTTTAAAATTGCATGTTCATTCGTTGAACAAATCGACAAATGCAAATTTTGTAAGAGATTTTCCTTTTTATTTTTAAAAGCAGCGCAGCGATAACATATCAATTGATTCAGAATACGCTGGCTATACGTTTAAAGATGTATGGTATAGGAATAGTGGAGCAAAATATCGAAATTTTGATGAAAAGTTTCAATGGTTTCCAATGTGGTATAATTTTGTTGCTTGTCATGAATTCGTTTTTATGCGGCATTTGTAGTCAATGTGGCTTTATGCCAGATGTTTCAAAACAATATCTACCAAAAAGTCATATTGGATGAACCAAACCTATTGAGAAATTTTTATATTGCCTTAAAGTTTCCGGGGTGTTGCAAATCCTTTGAGAAATTATTTGATAGACATACATATAAGTGTGTACATCCAAAACTCTAAATTTTCCAAAATTTCAGAAAAATCTTCAAGTGTCTAAAGTCCTTGATCTTCTAGGCAATGCGAGATCTATGATTTTGAGGGCTGCTTTTTATCAATTCTTTAAGAGTCTCTAAGTCTTGAAGGACTTAATGCGCTTGGTATTTGAATTTTTTAGAATTTTTTGTTTGATACCATACCAGCCAATTTTGTTTAGGAATAAAAAAGGCTTTGACAATGGCAAAAAGTAATCCCATACTATTTTTAATTATTTTCATATTGTCCCACCGTTTAGCGGCCAACGGAAGCTTAAATAATATGACGCTCACGTTGAAAGCGGGCGGTGATATACGGGTGAATGAATATCTTGGAGTCAGGCAAATATTGAAAGCTTGAATTTTACTTAACTTTTATTTTGTTAGTGCTTTTCGTTGTTCAACTCAAAACTAAAATCTATTCAATAGCATTGGCGTTTCCTGCTTTATTTTTATCTACTCCTTTGCATTTTCAATTTTATGTTAAGGATACTTTTTGAGTTTACCTTTGCTGAGGCTGCTTAAGTGTGCGGTATTGGAAATTGCTTGTACTAATAGCATTGGTACCGCTTGGTACCAATACTATTGCCACTGAAGATAATACTGAAGCAACAGCACATAAGTTGTTCGGTTATCGAAACTTTGTAATATCAAATGGCAATTTTAAGGATTTATATTACATAGTTTATCAGTTATTCATGTGATTTTGTGTTCTTTGTCGTGGGTATGAATAGCATTCCTTCAGGAATTCCTTTCTTGCAATAAGTAAAGCTGTTGTCCTTTGAATTGCATTTCGTGCACAAAGATTTATTACATTTCCAGTGCAATTTATAGTTATGCGATATGAAGACAAACGATAAGCGAACATTTGTGGTATTAAAATTCAAATCTTGTTATCGTGCTTTACTCTACTTCGATTGCAGTTCTTAGATATGTAAGTAGATGTAAGTAAAATCCTTGGTATTGTTCCAGTTAGTATATTGAACTTTGGCCACAAGCGTATTATGAAGATACATATTTATGTGCTATCAATCATATTTTGTTTAAGCATTGGTTGGGAAGAAGGGAAGAAATTGTATGTATGTACAGTTGGGTATTATTATGCAAATGCATTTGTATAGATTCAATTAATTACATTTATATTTTTATAAATGTTATTTGCTTTTTAAAATGAATTCCTTTCATTGAAGCAATTTTTATATTTAATCTTTTTTTAAACAAAAATATGAACTTTGAAACATGAAAAGGAAATTTAAAGAACCAATATTTATGGTGAATAAAAATAAAATAAACTACTGCACTATACATATATACAATAGAGTGGTTCTTTTTTTTTGAAGCTGAGAAGGAGTACTTTTATCTCTTCCATAAAAACCTTGTTTTATGCCATTAACTGAAGTTTTGGTTTTCTCCCTTTAACTTAGAACTGAGTACAAAAGGTCTACTTTGGAAGACCTGTTCATTTCATAACAAAACAATGCAATCATAAAAGAAGTTAAGAAGGCCTCCTAATAGACAATTATTTTCAACAACAAAATATTAAAAAACTCTCGTTATCATAGCTTTTCTGTGAATCGTTCATTAAAACCCGCATTAAAAGATTAGCACTGTGTGCTTTCAAAGTTAATTTAACACTGCAGAGAAAAGTATGTATGTAAAAAAATTGATAACTTTGACATTAACGTACTCATATCCATTGAACTTATACCTATAACGTAGGTTAATGACGCTCAGTCAATTTTTTGTAACTCATACGTCATGGTTAAAATGTTAAAATGGTTCCCAGTAAGACTTTTTTCTATTTTTAACTAAATTAGATTTAATATTCAAGCAAATGCAGCAACAACTTAAAACGTTATAGCTTAAGTGGAAATAATTTTCTAAAATTTTGTTTAAAACAAATTCTCTTCTAAATATATCTGGCAAAACAATGCTTTACCTATCTGTATTACCAGTAATTTAACTATCTTAAGTTCTGAAATATCTTAACTTCTGTACATTTTGTTATTCAATTGACAGACCCAACGTTCTGAGATAATACAGCTGAAAATATTCTTTCAAATTTTATATCCAAAAGCTTTCATGGCTATTGTTCTCTATTCCAAAATATACAAAACCACTTAAAAAATCTCATATTTCTTTATATAAATGGCCACTAAATTATATTTAATATGTATTATATTAAGTTTGACTTTTTTTTAATTTCAACATCATCATGATTTGCGCACCTCATATTCGCACTTATTGACAAAGTCAGCGCGCCCAAAAATATGCTACAAAATTTTATTATTTTTTCTGTTTTATGATTTCCTTTGCATGGTGTTGTTCCTATTGTAAATATATTTGTGTGTGTGTGAAAAAAGATACTCTTGTTTTTTAACGAACACTATGATGAAAAGAAAATGTTCAAAACTGTAAAAATATTCCAATCCAGCCATAAATCACGTGTTACCATATAGCAAAAGAAAAAAATAATTGTACTATAAAATAAAAGAAAATCGAAAATCTTAAACATAAAATCGTTGCTATAATATATGACTTTTCTATGCAAATTACCGCCCACAATTCTTCGGCACTTACTTTTCTATTTTTCTTTTTATTGTTTGTGTTTTTTAATATTAAATGCAACTTTTTTCTTTTCAAAAATAATTTAAAAATAAAATCCCTACATACACCCTACCAACAACAAACATCAACTGCTATGACCAACAATGTAACGTAAAAATCCATAAATACAAAGATACGCATCGTCTTTTTATGTTGGCTACCATGGATACTACGTATGAGTCGTCCTGGTAGACCATTAATTTTGGAATTTCCAACAACACCATGTTCGGACACATCATCGGAAAGGAAACATCAAATACTGTCCGATGTTGAGCTTAAGGAACGGTAAGTTATTATTTCATTTTATTGCTAAAGATGTTGAGCTATACAAACATATTATGAATGCGTCAGCTTATAAATAAAATCTTCAACTTTATTTTAGTTCTTCGAAATCGTTGCTTGCTAATGTGCTCGATATTGATGACGATTTTCGTCACAATTGTAGACCAATGACTCCTGGAGGAACACTGCCACATAATCCAGCTTTTTACCGTACTGTATACGGGTAAGATGAGTGCAATCGTATTGGTGGCATGGAATTGCACTCTTGGCTTTTCATATTTTTTATTGAGTTTTCAAAAAAATAGACTAAATTTTTAACAATCTTTTCCTTAACAGCCAAGGCGACGATGGTAGCATCGGCCCTATAGGCAGCACTCGTATGCCCGACGCCGTATCACATCACACGTGTATAAAGTCATCAACTGAATATGAATTAGGATTAATTTTAAAAGAAATTCGTTTTATAACCGATCAGGTAAGCTTATTCTGTTAGCCAATTAATTTCGGAAAGTAATATAATTATATTGTATATATAGTTATTATATTATAATATATGCTTTTTTGGCAGTAGAAAATTTTATTTTTGCGCATGTTTTTACGCAATTTTCTTAAACTAAGTTCCAGCAGTCTTTTCAGAGAATTCGTATAGATAAGATTCTATTTTTTGAATATTGCTTAGTTAATTATTTAAGTAGTAGAGAAATTACACCACAATTCTACTACAGTTTTTGTGCAAAAAGACAAATAATATAGCATTAAATTCGCTAATAAAAATCTTACATCAAAGAATATGATAGGTAAAATATTCAAAAATTTCAGAAAATTTTTGTTTCGAGCGAGGTAAAATTTTTTTCGAAAATTGCACTAAAGATTGTCTGATACAATATACCATATGGTTGCAGTGTACAGCCCTTTCTTTTTAAAAAAGTTCATTGCTTTCAGCTCTGTCGATAGAAATAGAAATCATATATAGTGTTTATTCTGTATAGTATATCTAAAATAGTGAGTGCTTTTGTCTTTTTGTTAAATACTCAAATCAATTAACGTTCATTAAAGACATCGGACTTCCATCCAATATTAGTTTTTCAAAATAGCACATATCCAACAATTGAAATTAAAGACCTCTTTAGGCAGCAATAAAAAAAAGTTTCCAGTCTTCGCTTCACTGTGGCTTAAGTGTCCTGGATAGATTGAGCTAATGCATTTTTCTTTTCTTATTCTGAGTTACTTAAGATTTTTTTTTTACTGACATTAAGATGTTATAACTTACTTCAATTCCGATTTTGCATAACTTAAGACAAATACAAAGAGAAGTCTATAAGCAGCATGAGGTTCTACAAAACTTCGCCCATAATTATTGAGCATGTAATAAAAAATTCATTCTATACCTATATCAGATACTTAGAACAAAGTTAACCCAATTTTAGTGCAAATTTTGTGTTCCTAGCAATTAAGGTTTTTAGTTCATATATTTGAAATTAAAAGATTATGGTACGAAATGTTTAGTGACGCATTTCAATAATTTTTGACAAAAATAAAAAACCAACAAAAATGTTTTGTTTTTTCTCTCTTTTCTTATTTCTATCCTAATATCAATCATTCGATTTTTATATTTAAAAAAATACTCATAAATATTTTCCCAAAATATGTTTATGTTGAATAAACATTAAAAAATACAAATAAACGCACATACTTACCTGACTAATAGCTACGTAAAGAAGACGAGGACAATGACGTTGCAAATGATTGGAAATTCGCAGCTATGGTCGTTGACAGACTGTGCCTTATCATATTCACAATGTTCACAATATTAGCCACAATAGCTGTACTGCTCTCAGCACCACATATTATTGTCTCGTAGCCATATGAGCGAGGTTATTGTTATTGGTTTTTTTATAAAATCAATTTGTTAATTATTAAATTAATAACGAAACTTTTTAAGTAAATTACAAAAACCACAAAAAAAAAAATAACAACTTGAAAAAAATACCAAAAATTAAAAAAAAAATTAATTTTGAAATACATAAACAATAATTTAAAATAATTTTTTTATTAACAAAAATTAAACCAAAAAAAAATCGCAAAACACTTAAAAAAATTATTAAAAAAACTTTCTCACATATTAATTTCAAAAAAAAAATATAAAACTTTTTCTTTAAACAAATCTAAAATAAAAAATCAACAAAAAAATCGTAAAATTCAAAAAAAAATTTTTGTTTTTCAAAAAAAAAAAAAAAGAAACTAACTAACTTAGGGGTTGTTCATAAGCAAAGTGTCTTTTTCAAGGGAGAGCAGTTGCGACATTGAGCAAGTGAAGGGTTCCAAATCCATGCTTTGTAGCCATCAACATTTAAATTGACAAAAATGCATACAAATTTGGGTTTTGCATATCTTTGGAAAACTTGAAAGCTACAAGCCCATACATGATTTGATTGACACTTGAACTTGGCCAAAAGAGAAGTTGAAGTCGAAAGGGTAACAGAAAAAAAAAACAACAGGGAGTGAAAAAAGTGATAAAAAAAATATTTAGACACATAGTTTATGAATAACTCCTTAGCTCAATAAACTTTCCTAAAGTCCTTAGAATTCCTAGCAAACACTATTTCACAACAAATCCTTAAGCTCTTATCAAATTTTTCCAAACATAAAATTTATTTTATTAAAATTATTTTGTAATTTATTTACTTATATAAATAATTATTATTGATTTAATTTTTTTTTTTTATCTAGTTAATACATCTCCATAATTTGTGATATTTTTTGCATTAAGAAAACTCTTTATTTTTCGTTTGAAAATAATATTCACGCGCAGAAAGCGTGTGTTATGAACTGACTGACTTAAAAAAACCTCTTTATTTATAGCTGTCTGTCTATTGCATTTCTATTTCATCAGATTTTAACGAAATTTCACATCAATTGAAATTCTTATTAAAACCTAAGTTATTAAAATTTTTCAAAAAAAAATTTTCAATTATACCACACTCCCAGAAATGTGTTTTGTTTTACTATCAAAAATTGAAGCTATAAACACAACTTGTGAGCTCTGTGACAGTTCGTCACATACTGAATCTTTTTCACGAAAAACTTTCGAGAACAGCTGACACTTTACGTGTATAAGCTGATTTATAACAAGAAAATGTAGAAAGCTTTTCAGTTTAGTTGAGAAAGCGCATGCAAAAGCAAACTTTTTTCGCAACCAAGCGACAGTCAGCAATGGATATTAAGCTGAGCTGTTATCTACTGACCAAAGAGAAAAAGAAATAACAAAGAAATTTAAAAGCACTGAAAATTCCGTGTTTGCTCGCATTTGTAGCAATGCAAAACTTTCCGCTCGCAGCATTGACTGCAGCTGAGCATCTCACTTAAAAGCTCGATAGTAAATGTGTGTCAAAGCATAAAAATAATTTGCGTTTTTAAGCGAATTAATTGACCGAAGCTGCTATCTTAACAAATGATTTAACCAATTTCTGCGTTTCATCAATTACAAAATTGAATGGATTGACTAGTAAACTAAAGCATATTTTGCAAAGTGCAGAATGCAGAACTTCAAACAAAAATAAATTGTATATATTAAATAAATAAATAGCTAACATATAATTGTACTAACCGATATAACAGCGATGTTATAGCGGAATGTAATAACGAAATGACGGAAATATATAGTATTAAAATTTAAAATCATAGGAAAATTACCAAAATCTCACTAAAAATCGTTAAAAAAAAATATAATTCAATGAATGCTGTTAAGTTTAATATATTGTTTTTGAGTAATTATAATTTTTATTTGTTTAAGTTTATAAAAAAAATAAATATTTGCAAAGGTTTCCTTGTAAAAGAATAATAAATTATTGCATTACTTACAGTAAGCTGATGCACACAAAAAAAAAATTAATATTAAATTGAAGCAAAACTGCCCAAAGAATAATAAAAAAATTTTTTCATTTCAAAAAAAAAACAATGTATAAAAACAACAAAATAAAACCGTAAGCAATGCAAAAATTAAATTAAAAACGTATTTTTATTTTATAACAGCTATAATTTATTTATACATTTAGAAAACAAGCCTTATGATATTCCTAAATAAAAATTAATTTAATAAACAAAATCATTTAATATATCCCGCTAAAAAACTCCCAAAAACCTATACTAAATCACAAAACCAATACAAATAACCGTCATAGTGCGAAGATTAAACTTTCAATTCCATGCAGTCTTTTTAGCAATTTAAAGAAACGTTTAGAAATATTTTAGCATCATTAGCTTAAAAAAAAAAATCGGCTTAGTAAAAAACTTCAAGAAAACTAACACCTCTTTAAGACTCATACAATAGCTAATATAGGCCAAATGCAAAAAGAAAATTCTACAGCTTTGCATTTGTTTGCTTGTGTTGGCGTAGACATTTTTATATTGTCTAAAAATTTTATAAGCGAAAAAAAAAAACACTGGTTGCGAGCAATAATATCTGCGTGTTGAAAAACTAAATATTTTTGGTGAAAAGACAGTGGCTGATCGATTTATTGTTTGAATAGAAGAATTTACAAAAAAAAATGAGTTTAGGTAGCATAATTTAACTTAGCGCAAAATGTGAAGACACTTTCGTATAATTTGTTACTAGAAAAAATCACATATACATATAAATACACATTTGTCGTTTTTCGTTTGACTGTTTGTCACCTACTGAAATACTTGCACCCAGATCAGTTGCTTTTATTCTCATCGCTGTGCTGCGAAAGATAGCAAAAAGCTTTCCTCAAACATCCGCACCCATAAGCTGAAGCAATGCAACAAAATAACGGAGCAAGCTTTTCAGTACAGTCAATTCAAGCTATTGTGTTGATTGCATAACAGCAGTCGCATTTACACATTCTCAAGTACAATTTTCAATGGATTTTACAAAAAAATTATTAATAAACGTTTTTTTCATAACATACCAACTATTTAAAAAAAAAAAAACTAAAATGTAGAATTTTATAAATGTTGATACTTCACATTTAGCCCGAGTTACAACAGTACAGGACAAACAAAAAATCGCTCAGTCATAAACACAGCGCAATTTTTTGGTATTTAAAAAAAATAACTTAAAAAATTATCACTAAAAACTAAACTTAAATAACAAACAACACTCTACAAAACACCACAGCAAAAACAATAACAATTACTAAAAAAAAACATAAATACAAAAAATTGGTTAAAACGCTGAATTATCTGATCTGGTACTAAATTATGTGCTCTGGAAAACACAGTTTAAAAAAAAAAAACAAAATTTTAGCTCAAAATTGCATGAAAAATAACAAACATAAGCTTCCTGAATATACACCAAAACATCTTTAACATATATCCTTGCCCTGATCGAGAAATGTTTCATCCTTCCAATTCTTCTTACCAAATACAATATCTTCCTTTTTTTAAATTCAAGCTCCATTTCGAAAACTGCTCACACAAAGCACAAAATTTATTACGCCACGAAAAAACTACAAAACCCACAAATCTTAAAAATTAAACTAACTAAAAAAAATCTATTTTAAAAAAAAAATCATTTAAAAAATTTTATGCAAAATAATTTTTAAGTTACAGTTATTCTGCTCTTAATTGTAAATCTTGTGCAATAGATACAATCAGAATTTTCTTTGAATATAAAATGAATATCAGAAACCATAGCAAATCAATTTAATAACCGTAAGACATATGAGTAATGTAAGCAGCACAAATAAACTAAATAATTACAGCAACAATAAAATCGCAAAAATATAAATAAGGTTTTAATATTGAACAACAACAACAAAAATAGGCAAAGACTAACAAACCAACAAATTGTAAGCAGTTAGGTTTTGCTAAAAGAATTTACACAAAAAAAAAAAGATTTTAACTGTATTAAAATTAAATAAAAAAAAAATATTGAAACAGTACACATTTTTGTAAACGTTTTATTTTATACGAAATTTTATTTTTTTGAAAAATATTTACTTTTTTACACTCAAATTTATATTGATATATGGATTTTTCTACTAATTTTAGTTTGAAACCGTAGTTCATGATTATGCTTTTTTTATATTTACAAAAAATAAGGTATAAATTTGTACAAAATGATTTATTATTTTTATATGAAAAGTAAATAAAATTACGCTAAGTATAGACTTTTATCAAATTATGGTAGCTAAAAACTACAATTTTTTTTAGGTAAAAATGTGGCGCTTAAACTGCAATCAGTAAAATGCCCCGAAAAATTTATTTATTGTACAAAATTGAAACAGAGGCAAAATTTTAGCAACAACATTAAATTTTAATTAAAAACATTTTGTATTCTTTTTTCGCACTACGTTCAAATAAAAACACAGATAATTTATAAAAATAATGCATTACTTTCTAGAATCTACATTTGTGTATATGTAGTGTTATGTATGTACACGTCTGTGACACAGCTTGCACCACTACTTTTGCGCTGCTTTTGTAACAGCTATAGACAGAGAGAGAAATCCAATTTAAGCTCAAAATAGAGAGAATTTTGAAAAGCTTTCGAGATAAAAGGAAATGAATGGATTGTTTTTTATTGTGATCAAAAAGCATGCAAATTGAATTTACCAAAGTGGTTAAATGTTGCAACCTGAAATAAATGGGCTTATATCGGAAATGAAAGCATACACACATTTAAAGTTCCGTTTTGAACTACACCTTTTCTGAACTATTGTTCATCAGTGCTCAAGCTCTTCAAAATTATACATATAGCTATATTATATGCATAAACATAGCCAATGTTTGAAACTTTTGTTTTCCTGGCAACTTCCCTCATAATGCTTTTTGCTACATTGAGCCCGTTCAGCAAGGTTAAGTGTCTGAAATGCATACTTCAGCGCTTCAAGCTAATTTGTGTTAAACTTATAAAAATTACGTTTCATACTGCAGAGCGTTTCAGTCTGAAAGCAAAACGTCTTTTTTCTTAGAATTTACTTAGTTACAGCATATCTATTAGTGTAATTTTAATGCGCTTTGGGCTTAAACGTCGTAATTTGTGTCTGCATACATCTCCCACAGTGGTGAGTTTTTCATTTGGTATGAATCAAGGGAGAATTATTAAGGTGATGTCATAACCAAATGTGCTCTCTCAAACGTTGAATACCGGCAGTTCCTTCATTCACTTTGAAATTTATTACCAACTATAATTTATTGAGTTTCGTTTTTTTTCACATTTGCTTTGATTGGTCAAAGTCTGAGCAAATAAAATGACAACCAATTGAAAATCGATTTACTCTAGCGCTCTCAAAGTGGCTTCAGTTTCAACATACCAAGATCTACCTAAAGACTTCATCCTATAAAATTACAACATGGTATAGTCCTATTGAAATAAAATTATTTTACTACGGCCGGAGGGAGCATTATGCTTCATGAATTTTCTTAAGCTAAGTTTAATTTTCATATACATACATACCATACCCCTGAGCTTAGATTGAATATTGAGTGCAAATTTTTCATGCCTGTGCAGCATTCATAACCCACTTATATGAAGCTTTAACATCAATTTAAAAACCAATATAGTCCAGAAACTCCCTTTATTTTCAAGCACTTGTTCAAGAAAAATTTTTATAAGTGCGCAGAACAGAAAGCCTTGCCCTAGCTTAATCCGGTCTAAAAAGACACCAACTTTCCGTACTATCAATAATTTTTTCTTTCAAAATGCCTTCATAGCACAACGCATACTAAATCTTCCTTGTGCAATACTGCCACTTTATACCATGCGTCTAGTGCGTAACAAAGCTTTGTGCAAAAGCTTTTTAAGCAGTAAGGTATAATGCTGTACAACATCGAAAGCTCTTCATACATCAACAGTGCTTGCAATTGCAAGCAGTTCAGTGTAATGCACTCACTGCATAGTTTTATTTTTCATTATTTTATTGTTATATCATTTTTATTTTCATTGCTAAAATATGCTCAAAACTCTTAATGTTTTAAACAATTAGGTATCAAAAGATAAACACATGTCATGTTGAAAAAAAATATTATATTCATCTGTAATTAAAAAATTCATTATTTTAAATTTTAAAGCAAAAGAAAACACATTTTAAGCAAATTGTCAAATTGCTTAAAACGGAGTTAAAACAAAGCCATAATTCTAAATTTGTATTAATTAATTAACAAAGGAAAAAAATTTGAGCGCTTCACATACGGAAAGCTGCCAAAAAAAAACAATAATTAATTTTAATTTTTACAATTAGGTTGCTTATGAAATAAGTAAATTTTAAAAAAGCTAGAAATACAACAGCAGAAACACTTCATAAAAAGCAAATTTTTGAACACAACGGCAAAGCAGTGAGACAAATTTTCTACACAATATAAATGAAAATAGAGATTAAAACATACATATAGCAAAGCAAAAGTAAAATTTTTAAATTCAACTGCGTAATAGGAAAACCACACGCTTGAAATATAGCAAAATTTTACATGAAAATTCGTAAATACAAGAAATAGAATTTTAAATATTTAACTCAAAAGTAAAACATTCAATGGAAAATTTTAAAAGGCTACGCATACACTAAATAACTATTAAATTTAACACAAAAGAAAATAGCAATGGGAAATCGTAAGAAATTTTAACGAAACAATAAAACACATAAAAGAAATGCATATAGCAAAACAGCAGAAACACAAAAAAAAAATCATTACATTGATAGCATTAAAAACTAGGAAGCTAAATAAAAATTAACTTTAATAGCGTAAAAAATTCAATTTAGCTATAAAAACTTTCTTTTCTCGAAACAAGTTGCATTTAAATTAAAATAAAAATATGGAAAAAAACATTCAAATAATTTATTTATAAATTATTATAATGAAAACAAAATAGAAAACAATTACTATAAAATAATATTTAATTCTTCTCTTTCACTATTTGCATAAATAAATTAAATTTAAATAGAAAATTAATTATAGCTAATAACTAATTTATTAAT
This sequence comes from Meiosimyza platycephala, assembly GCA_963662105.1. NCBI lineage: Eukaryota > Metazoa > Arthropoda > Insecta > Diptera > Lauxaniidae > Meiosimyza > Meiosimyza platycephala. The sequence continues at coordinate 97,271,841 of OY759210.1, forward strand.
TAAAACTAAATTAATTATAAATAAAACGTAATTTCACATAAAACAAAAAAACACACAAAAATGGAAATTTAATAAACGCTGATTTTTTATGTCGTTATAGATTATATATTAAATATATATACATAAATAAATAAAACAAAAAGTATTAAATAGAAATCAGTTATTTTGACTTTAATTAATACAAAAAAAAAATATGGATTGATTAAAATAAAACTGTACATTTTTATTAAAAGAAAAAATAAATAATAAATTTATTTAAAAACCAATTTAAAATTTAACTAAAAAGAAATTAAGCAAAAACAAAAATGAGGCGTCAGTAATACTTAATAAAAAATACATTTTGAAATTTAACAATGGCGAAAAATTTTGAATTAAATGAACTTAAAAAATAAACTGAAATTCATGCGCGTACTACGCATTTGAAAGCAAACCCAAAAGAACAAACAAGAAAAAAATAAAGTTTTCGAAATATTTTTAAAAATAAAGGCTGCTACAATTTCTTTTTATTCTTTCACGTTAATATATTTTAAATTTCTTCCAAGAAGATCAACAGTTTAAAATATTAAAAACAAAGCAGGAAGGACACTTGCAGCAAATTGTATATCGTATGCTGTAGCCGAGTATTGAAATATGCGCAATAGCAGTTAACTGATGTGCTACAAAATCCGTTGATAATAAAGGATTGATAAATCACAAAAATCAAAGTGATTCGAGACATACATAGAATTTATTTAAAATTATCAGCAAACAACATTCATGTACCTCAAATGTGTTTATCGGAAGGATTTGCGTCTCGTGCCTACAGCCAGCTGTGAACGCATTGGGTTTCTTGGAAGAGCTTGGATCATCTTTCTAATACAAAAATTTCAATACTCTCAATATGGCAATCCTCCTTCGTCAGATTTTAATTTATGCTTTCTCCGCCGGGGCTTAAGTTTTGCGCATTTGACTGTATCATAAATTTTGGAGAATGTTTTAAAAATGTTTACCATTTTCTACCCATAATCTCAATGGATCGGTATTATAGGATTTTTTAATAATTTCTATATTTTTAGTAGCCGCAATTCATGGCAGCGCATACTCTTACTCTTTAATCGTTTTCAGCTGCCGCAATTTTCGATGAGTTATATGAGGATGCTGATGTTATTCAGGGCTATCCTTGACATCAAATAATTCTCTCATAACAGTAGGTTCCTTCGAGTAGTAAGGTAGTGAAATTTAAGTGAAGCTGCATCTGCAGGAACAGATTCATACTTGTAAAACGGAATCGACGCTGTTTGCAGCCACCCAACCTGCAACAAAAAGTATAAGTGATTTGTGTTGTTTTTCGTGAAAATGAGACCTGCTGATGGACATAAGATGAAAACGCTGGAAAAACTGTGTCACTTCATGAGAATCAAGCAGAAAAATTACTTTTACATAAAGAAATGCTTTTCATTAGCAACGAGCTACATTTCAAAAAGAAAGCAGTATGAAGAAATACGAGAACAAGGATACAGTTTTTAGGCAAAAATTGAACCGATAGAGATCAATTATTTTATTTTAAGTTTAGAAAACGGTTTATTTTAAAAATATCATATTAATATGATGCACAAAAACATGTATTTATTGAAACCATCACGCAATAATTATAATTATTTTTAAATTAATTTTTACACTTTAAAATTGCATATTATTTACAATATCCACTATATTTTACAGCGTACCCCTAACTCTCTCATGGAATTTGTTTAAATATTATTATAATATGAAACACAAAATTCTCTAAATTATATTCAAAGTAGTGTTTTCTTTAACGCATATACTCAATATCAAAGAAACATTTTAAAGAAAATTTTACGAAAAATTCTGATTCCGCGCAGTTTGTCAAACGACGTTCGAAAACTAAAAATGATAAATCTTAACTTTTCTAGCCAAAATTTCAAATCATACAAGAGGACGTACACAAACATAAAATTAAAATATTTAAAATATTACGAATCAAAATTTTAGCCATTCTTAGCAGCAGGATGCTATTTAGCAAGAACAACGAAAGTATGTATTGTTGTTGAGAATATAAAAACTAATAATCTATACTAGTTCTGTACTAACAAACTTTTTATTTATAACAAATTATTTTAAGAAAAATATTTTTTCTTTAACTAAAGCGCTTTAAATTATTACGTACTTTGCATTAATCTATGTTCCTATACCCTTCAGCATATTGTTTTAATAAAAATCTTAATTGAATTATATACTAAACAAACAAAAAATTTTAAAAACAGCAGAATTTGTTCAACTTTTAACAAACTGCAACAATTGTACTATGAATCAACAAGAAAAAAAGAACAACTTGCATGGCATGAATTTAGAAATTTAATTATTTTGTTGTAATATGTCTTCCAAGATATTTTAAAGAATTTATTCGAATGCTTTCATTTAGCAATATACCCGCTGCATTTATTATTTGCCTATTTTACTTATAAAATTTTTAATAAAAATATGTTTTAATTTTGAAAATAATTATTTTCCAAATATATGAATTAAAACGAGCAACTGGCTTGCGACTATAATGTTTTAAAGGTAATTTATAATATAAAAATTTTAATATTATAATTTTATATTAAATTGTGCATTTAATAATAAAAGTTTTTTTATTTTTTGATTTCATAGGCTGGCTACCAATAATCCTGATGGAAATTCAAAACGAAGGCAACATACATAGTTTGTAATTTAATGGTAAACATATTTAACTTAAACACTTATTTAAACTTCGTCTGATGGCATAGTGTTATAACGCTTACAGGCGGCATAATTTCAATTGTTTCCTCATATACATAAATTGTATAAAATTCTTGAGTTATGGTATACTTTCATCAGTAATTTTATCTAACTAATAATGTAAGTCAATGTGTCCGTGAGCAATACCTCCTTTTGGTTTTTGTTACATCTCATTTTGTATTCTCTATCTCCTCACGGAGCATAGAGCTGTCAAAAAACTCTTCCAATATGCGCGATCAGTAACGATCGCCTTCAACTCACTTCTATATTTCAACAAATGAAGTATATTCTGATTCAGCAGTTTTAATGACGATTAAGTTCTGTTACATTCTCTGCCACTCTGAGGTTTTAAATCCAGTGTTTGTCGGCAGGCTGCAGTTGAGTTGCAGCGTAGATGTACTACATTTTTCTTGGCAACGACAGAATATTGTCGTTGTGCTTTTCTGAACTGTTTAAATCTTATTTAAGAGAAAAACTTTTTATGTTCTAATCATAATAAACATATTAATTTTTTATTTTTTTATAATTGTATAACATAAAATAATATTTTATTTTTTTTTAGAATATCAACAGATTCTGCATATAAACATTACTAGTCAAAACAATATTTCAAGCGAATAGCAGTAATCTTAACAAAGGCAACTAAATTTTGGTGAATACAGCACTTTAGCAGGGGAAAACCGATATCACCTATGAATTTTTTCAAATACTTTTCAGTTTCATGTTTATCCATAAGAAATATTTTAAATGAACAAACTTTATGTTTTACTTTAAGGGCGTAAGTCTTTATTTAAACAGTAGTACTAGATACATTTTATAAAAATTACATACACCCCATAATCGTTTAAAAATATAATTTGATTTTGACAGAACAAATAGCCTAGAAACATAGAATGTTTCATATTTGTATTTTCTTCTTAGAAGTTACGTAAAAAAGGGTTAAACTTTACAACAAATTGGCTATGTGTTCAGCGTTTAGCAGTACATACAAAGTATTTTACATGTCAATCGTCACCAGAGAGCTACTATGCTATTTTGACACTTTTGTGTTCTGATTGATTTCAATGGGACGTAAGTCATCACTTTCAAAAAACTGAATCCGTTTTGTTATATCTATTAATGGTTTTGAGTTATACAGTGTTGCGTTTGACATGTATGCTAGTTTCCCAGGCGTTGTTTTGCCGTAAATTTCTTTAGTTTATTTGAACTTCTCAATCGGATCTCAAGAAAACTGAATTTTTTTTCCATGTAAGATATACTTCTTAAAAATTTTCTTGACAGCGTACAAAGCTTAGAAAGAGGTTCAAATATTTAACATTTTATTCTATATTTTGCCAAAAATAAACATGTTGAATTTTTATTTCGAATTTCTTAAAAAGGAAGCATAATAAATTTTTTTTTTTAAATGAAAAATAAATGTATTTGTGTATATTTTTGTAAAACCGACAATACGTACTTATTTAAAAATAAATTTATGTAATAAGCGTAAAATATTTTTAAAATGTAAATAAAATTATAAATCAATTAAAAAGTGCCTTTTTACTCTTATTAATATAAACTAAAAGACATTGTAATTTATCGCTTCAATTAAAATTTTCCAAGCGTAAAATTTCCAAAACAACATTGTATTAGAAACATGGATAAGATGTATACAACAATATGGTAACTTTTTCGAATTTTTAATATTCAATTTAAAGGTAAAATTAGAATTTTGTTTAAATGTCTATGAATTTTCTTTGCAGTAAACTGAAAACATCCGCTCTTTCTAAATATAACATCAAACCGCAATTTCCAACGATATAAAGACCATAATCTTTTTGTGGTTTGACCTTAAAACACCACTTTTATATGCAAATCACCGGAAGTATTTAAAAAAAGTCACCAATGCATAGGTATATTTTCAGTCATAAACATACAACCACACAATGGACATAATTATAGAGAAAGCAACAACAGTATCAGGGCTAAATAAAATTATCATAGTGCGCATCTAACATAAGTCACACCGCTTTTACTGTTTCCATACAAATGAAAAGCTTTTTGTAGAAAAGTTCAAATGTTTTGTTTTTAATGCTGCAATTGCATTGATTGTATTTCAATTGTAGTTTTCAACGTTTTTTTGTTGCCTACTTTTGTGTGGCATCGAATGTTCTACAACTAAATCAACCGTAAGCGAGGTCAGGTATAAAGTTGAATATTTAGGGCCAATGCCTGTTATTGACTAAAAATAAAATAAGTGTCAGTGCAGAGCGGAGTAAATTGGATAGGAAAACTACTTTGCAAGTTCATGTACATGAATGTGCTGTGGCACAACATTCGCGTGACTTTTGGTAATTTCAATGACTAAGTAAGAAAACTATAAATAAAATTTCATAGGAAAAAAAACAGGGTATGTTAATAGCAAGTTAGGAAAAATTTATATCATTTAGAGCATATGCAGACGTATAGTATGTATTAGCTTCTACAAAAAAAAACAATAAAACACCACGTTCTATTCTTTAGATTATGCTGAAATCATACAATAAAACTTTTTAAAATAAAAATCACTTTAATAGCTGCTTAACTTTAAATATTTATTCAGCAATTTCTTAAGCAAATAAATGATTTTTCACGTTTAATTTTAAAAATACAACAACGCCTGCAAACACGTGTTTACTACATGTTGTGAGCATAGGCAGCAGAGATATTCGGTCAACGTTGGAACTATCGACAAACAACATGAATGTTATGTTAAATGCTTGTAGAAAACTTTGGACTATTTTATAAACATTTGAAATTTAGCTGAAAAGTAATAAGAGTATATACATTTATGGTTTTTATAAATTTTTACTGTTTTTGTACAGAATTAAATCAAAATTAAAAATGTGTCGAAATTCGCGCAGTTACCCTACAGATTAACATTTTAGGTTCAATCACTTTTCCGAAGAGTTGATATTTAAAAATAATAGTTCGATAACAATCCATGACTTAACTAAAAAAATAATTTTGCCCATGTTAAGTGTCACGAAAGATATAGCTTCTCGAAATAAAATTCTTAAAAACTTGTATTTTCTAGAAGCTCAAAACTTAAATTTCGGTTTTTTTCGTTTGTAATATTTTTCTGAATTTTTTGAAATATTTTTTCCACTAAAAGTTCTTATTTTGGATATTTATTTTTTAGATCAGAAATAACTTTCGTGTTGGATTCATATTTTTCAATGAAATAAAATATACTACATTTAATTGTTTTTATTTTTTCGTTCAAGCCTTTACGGTTTTTTTTATATAATCTCGATCACAAATAGCGACAATTACATTTTTTATTTAGTTTCCAATAATTTTCTTAGAGACTGTTGATATATCACGTAACGCTTTTTGACATTTTTGATAAGCCCTCTCTTTTCCCTCTTGTGACAGAACACATTTCCCAAGCGTCCTGCCCCCTTTCCTAAGAACGTTACGTAATATACGAATAGCCTGGTATCACTTCATGGAGAAAGGTCGGAAAGGGATTTAAATTTAGCGAGTGGATTTCCAAGCTCTGCTTTTGCCCTATTTTACGAAGAAAAAATCGAATTACATACTGTTGAAAATTAATTTCACAGATCACTAGAAGCGTGCGTGGGCTCGGGGGATCTGGATTTCATGTTCTGAGAACAGTTTCTAGTATAACTCTGTGAGTTAAAAAGAAAAAGCTAAAAGAAGTTTTTTGATGCCTCAGTATAAAATTTGCCAATAAATTTTTTACTGCACTTGTAAAATTAGTTAATTAAAATTAACTTAATTAAAATTAAGCCAAAGTATTTTTCATAGAAAAAGCACTTTAATACTTTTATAAAATTGGCCCTTTAACTTATGAATAATTCAAGCCTTTAATTCAGCCACAACAGCCTACTACACAATCATTGACTTTCAGTTACCATATCGCTAACAATTGCCCAGACAGCCCGCTAACACCACTGCGTTGTACACCCACTGAAAGAGTAAGCGGTAAACCACTTTTGTATGGCTCACCAATTTTATTTTTGTAACATGACAAAGCAATTGAACGAATCAACACTGAATTAACAGCAAGAACCAACACAAACATACGCTAGTGTATTTGCTAAGAACACTCAATAAAAGACTAAAAATGCAACCACAGTAAACTTTCAGTTTTAGTTGATTTTTGGCGGTTAAACACAAAATGGCATACAATATGGCGCACTTCCGTCGTTAGTTACTCTCCACGAAGCTTAAGTGTGTGGAAGTAATTATTTCTGTGTGAATTGCTTTTTTAACGACTGCATAAACTATTTAATTTTTTAAATAAAAAAATAATAAGAAAATTTCATAATAAAAACGGTGCAAATTATAGTGAAAATATTTGTTTATGCTGCTTGTCATTTGATTTATTTGGCTCGTGCCGCAGTTTCACAGTGTTGCCAATAAATTAAAAAAAAAAATTTTTTTATTATGTAGATAGATATGTTGTCGTACATCTGTTAACAATATGTTTTTCGAGTTTTTGCTTGATTTGTTAATCATTTAATCGAATTCGTTAGGATTTTCTATCAGCAATTGCGGTTTTTCACCAAGAGGTTAGTTTTATATCAGTGTTTATATGTACATACAAAACATATATTGATTTTAAATTTAATATGATATTAATTTTTTTATAAGGTTTTGAGGTCAATGGTATAAAACATAACGTTGGGATAGTGAATTATTTATGCATTTATTTATATTGAAATTTTTTATGTACCTTGATATAAACCAAATAATTTTTATGGAAATTCTTCGCAGAAACGCGTCTCAAATAAGTTAATAAATTATTCAGAAATAAAAAGGAAACAGTACACAAAACTTAATGAAAATTCACTAAGCGCCAGTGCTGAAGGCAATATAAGGTTTTTTAATTTATTTTATTAATTAAAATATTCTTGTCATTATCTTTTGAATTTTTGCCCGTTTCTGTATCCAAACACTCTCACTGAAGACATATTGAAAAAATTACCCTAGAACCTTGAATATTCAGCTGAAGTTTAATATTAACTAAATTATAATGTTTATTTGTATGAAATCATTTATGTCAAACTTTCTACATAATATTTTTGGGTGAAATAACCATAACAATATTTTCTACTTGGGTGTTCGCTTTGTTGTGTCGATGGTCCTTATTACTTTATAAAATATAGTTTTTTGAATTATTTGTATGGAGTTGTCTAATGACCTTTTTAATATCGTTCTTACTGTACATGCAACTTGTTTTGTCAGTTTCTAATCCTATTACGTTTAGACTTATACTTTATTTTACTAAAGGCAATAACAGAAATAAATGACCGAAGTTCTTGTGTTACTTTTAGAAAAATATTCTAGATATAAATATAATTTTTTTCATTACTGTTCTATTAACTATTTTTCAAACTCTAATTACCATACGAGCACTGAATAAGTGTATACTTGTTTCTTTTTCATATCATTAATTTATGAAACACTAATTTTTTTCTTGGAGGATTGGGCACCAAAACATTGCCATATATAAAAAATTAAAAAAATGGAAAGTAGCCTTAATAGTAACGCGAAGCACTAGCTATCATTATTTTAATGAGCATATTCTGAAAAACAGGGTATAGGTGAACTCCCACAAATAGTGTGGTATGCGTATAACTTAGACATTTTTGTGCTAACTGTAACAGGAATGTAGGTGAAATAATCAGAATATAATCATTTTTAAGGTAAGAAAAGGTTTCAATTTTTGAGTGCTTTTTCAATGAACTTTTCTTTTTCTTCGAAAAGAAAATAGTTTCACCAATTAATAAAATAAAAAAAAAATCACATCTTGAGTCTCATACCTCCTTACGGAGCACTGGGTCTCAATGAAGCTTGTCCATTATAGGAATGGTAATGTCTGCAATTCTCTCGAACGTTGCCCATATTCATGTTAATGTAATGATCATATTCATGTATATTTTTTATAGCGCAAATAATAAAGTTACAGATTATTAAGCTCCAGTTGCACGAAATTTGAAATTTTGTTAAGAAAATACTCCTAGCTTTTTGGAAAATTAACTGCAATTTTACAAAACCAAAATTTATTTCTTGAGCTAATGGACAAAAACTTGAGCAGCAGTTTTGTTTTGTATTGAATTTTGAAATATTTTTGTAGGATATATTTGTGGTATTAAGTTATCAAAAAATGTACTGGTGAAAGTCGCATGAAACTGGCACAGCATTAAACATATCCCAAGCCCTATCCTCTTTATGAAGTCAAAATACTCTTTTTTGTCATATTTATAGGAGTACCCAGAACAAAAAACATCATTAGTCCTTTGATTAAAATTCTTTGATCATTAACACCTACAAAAATCCATAACTGACTAACTGGCTTTCTGCCAAACTGTTCCTATTTTTAAACTCGTATACAAACAATAACTGCCTCATTATACTGCACTTTGTAGGTCATATTTATTGCTGTTGTTTTTTTTTTTTTCATTTTTGTAAATTTACATTCGAAAGAATCGTAAATGACGTTTATTTGTTTTGTTTATTTTGTATGCAGCCAATGTTTTTCTTTCTTTTGTAGTCCACGGTATAGTTAGTACCAACGTTTTTGTTGACGGTAATATTGACAAAAACAACAACTATAGCCTTGTTTTTGTTATACATTTGATATTTTCTATTAAACACTTTTCAATGTACAAAATGGACAACACTAGCATTTTATGTTAGTTGTAAGTAATCATAAAGGTCTGCGCACACAAGCACTACAAAATTTTCTGGAATATTGAGTTACTCCTTCTGAAGTAAGAAATAGAGCGTTCTTTTGATTTTACAAAGAAAATAATCGAGAAATCATTTCGACATGCTGCTTGAAAAAGAAGGTTGATATTTTGAAATACTTCTTCTCCAATGTCAAGTTTATCAGTTAAGTAACTTTATGGAGAAATCGTATTTTATTATATAGCAATTAGCATTTAAATTGATTGTTTAAAACTAACTAAAACGACTTTTACCTTAGATGACTATTTTTTTTTTTTTGTTTAACATTTTAATATACTTAAAAAAAATATTTCTTTCAAAATATAGTTACTAATTAGTCACTCACGAGATTCGAGTTGTTAAATAACGGGGTTATTCGCTAGTGTGCGATGGCTCAAAGTGGCGTGTCTAGCTATTTTTCTTCTTATATTGTGTCTGAGTCTTAACGCGACAGACATTTTGTTTGCCATATTGTTATAAAAACAACAAATTAACATAACATAGAAGGTCACGCAAAGTCTTTACTGGTGAAATTGTTAGCACGTTACTTGCTCTTGTGCATATAATTTAGTTAGTAATTTGCACTTTCTTCGAATTAATAAAAATTGGACTATAATAAACTATAAACTATATTACTTCATTAAAGAATTAGAAATAAGCTAAGTTAAAAGCTTTTATTAAGAAAGTTATACACTTTTTCAAAAGAAAATAACAACACTCCTGCTAAACATGAGACGTTATGCATTATGATATTTCGACTATTGACTGAAACGAATTCAAAAAACTCGATCTGATAGGTCTAACTGACTTTTAAAGTATTATCTTTTCATTCCACTTTATTTACAATATAAATGATAGCAGTAGGCGAAATCGTTTACAGACCTCTTGTCTTAATAATAATAAAAAATTTCTTATAGTAAGCCTAGTTCTTTAATAAGTAAAAATAATGGCCTAAGATTATAAAAAAAATGTTGGTCCAAACCTATATATTTAAGGTTCATATTAGCGCTCGAAGATTATGCACAAGCGAATGTGTGCGAAAGATTTGAAGTTTTATGAAGATTAGAGGATTCATACCACTTTCATGCTAATCGTTTGGTCAGAGAAATTAAAATAATTTTTATAAGAAAAAAACACATTGTTCTATTATTTACGTCATTTTCATTCTGCGGGCTCTCCTTGAGAAGCTATCATATCACTTGTCAGAGGTTTTTCATCTAATTATGAGGGGAGCAAAATTTACCATAAAACAAATTTTTTCTCTCATAATTCCACTCTTGTATTTCTAAAATAAAGAGAATTTATGGGACAGTCTTTTACAAACCGAACGAATTTTGACAAAAATTGACCGCCATATTTTTGATTTGAAATTTTTTTTTATGGATTCTGTATAGGAAAATTTTTTTTCAAAAAAACCTCGAATACGTATCTCTTCTTTTTCGATACAGAACCTATAAAAAAATTTCAGTCAAATCAAAAATGCGTCGTCCGAAAAGTGTTCGATTTGTAAAAGACCATCCCATATGTATAATTATTAAATATAACATTTCAACCTTATGTATGGCAAAACGGAATAAAACCTTTTTTTGATAAGACATCTGGTGAAACTTCGATGGCACAAAAGCTATGCATCCCAAAAGTCAAGTAAAGCTGAAGTGGAAATAAATCTATAAACAAAATATTAAGAAAATGGAGCTTACTTGCACAATAGATCGAATTCATGTGAATATTCTAAGCTTCTAGTTTCTAAAAGAATACTTCGTTCAGAATTGCAGTTCATGGAAAGCTGCAGTGACCCTCATGGGTTCGCACACACCGGAATGCATTGTCTGTTGTGAAAACAACCAAGTTGATGCCTATTTTGATAACAATTCTGACTCAACTTATATGCAAAACGTTGAAAAACACAAACAAAAAAACACTTTATCATATTGGAACAAGTAATTTGCACATTCAAGATTAAATTACAATGATATTTTACACAATTTATATAAAAAAATAAAAAAAAAATTTAAATAACAGCAATTTTAGCAGATGTTTTGTGCATCAAAAAGAAAGAAGTGCGAAAAGCTTATCAATCTACAAATGAAAACAAATAAAATAATCTATAAAAGAAGTAATGCAAAATTAAATACATATATAAAATGTAAAAACAAAAATAAAAGAAATGCTTAAAAAAATCAACATAAACAAATAACAAAATGTTGCACGTGCCGTTGTCCATATCATTGTAATGAGAACAAAAAATTTAAGCGACTTTTTTAAATCAGCAAACGAAGTAATTTATTGCATGCAATTAAAAAGCAATTTGCAGCAGTTTGAAACACAAAAATTATAAGAAAAAATAACAAAACATTACGACTTTTAACGATAAAAACAAAACAAAAATTTTAAAACCACCCACAAAGCGCCTGCTAATAAACAGCAAGAATGCGAAAACAATGCTGCCAAACTAACACAAATTTTGTTATTTTGGTAACAACACTCAAAGTCACGTTCTGCAGCGTGAAAGTTCTACGAGAACACAAAAAGGTAAACAAAAGCAAAGCTTTCGCATTCTCTCACATTTGTGTGCGCTCTGTTGTTTTTGTTCCCTTCAACGGCAGTTTTTTATCAGCTGAAAAATACTCGTTGCTCGTTACTTTTTTTGAAAGTGGCTACTTTCAACCCCACTAGTGATGTTCGCTACTGTTTAGTTTAGCTTTGATCGTCTGCAGGCGTAGTCACCACTAAAATAAACATCGTTTTCGCAGCGTACGGTCTTTTAACGCTTTGCTCTGGCAAAAATCAAATGTGCGCGCACATACTGAGACAAAGTGTAAACACTTCGGCTTAAAAGGATATTAATGCTTTTACGTGCAACAGGATAATTTTTATTTTTTATAAGCGTAAAGTTTTAGTTCACTTCGAACTTTAAAGCCACATAGCTGGATTTTTCGCAACTAAGATAAATACAAAAAAAAAACAAGTTAACAAGTGCAAATTAATAATTTTTTGTTGCTAATTAAGTGTTTACAAAGTGTCTTAAAATTTGCAACAACAAAAAAATATATATATATATTAAAGCTAGGAGTATTTAATAAAACAATTTAAAAAAAATCTATTCATACGAAATTGATAAAAAAAATACATTAAAGGCATTAAATTAATAAATGTTAAATGGTTTAAAGTTTGGATATCAATTATCAACTTCAATATAAAATTCTTCATACCTTCAATAGGATTTATTGCTGTCAAAATTACTTATATAAACAGGTTGGACATTTTTTTGTTTCTTATATTTATTTATATTATATTTTTTGTGGATTTTAATTGCGTTATATGTTATTTCTAGCTTTTTTTAAATAAATTTGAATTCATAATTTATTCAATTTTTGCTATTTTGTTTTTACCAGTTATTTACTACAGCAAAATTTGTTTAGAAAAACGTGTCCCACAGTGAAGAAAAAAATATTTTTTCTGGTTAAAATAATGCAAAGGAAAAAAAATTTTTAATCATTTTAAAATGGCTTACTGCTGTTGATTGATCAGTTTGAAATAATTACTCCTAAATATATGGAAAATTACCAAAACTTAACTTTTTTTTTTGCTTTTGGATAGTTCTCTACTGACAACAAAAGATGACGCTGTAATTGCCACAAATTAATGGAGTCATAGAAAAATTTCCATTTATACAGATTATAAAATATTACTTGTCAATTCATAGACTACATAACCGAATCTGATTTTATTTCTAGCAAGAAACCAATACCCCACAGAAAAATATCGATAGTTTAGACATTTCATGATCAAAAGCTCCGAAAATCTTATAATGTAGACAAAAAGAACTTTATCAGTGCATAATGTTCTCTTATTTCATAACGAAATTATTCGCATCACTATTTGACATTTATTCGTGAAAATGTTTTATTATTGACAGTTGCAGTAACACATTTGATTGGTTTTCCATAAATATTACTTGGTCTCCAATCTTGGCTGCAATTTCTTCAACCAAATTGGCGGTATTCTTGTTCCAGAGCCGTTGACGTGGCAGATGGGTAAAGTATCAAATTTACTCTCAGCTTCAAATGTGCTCTATACAAGAACTACTTGTCAATATCGTCCAACCTTTTCAAGCCAAAATAATGCAATGACGTCAATATATGTATATTTCAGTATATGTTTTTTCGTAGAAATCCAAATTTTATGTTATGTAGTTTCAAAATATATACAGACTTGATATTATCAATATAATTTTAAGGTTCACACTTGAGTTATTTGTTTTTATTTTTGTCAATTTTGACAAATTTAAAATTAACTATCTTCTATCACTATCTCAAAGAATTACTTATGTTGGGCAAGATAAGAAAAAATCCAAACTTTATTTTTTACCAATGTGTTGCTTAACTTGTAACCGAAAATTAATTAAAAATATAGCTCAAAAAGACAACAATCTTACTTTGTTATATACAAGTTAGTAATAACAGCGTGTACATTAATTGCGTGAGATGTTAGTTTGGCGATTTTGAAACCACTACAAATTGCTTCTTAAGATAGCACAGTATAAAATATATAGCAACCATTGGGTGGAGTGAAAAAACTTAAACAAAAAACCATGTGACTTCGATTTCTTCATTTGTTTGTTTTTTAAAAACTTCAAAACTTCATGGAGCCATGTGACATTTAGCGCCTACTTATATTAGGTGTTGAATCAAAGGAGAAAATTGAAATAATGGTCTTGAAATGATTTTACCTCTTGACTTATCTCGTCAAAAAAATTTCAATAGTGTCAATAAAATGAACTACAAATCATTAACGCTCTAGGGTATAATTTTATTTGAATAATTTTCAAATAATTGTGGAAATCAAGATATGGTCACGGCACAAGCAGATTACTCTCCTAATAAACTTCCAAAAAACTTCAGACCTTCACTCGTTTGAAATGGCACTTGCATATACATATTGTATACTTTTATTTTTAATCAGACCAATCGCTAAAGTCAATACATTTTTCCGATATCAATCTAAACAATAATTAAAAATCACATTAAACAATTTTTTTTTAGAATTTTGTTCTTATTTACAAGAATACTGTTTTATTACCTTTTTATTCCCTTCGTTGTATAATTCAAACGTCAAACTACATATTGAGATTTTTTAAATTTTTTTCTAATAGGTGTTCTTTTTATTGTGATTTGTTATTGAAATTCTTTTCAACAAGAACTTTCGTATCTTCTTTTGCTTTAGAACATAAACCGGCTTAAATGTTTATCATTTTTACAAGCATTTTGTTTATTCCCTTTATTTAGACAAATATTTATTAACAACAATTTTCAAACGCAAAAATTTAAACTGTTTACCTTCTTGGGTCTTAAATTTTTTATTTGAGCTTTTTTTTTTTTGATTCTGTGTTGTGTAGTCTTGCATATATTAATTCTAAAATTATAAAGGAATTATAAAAAAAAGCCACAGCTAATTAAAAAATCTAAAAATCATAAAACAAGTATTCGCAACATGGCAAATACTAAAATCTTTTACGACAACTGCAACAACAATATCAAATTGTCATAAAATTTGCTGAAACGTGTTTCAAATACTGATTGCGTAAATCACGTACAGCGTTTGGTTAAAAACTTAACGAAAAAAATTTTTTATTATTTTCTTAAACTCTACTCAAATAGTTGTTACTTAATAAACTCTACAAAGATAAGTTGAAGTATGCTATAATTTTTACAGTTAACTAATATAGAACTTTTTGCTAACAAAAAACCGTCCAAATTGTGAATGTTGTTAATAAAAAACTCACATCTAGCTGAAAATCACAAGTACAAACAGAAAAAAATTTTATAAAATTGCCGAAGCACGTGAAAATAATTTTTAAATATAAAAAAATGTTAAAAACGATAAATTTCGCTCAAAAAATAATTTAAAATGCTTAAATCAATTTAAGCGAACCACAACAAAAAAAAAAAATTATTTCCTGAAAAAATTATAAAAAAATATATCAAATTACTAGAAGTCCATAAAACTCTCACTGACATGCATGATTTGAATATCACCATTGTTGAGGAGAGCACGAAACGCGTTAGCAAACATTTATCCTACGTCTACACACACAGACGTACCATCACCATTGAAGATGAACCAATAACAGCAAAGGCGGTTAGAACCATAACAGCAGCGACAAGTACAAAACCGGCTTTAACCACCACACGTGCTATCAGTTTTGGCCCATCGCACCAAAGTGCTAGTGGTGGTGATCAAATAATACGAAAAACAATAACGACAACAGAGCTGCCACCAATTAAAGGACCAGTACAGTCAAATGTTAAGATTTGGGCCACACCGGGTAATGAAAAAGAGCAAAACTATTTGATACAAATAAAGGCGCTTAAAGATAAAAGTAAGCCAACGTTTCGTCTAGAGAGTCGGCAATCTATTTGATGTTTAGAGTTTGCTGATCATATGGATAAAGATAAACAAATTGATAAGGATAAGTGCATAAAATTGCTCATTGATTTAAATTAAAAAAAAAAAATAAAAATAAAAAAACCTTAAACAAAACACTATATACCGTTAAAATAATTTAAGTTTGTGCCTGTGTATTAACAAATTATTATAAAATCGAACAAAGCACAAGGTTTAACCAAAAGTTTTCGCAATTTTCGCACACTTTTTGGAATCAGCATTTATATAATTTAAGGTAAGAAATAATTATAAAAGAAAAATGAGAAAGATCTATTTCCAGATAGTTTATGGAACTCTTACAATTTTCAGCAACAACTTATACAAAATGTTTGTAATGTTGAAGATTAGACTCCACTTTTAAAATGCCTGGGAATTGACGGAAAGTGGCCCATCTTTCACGCAAAAAGGGCTACCAAGCCTAACAGAATTATATCCCGGCCTTCTATAAGATCTTTTTTTTGTTACATGCGAAAAATTTGATGACCTGTTTTTTTTTTCTTGGTTTGCAAAATAATAATTATAATTGTATTATAATAATTCGTAAAATAATTATTAAAATGGTTAAAAAATAAATATTTTGTTTTGGGAAAAGGATTTTTTTTGTTCGTCACAAAAATATGATCAAATTTCGGGCTATTTTAGAGATTTTTGATTTCCTACAGCTTTGAAATGAAAAATCCGGCCAGTGTTAAGCCCGATCACTTGGCAACCCTCGCAAATAATTTTTTCCATTCAATTGACAGTTGCTAAATTTTTACATTTTGACAGTCTCTGCCATATTCTTAGTTTTTTTGATCTTTCCAGTCCTCTAACTCTCTCCCGGGTTAGAGATTGCATAATATCTTTGATGCTTAATAGTTTTCCTTATAATCATTCCATGCCTGACACACGCGAATTTTAAGCTTCTTCTCAGATTTTTTTACATTTTAGATTTAGCGCTGCCGTGATTACTTAACTCGATGCTTTTCAACTTTTTCAAATCTTTTTCTTACCAATCAATACTTTTCCAAGTTTATAGTCTTTTCAATGTCTTTCAATGATAATGAAACTTATGACTTCTTCCATTTACGTTCTTGACTATTCTCAATGGATAATTAAAATGAAATTTTCGTTAAACAGCCTATATGGTCCATACTGACACTCAAGAAAAATATTGGATTTAATATCAGAAATTAAGATCCATTGAAGTTTTCTCTACATTTGGGAGCTCGCTACTTGAGCACGACGCTTTAGAGGATTTATTATTTTCGGTCTGCGATATGCCTTCGGACTGATTTAACAAAATCTAAGAAAAATAACGAAACTCTGGAGAGCAGGTGATAAGAACATTTAGTTGATTTAATATTTTCACTTCGAAAACCTTAGGGTAAAGTTATACTTTTCGCTCAAATAAGCGAAATTGGTAACTATTTCGAAACGTCAATCAGTTGCAGAAATATCCAAATTGAATTTAACCTTACGATATTAATTCACACGCTTTGCTAAGCTTTGGCATTGTAGTCTTTTTATCATATACTTTCTCAAAAAGATTCTTTTGTATGTATTAGATCGATATTCCACAACAAATTTAACATTACCCTTCAAAAACATTTTAAAAATAGCATTGACCATTATATTAATTAATAACCATTTAATAGGTACATTAGTGTTTTTAAGACAAAGCATTGACTAAATATTATTTTCATATGCAAATGATGTGCTGTTGTGGGTTAATTAGCATTTATCATGACGAACCGATTAGTGCTTTGATTAAATCTTTGATTATATCAACGATCACATCTTTCATTAGGGCTTACATTTCATATATATTATTTTGTTTATATATAAAGAAATATTAAACAAAATAAATGTATATCTATTATAAAATATATATATGTCAGCATGAAATTTCACTCACTTTCAAATTTTATAAAATTAATTAGTTTTTCAAATGCTATCTATCAATGTTTCATGCTATCTAAGTTAAAAAAGTTATTTATTATTAACTCAACGATAGAAATAACATTAAACTTTGTAATGCGGCAGCAGTGAATGAATGATTCATAAATATGTGAGGTTTTTAAGTTTCAAGCAACCCCTGACGTAAGCCGACAAAGTATGTATGTACATATTTATGGAATGTCAATATGTTGACATTTAACTGAAATCAATTTTTTCTTATAAATAACACGTTCTTTTTTCAAATCAAATACTTAACAGCACACATAGCTAACGTCACTTAAATAAAATAAAATGACTGTGATAAAGAAAATATTAGAAATTCAATTTGATTAAATTAAGGTGACATTACTAATAAAAATTGACAACAAACGTGCGCGTCAAAAATCAGCGCTTTTTGTGTGTTTGATCATCTAATAAAATTAAAGAGTGAACACGAATTTGACAAATCGAACGCGTTTAAGTAAATATGAATTTTATTTTTAACTAGCTTTTTGATCAATACACAAATATTTTTTTAAGTACAACATCATTTCAATCCATTATAGCCAAAATTATACAATGATCTAATTTTTGCTAATATATACGTACGCCGCTTATCTAAATTTCTATATTTAGGTTTTTTTTTTTGTTACCCTAACTTTTGACACGTGCTTGATATATGTATTTATAGTTGAATCAATGAAATTTATTGCAAGTAAAACCTTAATTGGCCCATGATTTTTTTTATAGTTTTGTATGTGATTGAACAATAATTGGAAAATACTGTAATAAATTTTGTTATAAGTCTACAAAATTAAATTAAAAATAAAAAATTTGTATGCATTTGACGATTGTACTATGAACGTCGCTATGAATGAAATAAAAATATGGACTTTCATTACTTGGTATCGTAAAATACGGCTGGTTTTTGTTTTTTGAAATGATAATTTGAGATCGTTAAACACTGTAAGTGGTGCTGTTTGTTTGTTTTTTGATGAGCTATTACCATAATTATACGGGAGCCAGCGACTTTTTTAAATGCGCTATTTAATACCATTCGATTAGTTGGTTACCGTAAACAAATAAAATCGAGCGATTTTGGCGCATGGCGGAATATAACAGTTTGAATCAAAAGAGCATACTCTCATGCTTTTCAAGGTACCGGAAAATGCTTTTATTTATAAGTTAAGCTATATAAAATTTGTCGAATCGTATTAACTTAGTACCTAATAACATTGAATAACTTAGATCCTTAGCGCATTGTTAAATGTCCTGATTGGTCTTAAAAAATTTTTTCTATATCATTAGATACTCAAACACTTGTACGCAACACCAAAGTAACTTGAAATTAAAGTTTTTAGATAATGGAGTACCGCAAAATTTTGTTATTTGCTAGATTCTGAATTAGATTTTAGATATCTATTTGAGTGACATTATGAAGTTAAAGAAATAACATATAGAATTATTTAAGCTATACAATGCCATCGATAACAACTACCATCTATTTTGATAAATGTACATATGTACATTTTGTAAAATACATAGCTGCCAAAAAAAACATATCTCCAGCTACTTAATAAAAAAGATGACAATATAAAATAAATATTGTTATCTTCAAAATTATTTGCCGAAAAAAAATCTAACAGTCATTGTTTACAAGAGCGCGGCTTAACTTGCTATCCTTAACATTGACAGCATATTTGATTTCTTAAGCCACAAAGGCATGTTAAAGAACTGAGATGACCCACACAAAGCGTTATAAGCTTACTGGTGATTTTTTTTCTGTTAATTTCTGTACATTTCTTAAAATAAATTTTCTTATCATTTAATTTAATTACAAAAAAACTGTTATCTTTTTATACACGCAGACTGTTGCTACTGTTGACTTCATAGGTAAATTAAAACGAAAATGCTAAGGTTTATTTATTTTGTGTGGACTTTTATTTGATTTTAATTAAAAACTACGCTAGACTAGTTTTGACTATTTATTTTAGCCAGCACTTTGTTACTTCTGTGGAATATTGCGTGATGCAATGATTTTGCAGAAAACATGAATAAACTAATTGAAATGTGTTTTTTTACATATCTAATGTAGAGATTTATGACTACATATTTGTGCTCTTTTTTTCAAAAATTTATTTTTAGCAAAAAAATGCTTAAAAAAAACTAATTTTTTTTTATTTAATCAATTAATCCTTAAATTTCTTAATTCTTAATTTAAATGTTATGGTTAAATAGCATCAAAATAGAATTGGAATCATTACAAAAATTTCATTGCAATCAACAACACACCCCAAAAAATTACACAACTAACATAACGTCAGCGATTTAAATGCAAACAAAAAATGCACGTGATTTTCTTAAAAGTAAAAAATAAAAGTGTCAATTTATTTTGGCACACTAATAAAAAAATTAAGTCATGTGAAAACAATGAAAAAGCATTTAAATTAAACAAGTTTTTACATTTTCTATACATTAGCCTAAGACTATGCCACGTAAACAGCAATGCATATCGCTTATCATAACTGTGTAAGATTATAACATTTTTTATTGCATATTTTTAGGATCTACTAATAAATCAGTGTCATTTCCCTAAAGCTAAGGCTTAACAAATTTATTAATTTCAAGCATGTTCTGCCAGTCCTCAAAGCTGTCCGGTGCTTTCAAATGCAAAGGTTTTACATATGAAACGCTGCTAATATACGAATATCCGGTGGCATAAACAAAGTTGGCTATTACGAGTATATGTTGCCATTTGTCCTCAGTTTTTCATTGTTTTCCATGTTTCCACACCTGCTGTAATTTTGGCTTAAGGCCAAAAGAAGTCAAAGGTGAATTTAAACTTAAGCGCAAAAAAAACATGTCATTTTGTGCTGTTTGCAGTTATTTTTAACTGTTGTTAAAATTTCAATGTTATGTGGATTTGAGTCAATTAAATTAAATTTTTTCACAAATGTTTTAAATATTTTCTAATTTTAGAAAACAAAAAATTTACTTTTTGTATTGATTTTGCATCTGAATTTTTTTATTGACAAAAAATTAAAGTCACGATATATTTTGGCGCAGTCAAAATATTTTGTGAATCATACGAAAATAATAAAATCGTTTAAATAAAATAAGCTGTTGTACATTTTCGATATATGAACGATATAGAATGCAATAAAACTGCCTATAAATATGCATTGCAAATGGTAATACCTTTCGTTTATTGCAATGGTGTGAGAATATATAATCTTTATATTTCGTCATATAGTTTTAGGAGCTATTAATAATTAAATGTTGGCTTACTGGACTTTCAGCTAAAGCAATATTTTCTCTAACTTACAAACTTCATTTCAATGGAGTCAATGAAGCATTTCTTAACGCAAAGCGAAATTTTCAGATCCAAGCGTCTACATATAAAACTGCGAAAATATTTGTCTTCACCCTTTTATTAATATTAATTTTTTCACACATAATACGATTTTGGCTTCAGGGCAAAGATAGCTGAATGTGAAGTTGACGCCAAAGCGCCAAAAAAATTTCTATTTTCAATTATTTTCAGCTGTTAATATTATTTTTAGGTTCATTTACAATATAATTTTATAACTTCATATAAATTTTTTAATATTTGCTATTTTAGAAAAGAAATAGGGTGCTTTTTAAGTTGTTATTGCCAATTTTTTGTTTATTTTGTTTTTTTGTTTAATTTATTCAACTTTTATTTGCATCACCTATATTATATTTAAATTTCACATATATTTACTAATTGGCACGCGCATTTCACTCAAAAAATACAACAATAATATAAAAAGTTAGAGCCTTTTTGTGACTAATGTACTACGGCAAATTTATGCGAAATTTAAAGCACGCTTAATTTGAAGTTAGTTGCTTATAGATTTATTATTTGGCGTTTTTATTAAACATTTGTAGTTAATGTTATAATAAATATTGCTTAGTGGCATAAAAATCTCTTACTTGCCAATAAATATAAACATGATTTTTGTTGTTTGAGCTATTTAATATATAACAAATATTTGATATTTGGGTTATGATATGATACCTTATCTGGAAAAAAAAATTGGCATTGAGTTTCAAAAAAAAAACAAAAACTGAGGAAAGGAAATTTAATTTTATCTATAAAAAAAAATTTATAAATTAATATTTATCATACGTTATGGTAAGCGGAGTAATTGAAGGAATATAGAATTTTAATATTTAATTTTGGACGTAACTCAGAGTTTATTTGTAACATTTATTTCTTTCACTTTAAAATATGCAGCACTTATGAATAAAAAAGACGTATTGTTTGTAGAAAAATACAAAACTTATGATTGTTAAACGGCGCGAGCGTCGAGTACTTCTAGTTTTGACGAAATTGTCCGGACGTTTGTTATATCCTACCTCAGTTTCCGGCTGGATAAATACACATTATAATTAAATGTTGCTCATACGTCGTGTTCTACAAGTGGCAGATTTTATTGAAGATATCATTATCTCAAGTTTGATATAACTAAAAACTAATTTCTAACAATAATTAACTTAACCATAAATAAATTTCTATATCATTAAAATATGATGTTTGGTCACTGAACATTCCAAACATTTGTTAGAGACATTGAATTTAATTTTTAAATTTCTAAAAATATAATCAAAACTGTTTTTGAAACATGTGAGTTTTTAAAATATATGCTCAACAATTTGAACTTAAACATATTTTCCTAATATCCTTTCCAAGAAATTCACTGTTTTATTTTTAATTTTCTTAGAAATACATAATTATATAATTCTCATATGTGTAAAAAAATACTCATTAAATGCTATTTATAGCATCATATCAATGGCTCAAAATAAATACTAAAGCTAAAACCCACATACATAGCTCTGCCACATATTGCACATGCAGTCATATAACTACAAAAAATATCAGCTAGAAGTGTGCCATATTTATCAAATATAAAATTTACAAAAGGTAACCACTACTATGACGGCAGCTGTTTTGGATTATTCATAACTCCAACTAAAAGGTAGATAATATTTATATTTTTATATAATTTTTGCTTTCGTATTCATTTTTTTCGTTCAATGAATATTTATCTGTCTAACAAAAGCGGCGGAAAATTCGCAAAATATTTACTGTACCTGTTATCCAAATGAATTGAAAAAATAAACGAAAAATAACAACAACAGCAAAAGGCGGCTTATACATAAATATTTACTGATTAGTTGCTGCTCTTTCAGTTGCAGTCAACCATCAACACCCAGACAAGTAAGCAAGCACCTCGCTTGATAGATTAGAGATGATAATAAATATCAAAAAAGTTGTGTGTGTGTGTGTGTTATATTTAATATAAATAAATAAAGTCTAACAACAAAAGATATTGTGTTGCGATTAGAACTTTGCAAGTGAGCTATTTATTAAGTGCTAATACGAAAATCGTTATTATATTTAGATCAAAAATAAATTTATTTTTTATTTACTGTGAATTCGATGTTCATCATACGACGTGTTTTATTTAAGAATAACGACTTCTACTTAAAGCGGCCATTAGTGAAGCTAATATAATATTGTAGTAGCATTAAGAACAAATAAAAATTTCGGTGGTATACTTATTTTCAAGTGTATTAAATCATACTTGTAAGAACATTAATGAATGAAATGAGAAGCTTTGGAAAAAAATTTATGATACGTAGTTGTTGCAACATTTCAGCAGAATAACTTGAGAGTGTCTCGATGTTAATTAATAATTATGGCCGGATATGCTGACTTTTTTGAAGTTTGTTTAACGCAACAGGACGTATGAGGAAGTTTTTTTTTATTATATGAAAGTGAATATTACATCACAGAGTTACAGGGAATTTGCTGCAACTTGAACTTGAACTTTCTCAAGTGCAACTTCGGCAAACTTCAAAACTTTCGTTAATTTATTAACAAGAAGCTTGTTTGCAACTTTTATTGATTTGTAATCGACTTTGAAGGCCATAAGCCAATCAATGTCAGCAATTTAAAACAATAAAATATTATTTTAAAAACTTTGCATAGCTGAAAATAACAAAAGCAATTACGTTAATCAAATTTATGTAATTTTGTTTTGTTGAATATGTATTTTTCTTAAGTTATTATATTTCAATAGCACTTAATTAAAAGATTTATATAATAAAACTGATTCAACAAAATTTAATAAATCTTTCTATATATTTAAATTAATTTCAAAGTATCCTCAAGTTTGCACTCAGCAATCTTTAAATAATAAACTTCTTTTGAACTCATATACTTTATAGCTTTAAATAAATACTACACATTGCTTGTTTATGGATTAGTTGTTAGCTTTGTTACTTAAAATAATTTTTTCTTTTATATTTTGATTATTTCTTATGCAGATACACTCATTTATAAAGATAAAAGTAATGATAAGAGTATTTGAATTTGAATTTATTAATATCACGACAGCCTTAAACTGAAATGGTCTTGAAAAAGAAAAATCATGGTAAGCTTAAGCCAAAAGTAAGCGAAATTTTTTAAGCTTGGATATCACATTTTATAGAACTGTGCTAATGAACTTTTAATGTTCCCTCGGTTATAAAAAAAAAAAAAGTTAAATGAAATTGAAAAATTTTTATGTAGCTCATTTTAGCGATTAAAAGTTAAAACTCTTTAGCTCCTTTCCTTTTATGCTTTCAACGAATACAACCAGCTGGTATCAAGGTTTCACCGTGAGGGTCTACAATTTGCAGTTTGTTCGTAATAAATATAAACATGTTGGGATGAATTTTTCAGAAAAAATATATCGCTAGAAGAGTTCTAGCATCTTCTATATCAAAATTTAGTGGTTTTGACATTTTTATGTCACTCGACGAAGAATAATAGTGCACATTGTCTATGTAATCAGAAAGCAAACTTTGAGCCACCAACGATGAGCTTTATGTTGAAGACAGATCGCATGGTAAAATATAAGAGCCAAGCATTCAGTCAAGAAATATTAATTTCATTGACTAATCTACAAATAATGTGAAAAATAACCCACGCATACTAAAATTGTTATGGTACTTCTTACTCTAGACATTTGGCCCTTAGGATAAATAGGACTCAAAGTGAGTAAGACACACAAGTTTCACAAACTTTTATGCGGCAGAATGAAGAAAATATCTTCAATGTAAAAACTTCAGCAAATAAACTCTACCCTACAAATCTATAGCAATTTGTACTCGATCGCGCAAAAATAAAAAGTTGGCAGCTCTGTTTTAAACTAAAAACTAAATACGTTATTCAAAATCCATTCATGTTATGTGGTATAAATAAATATAAATCAATTGAAATAAAAATGTTTTTCATTACTCGTATATCTTATCTTGCTGGGGTTTTTTATAAGAGTATTTAATTCATAGTACTCCTAAGCAGTATACCACATAAATAAATATTTTGTGCAGGGTTTATGCAAACTTTAATATATATTAACCTGATTTATTTCTTTTATGAACCAAACAAAATTGTCACTTAGTTCAAAAGATATGTAGGTCTCTCTTTTCTTATTCATATTGTATCGGAATTTGCCATATAAATATTATCGGTTATATAAAATGAGACGCTTAGAAAAGTTTCTTGCGACATTTATGATTGAACTAGAAAATGTGTTAGATATATTTCAAAGCCTTTTGGAAAAAATAAATCTTTATTCCATATATTATTTTTAATTTTTGAACACTTCCAAAATATTGTACAGTAGATAAAATAATTATTTTATTATTAACAAAAAAGAAACAACAAAAAAAGTTTTTTCTGAAAATTTTATTCTTAAAATAGACGACAGTAAACTACCGTCTGATATCTTTCGCTCTTTTGACTTTAACAATTTAAGAATTTATTGCAAAATGAGAAAATTTTCGCTAACATAAACTCTCATAACTCTGATTACAGTCAGCACGATTTCATCATCCACCAAATTTTTTGTATTTTCCATTATAACACCGCGTAATCATCAACATTAATTTGACGTAAAATGAATGGTGAGCGCATACATTTACTATAATGTAGAAAATCAAATTATTATAAGTACGAATGAATATATGACAGTTATTGGTAGAAATTTCGATTTAAATAAAGATATGATTGTGTCATGATCATTGTTGTGATTGTGGTTGTTGTTGTTGTTAAATTATACGCAATTAAATGTTCATAAATCATTAACTAAAATGTATATACAATATAAATGAACTGGTTATGTTATCACAATATGACGATGATGATATATTATAGCATTTACTATATCGATTATATCTATGATATATCGCGTATTATTAACATTTTAAGTTGTTGTCAACTTATTTTCGGTTTGTTATTTTGTACATGGTGTCGTTGTTGTTTAGGTTGCTGTTATTGTATTTGTGTACATTGTTGTCGCTGTCACTGCTATCATTTGTAATATTAGCGGCACTGATGATAAATGTTATTAACAGCGTCGTCATTGTTGCTGCTAACTTGTTCGTTTATATCTGTACGAATGTATGTACATATTCTATCGTTCAATCTTCATATGCATTTTTCAGGTGTTTTCTTAACATATCGTTTAATCTGAATGTTTAAGTGTTATTTTTATGTGTTAATTGTGATTGATTTCCAATCAACACTTTAGAATTGTTTTGTAAATAACTTTTAACATGTTCTTTTTTAATTTGTCTATTGGGGATTTTCCATGTGCAGCTCATACTACGTTTCAAAATGTTATTATTTTTTTTTTTTTTTTTGTTGTTGTTGTGGTCTATATTTTTATGCTCTTAATTGGAAGTTAAAGTTTTGTTTATTGGGCCAAACATTTCTATTTGAGTCGTTTAAATATATTTAGTTGGATCAAATATGTATGTATTTGTTAATTCTTATTTGATTTATATTTGCTTCACATTTATATGAATACTATGCAGTTCTCCACATGTTTAAGTAAAACACTATTTAAAAACCTTCTGGTATACAATTTAGGTATTTATGATATCAATTCAGGTATTAATATTTGCTTAGGTGCCAACATTATGCAATATAATGATGTGACGATAAGTGATAATATCGATATATTTATAAAATGGACATTTTGTTTAAGTCCCTCAACTTAACTCATATGCAGTTCCAATTAAATATTTCCAATTTCAACCCTTTCCCATTATTTTTGCGTAGATTTAATCCGTATACTGCTGTTTTTTATATTTTTAAATGATTAACAATTACGTTGCTACAAAAAGGTGATCAAGTGAAAATATTTACACTTGTTTATCCTCAAAAAATTGTTCTTAATAAGCGATTTAACTATGCGAATTTGGAAATTTTTTTTATTCTCTTGTTATTATGCCTCTGATTATTTTCTATTATTCACAATTAGATATTCGTTTATTTTCACAAATGAAATCGAACGTATTTCTGAACAAAAATTATTCATTAACTTAAATTGTGTACAATATTTTGGCAAAGTTCTATGTTTCTTTATATTTTGTACAAGTTTTTTATAGCCTTTTCCATTATTTCGAACATGTTACTTAAAAGATTTAACATTTTAAAAATATACTACTTAGTATATTAAGGAAAAAACAATAAAAACAGCTAAGTATTTCTATGATATGCTGTCGCACAGTGGGACAAAATTTCGTTTCTCGTTACTTTATTTCTATATCTTACAAACGGGGTACACTCACTTTCTTTCCAGAAATTTTGAATAAACAGAAGTGACAAAAAGTGGGCGATTTTGTATAAGTAGGCGTGATACTTCAAATTCAAGCTTTAAATCGCTTTACTGAGGGTTATGTAAGTACATAAGGAACATTTGGTAAACCTACTAAGCACAGTGAAGAAAGGTCGTTGCAAAAAACTTAAAAAGCTATATAGTGAAGCTGTTCAAATAGATTCTATCAAATTCAGTATGACAGCATTTGAAATTTTTAGAAAACTCTTTTGTAAGATCTTTTCAGGGATGCGCTGGCTTTTAAATTCAAATAAATTTTCTGAAGCAATATCATACCATTCACAATTTCCACTTTTTATAATAAAATTATTAAACTTTAAGAAATATCACCCCACTGTTCGTTTATCTTGACGTCTGTAGACAACAAGTCAAAAGGCGTCATTTCAAAGTACCTGCCTAAAAAAGCATCATTCGTTTATTTTTCCAAAATTATATTTTCTTTCGCTTCGATACAATAATGAAATTGATCTCGTTGGGAAAAAATCACGGTGCCTCCATTCCTCCAAGTGTCATCATAATTTTCATACAAAAAAAAATTAGCTACTAAGCAGCTGCTTCGCTCAGTTGCTGTCATTTAGTGTTCTCTCGTTCTTATTTACTGTCTACTGCTTTGTTACTATATACACGTACTAACCGTCTAAGTACATATGCGCGGTATATATTTCGCAATTGTTTACACAAAAAGTAAACAAAACACACAAAAAAAAAAGAACAATGTCGGAATTCTTATCAAATTCAATTAGTTGACATTTCGAAGTGCCGTGAAGCAGCAGCTTGGCACATAAATAATAAAAAAAAAATTCAAAGAGGCACAAGCGTTATATTCTTTTATCACATTTGAATACTTAAATTAAGATAAAGCGAAAAACTGTCTCTTTAGCAATGAAAATTAAGTGAAAAACAAAGGGATTAGTGGTCTGTTGTTGACAAGGTGACCAGACTTGAAGTTTGCATCTTATTTTATTTCTGTAATATTTTGTGATGCTTGCAGCTAGACAATCTACTGAAATCACTGACTAATAGTTTCTTGAGCTTTTCAGCAGTTCAAAGTTATGTTTCCGCTTGCTGAATAAAATAAGGCATAGAAATATAAGCACTTTCTGCAAACATCTGGCAACTCTGCTCATAGCAGCAACAGGAGATATTATTATCAGCGTTTTAGTAAATTTTTATTGCTGTTTTTTTTTATTTCTCTTTTGATGGGTTATAAATAAATCACTCCCCATATGAAGACCACATTGAATGCATGAATGAACCAGTGACAGGTAGCTCGTGTTATTTAAATGTGTGCGTTTTTGTTCATCTTGCATTTGGCTGTGTGTGGTTTTGACATTTGGCGGTTGGCTACAATTGTGTTACTTGTCGAGTTCAATGATTTATCTGCCCGTGGTAAATCGATGATGATGATAATAATGATATTAAAGCATGTCGATTATTGAATAGTTTTGGGGAAATCTAAGCTATAAACCAAATAAAAAAATTAATATTTAGGAAAAGTTAAAATTCTGGCGGCATTCATTTGTAAAAAGATTATCATTTCCAAAATAAATATTTGACTCCAAAGGCATTCAAAAATTGAATTAAATTCTGGCTCGATTTCTAGAAGACTTGAAAAAATATTGAGATTGAAACAAATAGAGTCTACATGTAGTAGGAATCAAATCGATATTTTAACGATTTTTGTGTGGGCGAAAAACAAAAATTTAAGTCAAATTTACCAATGCCAAATTTTCAATTACATTTTACCAAGCTTCTTCGACAAATATATTCGTTCTTATTATGGAATAAGCTCAATATATGGACCAGATTCCAAATACAGAATATGCACCATTTCAGGGAAGTTTACTTCATATTTTTAAGTTTCTGAAAATATAACTGAATAAAATAACTCAATAATATGCAAAATCCGTTTCTGTTTCCATCCACTGTACACCGCATAAATATTTGCTTAACTTGTCAAAGCAAATGTTTCCATTTACACAATTCGCTTTTTTAAACATTTTGCTTTTCATGGGCGCTATTGTATTTAGTTGCAGCAATTATTTGGCGCCATCCTCCTCAAACATTTTCACATTATATGTAGTATACTATGTATGACTTGGCCTTGAGACTGTCAAAATAAATTTTCCACTCATAAGCAATAGTCCTCACAAAAATGTGAAAATAAATTTTGATTCACTTAAACGCAATCAATCATAATCAAATTTGAATACCAAGCAAAAATCCGTTAAGTGTACTCTTCATGCTGAGGGAAAACGTAGACAATTTATGGTAGGAAACGTTAAATCAATCAAAGCACTTGAGCGATTTGTAGCCGAAAAATAAAATTAGTTGCATGACCATAAGTAGTACCTTTTCTATTGCAACTTTCAACGTCTTATTTAGTTTTGGTCTTGACTTCTTTTCAACTTTTAAGGGTTAAAAATTTAAACTTCTTTACTGAACACTTCGAGAACTATCAAATTTGCTCGCTTTGTTCTTTCCAAATCGCGTGTTGTACACACATTATTTAACGCTTTCAGAGTTAATCGAAATATGCAAAGTTTCAGCTAAATGAGTTTTAAATTAACAGATGAAATCAGATATGTAAAATTTAATGGTAGGAAGAAGTCTAATGTATTTTCCTTACCATTCTTGTAAATTTTTTTGAAGCATTTAAGCTGATAACTGGATGTAAATTCATTTGTTATCATTTAATTATTACTGAAAACAGTCAAAAAAAAAAAATAAACAACTTAAATCGTTAATGATACAGTCAGTTTTTTCTTTATTATTTCCCTTTTTCAAATAAACTTTTCATGCAATCGCCTTGTCATTATGAGTAATAAACAGTTTAAATTTTATTTTGTCCATTTTGATACTCACAAATGTGCTTTCATTTAAAATCACTCAATCAACGCAAAGCTACGTATTAAAAAAATGTTGCATACCTGTAGGCGCTGTTTGAAATTTAAGAATCACACAATTCTATTTGCATATTTTTAGTAAGCCGCTTTATTGAATTTCATTAATAAAATATGCAGCGTATGTTGATTCAATAAGATTGTGATTGTGCCATATCACAAGCCAAATAACAGCAGCACTATGACGTCACTGTAAAAATAAACATAAATATAATTTTTATTTTGCCAGCAATAGCAGCATCGCGTGGTAGCAAAAAAATATTTACCAAAGTTAATTTGAATAACAAATTACTTTTTAATTATTTTGTTTGTTAAAATATTGACGACAGCATGTTAAGCTATTATGTTTTGTTAAATTATTTTAAATAGATTTAATAAATTAAATGATAAATCACGCCTTAATATTAAGTTGACAAAAATAAAATAATTATATCAATTTTGTTAATTGACTAAGTCACTTAAAAGCTAATAATCCGCTTAAAAACTTTATTAGTCTTTTTGGTTCAGAAGAGTTAATACTAATAAATAATTTTTTTTTTATGCTACCAATTTGTTTGTTTATCCCATTTTCTACATTTTTACGTCATCTTTGTCAGAATAAGCAGTTTCGAATTATATGGCCTCTGAACTGAACAGCGTACAATTTTTTGGACAACTCCTTAAAATTTCTATGTTTTACTCAGAGTTTTTGAAAAGCAGATCCTTTGTCTTATGTAAAATGTTGTGTTACTTTATTCCAATATAAAGAAAAACATAACAAAATTTATATAATACTTGCATGGTCCGTCCTCATTATAAATGGTTGGCATCAGTTCCACTTATGAGACTTATAGTATTAATGATAACGAAATATATTTCCGGATACATTGAGATAAACAAATAGAAACAATTGGAAGATAAAAACCTGTATTATATATACGTATGAATTAAAAACAAAATACCATGAGCAGAGGAGCATCGTATTGGTTATGCTAATGAAACGTGTCTACAAACATGAGCTTCAAAACATGTTATTTACACAAAAAGTAAAGTTTTATACAATAGATCAGCTGAAGCATTTAAAAATAGAAATAAAATTCTGAAGTGCGAAGTTGAACAGATAAAAGATAAATTTTGAAAACAACAAAAAAAAAAGTGAGATAAACTTATGAGAGAAAAGTTTCTCTACATAAACAACGACATTTTTTTTTCACTCTCTTGATATTGCTATCTACGCGGGTTAAAATTATGGCATAATATTTCAAATTTTAAAATTGCATATGCAGTTTTTCCAAAAAAGAACCGAATTTTCAAACTTTTTCGGGTTGAAAACGTAGTAAATAAAATATTTTATAAATATTTAAATCTATATTTTTAGCTGTAGAGTAGTATTCTATGAGAAAACCATAGAAATATTTTGTATGTAAAATTTTCCTCCAGGCATTTTTAGTTTTAACGTTGGATATGATATTACTTTTATCATATTTGCTTACTATCAAAACTCTCCACAAGTCCCACTGATTAAAAACAAACTTCCGAAATTTATGTTTGTGAACAACTTTGTAAAACCATGTGAATTATTTTAAACAGTAAATAAAGCGTTCTTTTAAATCATTGAAAAGTGCGTTTTTATTGCAATAAAGTGACTGGAACCTTTTTAAAATTTATTTTTAGGCATGAATTGAATTAATAATAGTAAGTCTTCCGATTATTCATGGAATATAATTTCATTCAAATTACTGTCTCGGCTGCCTTTGCAATATGCCAACCTGAAATTGAATGGTTTTGGTTTTTCTAGAAAAGCTCGATCAGTATTCTGCTAATGGTAAGGCATCTCATTTATATATTTATTTTTGAATCATTATAATTCGAGTATCTATCTGGTCTACAATTTTTTTATTTCTGTGTAAAAAGTATGCAAACATACTTTTCTAATAAAATCCAATTCCAAAAGCTATTTGAACTCCGCCACAAAGCTCTATAAATAGCCACAAAGAATACAAAGAAAAATCAGAATAAAGAGAAAATTGATAAACAAAAAACTGTATGGTATGTTGAAGCAATCAGCGCATATGAGGCTAATGCAATACTATATATATATACATATATAGAATAATTATTTATGAATCAAAACATGTTTTATTCATTACACAAAAAAAAGTCAACAAAAGTATTTATAAATTTTATTTTTCTTTCTTTACGCTTTTAGCACTTTGAAAAAAAAAACAGAAGAACCACAATTTAAGCTTACTGACATACACTTACCATATGCATTTGTATCTTGAGTTCTTCACAATTTAATTCCATGCTGATGAAAATGCTGATGAATGTCTGGATGCAAAAATAAATGCATTCATTTGCTGTCAACAAACTAAACTGGCAATGGCCATGAAATCGCCAACACCAACAATAACTGATACAACAATAACATCAGCTAATAACAGCCTTAAATTGAACAGCAATAGTTTTACACCCCATGAAAGGACCTTGCTGAAAAGTTCAAAGAAACGAATTGAAGAAAATATGTCCTCAAGTAAAACTTTAACAATACCAAGAAATGCAACAACAATGGCAACTTTAAAAAGTCGACGAGACATTAGTTTCATTTTGGGTGATATGCCCAATGATGATGATGATGGTGACGAACGTACATCAGCACCAGTTAGAGTACCCTATGAAATAAAGGTAAAATATTTATAAGAAGTTTTTTTTTGTATTTAAATTAAAGGTTGGATTACATTAGAGTATTGAAAATTTATCCAAAAATCAGTTGTAAAAACTTTTCCAATTTTTGAATCAATTAAAAAATTAAACGGTTCCGAATTTTTTTGTAGCTCTTGGAAAAATAACCAAAATATAGATGGGAATTAAAATGAATAAAAAGGGTCAGTCAAATCAGTTAGATCTATGACTTATGCCTGAACACAATATTGTAAAATCGGTTTAATTTAAATAATTTTTTAATTTTTAAATTACTAAAAGATTTTTTTATAGCACCATACTATTATAATTTCATATCCAAATCACTTTGAATAAAATAATTTTAAAATTTAAAATCTTCATCATCCTTAAAATTAAAATTCTATAAATTTTGAGATCATTTTGGTTTCCGTTCTAGACCCAACAACAAACACAAAGTCTAACACCACAAGTCTACATCCCCTCCGGCAATCGTCGGCTCAGTGGTCAATCACGCAGTCAGGACGATGATACAACACGTAATTCCGGTGAAGATGCTGATGAATTACATGAGCAACGTTTTGGCAGCGTCTCACCCATCTTCCCTGAAAAATCACCAAACAGTCGACATGGCAGCATTAGCGCTGTTGGCGCTTCCAGAGCTAAAGATTTCCGTCTCAAATTTCGCAAAAGTCACACATGCGGCAGTCTCTATGCCAAATGTAGCTGCAGTTCAAGTAGAGAAGCAGCACCAAATACCTTAACGACACAGCGTAGTGAACGTCAGCCCCTGGCAGCGTTGCCAACAGCGCTGCATCTCTCAAAATCACCATCAAATACAGAGCCACCATCAGCCAGCAGCGGTCTCGGCGTATCGTTGCAATCCAATTCGAACTCTCTATCCTCCATGAAATTTCTTAGCGGTGGCAGTTTTTCGCTCTCCACAACAACAACAGCTTCAGCGCAACTCTCACGCGACTACGACGACATAGACTGCGGCTACGACGATGTCGATGCTGAAAGTTATGTGTGTTACAACGACAGTATCGTCGGAGAAGCGCAAGCGAACAGTACTCACATACCACTGGAACCAAAAACACAAATTATTTATCCGTCGCTGTCGAAAGCTGTGCCGCGAATCTCAACAACAACACCCGCCGTCGAAATTACAGCCCCAGCACCGATACCACCGCCGCGCCATAGTCAACAAACAAAACCGAAGCGTCTTTTTCAGTCCTACTCACATCCCGATACCGATTTTGTTTTTACGGAAGAGAATAAAAAGCCGTGTCGCGACGTCACACAACAACAGTTTGATAATAGCGCCGTGATCATATCACGCGGCGGTAAAGTTGAAATCAAACATCCAAAACGTTCGTCCTCGCCGAATATTGGACACTATCAAATATTGGATGTTGCTGTGCATCCTGATATACTGGTGAAAATCTCACCCAAGCATTCGCCGATCAGTGAACAGCGAAAGCAATTGACGCAATCGTTGCCGCATAGTGCACGTTCGGCACAGCAACGTCGGCGTTGGTTGCAACGTTCGAGTGAAGTAGAATCTGGTGGTTCTACATCGGAATCAGAAAAATCATTTGATGTCTCGAAGTCTACATCACAAGCGTTGCATTTTAGTGAAACAGAACCATTATTGCAGAATACGCCTGTCAGTCCTGTTACTGCATTGAAGTCACCTACTGTTGGGAGGCCACAATCGCCAGCCACACAGGCTGATCAAAGTTTTAATGCAGCACAGCGTTATTTCGCAGAGAGTGGAATACTGGGTCCAATTAATACATCAAGTAATTTTATAAGGAAAACGTCGAAAATATTGCAGGACTCAAGTGTTATAGAGCAGGTATGTTAAAAAAAAAAAAAATACATTTATATTTAAAAAATGATCTTGACCCGGGAAGAAGTTTTCTGACCTCAAACAAAACAGTCGGAATTTTTTGTGGCTTAGAAAGTAAGGAGTCTATATATGAGCATAATTTTTGTTTAGTTTCAAAATGATTCAAATTGATTTTCTATAAAGGAAACTATTATATGTTCGATTGATAGATCAGAAATTTTCCTCCCAGATCAAGCCAATGCTTTTAAAGACAAAAGGATTATAATGGTCAGAAATAACGTCGTGAATTCTAAAATTTTTTTAAAACCAGATTAAGCATTTTTGGAGTTGGGATAGTTCTGAGTTTATTAATCGATTTTTGATTTTGGGTCAAAATTTGTCGAGCCGGAAAAAGTTTTGAATACAAGTTCTACAATTTGAAGATTTTTAAAACACAAAACGAAAAAATATGTTTGTGATGTAAGCAAATCGTTTCAAAATTCTCAGAAGAGGCGACACTCACACTCTTTTTCTGGAGTCATTTATTGTTATTTTTATAAAATAAAAAAACACCTCAAAGACAATTTTTTTTTATATTAGTTCAGAAGACAGTTAAATATTTATAAAACTCCGTTTAATCTCAAACTATTTTCAGATACGTAAAACCTCGATGATATTACGTGGCAATACCGCCGCTGCTATACAAAAGAAATTTTCAACAGTAAGTACACCACCTGCAATAACAACATATACAACAACGCAATCACCATCACCACCACCAGCACTGGTGCCATCAACAGCATTATCCACACCACAACTATATAATAATGATAACATGGAGCTGCCAGCTTCAATAATTTATGCTCGGACAGCATCACCAAAATCACCGCATAACACAGTAACCAGCTGTGGTTTCAGCCCAAATATAACTTCACAAAATGGGGACAACAATGATGATCGTGATGCACAAATCAAAAATTTACAAGGTGAAATTGTCTCCCTCAAAGATGTGATAAAATCGCGTGATGCAGAAATTGTTAAGTTGCGCAGAGAAATTCATAAGCTGAAGGTGAGTTAGAGTAATTTAAATACTTATGAAGGATATATCCTTCAAGAGATTCAGTAATCAGTTCAAAATTGTGTGCATTTAAAAGAAGTGTGGCGATTTTTAAAATTTTCCCTTTACTAGAAACAAAAAAAAATCATATTATATAACGAGCGTAAACAAAAAAATTCCATTAGACAACAAAATTAAAATCATTAACGCTTTGATGCTTAGTTTAACTCAATATAACCCAACTAATTACTTAATTATAGTAATATTTCAACAGGTATAGAGTCCGGCTTCATTTAAAATTTTGCTTTCCGATTGAGAATATCAAATTGCAAAACAAATCACCTCTAAGCCTTAATACTATAATAATTTCAATAAATAAAACGCCTCGATTTTTTATAAAGCAAAGTTTCCTATTTTTCTCATCTACTCTAATAATCTACAACTAGATATTAAGTTTAAAAGTCAATAGAGATAAAAACAAATATTCTAAGTTGATATTATGCAGCAGTACAAAACAAACATCCAATCAAAATTTTATTTGAACTTCGAGAAAACAGTTGAATGGCTTTTGTTATTGTTGGATAGCTGATATAACAAGCGAATTAAGTGGAAAATATTTAACTTTATAAATGTAACATAATATTAGGGTGGCTTTTAAGATTTAATTCATGTTGTTGGAATTTTTTCATGATCAGTAGAAGCATTAGCACTTTTTAAACTGGCTAAAATTCTATGAGAATTATTAATTAGGCCTGTTCTGACTCCAACCTATTTCGGAAGTTTGCTATGGAGTTACCTTTCAACATGAACTTGAATAATTTGACAGACAGATTTTCCTTTTTTGTATGATCCCGAAATAAATTCGCATTTCATCTCCGTTTCCAAAGCAAATCCAAAACGGAATCAGAACAGGCCTGAATGGCTCATCGCGGTCAAATGCAGGAATGAAATGAAAAAATTTAATGTTGATAATATAGCATATTCATCTTGCAGTTGGAAACATCAAAATAACCAACGATAAAAAATCTCTTGTAGAAAGAATATCAAATTTTTGCTCGTTTTTTCTTTTGAAATTAAGTTATATTATTTCTGATTTGTGAAGCGATTTATATATTTTTTAGTTTTTCGATCTGTAATCAATATTTTTTTGTGAAATTTCTTATGAGCGATAATACCTTTGATGATATTGTTCATACGCAAGCATTTGAATAGCATATCGTATTAATTGTTGGTATTTCTTTCCCGTTTTCGGGTTACATGTAAGTCTTGTTAAGGTTTTGCATT
Source organism: Meiosimyza platycephala (assembly GCA_963662105.1). NCBI lineage: Eukaryota > Metazoa > Arthropoda > Insecta > Diptera > Lauxaniidae > Meiosimyza > Meiosimyza platycephala. Next base: position 97,309,125 of record OY759210.1, read on the forward strand.
TATTATAACTTTTTTCTATGTATCCATATTACTTGCACGATTTCGCCTACAAGCAAATTTAACCCGACTGCACTTAAATTGTTGAGACAATTATCTCATAGCATGCTATCAGTTTGAGTTTGCTTAAATCATGCTTGGGTCAAGCTTGTTCTCACAAGCAACAATGATAAATGGGTTGATTCTGAAATGAAAATAGCATTTTAGTTTCAGACAAAACGAGACAAGCTTTCGGTATTGCTCTTTTTTTGTATGAATTAATGTGATTAAATTTTTAACTTTCGCATGTTCAGTAATTTTTGCTCCAAAAAATCTTAAAAGCAAAAATTCCAAGTAAAGATTAAATAAAATTCTTATAATTTTACAGTCATATTTTAATTTCCGTTTTTCTTAATTGAAGTCAGAAGTGTCAGTGATCATACGCCATTCATTATGCACTTAAATATCCATACAAGCTACGTATATATCTTTGCGTAATTATCTGTCTGCTCAATGTAGTGTACGCTATAGTATAACTTTTGCTCTGATTTAATCAGAGCACAAATATTTTTCATTTCGTTTGCGTTTGTTGCGTATTTAAATGGCGATTTGTATCGCTTTAATTAATCATTTAGCACGTGAATACAATAAAGTGTGAGTGTGTGATATTTAAATTTAGTTTCCCTTGCTACTATTAGTGGTGCATGATGCAGATTAGGGTGTCACAATTAATTTTAAAAAAATTTAAAAAAAAAAATCAAAGGTATCTTTTTCGAGTAATCGAATGTACCTGTGGTAATATCAAAAGGTATTTTTTATATATAAAATCCATTGTCAGGTTAATAGATTTCTATGAAAAATGGTCTCATGCCAAAATAAAATTTGCTGTCCTTAAAGTAGAATGTTGATGACCTTGGAGACTTAACAGTTTAACTGACTGATATTATCCGACATACCAACACATGTGCATAGAAAACTTTTTAAAAAGATAAACTTATCAAAAAGAAATACTCTTAATTTTACATTGTAACCTAGTTTCATGTATAGAAAAAAATTTCAATGAACTTAAAGCATAGTATTAAAGATATAACATTTAACAAAATAAACATGAGTAATCTTTGTAAATACTCGAAATTATAAAAATTTAATATTTTCTTTAGTGGCCATAAATTAAAATAAAGATTAGAACTTAAAAATTTAGAGCAAGGTAAAGCTTCAGTGCTTAGAAAATGACACTAAAAAATAAAATTATTCAATTATTGACAAAAAACAGAAACGAGGTGTGCTGTATGAACTTTAGAATATTTCTTTGTTTCAACTACTATAGAAATGTAGAACGCAGTGCCGAAAGGTCTCAAAATGTGGAAAGTTATCGAAAAAAATTGTAAATGTACAATTCAATATGTACAAACGGTCTTTCATTTATTATGTAAAGCGATTTTTGAATTTTTTTATATCACTTCCCCAAGTGAAAATATGTCATAAAAAGCCCACAATCAGCTTGGCCCGTACGATTAATCCTATACAACCAATGAAGTTTTGGTTTAGAATGGAAATGTGAAATTTGCATTTAATGGTTTTGTAAAAGTCAAGCCTTCTAAAGGCTTGATTTTCAAACAGTTACTCCAAAAATAATGGCGATGCCATATACATATATGGGACGTTCATTTACAAACCGAACGAATTTTGACAAAAATTGACGTTAAAAATTGAAAACGTTATTTTACATTCATACATATGAATGTATATCTTCAAAATGTCGAAAGTCAGAAAACATTCAGAAATTTCAAAAAATTGTTAATACCGATTAAGGTTAAAAAGTTTAAAAACGTTTACAAAATCAAAATATTTCAAAAATGTTGTAGAGCTGATACAAAATTAAAAAGTAGAGAGATTCAAAAAAGGTTGAAAAACCCGAAATATATTGATATATTTCAAAAATTTTAAAAAAGTCTAAATAGTTTAAAAATTCGAAAAAAATATTTGATGTCACACTTGTGTTGGGCATTAGATTAAGGTGTTACCTTTCATCCAATTCACTACAGTATAGATATTCTTTCATACCTGTCAGTAAAGTTGTTAGCGCATGAAAAAAGTATTAATTTATTTTTATTTTGTTGTTTTGTTTAAGTAAAAAACGAAATAAATAAACGAAATGTTGTTTACTTTTATCAGCTGTTGCCCAAACATGAACTTGGTTTTTTTTTGTGAATGTGCACACGCGCTTCATTATTTGTACTTTTCTGTAACAAATCTATTTGTTTCCAAGCGTTTATCTCAGCGTTCATCACACTGATACGAGTACGCCCTCTATTGGTGAAGCATTTTGTGAATGCAAATTAATTTTTAAAATAAACCATACAGTATCTACAGTACATATGTATGTATAAATGAAAACAAATTGAAATACGAAAGAGATACTCGCGCAACAAAACAATATATCCATACTTGACTTTTCGTTGACATTTTGTGTTATTTGTTTCGTTTATTATTTTATTTTTTACTGACTTTACTGACATATGTTGTTTACATAAATAATAATTACTATTGTGTAAGTTATAACAGGGTGATTCAGAATAATTTTTGTATACAAATTAATTCATGTGCTTAAGAAGGTATTTCACACATGCTGAACCCTTGTGCCCTTGCAACAACCATAAGGTTTTTATTCAAATTATACTGATAAACAAAACTTTATTTTTCAGAGCGTTCTCCAGCAAACTACCAATCACTTACCAATTGCTCACGATGATCTGCTGCAGCCTACTCCGAATAGTCAACTCCAACAACAATGCAACAATATATCCAGCAGCAATAGTGAAAATGGCCGACAACAAACATGCAACTGTTGTCGCAAGAAATTTGCTGTACAAGCAGGCCAAACCTCGGACAGTAGTGGTTCCATCGATTCCATACAAAGTGAATATCAAACCTGCAATTCATCAAGTAATGGAACCACAACAACATCGCCATACTCCAGCAATGGCAACGCACTAACTTCCTCCAGCACAACTGCTGTAACCTGTGCACTGGCTGCTACTAACGGTGACTCAAGACGCGGCAGTACAGAAGCATTAGATGAAGCTACGGTAGTGGCCTCATCCAATTTACTGCCAAGTCAAGCTGGTGCAAAACCCAAAGTTTTACAAATGATCGCTGGGCCAGTGCTCAAGAAACAGGGTGTGTCTGGTGAAAGTTGTGAGACATCGAAGCAACAATCGGTACATGAACCGATACCAAAATATGACAAGGATTTCAGGTGCGTACCATGAAAAATTATTTTATTTACAGTAGGTAGTAACTATTTTGCTCTATAGCTCCAAGCAACTTATCAAGGATGCAATTATGGATAATGACTTCCTCAAAAACATTGATTCGTCACAAGTGCGCGAATTGGTTGAATCCATGTATTCACTCTCGGTAGCCAAAGGTGAATTTGTTGTACGTGAAGGTGAAGTTGGTGCACATCTCTATGTCTCAGCCGCTGGTGAATTTGAGGTTGTGAAAAATGGCAAAGTACTTGGCATTATGGGGCCTGGTAAGGCATTCGGTGAGCTTGCTATACTCTATAATTGCACACGTACCGCTTCGATACGTGTGCTCTCTGATGCCAGGCTGTGGGTATTGGACCGGCGTGTCTTTCAACAGATTATGATGCGTACGGGTATGCAGCGCATAGAAAATAGCGTTAATTTCCTGAAATCAGTGCCACTACTAAAGAACTTAAGTTTTGAGGTACTGGCAAAGATTGCTGATGTTTTGGAAGTGGTAAGCGTACTATACATACAAATTATCATCTGCAGTGAATAAATATATCAATTTATTTAGGAATTTTACGCTGCTGGCACCTACATTATACGCCAAGGCGCTAGTGGTGATACATTCTTTCTCATCAGTCAAGGTATGGTTAAGGTCACGCAGAAGTTTGGCCCCTCTACCGAGGAGAAAGAAATACGCTTGCTTGAGCGAGGTGATTACTTTGGCGAGCAAGCTCTTATTAATGAGGACAAACGTACAGCCAACATTATTGCCATGGCTCCTGGTGTTGAATGTTTAACTTTAGATCGCGACTCATTTACACAATTGATAGGGGATCTCTGCGAGCTGAAAGAGAAAAACTATGGAGATGAGAGCCGTGTGCTTGCTATGAAACATGCTGAAACAGATAAGGAAGTTTTTGGCTCAAATGTGCAGCAAGGTAAATTATTCATTATAATAATCGTGAGCATAGAAATTTAATAGAACTAACCTGGTGATCACTTGTTTTTAAGCTAAAAAAAAACAGTACTTTTTAATTTCTATATGTTATTTCATAACAATTTTTAACAGTTTAATTCTTGAAATGTTTATGAAAAAAACAAAAAAGTGAACTGAATACGAACTAAGATTATCGAAAAATGTATAACCTATTGATTTATAACTTTCCCAATTTTAGAATTCCCCGAAATGAAATTGACCGACCTTGAGGTAATCGCCACTTTAGGAATTGGCGGTTTTGGACGCGTTGAGCTAGTCAAAGCCTACCGTGATAATCGTGTTGACATTTTTGCCTTAAAGTGCCTTAAGAAACGTCACATTGTTGATACCAAGCAGGAAGAGCACATCTACAGTGAACGCACAATTATGTTGGCCTGCAATACACCTTTTATTTGTCGTCTATATCGCACATTCCGTGATGAGAAATACGTATATATGCTGTTGGAAGCCTGCATGGGTGGTGAAATCTGGACCATGCTGAGAGATCGTGGTTCGTTCGATGAGAACGCAACGCAATTTATTATCGGTTGTGTGCTGCAAGCTTTTGAATATTTACATTCGCGTGGCATTATCTATCGTGATCTTAAGCCAGAGAATCTAATGCTGGACGAACGTGGCTATGTGAAGTTGGTAGGTGTGGAGAAGTGTAAGAACTTAAGAATGTCTTCTAATTTATTTAAATTTTTTAGGTTGATTTTGGCTTTGCCAAATATATTGGCAACAGCAATAAGACATGGACGTTCTGTGGAACACCAGAATATGTTGCTCCTGAGATTATACTTAATAAGGGACATGATCGTGCTGTGGATTACTGGGCTTTGGGCGTGCTCATACATGAGTTGCTCAATGGCACGTAAGTTTATAGTCAAACTGACGTTATAAAGCTGAGTTATAACATTTTTTTTTTTTTTGTACTTACAAACAGGCCACCATTTACCGCCAATGATCCAATGAAGACATATAACATTATACTAAAAGGTATCGATATGATTAATTTCCCCAAACACATGACACGTTCAGCAGTACAGCTCATAAAGAAACTTTGCCGTGATGTGCCTGCAGAACGTTTGGGTTATCAGAAGGGTGGCATACAAAATATTAAGAAACACAAGTAAGTTTTGACATAATAATATCGAAAATTTACATATTAATTTACGTCCGTAATTTCTAGATGGTTTCTTGGATTTGATTGGGATGGTCTTGAGAGTCAACTGCTTATACCACCATTTGTGCGCCCTATTGCTCACTCTACTGATACCTGCTACTTTGACAGGTTTCCATGTGATCCAAATGAACCACCAGATGAGTTTTCTGGCTGGGATGCTGATTTTTAGATATGCATAATTTCTTTGTATGGGTGCATTTTATAAAAAAAAAGAAGGATTAAGATCCTTAGGTTTTTTGAAGCGAAAAGTACATCGTTACTTGCTCAAGTTAGTTTGTTGTATATGAAACAATTTTCAAAACTCTTTCTACACGTATTGCTTTTGCTCAAATCAATTTATAAAGCATTTTTGGCTTTAAAAATAGTTATGTATGTGCCTTATTGCAATATTATTACTTTGCCTGCTCAAAAATAATTGTAGTTTTTAAAGAAAAAATATTTTAATGTTTAATCGTATATTATAGTAGGTTATTTACACATTAAAGAAATATTAATTTTTGCTCCATAGGTTTAGAAACATTTATTCTAAAGTTTTTCCAAATCATTTTGTTAACATTTGAGCTTTAGAGAAAATATTTATCAAAAAAAAAGTCATCTTATTTTAAATTATTTAGTTAGGTGCTTAAGTATTGACATTGTTAATGAAAGTTTGAAATATTTAAATAAACGTTATTTCTAAAAGAATCGGCAGTTGACAATATTTCTTTTTTTTTTGTTCTTCTAGAAGTTTGTATTTAAAAAGTCTTCGAAGCCATAACACAACATAATCGCTTGGTTTTTCTTTTGTTGGAAGGATTTGAAAGAAAGGCAGTGCAAAATGTATTTATTTTTTTTCAATAGTAGGCGATGACACGCCTCCAACAAGATCTACGTTTTCATGGCTAAACTCTTACGAATTTCTGATTTCAATTCAAGACACCATTGCATTTTAAAATGCTAACAATGCAGTTATCCACCAAAGCTAATTACTAAAACTATTCATATTTCTAAAACAATGAAATAATCTAAAATAACAAACTGTTTTTTTCATAAATTATCATTTATTGTGAAATAAAAAGAACTAAATCTTTTATATCTCTTCATTTGACATTTATTTTTTAACGATGAAAGTACGAATTTGCATTGGATCGAAAGTGACATTAAACTTCGCGAGAGCATCCGCCTTCTTCGCAGCCAATGGCACATGAAGAGAAGCATAATATTCTGCTTTGCTTGGCTTTGTGGTACCGTCTATCGAGAATTTAAAACGTTTCATATCAGCCAAAGGTAGATTTCCATCCAATGTTGTTTCACGAATTTCAGCACCATATAAACCATCGAAAATTTCACGTAAATTAAATGAAACCTGTTTTGTTTCAGTACCATCTAAGCGATTCTCAAGACGTAATATATATTCCTTATCTGAATAAGGTTCCAATGTCATCAATTGAATAGCTAATGGCAGACTAGAGAAATCGGGTACTTTAGGCAATACTTTATTCACAGCCTTTGTTGCGTTGCTGAAGAAAGCCCAGAAAGGTAAATGAATCGCTTGCTGTGCAATACGTTCATTAATGCTTGGTAGCAATGATATTGGACTAAGCATCAACCAAACCTTACCACGTGCAATGAGACCCTCACCGTAAGCAGTCTCATTGAGTGCCTCACCAACACCAAAAGCATCATCTCGTAAGCAACGACGATGCAACATCAACTCCATGACACCGCTCTTAAGACTGCTGCCACCCTGTGCACGATCGTTGAGTAAGGTCAAACGACGTGTGGCATCCTTTATGGAAATACGTCCGGTGACGGGAACATAATTGCCAGAAACAGCCTCAGTCATGTTAGGTTTAAAGTATTCACGTTCATTGCGTGTGCGTGTTATCATTTCACGGCCATTACTGTCAGTTTCCCATTTGTTATTTGAGGCAATTGAACTTGTGAAGCGTGTAATAATTTCTTTGCCAATACCATCCTGTATGGGAATGGGGCCTACTAACCATTCGAACTCAACGCGACTATCGCTATCGTAAATACGTATCACTTGACTAATCCAATCATTGAATTTCTGATGTACTTCTTTGACAAGGTCGCCGTTGATAACGGTAATGTCAGCTTTAGTGCTAGCGAGCATTTCAGTGCCGTTAGGACGGAAAATGTAAGCACCGGAAGAGCGATTTTTGAACTCAGCATTATTGCCGTAAGCGCTTTTGTAGTAGTAAAACTCTTGATGACAATTCTCTTCAATGCCGTTCACGCGCACACGTGATAGGTGACCGCGATCATTGAAGGTTAGACGGATTCTCTGGAATGGAAATTCAATAATGAAATAACAATTAAATATATGCAAAGTGTAAGAACTTACGTTATTTTCGACAATGGTATCAGCGCGTACTTCTGGTATATCTGGCATATCCCTCAGCGCATAGCTGAGAAAAGATAAGCGTTCTGGCAATAATTTATGATTTAAGGTCAATTTTTCATCAGCGATGCGTGGTTGCACCAATTTGTCTACATAAAAACTATTCAATTTGTTAACGTAGGCCTCAAAGACCAATTCATGCTGGGTTGTATTGGGACGGAATTTAAGAGCAACAACAGGTTTTGCAACATCCACAAGCTGAGAGCGTATAACACGTCCTGGTTAAGAGAAAATAATCAAGTTAAGGATAAGTTGTTGGTACTGCTAATTAAAAAATACTAAAACCCTGAAAATGGCCCATTTCTAAGTTTCGTAAGCGAAACCAATATTAAGTATGCTACACTATTAGTGCACATAAGGTACTTTTATGAAGCCTTAGTATCTTTCGAGCCGCATTGTAACATTAAATTAAATATTAACAAATTATTTTCAAAAATTACTCACCAGCTGAGTCTTTCACAACGTAGTTTGCATTTGGAACAGGTATCCTAACGTATTGTGATGTAGGATGCCCTAATGGATTGAATAAAGTCACAACCAAGCGATTGGCGCTGTTCTGTGTGAATTCGCAAATACTAATATTCAATTGTAGGCAGCTGATAAATTCACCAGTTGTCAGATTTGTCAATTTTTGTAAGGCGGCACGTGTATTATTCTGTACACCAACCATAGCTGCGGTCAAAATACGATCATAGTCATCGGACACATGTTGTTTCTCTGTGCCGGTAATAGCATCATGATGTTGCATAATGCCCATAGCCTCACGATGTTTATTCAATGCGTTATCTACAGCTGTCCCTGTCAGGTTAGCTATGGCAGTAAGTTGTTTAGCTGTTTGCAGCAAATGATTGCCCAAGCGTTCGAAACGTTTTTGTGTAGCTCTTGAACTGAAGTAGCCAGACCAGAAAGTATGAGGATCAGTAGCATATGGGAAGAAGTCCAATGTCTTATTGGGCCATGTAAGTCTGGACTCGTGCAATGCATTCAAATAACAACTTGGTGTGGAGTATACGAGATTGAATTTTGAGCTGCGCACTTGACGTTCATTGACATACCTATGCGGGAAAAATTAGAAAAATTGTGTTTCTTTCTTTTTTTAGAAAATCTATATCGACTTACTTAATGAGTTTGTCCAAATTTTTGAAGTTGATATTTGCATTTTCATAATTGAAATCATCACCAAATGGCATCATCAAATTTGTGTCACGATATTGCTTCGCCATATTGGTAGCATAGTTTAAAAATTCATCAACCTGTTGAATATAGAATGGAAATAAAATTTATTTTTCACAGATAAAAATTGTCTATATTAGCTTACCCTCGCTTCGACATTATTATCATAGCTAACGCCATCAATAATTGGTGCATCTGAACAAAGTGTATCAAAACAGAAGCCAGGTGGTGCTGAGTAATGATTTTTCAAAATACCGGTAAACAACTCTGAACGTGCTGGAGCTATTTAAATAAATCAAAATATTAAGCTGTATTCATTTCAGCTTTTTTCTTCACAAAAACTTACCTAGGTCAGCACTGGCCTTCCAAACCATTTCAGCTGTTAGATTATTAAGACGTGCGGACTTTTCATTCCAATCAGCGCGTGCAAAAAATACACCATCTTGACCCATCTGTGCCAACATCGATGCCATTTCACGTGAGTGACCAAACATATCAATTTGCCAGGCAACACGTGGACGTGCGCAAGCTCCCAAATTGTCCTTAAGTGTTCTATGTAAGTACATAATGAAGTTTAGAGAGTTATATCACATTTGCATGAGGATAAGTTAATTAGTCGTGAGAGGTTGTAGACAGTAATTGTAATATTTTTTAATTGATATCTAAGCCATGGGCTAACTGTGAATCCCAACCTAACAGTGCTGACCAGAATTATAAAAGTGTACAGTATTTTTCCAATGATATCACATATCAGCGGGAGAAATTTGGTAGAATGCTAAAAATTATATCCTTCTTCGCTGAAAATTGTTAGATCAAACCAAAAAATGTTGTCAGTTTAGCTTACATTATAATCAAGCGGCATCATTGGACCTTACTTCTTCGAAAACAATGAAGCTCGGACTATAGTAGCCAAGCGTAATGAATGTACATAATTTATTTTTTGCACACTATCGATAATATTATTGCGGAAGGCCTGCAGTTTCAGCAGAATGAAGCAACTTGTTCAAAAAGTTCACTATCGCTATGATTATACGAAACGTTGGAGCGCTTAAAAGTCAACAACAGCAAAGTCATAGCCTAGACACTACTCGAAATTTGCGAAAGTTATACGAATTACTTAAAGAGAAGGTGGGCACTTGATTGATATTATTTTTCATCAGCAATGAACTACAGAAAAAACTCGATTAATACAAGGAAAGTTCGAAGGTTTCCTTTAGCGAGTGTTTTTGTTTAAAAACACGTGCGGACACTGAAGGAAATACATAGGTAGGAATCGCTGGTTTACAAACTCTTGTTTGATACAAATTAATGTAACTTACTTGAAACCAAACGTAAATTGATCAATAACACTCTGATAGTGCACAGCAGCCTCATCGTTCATACTCCAGCCACCACCAACAATCTCTAAGCGTCCATCATCAACTAGTTTTTGAACATCCTTTTTCATGGCAGCAGTTTGCTCATTCCACCATTTTGTTAAGAAGGCAGTCTCGACAAAAATAAATCTATGAAAAGTAAAAATTATTTTTATGTAACCCAAAATTTTTCAGTCGTTCATTAAGTTACCTTCTATTCACGTTCTTTAGTAGCTCTGCAACAACACTATCGAGTATATACTGTACACCAGCATGTTGTATATTATTTCTGTGACCATAATAATACTGATCGACAGTCTTTAGCCAGCCAACATCGTCATGTGTATGTGGTACAACATGAACGTTAATCAAATTGGCCTTTAATGCGGGACAAGCCTATAATGAAAATAAAAGAAGATGGGTTAATATTATTAAACTATGTATGCACAAGTTATGCTGAAGTGTTCCTTAAAAACTAACGTTATCCAGCGACTATGAACTGTAATAATTTTTTATTGCTTAAACAGCTAAAACAACACTTTTTATCTTATTTTATTTTGTCTTTAACAATTTACAGCAACTGAAAGTCCTTGTATCTTAACTATTTACCAGATAGCCACAAGCAGCTAACGCTGTAGTTGCAAATCCTGCAAGTAGCAGTGCAGTTAAAATCAAAGGCATTGACATTTTTGCACTTTCTAATAGAACAACCTCGTCGAAAATTAATTTGGCTATTAAATTTAAATATGATGACATGCCGTCTTTTATATGCATTAATTTCAAGATAAGAGTTTTATTGAAGTTTATTACATTTCTCATATCAAATCGATAAGAAATCATAACACTCATAAGCGTTCTAGACAAATGATTAGTAGTACCACATGAAGCATTTTTTCTGCAAAAACGGCTTATGCAAGAAAATTTTGCAGCAAGATTAAAACATTGATTATATAATATTTTGACAGCTTAGATCATAAATCTTAATGAAATTAAGATAATCTTTTGAAATGGAATTTGTCGAGGAGGGTTAAAGTTACTAAGAAAATATTTAAAAATGGCGTTGCAGCAGCTAATTTTTAACGCCAGATTATATTTCATGGTTGCCAATTACCTATGCAGAAACTGCCGTCGCAGAAGCTTATTTTTAACGCTAGATTATACTTCATGGTGGCCAATTACCAATCCGACCTTTGATTAATATTTGTATTAGTATTGAATTTTTTGTTTGAGAGTTCACACGACTTGAAATTTGTTAAAGTTTTGAGTATTGGTTATTTTCTTTAATTTTAGTAAGTCTTGAAAAATATACTCAAAAACTACGAAATATACTCAAAAACTACGCAATTAATCTGGCTACCTTCTGCCTTTGATTGATAAAGAATTGTAATAATTTTACAAAAAAAGTTATTATACTCGAAATTTTTTTTTAGTCTTTTCTTTAGTTTATAATACATTTCGCCATTAAATTTAGATTTTTCCTTCACTTTGATATGTGCATAACAGTGACCAATACTTTTAGAAAAAGTGAAAAATTCATTGCCAAATTTTGATTTCGAAATCGCTTTATAGTGGAGTCTGTGAGTCGGAAAAAACCTCGGAAAATACAAATACTTTTTACCAATATCGAGGATGCCGAATACGATAGTGGTGTTTAAAATTCTTTTGGAGTTGGCCCCACTTCCCAAAAGGTCAAAAACTACCCTCTACGGGCGGAAGTGTATGGATTAGGTACAACATTTATATATCTCTTTCTGATTGACCATGTCCAATATTTAGATTAATGTTAAGGAATATTTTTAACAACAATGTTTAAAAACGATATGTATTTAGCATCAACGTATACCAACTATTTTTAGCAGCAGTGTTTGCCAACAATGCATAGCTACAATGTGTTCAGCTGTACTTGTAACTGTCATTATTAACATAAGGTTACAAAGAACTATGTAGACTTTTTTGCAAACTAAGACGCAGAAATTCAAATAGGAGTACACTGAAAAAACGATTTTTATGAATATAACAATTTATATTTCATATAGAGCAATTAAATATTTGATTGAGTCAAACATTAATTGATTCAACCAACATTTACCACTATTTGATCCAAATACAATGTGTTTGATTCCAATACATGTTTGATTGTTCTATGTGAAATATACATTTTTTATATTCAAGAATATCATTTTCTCACTGAATATGTATTTATCTCCAGCTACTTAGTTATTTATACATATTTTTCTTTATATACAACAAAATGTCTATATTTTGTTACATATCAAATTGTGAAGCATTACGAATTTTTTATTTTTTTTTTTTCAGTTTGCAACCCTAAACAAAAACCAAGAAAATATTCCATGTGTTATAAAAATTATGGTGAATAATTAAATAGGTAAAAATATGATAAGTAATATCAATAACTTTGTGAGCAATCTGGTAATTATGGGAAAAGCCAAAAAAGGTTTCAGTTCTTTAAAAAAAAGTGTCATTGATGTAAAAGAAAAAAAATTTTTCTAAACACTGAATTTACTGGAATAACTCAAAAATAAGAAAGTGATGCCTTAAAAAGTTGGCATGTTATATTTTACAAATAATTTGTTGTCAATACAAAAATATCTGTTTACATAAAAAAAATATATACATAACAAGTGAACTATATAATTATTGCGTGCGATTACCTGATAACCACATTTGGCATCAATGCCAACGGTGAAGATAAAAAGCACAGCGCTTAGTGCAGCAAATGTGGTACTCATACGCCACATTTTGACTTTGAGCAGCTTATAAATTAAGATTAGTTTCACTTAAATTAAATCACAGTAACAACACTTATGCACTACTGTTAATAACTTCTTTAAAAGACCGTGAGCTTAACAACCGCCGGTTAAACTTAAATTAATACTAAACTCATTGCTGGAGAAAGCCTTTTATTTATATGCGGCACACATTCGAAAAACAAAAGTGAATTGATAAGAAACATAAAACACTCAATTTTTTTGAGTGAAACTCAAGGAAACTACGAATTTGTGAAAAAATAAACTCAAATTTAAATCATATTGATAAGCTCGGTGAAATCGGAAAAACTTAGAGATAACCTAATTGGACAAATTGGCAGCAACAAAATTAAAAAGATAATTTTAACAATTTTTTTTTTTCCTAATTAAACCCACAATTTGATTTGATTAACTTATTGAGTAGCTTATTTGCTCTAGTTATTGAGACAATCGATGAAGACAGATGGGATTTATTTGCTTGGATATTGATGATAAGCTAATATGGTTAATGGCGAATTTGTTTATTTGATATTTTAATTAACATGATTATTATCCTTATAAAATATTTCAGTAATTTGACTAATTGCACTATAAATAAATAAATTGGCAGCTAAAGTTTTTGCACAACGCATTCCAGTGTACAGGGGAATCACTCATAATCGCCAAATGTCGAAAAAATTATCAACAAGTCATAAAGTATTGAGTTTTGTGATGGAAGTTATCAACGGTAAAATCATAAGCGTTTTTATTTTTTTCATATCATAGTAGATTATTTTGCAAGATCATAATCATACTTCCTTTTGAATTTTGGCGCTAATTTAGGTACATATGTCAATAAAATTTAAAAAAAAAATTTTTTGGTTTATCGTTGTTTTTTTTGTGTTCAAAAACAGTGATAAAAATTCAATGCAAATCAAATTTTTAATAGGTATAAAATAGGAACTAATCGCAATAATATTGTTCTCTTGTCCGAGTCAGCAATCTGCCGAGACATCAGACTAACATCGACCGACGGTAACTTGAATTTACACTTTTCTTATGTCAACAACTCTGAAAGTGGAGGCTGGTTGAAGAATTCTGCCAAAACAACACATTTTCGTTGCATTTAGTGATCTGAAAACGAAAATAATAAAGCGATCAGAGAATTGTACGATGATAGCTTCTTTTCTCTAGCATATACCTATAGGGTCTTTTTTTTAATTTGGAGTTTTGAGTTGAAATAAAAGACAAAGAATTCTGCAAATGAACCGATTTTCGTTTTGCATTCAAATATGATTTTAAGCATATGTGTAGTAGGGATGTTGTGGATACGAAATTATGGATTTGGTTACGGATACGGATACTTAAAAATTTTTGTATCGGTTTCGGTTGTGGATATGGATATTTTGGTGGACTTAAGGGAAGTGATCCAGCCACCTTTACGTGAAAAATTTTTTCACACTGTTTGCACTTTGCTAAATCACTTTTAATTTGAGTGAAATATATCCAAACATAGTTAATTTTCTTGTAAATATTAATCAAAATTTAAGAAAAATTAGTAGGATTTTTAGTAATTTAGAAACAGTTCGAGTTTCTATTAAAAATTACTAAGCATAATATAAAAATTGCAACAAAGTAGGCATCAATTTTTCGAATGTAAGAATTGAATTTTTGCAAAGTAGATATTAAAATTTCTGCAATAATTTATTATATTTTAAAATTATAAAGCGGGAATCATAATTTTTAATAAAATTTGAGCTGGTGTTTTTACCGTGTAGCGCACATTTCACACCAATTATATGCAACGATTAAATATTAAAACGTAGTAAAGAAAACGCAGGCTGTACTTTTAATTTTGAAAGGAATACAAAAGAAAACGCTAATTTTAATTTTGATTTTACAAAAGATGACATTTTATTGATTTACAAAATCGATTATTCAGAAGATTGCACAACTGTTTATATCTGGATATGACATTTCGGTTTCAGTTACAGATAAAAAAATTCTTATTTTGGTAACGGATAATTTTTTTTTTTCTGATATCTGGTGGTTTCAGTTACGGATACGAATATCCATAACATCCCTGGTAGTAATAAATAATGACTTACATACATTTATTTGGTTTACTTATAAAATAAACAAACACAATGACTCTTCTATTTCAATAAATAAGTTTTATTTAAATATATGAGTCCTTATAGATAAGTTACATGATTTTGAATTCTGAATTATCTTCCATTATACAACTTTGGAGCTAGCAACATACTTATTAATAAAAATAAGTATTCGCTACAGTTTAAATAGTAAACAACCATCTACTTAATAATGTTGTTTTGTTTATTAAAGTCAAGTATTGATTAGATTTAGAAATAAGTAGTTTTTGAAGTCTGTATCAGTAAAACAAATATAAAATAAGGATAAGTCACATGCACTCTCTGTAAGAAGTGGCTTATCTTATATATAAACAACGTATTTTGGTTTAACTAAATGGTTTATACATTTTAAGCGATTTAAAAACACGTTTATAAGAGTTTTATGATTTTTACAATTGACATTAGCGGTTGAATTATGATGGTCTTCATTAATTTTCCTTACCCGTATTAAAAGTGAAATACGAGTTCATATACTCGAACTTGAAAACTTGTTTACAAAGTTGAATTAGTATTGCAGGTATACAGGTTAGTTTTCCTCGTAACAAGAATTTTTTATAAACTTCGTGGTACTCTAAGTGCTTTTACTGATAGTAACATCAAAATAACAACATAACAAACAACATCATTATCAGTTTAGGTTCAAAAAACTGTAAACGGTTAGTGAGAAACAAGTCGAGTACATACGTTAGTGTATTAAGGTACCAATCCTATTAGTAGTTATGTGGATTATTCGTTCCTTTGATTGCATATATTTATGTTCTTCACAAAAGTTTAATATCTGTGCTAGACGTTATTTTCGTAATAAATTTTTATCGTGGGAAATATATAAGCACATTGTACACATATATAGCTTTTTCACTGACTGCACTTTTGTAGGTTTTGAATGTTTTCTTTGCTTGACTTTGTCAGCGAAAAAGCAATATGTGCGTACATTGTTTTTTATATATTTCCGATGATAAAATGCAACACGATTATCAGAAAGTAATTTGAAATATTGCTTTTTTTATTCGTTTTGAAAATAGTACCGTAGAGTGACTTGGCAATGATGAAAAAAAAAAGTTGACATTTTGGTTTTGGAAAAAAAAATCTCCCGACCTCAAATGTGTTCTAACAAGCTTTAATACAAATCCACAATAAAATTTTAAGCGTAAAAAATTGGGGTTTTTGAGAAAATCAGCCTTGTTTTTTTTTCATAAAATGCTCTATAACTCAATTTTCAACAAATTTCAAAATTTCTTAAATATTCTCACAGTGAATCAGAAGTTCTCTTAGAATCAAAAGACAAAAATTAATTATTTTGATTTGGATGAAAATGCGACTATTTTGAAAAAATTTTCAGCGGTTTTTTAAGTTTTGACACTAAAACTTTAAATGGGTAAAAAATGATTTGATGATTCTGTAAAGAACATATGAAGTATTTCTAAAATGACATCAATTTATTAATCATTTCTGCAAAATTTTAGGCAATTTTAACTCAAACTCTGTATATTGAAAAAAGAGCTTTTTTCAACTACACACCCGTTACGCACTTTAAAACAACTTTCGAAATTAAGACACATAGTTGTCAAATTTTTATATATATAATAAATATCGGAAAGTAATTGTTGCAAAATATTATATTGTATTCTAACACTTGTCTGAAAAGATATAAATGGAAATAAGTCATTAACTGTCACACCCTGGAAGTATCGATATACGAGAAAATTTATAAGTCTTACCGTAAATTTTTTAAAAACAAATATCATCTGCGCTATTTTGTGTAGCGATTTTTATTGGGTGTAGTCATTTAAAGTACTCGTTCTAGTATTAAGTAATGATCAAGTTAAATTTTAATCAGTTTAAATCGGTTTTTTTTTTTTTTTTTGAACAAGTAGCCGCATCACTAGCTCATAATCTGTTGACTATGTAAAAAATTTATTGTCATTCGTTCTACTCTTGCCGGCCGGCGATTGAGTTCGTTTTCATTTGATTTATGTATTTTATTTTGCACAACTTCTTAACCATTAATCCAGTGATACTCTCTTCTTGAGTATAAACAAATATACAAAGTCCGTACTTGTAGCTTAGCTTATCTGCATGAATGACATTAGTGACTTGCGGCTAAGCTCTTGCTGGCTATCACACGAGTACTCGTTAGTTATTTATGAGAACCTATGCATGTATATATGTGTTAAGGTTTCTGTGCACTAAATAAATAAATATACGTTTTAGCATTGGAGCAATTCAATACGTTCTCTCTCGCTCGTTTTATTTATCTCTCATCTGATGTACAAATACTTTCGCATTACTATTTATAAGCTGAACTTAACTCAAATAAGAATAATTTTCGATTTAGTGCGCATTTGTCGCTCAAAGTGTATGGTAGTTTTTCTCCGGCGTTTAAAAATTAAAAGGAAAATTTTGTTTATTCTAATGACATTTTTTATTATACATATAGCTAGTGTTTGTGCTTTGAAATAATATTTTGTTATAAATCAAATCCTTCATAATGTTTATTGGCAATTTAGCCAAGCAGTGCTATTTTGCAGCTGCGATTTTGTTCTTCGTTTTTGCTAGCTTAAGTGATATTGTTGTTGCAAGACCGCAGGCTAAATCAAAGTCTATTTTGAATTTGGGCACCAAGTGCGGATATGCGGTAAGTTGCACACAATTATATTGTATTCTAATTGAATTGCATATTTATGGCAATTATTTAACATAAAAACATGTACTTTGAAAGATTTTTATTTTAAATAAATGTTCATGGCAATTAAGTACCAAATTCAATGAAGTAATAATTACCTGATGGCCTACTGTTTGAGGCCCTCAAATTGGAAGATAATTGGAAGTCGTGGGCTGTGCCTAGACTTGGAGTGCTACCGAAAAATAAGAAATGAAAATAATAAGTGGGGCTTTCCATAAAAGTATTGTAGAACCTTCAAATTGTCGTTGGCCAAATGATTTTAACAAGTCTTATTACAAGGACAATTTGCACCCAGAGTCATGGTTTCTAATGAATTTCTGTGGTTAATTTTTATTTGGAACCAGCTAGGAAGGAGATTATAAAAATTCCCAATAACCCTACTTAAGGCTACATACTTCTAAGCTTAGTACCCCATACCGAATTAAATTCCAAATATACATAGAGGTCCATATAAATTTATACTTTTATCTTTTGCATCTTTCAATCATAAATTTTGTTATTTCAGCATGACTCTTTCTGCTCATCTTCGCTATTATCTTCTCTCAACTGCTTGAATTCGCTCTTGAGTTTTCTCCAAGAAAATATTAGAAAAAATATATGTTGAAATTTTAAATATGAAAAGGCAAGAAATATCACTAGAAAACCTATTCAAAAATACTAAAATTATCATTAAATAAAGATGGTTTAAAATGCTTTTAAGGTATAGATTTATTTATTTTAACTAAAGCAACCATATACAGAGATTAATTCGCTTTTTAGATATCCTACTAATAGCTCTATAAACTTAGTACACGATGGCGTGACCATTTTGCTAATGGAATGTAATAGAATTTCAGCTACTTTCATTTATAAATGAGCGGTATCTTAAATTAAACCGTGCACCACCTCAGTTTTTGTGAATTGTATCTCAAACAATAATTCATAAAAACCACAGAAACTTTGATCGAAAAAAATGTTTTTGCTTTTTTTGGCGCAAGCTCTGGCACTTTTGAGATATTTTGTAAAATGCGACAGTACCACCGCCAGGGACCTTCAATCTAGTTCCAATTCGACAATTTCTTTCGTAGAGCTATTAAAAATGAGCTACTTAAAATTACCTTGCTATTTCTGAATTATTATATACCAGCTGTAATTCGTGGCCTAGCCCGCGTGAAACTTAGCTGTTAGTACTGAGTGCTGGTTCAATCCCAAGTACATACATAAGTATTAAAAAAAATTTACATACATATTTTTCATCTTGCTCTTTCATAAATATTCCATTGTAATGGAATAACATCTGCAATATTTTTTATTTTAATCTGTTTTCATGATTTTTTCAAAACAAAACTACAAAAAAACTCGCACACACACAAAGTTTTAGTCGGTTATTTGTGTTTTCATGCGATTGTCTTACTATCATGGCTTTTAACTGCAGAAAAGAGCATCAATACTGCTTCACTATACTTGTTTCTGATTGCGCCAGTAATTTGAAGCAACTTAGACCTTAAGCATCCATCCGTTCACCCGTTAAGGCGTGATTGACGCAGGAACATTCATGCCTTCATATTTATAATATAAGTAAAATATGTGTAATACACAGATAAACGAAAATACATCAAAAATTACCCTTGAGTGGCAAGAGCTCAGAAATTTTTATCCGAATTTTGTTTTTACAAAATCATTAATTTTTTCAAATTAGATTAGATTTAGATTCATGTAAAAGAACAACCGATATGCGTAGTTAAGGCAAAAAATTAAAAAAAAAGAAAATATAATATCAAAAAGCTAATAAGATTTCCTTATCTTTAATCACATTTATAGAGTTGTCCAAAAATAGATCCAACCAAGCTGAATGTACACTTGGTTGCACATACACACGATGATGTGGGGTGGTTGAAAACGATTGATCAATACTATTATGGTAGTCAGACACTCATACAAAAAGCAGGCGTGCAATATATCATCGATTCAGTGGTACAAGAATTGCTTAAGGATCCTAATAAGCGTTTTATCTACGTTGAATCAGCATTCTTCTTTAAATGGTGGCATGAGCAAACACCCGAATTACAGGAACAAGTTAAGGAACTGGTAAATGAAGGACGTCTTGAATTCATAGGTGGTGCCTGGAGTATGAATGATGAAGCTACGACACATTATCAAAGTATTATTGATCAATTTGCTTGGGGCTTGAGGTAAGCAATTAACTAATAATACCGGAATATAAAATTTAATGAATTAATCAATTTATTTTAATGTCTGTAGACGCCTAAATGATACCTTCGGTGAGTGTGGACGTCCACGCATTGGTTGGCAAATTGATCCTTTTGGACATTCACGTGAAATGGCTTCTATATTTGCGCAAATGGGTTATGATGGTCTATTCTTTGGGCGCTTAGATTACCAAGATAAAGACGAACGTTTAATTACAAAAAAAGCTGAAATGATTTGGCGAGCTTCAGCGAACTTAGGTTGGTTATAGATATTATGCATACTTATTAAAACCATTTTAAACTTAAATTGTAAACAGGTGAGTCTTCACATCTATTTACGGGTGCACTTTACAATCAATATCAGCCACCGCCGGGCTTTTGTTGGGATATACTTTGCGCCGATGAGCCAATTATCGATGGCAAACATAGTCCAGATAACAATGTTAACAGACGGGTAAGTCGTAGTATGAATGACAGGTCTATGAACATCGATATCTTGACCAATCGATTTTATATATGTTAATCTTTAGGTTAATGACTTCTTTGATTTCGTTGATAAACAAAGACAATATTATCGCACAAACAATGTAATTATTACCATGGGCGGTGATTTTACTTATCAGGATGCTAATGTATACTACAAAAATTTGGACAAATTAATACGGTAAAGGGCTTGTTACACTATTCTCTAAAATAATTTCAATGGCTGATGAAAGTTAGAAAATTTTAATCGGACGAACTAACTTTATTTTTCTCTTGTCTCAAGTCACCTTTCATTATCATTTTAAATAAATTGTCAATCATGTTGATTACATCGTTCTTATCGGAAATCAATTCAAAATTTTATGTTTGCAATTTTAGGTTGACGAGTTTTTTGCCTTTGTTAAAAATATGACAAAAGGTTATCGCACTCCTAATGTTTTGATTACAATGGGGGAAGACTTTCATTATCAAGATGCGAACTCTTGGTTTAAAAATTTGGATAAGCTTATCAAGTGAGTAGTTTTAAAGCTAATAACATTGGGGAATTTTGGTACAACTTGTTTATATATAAGATACTCATAAAGACAAATAACACAAAATATTCAGGAAAATGCAAATTTTTATGAATGTGTTTAAAAATTTTTACATTTTTTAACTTTCATCAGTTTTTGTTTAATCTGTAGCTATAAATCATATGCGTACATTATAACATATATAACATTATTTAACAGATATGGCAATGAGCGTCAGGCCAATGGCTCTGATATCAATTTACTTTATTCTACACCTTCTTGCTACCTGAAAGCTTTACACGATGCCGGTATAACTTGGCCCACTAAAGATGATGACTTCTTTCCATATGCCTCGGATCCGCATGCTTACTGGACCGGTTACTTCACATCAAGGCCTACACTTAAACGCTATGAACGCGTCGGTAATCACTTCTTGCAGGTTTGCAAGCAGCTAACATCGTTAATACCACGCAAAGATCCCGAACTATTGCCACATCTATCATTTTTACGTGAAACGATGGGTGTAATGCAACATCATGATGCTGTGACAGGCACTGAAAAGGAAAAGGTTGCTTACGATTATGCAAGACGTATGAGTGTGGCACTACGTGCCTGTGGCGCTAATACGCGTAATATACTAAACCGTTTGACAGATGGTGATGAGCCAAAACCCAGTGGTGAGGAAAACCGTAAAAATTGGAAATTTGAATTTAAGACCTGTGATTATCTCAACATAAGCAGCTGTGATGTATCAGAGAAAAATGATAAATTTATACTTACGCTATATAATCCATT
Source organism: Meiosimyza platycephala (assembly GCA_963662105.1). NCBI lineage: Eukaryota > Metazoa > Arthropoda > Insecta > Diptera > Lauxaniidae > Meiosimyza > Meiosimyza platycephala. The sequence goes on from OY759210.1 coordinate 97,331,017, forward strand.
GGCGCATGCAACTTTTGAGTACGTCAGAATACCAGTATATTATATTAACTATAAAGTACACGATTACAGAGGTATGTAGAGCAAGTTAACTATTTTATCTTTCAGTAAACTTAATAATGTAAACAATGGAAAATATATATTTTTTAATTTAGAAAATAACATTCATTGTTCTCCACTCCGTCAAATCAGATATATTTCTTGAGAAAAAATTTTGAGTGGAACGCTGATGTGTCCTCGTATGAAATTCGGAAGAAAGTCTCTAAAAGACTCTCTCTTTATTTTACGATCAAAAATAACTTTTTATTAAGCACAAAACCTTTTGTAATTAATTAATTTTTTTATTGAGAATTGAAACAATTTATGTATGGTATACATATCTGCCTTGGTCTTCAAAAGGGAAGCTATTGTCCGGAAAATCGATTTTCAGTATTTTGGCAATTCTTATACAATGAAATGAAACAAACCGCATGTTTCTAGCTTTATTATTTATTTTACAAATATACTCAAAAAAAGACAATTTAAAAAAACATAAGAAAAATCAGTTGACTGGATTACTTTAACAACTGTTTTCTCGAAAACTTGTTTTCGAACAATAAACCCCTTTTCGTAGGCCAAGGCACATTTTAATTTTTATTCATTTTTTTTTAATTCAAAAGTTTGTTTTGTCATTACAAATAACAAGTTGAGCCATTCGCTCAAGAAACGTTTTGATATCACTGAATTTTTTTTTTATCGAGAATAACAATAATTGGAATTTTAAAGTTTAATTGTAAATAGTTCTTAGAAATGATAACCCTAACTCTGCTCTTTACTTTTCTTTCAGATGTCCTTATTGAGTCACAAATTTTACCCGTAACCGAACATGTAACGAATCTGACGTTCCGCAACTCAAATGCTAAGTATGAGCTCGTGTTTCTGGCCAGTGACCTACCACCTTTTGGCTACAAATCCTACTATATAACCAAATCGAATGAAAAAGATCATTGGCAACCCGTTCCAGCATCAAAACATACTACAAGCTTAACGAGCATAGGAAATGAGGTGAATTTTTATTCTGAAACTCCTACAGTTAAAACATAGGTATTAATAATGTAATTTTTTCAGCATATACGTTTGACATTCGACACCAATGGCTTTCTCTCAGCTGTCACCGTCGATGGCATGACCCGCTTAGTAAGTCAAGAGTTTCTTTACTATGAGGGCGCTGTCGGCGATAACCGCGAATTCCGTAATCGCTCCTCTGGTGCTTATATATTCCGTCCAAAAACAGATAAAGTTCGCATAGTAACAGATAAACCCCAAATAAAGGTGTATCATGGAGATCTCGTTGAAGAAGTACATCAAAAGTTTAACGACTGGATTAGTCAAGTAGTACGTGTTTATCGAAAAGAGAAATTCGCTGAGTTTGAATGGCTCGTTGGACCCATTCCTATTGAAGACAAGGTGGGAAAAGAAATTATTACACGTTTCAATTCGGACATCAAATCAGAAGGTATATTCTATACCGATTCGAATGGACGTGAAATGATTAAACGTTTACGTGATCATCGTGACACTTGGAATGTCAAGTTGGCAGAACACACTGCTGGCAATTATTACCCCATCACTACGAAAATAGCACTTGAGGATGAATATGCACGTATGGCTTTGTTGACAGATCGTGCACAAGGTGGCAGTTCAATGATTGACGGTTCTTTAGAATTGATGGTTCATCGTCGTCTGTTGCATGATGATGCCTTTGGGGTTGATGAGGCGCTGAATGAAACCTCCTTTGGAAAGGGTTTGGTTGCACGTGGCGTTCACTATTTAATTATGGGTTCATCACAGTTGGATCAAAGTCCAACAACACAATCAGCTGAACGTTTTACACAATTGCAGAAGCTGTTGCCTGCGTGGAAATTCTTTAGTAATGCCAGTGAATTTCCTTATGACGAGTGGCGTGTGAACTATACTAATATTGTGAGTAAATGTGCTTATTTTTGAACTTTGAAATTTTTTGATTACTATGCGATAGTTGCGATAAAAGTTGCAAAACTCAGTTGGTGAAAACTAAGGTACCAAAAAAAAACAAATCAGTTGAAATTTTTGAATTCAGACTTATACCTTTTATCAAATTATCAAAATATTTTTGTTAAAAATCAAAACAGTCATTTTTCTAACCTCTCCACACACTTACTTTTCTTTTTCAGTTCAGTGGTATTTCTCTGTCGCTACCGCGCAACATTCATCTGATGTCCTTCGAGCCATGGCACGATAATGAAATCCTTATACGTTTCGAGCACATTCTGGAAAAAGACGAAGATCCAGAATTCTCAAAAACAATTCAATTTAACTTGCACGATGTTTTGCGTGGCTTCAATATCGAAGATTTGCGTGAGACTACATTGGATGGTAATGCCTGGCTATATGATAATCGTCGCATGGAATTTGTACCAGATCCAGAAACTGCTGACTATGAATCTTATGCAATTTTTGGAAAATCTTTTGAGCAAGTGCAGTTACAAAGTGCTGCCAAGCCGCTATTGGAAACGCGTTATTATAATCAATGGATGCCTATTGATGGCATGGGTGCTGAAAGCAATCGTTTGAAACGCAATTCAAAACAACATGAGGAATTAAATCGCCAAAGATCAGAAAAATTGAAAAAAATTAAGAAAAATGTTGCAGAATTGCCACTACAGGAAGATGATGACAGAAAATATATAATCGAGTTGGAACCCATGCAGATGCGTACTTATGTGCTATTCCTTAAGAAAAGCATTTAAATGACCGCACAACGATGGGAGATGGGCTTTATATACAATGCGTTATCATTAAATATACTTAGATTTAACTTGAATGAAATTAATTTTAATTTGTATTTATTTCTTATGATGTCTTAAATTTTAAATATATACCTATTGGATCCATTATTTTCAACATTGTTTCATCATTTGCTTTGAATTTTCAGAAAATGTCGCACTGTTTAAAAAGTTCATGAAATTGTTCAAAGTATTCATATGCATATTATTGTTGTGACATTTTTTCTTTTAAAAAAATTATGTCATAGAAAAAAAATTATACAATAAAATACATATAATGAAAAATATTTATCTGGATATTTTAACCAATTTTAAAAACAAGTCTGAGGGGTCTTAAACAAAAATGTTCTTCATGAAATGACAAAGATTTTTTCTCCAGCCCACGTTCTAACCACTCTTATGGAGCAGTTGTAAAAAACCAAATCTAACGGATATTGGACTTTAACAAGACCAAAAACATTATCGAAATTTAGCTGCCAAATAACTGAAATGACAACATGTCCCAGAATGCACATAGTTGATATATAAATTTAAAATTTAATCTTTCTAATAACTCTACACTTCATTCCTACAACCAAAATTCTGTAATACCAATGTAAAAACAATTTTAAAAATTGCATGACAATGTGAAAACACCTTTTTCTCGCTAATTTTTCGGAACACTTTCCAGAAAATAATTTCAAAAAATATATTCATGGTGATTCGAAAATTATTTCTTAATTGCTTTAGCGCTATTAAAGTGTTAATATTCATGACCCAAATAAGAAGGTTATTTTGACTCATGAAATTAAATTAAACTCAAAATTTTTGAATAATTCCCTATGTCAATATTATGCAAATAACTTTACGGAAGTATTTACTCTGCTTAATATCACTTGTGCAAATAAAACTTCAAATAATTGAATATAAAAAGCCGCACAAATTTGAAAACTATACAGTTATCAAAAACTTCTAACACAAACGATAGAGAAATATACATTATCTTATAAACTCAAACAAAGTCATTATGAAATTTTTCAAAATTTTGGTTTTCATATTGCTTGGACTTTTAGCATGTACAATGGCAGTGCCCCAAAGGAATAACAGAAACAACAGCAATAAAAAGACTCAAGATGGTCTAATTCAGAAAGCTATCAAACAAATGGTGGAGCAAAGAAGCAAAGATGGAAATAATGGATCCAATAGATATCAATTCAAAGTTTAAAATATCACAAAATACAGAGAAATAAAATAAATTACCAATTAAAATTATTTTTTATTTGAATATAGCTTAAGATTATTAAAAAAAGAAATGCATTGGTGCTGTATATGAAATCCGGTATGTCTACTGCCAAAATATTTTGCAAGTCGAACTAGTGCATACTGGTCCTAAAAAGAGTTTTTCGTTTCAAAAATCCTTATGGATTGACATTAAAGCCAACTGAAATGCCAACAAAACGTTGGAGCTCAAATTTTGAAAAAGAATTAATTTTTTTACTATTTTAAGTTGAAAAAAAAACATTTTTTAGCCTTTAACTTGAACTATATACACATTCTTTTCTACACGTACGACTCTCCTTTCATGCACTACAAATAGTAGGAAAAATTGAATGCTTATACTATCTTGTACTATATGTGAAGTATTAAAAGGAAAACTAACTTTAAATTTAATTCAGTTAACGTGAACAGGTTGTATAGATACGAAGAAACATTATTGTAGTATCAAATTCATTAAATTACTACACTATTGATTTTTATAAGAAAATGAAAAGCGTGCTAAAGCTAAACTAACAACTCATAAAAAAGTCCACCTCTTTTGCATAGTTTGGTTTAAGTCAACACAACCTTGAATTTAAGTCAAACAGAAGCAATGCAACAACATCAAAGCATTGAGAATCGTTAGTATAAATAAAAACTGCTGACAATAATTCCTTTCAAATCTCAACAGCACGCAAAAGTATAAGTAATATCATAAGAGCTCAGAATTATAACAAATTTTAAAGTAAAATGGCTTTTTGGGCTACACATACACTTGGTAGTTCGCCAACATCAAAAATAATCCCAGTGTTAAATCCAAATCAAAGGCAATTTCTACAAGACGAGATACGTTATCGTGAAAAATTGGCTATAATCTCAAATAAAGAGACCAATTTAACAGATATTTATTTGCGTAAGCAGGAAACTGTAGAAGATCCAGAGCTATTGGACAAACATGACTCATTTTATCACACCACAAAAAGTCTACTAGTGCTCTTTCAAATAATGGGTATTATGCCAATACATCGAAGTCCACCAAAAACAAAGCTACCACGTACTGGTTATTCATGGAATTCAAAGCAATTTTTCTGGGCGCTATTTGTGTTTTCAATGGAAAGCACCATTGTAATATTGGTGTTACGTGAACGTGTCAAGAAATTTGTCAACAATTCCGATAAACGTTTTGATGATGCTATTTATAATGTGATTTTTATCAGTTTATTATTTACGCATTTCTTGCTGCCAGTCGCTAGTTGGCGACATGGATCACAGGTGGCAATTTTTAAAAATATGTGGACGAATTATCAGCTAAAATTTCTAAATGTCACTGGTACACCGCTTGTGTTTCCCAATTTATATCCGTTGACATGGGCTTTGTGTATTTTCTCTTGGGGTCTAAGTATACTGGTGAATTTATCACAGTACTATTTACAACCAGATTTTAAACTTTGGTATACGTTTGCTTATTATCCGATTATTGCTATGTTGAATGGTTTTTGCAGTTTATGGTGAGTTTTGAAAAATAGAGTAATTTTAAACATAGTTTAATATAATTATTTTTTTATAGGTACATTAATTGCACGGCTTTTGGTACTGCCAGTAAGGCTCTCTCAAAGTCGCTGCAGATTACATTACGTTTGGAAAAGCCAGCACAAAAACTTACTGAACATCGTCATTTGTGGGTTGACTTGAGTCACATGATGCAGCAATTAGGTAAGAGCCAAATTTTTATATAGACTTACAACTTTATGCGATTAAAGGAGTGGACATTGAGATGAAATACTACAACTAAGGAAATGTATATATTAGAGAGCATAAAGGTTTCAAAGCATTGTTATTATAAAGAATCTGGACAAAAAAGGCAATCTATGACGTTAACAATTTCTCAAATGTATTTCCTGGTAGGACATAGAAAATAATATGTACATCATATTTTTGGAAAGAACTTCATAATTTTCGCCTAAATATTAAATTTTTTTTCCAACAGGTCGCGCCTATTCCAATATGTACGGCATGTATTGTCTGGTGATTTTCTTTACAACCATTATAGCCACATATGGTTCATTCAGTGAAATAATTGATCACGGCGCTACCTATAAAGAAGTGGGCCTATTCGTAATCGTTTTTTATTGCATGGGGTTACTATATATCATTTGCAATGAAGCACATTATGCCTCACAGAGTGTTGGCTTGGAATTTCAGACAAAACTTTTAAATGTTAATTTGACTGCTGTGGATAGTGCTACACAGAAAGAGGTGGAAATGTTTTTAGTTGCTATTGCAAAGAATCCACCAATAATGAATTTAGATGGCTATGCGAACATTAATCGCGAGCTGATAACATCGGTGAGTTAACGCATGGAAAATTAATTAATTAATAATTAAATTAATTTTTTTGTATGTGTTTTCAGAATGTATCATTTATGGCCACATATTTGGTTGTTTTATTGCAATTTAAAATAACCGAGCAACGTGGACTACGAACACAGCAGGGAGAACAATAGAATAGTTATCAAGAAAAGAAATTGAAAATGATTGACAATTAAATATTTTCCTTTGCAGCATAATCAGCAAATAAGCTAATTAACTACATATGTTAAAAAATGTTAAAACTCTGTTAATTTGCTGCATCTAAAATTAACTGTTAAAAGCAGAAACCATGAGGTTTGTGTCTTTGCTATCTTATGTTCCGTGTATTTTGACGCATGAATTAAACAGAGAGCGCGCTGCTTGTGTTATAAAGAAAAATTTACCAATTATTAAATTTAAGCTAAATGACCAGTGACTTAGTTTATATTTAATGTGTAAGAAAAAAATTTTTTTTTCAAACATTTTTGAGTGTCGCAATACACAAAACATATAAGGGTGATTCATTTAGAGGCACCCATTTCAGTAGGGATTTTATGACAGATGACGCGTGAGTCGTGCCAAAAAACTGTCGTTATTTTTGTTCAGTATTGTTCGACACTATTTCATGGAAAGGCTTTGCCTGGTACCATTTCAGTCTTTGAGCTCTTGAAAAGCTTGAAGAAGTTCCCATGTTTTCGACCAATAGTTTGTTTAGCGATGAAGTTAATTTTTGGTTCAAACGCTTCGGACTGGTGAATTTATCTCCTAGATCATGCGATATAACACCTTTAGACTATTCCTTTGGATAAGTCGAAAATCTTTATATGTAGATAAGCCGGTTGCGATTGAGAGATTGGAAGTTAACACTACTTGCAAAATTGGAACTTCAGACTGAGTCATGGATACTTGAAAGAGATGATAGCTATAAAATAAATGTGAAGAATGATTCTTTTACATGGTAAGAAAAATTACTCGATGAAATTGAATTTTTTGTTTTTTTTTTATTTTTAAAAAAATTGTCTCTAAATGAATCATCCTATATATTGTTTGACTTATTTTTGTATGTCCCACTCGTAGGCATTTGAACATAATAACTTTCTTAATAGTTTTGCGCTTCTATATCGTTTCCGAATAATTTTCCAGTTTTAATTTGTCTGTACCTGTCGAGTGTTGGATAACATGCAAGATCCCTCAAATTCTTAATTTTTTTGAATATATACTTCATATGCGGCCTTGCTTCAATATCGGACTTGTGATCATAAAGGATTTTTGATCAGAACTATTTAAGCTACGTGTTGCTTAAATTTTAGCAAATGCCATTTTACATTAAAAACAAATTAATTAACAGCTAATTTTTATGAATTTCGTTGATTTTTGACCCCTTATAGCTCCTAAGCTGGCTATGGAGTTGTCTTGTACCCATTTTGACTTTTGAAAAGTTTCACTGAAATGACATAAATAAAAATTATATAAAAGAGCAACACAACCAATTTGGTAAAAAAAATTTAGTTTATTGAATTGATTTTATATTGTGAGGTTATATGACTTTCAATACATTACATTACTTTATAATTGTAGAACTACACTGTTAAAAAAAAAGATTTATTATTTTTTATTTTTTTAAACGAACACAAAGTTAAGAAAATATAATTCAATTTTATAATTTATATATTATTACTCATATATGTATGTATGCATGTAAGTACCTTAATTATATATTGTTTATAAACAGTTAATACTAAATGTTATTATGTTCTCTGTAGAATTTTAAGAACATCAAATTTAACCTTGCTACTTAAAAATCTTGAAATCCAAGAATGTTCTAGATAAAAAGCTAAAAATATAAGTGCTATAAACTTAAAATTTTAATGACATCCTTCATATTTCATATAAGATATTCGTACTTCACTGGAGAAAATATTTTCGGAAAAAAGACATATGAGTTTAATCCAAAATATGAAACCAAATATAACAATTTGAAGGTTGTGACTATGATGACTATTTTTTTTTATATAAACGAACAGAAATTTTCAGAAATTCAATGAAACATTTTAAAATAAAAATCCTTTGGTATTTTTTGGAATGTTTACATAACCAAATGAATTTTTTCTTGGAAATGATTTTAAATTTAAAAAAAATAACTTAAAAGCCTGGCAATATGATACATTTTAAATATTTTCAAGGAAAATACGGGTATTAAAATATATTTATAGCACTTCTCTTATATTAGCTTCTTAACATTTTCTTTGAATAAAAATTTTGACTATGTTTACACTGGAAATATTAAATATATATTGCATAAATACGGTTAATTGCTATGTTATGTGCCTCGACTTTCATGAGAGAAAAAAAAACTATCAGAAATGAAGATTAAAAACTTAATTCCAAAAGAAATTTCTTAAAAACTTATACTATGTAGCTACATAAATGACATTATTTACTTTTTGATTCTTTTAAAAATGCTATATATAAAACTAAGTATAAATTAGAAAAGAAATATATATATAACTTAATATAAACACACAATGGACTAATCAATTTAATGTATGAAATAAACCCTTAAACACTGTAGAGTAATTTTTTAATAAAATCATATTGTGGGCATAATTTTGCTGCAAATATCCCACCCTTGGTTGCAATTTCAAGAAGTCTTTGCAATCTCAATCGAAATTTCAAACTAAAAAAAAAGTATATGGTTTAATGTATGGAAACGGAGCTGCTCTGTCCGCCAAAAAAAAAAATAGTTTGCAATGTATCTTAAATTAAAAAATTTCTGCATCTACATACTACAGTGCATAAGAGTTACAAAAATTTTGACTTAAAATTGTTACAACTTTTTCGATTGTCAAGTGGTCAAACGAGGTCTTTTCTTTAATTAAACATCCGCCATACCACAGGAATAGCAACAATTTTTCGTATAGTAATCATAGCTGCAGAGTTTCGCTTTAGCAGCCAACGGACAGTCTGAAAAAACGTCCTCGCAAGTGGCCGCAACATCATTTTGAAGTAACTCAAGACGTGGCTCTGTTGAAGAAATATAAAAAAATATGTTAGAAGAGATTTTTAAAAAAATTCCGTGGAGCGAATTTATTTATTTTGATAACTCTTAAGATGTATATTAATATTTTAAGATACAAACTTTAAGGACTTTCATCCCTAAAAACTGCTCCAAAACGCGCATTGAAATTTTATTCCTTTCATTTTTTGAAAAATTTCTTAAGTATTGGAATTTTAAAAATCGCTAATTAAGTTTTCGTTCCACTCTATTCATTAACTATTAATAATTCCACCACTACCCAAAACTCTTACCATCGCACTTATGTGTGTTGCAACTACGATATATCGGTTCACGCATTGAGTAACGACACTTTGCTGAGTCGCGTAGTGTATTCTCACGTTCCACGTAATCAAAACATTTGACAGAGCGACGCTGAGTGCCACCGTCGCAAGCTTTCGAACACTGAAAGTGGAAAATACAACGAAAATAAGCTTCATAAAATATTTATGTTTTCAAGTGATCCTCTGAATAAACTATAAACTTTTTTTAAAAGTGCATAACAAGGAACTCACCTCACTCCACTCGGAGTAATGCCAGCGCGGTGCACAATATTCCACTTCCTCGTGTAGGCATTTCTCCAGATTTTGTGGCTTCAACTCTGGACGACAATCTTCATCGTCGACTATCAGCTGATTTTGTATGCAGAGCACCGGACGTGTGCGCGTCAAATTGAAGCAGTTGCCATTACATGGACTCCAAGGTCCAGCAAACCAATCACCATTTTCACAATTTCGTTCATGTTGACAAGGTCGCGTTATTTCTGGTGTGCTGCGTTGATCACAACGTTCTATATTTGGTTTGGAGCGATCACAAAATATCGTGCGATACTCAACTCCCGAACCGCAAGCAGCCGAACAATACTGATTCCAATCGGACATCATCCAGACACCAGACTTATCACGGTGACGCGATTGAGTTGCATTGGCAACCGAAGTGCGATAACGACTGTGTGAACGGCGCCGACTTTTAGGACAATCGCAAGATTTCTTTGCTGGTGGTTCTTCCTCCAAACAGGCAGCGCTATCCACATGTATAACTATACCAGATGCTAACTCCTGCACGCAACTCACCTCACGCTCACGTGCGCCTTCACCCTGGTGACAGCGGCAATCACTCCACTCATCAAGACGCCAATAAGCAGGACAAGGTTGAGTATTGCAACGCAATAGATTCTCATTAAGCACTGGTTTCTCAGAATGCGAGCAACGACGTTGTGAGTAATAGCGTACGGGATTTTCACGCACACAACGCACAATTGGTGTCTGAGTGCCACCACCACATGATTTAGAGCATGAGCTAAAGCCAACAACTTTCCAATTGAATTTACGCCGCCGTGTCGAACGTGAGCTACTAATGGAATTTTCTTCTGGTGCAGATTTTAGAAAACCATCGCTCTCCAGTGAAAGTTCACTTTCCTCGGACTCCGTAGCAATTGGCAGCAGATATTCATATTTAACACCCGGATTAATAGCTTTGCTGAAAACCTGTTGGAAGCAACATTTTGAATTTTTCAATTCTCACCTTAAGCATACTCACCATTAATTCCAGCATTTCTCTAATAGGTCCCGTGCAAGTTACCCACTCTGTAACACCTTCACCATGTTGTAGTCCATCGATGCGATGATAATCGAAAATTGCTCCTACCGCTTCGTAGGCACCACTCTCAGATTCTGTATTATCGCCATTGAAAATATATTTCTGTTCGGTGGTACGTAGCACTGTAAGTTCAAAGAAGGGGTATATGTAGATGCTCTTAAATTCTGTCTTAATGCACGTATTTACCTAATAAGTTGACGCTATTTTTAAGTTCCGTTATAGAAATATTTGAGGCACCTGCTGGTATGCTTGCAACGTGTACGTAAGCTTCTTCGGGTAGTGGATCTCTAGTGAAAATGCCTGTAATGGGACGGCAAATCAAGCCGCCACATGCTACGGAACCGCTATTGGCGGTTAGTCCGGTTATGAGGCCACTGGCATGGACGGCCTTAAAATAAAGAAAAATTTATATAATGAGCAAAACTCAAAATCATAGTTTTTTGTCGAATCGAGGAGAATTATTTTCGAAATATGACTTCACTTCAAATAAACCGAAATTTACGTTCACTGAACTATATGAATTGTCTGCTAATAATTCGTGAACGCTAGTATGAGCTTTCCAGGGAATGGTGTGAAGTTCAGAAGATTCAATCTTCAGTCACCTTTGATTGCCTAAATATTATTGGTATAAAAATCATACAATACAGTGGGCATAAATGGGTAATTGCACGAAAACAAAGTGCACAATTTTTCCAAAATGAAAATAAAATGACCCAAAAATAATATAAAAATATTTCTCGAAAAATCGCCCCACATTTAATAGAATCTACCAAGTCTGGAGTAGCAAAATCTTACATAAAAAAATAAAGAAAATAATTGTAATATTATAAATATATAAAAGATTTTATATCTTACCAACAAAAACACCCACACTTTCAACATTGCTTGTTCTGTCCTCAAAATAGTTTAACACATGTAATTTAAAAATTTAAAAAAAGTTGTACGTCACAAACGTTTGATTTCACCGATCTCAAAATGCGACAAAGCTAAAATCACTGAACATAAAAAACTTTATTTATAAACAATTTTCTTCATTTGCGCATAATTATGTGTTTTCATTCGAAAAAAAAACATACAAAATTAATAAGCCATAAAATTATTAAGTCAACAATGATGAAAATTGTTACAATTTATAGCGAAAAAATAAACCTAAAATTAATAAATGTCAATGGCAACCGATCTATAAACAAAAAATGTCACAAAACTTGTATATAAAAAAAAAATATTATAAATAAATTAAACAATTCAGCTGACATAAACCATTTTCAACAATTAAGGAAAACATATGTTTAAATTAATTGAGCAATTAATTAAATCATAGAGAATATAAATTTATTGTATTTCTATGTTAACTCAATGAAATTTAAATTTGGTACTCTGTCTTTCACGAACATGTGGGACCCTTGAATTCCAAAAAACTAAGCATTAATCTTTGTTCATGTTGAATGATATTAAATTTAGTTTTTTGTCAATTTCAAATAAATTATTAATATGGTTTTTTATTATTTAAATTATAACACTGCACTAATTCGTGTGTTTAATTGGCTTAGATTGCATAGATTTCACATTAATTATGTTTAAATTTAATTTAATACTTTGCGGTAGTTAGTTCGGTTGAAGAGGCATTTAAATTTCATTTGATTTGAATTATTGTAGTATAACAGGTTGATAAGTTATGCTATTTTAAATGTAGTGATAATTTGTATATTATGATATTTATCAGTTTCATATGATTAATAAATTGTATATGGTTGTTGGAATTTCTTCCGCACAAGGCACACCAAATGCTTGAAATCAGAATCAACCAACACAAAATCTTACACCAAATACGTTTGACATCAAACGCATATCTTTAAATTTTAGTCAAATATCTGAAATTTTGGTTCTAATTTGCTCATTTTAAACAAAAATTATGATGCTCCCATATTTTTGTGAGAGAAAGTCTAATCAGCCTTAGGAAAACTCTAAATATTCAATTCGGAAATTTCTCTGAAATTGTTGCTCCAGAGATGTTTTATCGAGAATGCAAATAACATCAAAGTTGCAGCAAGGCGACAATTGTAAGCGTTACCGGTTGAGAATATGAACCAATCGTTTGAATCACTTCCAGGGAGTTGATGATATTTGAAAAATATTGAATGAATGGAAAATTGTAGCACCGTGTATATAGAATTTTTTTCTGTCAAACATCACAGTTTTTAACCATATGCTCATCATTAAATTTTATGAATAAGTCTTTGTTTTATATTGGCAACACTGATAATAAGCAAATCATAAAGCACATAAAATTCGCAATGGGGGCGGTTTCTGTTTACATTTGCAACACAAGAGTTCAATAGCATTTCAACGATCTCTATGTGACAAAAGTAATAAAAATGCATAAAAATCACAGCTGATCTTTGCAAAACTTCTTAGCGAAAAAAAAAACATACAATGAAGCTTAACAAATTCAAAACTAATTGCCTTAAGAGTGAATGCATAAAATCAACATAAAATCAACATCATAACGAAGTGAACACAAACAATAAATCATCAATTCCAAGTTCATTAACTAGATGAAGCTCCACACATTTAACAATATTTGCTGAATAGTTTTTAATTAACCTAATAGAATACATATAACAACAATAATAACTTTTTCTTCCTTTTGATCATTTCAGTATTCTCAGCAAAGAATTTTTCATCGTAGCAACGCTTAGCACTACTAACTTTTATTATCTCATTTTATCTGGCAACATGATCACCAGCTGCATTTATTTGCATGTCAAACATCAAACATGAGCTGCCTTTTACTCTTTTCATTTCCATTTCTTGTGTTTGAATCTGGCCAGTTGAAAGGCTTTACTGCCACTCTTATCTTAGCCATGTACCACAGTGATCGTGTGGCAAGTTTTTTGGTTTGTTGATCTAAGTTTGTGCAGTTCGTTCTGTTACTCTTTCTTTGGCCTGCGATCAACCCATACAATGAATAGAGTTGACCGCGCGCTTAATGTCTATTCTACGTCTTTAATCAAATATTTATCTTGCTTTTATAATTCTGTTGTAGTTATGTTTGTTCTTAACTGTTCTTTAAAAGAGTTTATTCTTAAGCGTTTTACTTGTACATACTTGGTGTATGTATGTATGTATGTGTCTTATCAGTAAAGATATAAATTTCATTTGCTTAAGAAAGGTCAGAGCTCATTTTCAATATTGTTGCATATCTATTCATTTGGCTTTGTGGGCTTGTGTTTGTTATATTTGCTGCTTATGCGCCTGTTAATCTTAATAAAGTTCTCAGCATTATAAATCATTATTTTATAAAAAAAAAATTTATCTTGGTCAATGTTATGAAAAATATTTAGTTTTATTTAGAGTAAACTTATTCAGTTTTATGTACAAAGGCAATACAAGAAAATATAAAATGTAGTCTTGAAAAACAAAATTTAAGGCTCCTGCCCAATTGTCTAAGCTTATTTCATTTTCGCCCGATCGATTTGCAGCAGTAATTGATCTTGTTTCAAAGATTTCTACACTTCATTGGAAAATATTTTCAAAAATTTTTTTGCTTCCATAGGCACGGTCACATATCCAAAACTGTTAAATTTTTTCAGATATTCTAACAAAAATTGTGTTACTTAACATCATATCAGACATAATCGTTCAAATTTTCTGAATCCACCTATTTTCCATTCTGTCAATATTCGCGTACGTTGGCAACTTTCTTTTAAGTTTCATTAAATAGTATTGAAAATTCTGTTGTAAGTCAACTTGAATTATTCATAAAACCTTTTCTTCATGCTATTTAGGTTAATCAGGTGATCTTATTTTTATGTTTTTATTAAGCTATAAAAACACACTCCTAATCGATATGCTAATCAAAAAAATTTTTAAAAAATTAGCAATTATTAAAATCAAATTTAATAATAAAAAAAAACAACCATTTAATTTATGTAATCTGAGCCTATCAAAAAAACTTAAAAGCATTCAAAATCAATTAAAGTAATAAACGCTAAAAACTCATAAAATATTGCCAAAATATCTCGCCAAACAAATTGAATTATGTTAATCTTACATGCGTATAATAGCCAACCGGCCAACTTTATTATGTCCTCTAAACTAAAACAGAAGAAGAGTAGCTTTAAGCTCTTGTTTTTATGTCATTCTCTATTAACTTTTACATGCATCAAATAAGCCAAAACAAATAAAAATTAATGTCTTATTCGCAAAATATTCACATAAACTTAAAAACGCGTACGCTAGGGAGTTTCACAAAAACGCATTTGCATTTTAAGGCCATAAACATTTTTGCGCGCCAAAATGAATAAGCGATCGACCGACCAAGTTTGTTTACATTTTTTGCATGCGCGATCGTTAGCTGTATCGCTGCACTTAAGAAATTGACGCTGATAAGGCCGAAAAATAAAAAAAATGCAGAAAATGAAACGAGCAGTAGTAGCCACTTGATGGTAATGCATGCTGTTAAATTTTTCCGTCAACATTTCATGGCCTATGGCTAATTTATGTATGCTAATAAATTCATATTTAATTGTCCGTTGAAACGATCTACAACTGATCGTGTAGATAAGTAGCGGCGCGTATGTAATTTAGTGATAATCCTAACAGTTAACGTATGGAGTTACGCGTTCGGTGAGTAAGTTAGTAGGTTGTATAAAATTAGCTTTAATGGTCTTAGCCGATCGTTATGATCAGCGATAACAATTTCATTTGAATTGATGTGAAGATCACCAGTTAATTGAGGGTAGCAAAAAGTGAACGTATGGACATTGCATGGGAAATAATAATCATATTTTAGATAAATCTATTCGTCTTAAATGTCAGGTGATGATTGGTTAAAGAAAAGGAATGGCGGATTAGTGAATAAAATTTAATTTAACTTGATATATTTCATATATGGATAAGCGTTCAATGTTTGCTTTAAACTAACATCCCATTTTTTGGAAAATTGTTAAAAAAAAAAAACAAAATCGCCCACAAAAATTGGGTCCGAGTATAAATTGCACAAAAAAAACAAATTTTTTTCCAAACTCAATGAAAAAATTGGTCCAAATATGGAAAAAAAAAATTTCACGAATATATCATCTTTAAAATAAAACCTTATTTGGGGCTAAAATTAACATATCTCAGAAAAAAACATAAATAAATGAAACATTTTGATATTCTAAAAAAAGTGGACCCCAAAAAAACCTTTTATAAACGGATATAAGATTTTGGAAATAACTGCACTCATTTACATAATGATTTTTATTCCGTTGATGAGGTTATTTTTCTTATTAAATTTTTCCCGCTGAATCCGAAAATGAAAATCAAAATTTTTTGTGTGGTATAGTTTTTGAGATATTGTGGTTTTTCATATATTTGATCTTTTTTCACTTTAAAATTCATATCTTGTGCTAGAACTGTCCGATTTCATTGACCTTGATACCAAGTTAATGGCAAATTTTGCAATTTGTATTACCCGTCCTTAACGTACTTTGCCTTCAAACTAAATGATTTTACTTTTTCAATAAAATTCGCAATTTTTTACTTACTTACATAAGTAATATAAAGATATCATAAGAAACTCACATTAGCTGGCATCGTTGACAGTCGACAACATTTTGAGCAGATAAAAACTGTCAACGGCAGCATGTGTTAAACTCTACACTTTACCACCAACGATTGAGGCAAAAAACTAAACATAACAACAACAACAACTTTAGCGATTAACACACAAACAACAGAACTCTAAGAAGTCAAGACACAATCAATATATTTATGCATACAACAGCTCCACGACAGAAGTCAAGTTGTCACAGACCAAAATGCAAATGCATTTCGACACTGAAAGTGACAGGGTTGCGCTAGAGCAGCTGCGAGGATGATATTTTTACTTTTAATTCTTCAAAGGAAAAATAAAAGTGGTTTTCGGTTTTTTTTTGCTTTTAGTGAGCAAATAATAGTGGGTAGTGTCAACGTGTCAAAAACTTTAACTCTAAAAATCATTGACAATGAAATGCTTACAATAGGGCTAGTACTTTAACTTATGGAAGAAGAAACTTAATAACATTTTGAATTTCTAACTATCACTGCCATTAGGCAAATGTAAACATTCTTCAGATTTCAGCCTCCTGTCAATGTCGTTGTATTTCTTGCAGCATTGGACACACCGCTATGTAATGGAAAACATCTTCATTTTTATTAAGGTAGTAAAATGGAAGTTTGAGAGATTCGGTATGAATTATATAAAACTATCAAAGTAAAACTGTCATTGAAATAATTATCAGTGCATAAGTAATAATTATGAAGTTATAAGTAGATCTCGTAGAGCAGGGTGTCACTCGATCAAGACATTGCTAGTGCAATCCTTTATCCATAGTTACTAAAGATTATTTCGGAGTATCTTAATGTTTTTGTTAAAGACAACAAACAAATAAAACACTACATATTTTCAAATTTCTTTTTCGGTCTTTGAATGATCTTGTAGATCTGAAACTTTAACATTAAATTTTTAAAAATAAAGTATTCCTTGTTCATCTCCAATTTTCATTGTAAGTTTCCTAATGAATTAATAAGTTATCAATTAAATATTTTGGGAATCCTTTAAATATCGATGGAGCGGCGGAAAGTTAAGAACTTAATGGTGAAACACCAATTTTTGTATATATATTCTGATAGAACGAATTGATAAAAAAATTTACCGGACACGATTTTCATAGAATTTGCCAAGAGCTTTTGATTTTTGACGCCCATTTAAAAAACTATCTATATTGAACCCTACTTTTTTTAAGTTAAAAATATACATATGTATGTACATACCTACATGAATTTTTCTTATAAATGGGCTCCTTTAATTTTTGAAAATATATTTTTTAAAAGAAGGCTTGCATTTTTTTTTTTTTGCGCTGGAGCAATTGAATTTAAAGAATGCGAGAATGGCTATTTACTAGTAGGAACTTGACACGCAGTTTTTTAATTTTAATTTCATGAGAACAAAATAGATCATTCAACAGCACTATCAAATACCGCTCACACGCTTTAACTAAAGCCATATAGCCGTGCCGCCAACTTCAAGAACTAACAAATAACAAACAGAGTATGAAAAACATAAATAAACCATTAATTTTCTAAGCGTTTATTTCTTTTGATTCACTTTGCAAATTTATACAACATTTTTGCGCCCCCCGTCTCTGCGTTGGTGAAGTGAAAAGTAAACAAAACTGAAAAGAAAATACTGGAATTTTACAATACGACTGCGTTACAACGCACAGTTTTTATAACAATTAAATTTGTTTAAATTTATTTTGAACGTTTTATCAAATTTTAATTGTGACTTACTCGTACTAGCTGAGTAAACATTAATACAGCCTTGAGGTAGCAGTTTTTTACATTTTGTTTATTGTTAATTTTTTTATTGAATTTTAATTACGGTCATAAAATCATTTTGTTAACAAGGTAAACAAAAAGTGAAAATTAATTTAAATTTATTTAAAGGTAGGAAAAAACCAATTCTATTACTAGGTCTATGCAACAATGACAGAGTTTTTTTTGAAGTCTGTCCCACTAAGCAGTTTTATTTCAAAAAAAAACAAATATCAATCAATTCATAAAAAAAACTTCGATAAATTGATTTTTATAGTTTAACTTAATTTTTAACATTTGCTTACTAAACGCCATGCAACATGTAATCATGCGCCATAAAAAGCCATCAACATTTTTCAAGCGTTTTATTAGCCAAAGCAGCAGCAATAGCAACAACAACAAAAACACTGAAAGTCATAAAAATGTAACCAACAAATGCGAACTTGATGGGAAATTTTAAAAATAAATTTTCCTTTAATATGTTTTTAAGGCAAACCATTTAAAAACAATTAATAAAGTGATTTGTGAAGGTGAAAAATATGCTGGTACGAAAAAAATAGTACAGTGCAATAAATAAATTGTAACGAATGAAATGAATCTAGTTTTTATTTTTTTTTTTGTGCAAAAACTCAAATATGCTTAAGTATATGACTATTAAAATATGTAAAATAAAAATAACCGGTTTTTTTATTTATCGTTACATAGCAAAAACGTTTATAATGATCTTGAGCTATTAAAATAATGAATTTTGCAATTAAATAACCGGTTTTATTTATCGTTACTTTACATTTTGCAATGGTTACAATTCAACTGAGCTCAGTTATTACAAAATCAATTGAGAATTTTAAAAACATGTCATAATTTTGTAGTAAAAATAGACATTTCAATATATAAAAATTTAGAAGTAGTAAAGAATTTTTTTTAATAACCATAACAAATTAACAGCACGTTAAACTCACTAAGAGCAAAAAATTTATTTTTGTTATTTCTGCGCATTCCATTCAATAAACTTTAATTTTTTTTTAAGCCATAGGCGCCATGTTAATAAAAAAACTCAACTCAAGCATATGTCTCATATCATAGCTTTGCAAAATTTTTCAAATTCTTCCGCAATTTTATGGCAAATTTTTATATGTTCTATGTCACCGTAAAAAAGTAGCAAATTTATTGATTTGTGATAATGAACTTGGCTGGCGCGTATAAATTAGATTGAAGTCTGTCTATATGCTGTTCGGACACTAAGTGTTTGCTTAATTTGCAATGCAAACTTTTAAGTGCGCAAAGCAAAGCTTTTGAATTGTAGACAATTTAAATTCATCTGTTGAAAGGAAAAAAAAACTTTGCATAAAGATGACACGCTGATTCTATGAATACTTTTGGCGAACAAATCTTTGTTTATTTTCTTTTTTATGCAAAACTAACAACTTAGTGTTAGCGAGAGGTGTTCGTTAATGACCCTTATGTAGTAAGCTCTAAAAATATTGACAAATAATTGATAAGGATGTAGATAATTGCTTCTTTTTTTTTCATATGAACAAAGCATTTGTTGCAAATTGTGAATAAAAAATTATCACATATTAAATATGCAAATAATTTGATTAGCGATTTTATAAATTTTCAATATACTGAAGTATTATAGCTGCATGTTGAGCCTAGAATTTCGGAAAAAAAAATATTAATAGTTAAAGCTTTCAAAATGATAAATTTACTTTTTGCACAGTGCACAATATATGCAAATTGAGTAAAACTTGAGTTAAATACATAGAAACTCATACATAATCCCTTCACTTCGCTGGTGGTCTTTTCATTAAATTTTAACAAGTTGTTAATTTTAGATCAAACAGTCATGTGTTATTTAGTTTATTTTTAATTTTTGCATTTTCTAAGTGGTTTACTTTAACAATTTCGCTATGTAGTTTCTTAAGTAAATTAAAGCCTCGACGCGATATTTGTTGTTTTTTTTTTTGTTTTCTATCACTCGTTTTTACTTTCTTCATTTAACACAACTACAACAATAACAAATGTTATGATGAAATCTTCGAGAACGCTTAAAATTCGAAAATATGTTCAATTTCGAGGATATCCTCAATCAAATTAAAATCTAAAAAAACTTCTTGAGTTGCTACCAACCGAAATTTAAGTATAAAACAAAAAAAAAATTTGAATTGAATGAAATCCAAGCTCTGACCTGATAATGAATATTTAATTTTCTATATCAGACATGCACACAAAAATCTGTTTCGGATACGGTTTGAGATAAAAACTTAAAAAATACACTAACAAAAAGCGTGCGGTGATAGCGATCTGAACGTGTTTAACTTGAGTTAGTGCGTTGCGGTTGTCATCTCCACTACTGCAATAATATATTTTTCTACTTGTGGCTTTCTTTCCGAGTTATTGCGCAAACTTTGTTTTGGCGGCCTCTCTCAACCAGACCCACCACTATTCTGGCGGCTGACGCTTATTTCGATTATCAGCTATACTTAAACTATCATTTGAAAAAAAAATTATAAAGTGCAACGCTACCTCCTGGACAGCGGTACTAAGGCATCTTTATACTAGTTCATTGAATACTGTTACAGTTTTGACCACCAATGTAATTTGGTTGAATTAAACAAAATATTATTGGCTAACAAAAATATTTGAAATGGCTATAACTTAGGCTTTTAGCTGGCGCACAACTCAGCCCAAAACGATATGACTTCTTAATAACGAAACCTATTTTCGTTTCTTGTCAGACAACTGATCAACTTAAGCCATACTCATCGAGATCTTCAAAATAATAAAAAGTCAACCCTTAGACTACTATATGCTTCTTAACAACTTTATCCCTAACGCCACTAAAGATGTTTACAAATGAATTTATATATTTTTTACTTCAACTTCAGAAAACACATCATCACTTTTCCAAACGCGAATATGGAATCCTCCCCTTATAGCATTTTTCGCTACCTTAAACTGAATGCAACAGATGATTTAGTATATCACACTTAAACAAACAAACATTTTAATAAAATGAATAAAATATCCCCATCATAAAATTTAATAACTCCACTAATATACAATAATAAAATTAACATTTTTCACGTTGTAGCCATAAAAATTTAAAGCATTTCTAATTTTTCATTTGAATTTATTGTTATTATTAATATTTTCAGGGCGCATTTAAGGCACTAAACTCAATCAACAAAATTTTTATGTTTTTATGCAAATAATTTATTAATATCAATTTAGTTTGTGTATATGTGAACATACCACAAAAAACCAAAAATCATTCCAAGAAAATTCGAAAAAAAATTGTATTTTTATTCTCAATTCATAAGAGATATGCATGGCCCCATAAACACATCATTTAGCTACTCACATACAAAGAAGCAAAATATATTAAAAAAATTTATATCACTTCATATTACGGAAATGCCAAACGTATTAATTCGTGAAACACGGGCGGCTGCTGAACGCCACTTTGTGCGGGCTATCTGAGCTTTAAATGAATGCGAGATCGCACGCAAATGAGATGCGATCGTAGCATTATTTTAACGAGTATGTTGATTTAAGGTGGCAATAGTTTTTTTTTCGAACTAACAATAAGTGAAAAATGTAACCACTTTTTGTGTAAAAATATTAAAAAAAATAATATGTACTACGATTAATGCAAAAATTTAATGACTGGCGAGTTGCAGCGCATGTCAGCTAAGGCAAAACGTTTTCGTAAAAATTTAAATACCGAAAAAAACATGAATTTTTTTTTCAGAAAACCTTTATGTATATCCCAATTTCATGGGCCAAATACGATTTTTTTTAAGTGGCCAGTAAAAAAAATGTTAAGCTTTATTATTCTAAGGTGCTTGGTTATTGATTCTTTCAAAAATTCCAATTGAAAGGACTCTGCACTTTTTGTATGAAATTTGCGCTTAAATACAGAGTGCTGAAATTTTCCAGAGATGTAGTATATGTGTTTAATTTTTTTCGAGCCACAATTTTACAGCAATTTTATCTATTGCCGTCTTTTTTGAATTTGCCGGCCACTTAGTTCACTTTTTTATTTATTTCTTTGTTTGTCGACTACATTCTTTTCTAACTTTGATCAGCTGTTTACGTTTATGATTTCTAACAATTTTAAGCTTTAAAAATTCTTTAAGTAAATTTTGTTAACTATTTTTGGGATAAAAAGTTAATACAGATAAGAATGAGCAAACAAGAGCTAGGCAGTTTTAGGCATCAAAAAGCGCCTACAGGCATATAACCAATGATAACTATTATCTGCATTATTTGATATAAAAATCATAACAGAAGAATTTCAACTGCGATTTCTCTAATTTTTTACACCACATCACAAAATCCGAAAAATAAATTGTAGATATTGGAAGAGTACGACATTTATTTTGTTAAAGTTAACTTGTGTGCGAAATGTTTTATAAGTTTCGTTTCATTTAGTTAGCATTTACTTTAAGTAACTATTTATTTGATAGGATATAAATCTTACATTGATGAGTTTGAGATTTTGTTTTCTCAAAATCATTGCAATTAAGCATTTTCAATCAAAATTTAAATCTCAACAATATTTGATATAATTATTTGGAAAAGAAATTTACTGCACACAAAACGTTTTATTTTTTCGGTTTGTTTAACTGAACAAATAACGCATGAGTAACATATAATTACGCACAAAATAATTCTTCCATACCTTTTAAAGTCTAACAACTAATGTTCGATGCTTCTTAAAAAAACTATGTCATTATAATTTATATGCTAATGGCTTGCTTATCAAAAATTTGAATTTTCGTTAGTGGCCGCTTAAAATCAAACGTACTTTTAATGCATTATTTAAAAAGATTTTTACTTTTTTGCTATAATTTAGACATTTGAAAACTAGCAAAATAACAACCTAAAAAAATTCAAATTAAATTCAATGTAAAACTACAATTAAAAACCATGCAAAAAGCATATGTGCATTTAAAAAATGCAAATAATCCATTTGCTATAAATCGATGCAGTAAATACGCCATTTAACAAGAAAATATAAAGTCATCGAAAACTTAACATTTACCATATTTTAAATTGTAACGATAATTGCAATTCAATAAAAAAATAAATGCGAATATAAATTGGAAAATCCTTTTCTGTCAGCAATACAAATATAACAACAACAACAAATAATAATCGTTACAATTTAACGCACACAAACGCGTAATTAACCCAAATTTTAGTTGTCGCCATTAGTACCATACGCTCATATGTACCCGTACTCATATGTAAAAACATAATATCTGTAAATTTTTGCAATGGATTTTCTTGTTGTTAATATTTTTTTGTTACTAAATTAGGTTAAAATTACTATGATGACAGTTTTGTTGTTTTTAAAAAAAACTGCTAATATTTACGATTGACTTTGTATAGCCATATGTAATAACTACGTAAATCAATTTACAAGTGCATGCAATTAAAATGCATATTCGAACGTAAGCTAATTGCGGGAATGCAACAATTTCACGCTTCTTAATAGAATGTGCAACATTTTATTGAAAATATTCAAATGTGTAAAAAATTGTATCTAAAAAACTTTTAATGTGAGAACAAAGCTGAATAATTCTATTTTTTTTTTTTTTTTGTTTAAAAATCAAACCAAATTCTTAATTTATTTTGCAAACATCAAATGCTATAAATAAAAATGTAAACTTCTTTGAGTTCACAGAACATATACTAAAAAGTTCACGGACAAGGCCGCAATAACATTTTTTTGAAAAGTAGAGTCTAAAATACTTTCCGCAATAAATTTTCTTTAAGGATACATTGGGAATGTTTAAAAATTTAGCAACCGATGAGTTGAGGAAACGAAAGGTTAATTAAAAATAATGTAGTCAATTCTGCTACTGTTTTCAGCTGCACTGTAAATACGGCTCAGACAAGACCTCTGAATTTGGAGAACGGTTGGTTTCAAAATTTTTTCTATATTCGTAGCTGGATTCGTAATTTTAGGCTTGGTAGCTTCTTAACTCTTCATTTGGAAAGTGAGCAGTTTGTTCAGAAATATTTTTTCAGTCAAATTTCATGAAGCTTATGCCGATAAAAAGAATATCTGCACTTCGAAATGCTATACAAGTCTTGGGGATGAGTTTTATATTAATAAATTAAACAGAATTTCGTATCTCAGATTTTTCATCAGGAGGATATAGACTACATCATACTAAAATTTCCCAATTTTCTAGACTAATTCTTAAAACACGCTTTATCACAAAATGACTTTTCTATCTCTATAACAGAGGTTGGAAAAAAAATCTGTCCATTGTTCCCAGGGTTACCAAATGACCGGACTTGGGACGGCTTACCCGGGAATTTCATGTCAAAGCTGGGGGCCTGATAGAAATTCAAAAATATCCGGAAACTCTGAAATAGCTGAGAATTTGCATGAAAAAGAGTACAATTTTTTGTTTAAAGAGCAAACCATTTTGACAAATAAGCTATTTTAATATTGCTGAGCAAAAGGTTATGAACTTCATTTTCCCTCAAAAAATTTTATTTTTCACTACATTTTAGGTTAAAATAATTTTGTTTTTTAGAATGCCAGGCATGGCTTCTGCAGGACTTGGTAACCCTGCTTGTTGCGGGACTTTTAAAATTTTATATAAAATTATAGTTAATTGATGTTTGTTTTTAAATTGGAAATATGTTATTTTGATTGAAATCTCCCGCTTTGATGTCTTTGTGCTGGTGTTTTATGAAATATAAAAGTTTCGTTTTAATGGATTTTGCAGAAAAAGCTCCGTTGATATAACAGATATACATATATCGTTTTGATGGAAATGTTGTTATATTTTATAATGCCTTTTTGTAGAAATTTTTGGAAATAAACGTTGCTTTTTTTGGGACTTAAACCCATTTAAAAATGTTTATCCCTGGAAATATTTAATTTAAGTCATTCAGCTCTTATATGTAGGTACCTTTGCATTGTACTTACATGGACGAACAATTTTGTTTGTTTTCGCCATTTTTTACCTTTTGCATCAACACTCTAAATAATTTTTTTATGTATTCGTTCCAGTCATGTCGTCGTAATTTTTTTTTTTCTTATTTTTAGGTACCTACTTTCTTGAGTGGCTTACTGAGTTTTTGCGTCTATATCCCTCTCGACCCAAAATCAATAACAATGTGGTCCATTATCAAATAGCCTGTGCAGAACATATTTTGTATTTGTTAGTTTTTTTTGTAAGACCATGGTTCAAGTTATAAAAATTGTATTAGTTCTTGCAAATAAAGTAATTGAAATTTTTAAAATCATACATCATCATAATTTAATTGCAAACATTTAACCACTGTCTTTCAAAATCGGTTTCCATTGACAAGCCAATCATTAAACATTAGCAAAACTAAAGCCAAAATGAAAATATTTCAATTCAATGAAAATTTAATTTTATCACACAAAATTGTTTTAAATAAAAATACCAACGACGACAGAAATCAATTAAAAACTACAACGATAGCAAAAAAAAAAACAACAACAATATATAACTAACTCAAAAAGATCACAAATCAGCAATAAAAAAAAATTTACACGATTTTCTTAATTTGTTTTTAATTTTTCTTATCGCAGGCACTTCAACGATTTCTTACGCATTCACGCACTAAAACCGATTATCGAGTAACGAGTACGTTTCTACTATGTAGACCAAACGACAAATGACAGATAGACAAACGCGTCCAACACCCGCAAACTTTGCGCTACAAATGAAAAATCTAAAATTTTTGAAAACAAAAAAAAATCGCAAACACCAAAACAAAAAAAGCTCTCTAACGTAATATCATGTGAAAAACTTTGGCAAAATATCGAAATCACACATAGCTCAAGAAGAAAAAAAAAAACAAAGTCAAAAAGCTATGCAAAGTCAACAAACATTCGCCGAACGCACTTCGTCACAAACTAACGAATTCCAAAAGCAGCGCTTTGTCTTTGCATCTGCGACAGGCATCAGCGATAGTGGTGGTGGTGGTGTTGTGGTGGTACGACTGACAATGATGGTGACGCATGACGATTTCTACAACATTCAGCAAATACTGCGCGAAAATGTCAATTCCGCATAGATCACTAAAAAAAAGGGGGTTGTATTTGTGAGCAGCAGCATTGCTTGTATGCGCTAAAAGTGCTAAGGATTCATAGATCACAGATGTTTACTGTTACCGTACAGATTTCTGTGTGGTTTTTAATCCATTGTAATAAAAACCTTTAATTCCACAATTTAGCAGATAGAAGAAAGTTTGACAATTTTTGAAGCAAATTGCTGTCAATTTCTTTAACTTGATTTTTCAATAAAATTTTCTTAAATTCTCTGAACCGTTTAAAGGCCGTGATATTATATATCCGATTTAAAAATGTTTGAACAACATATGGATTAAGGACGCACTGATTAGGAGTTTTAGAACAAAAGATTGTATCGGTCAATGTTGGTACATTGTAGGATCTAAGATAGGCTATGGTGTTACTGCTGGTGTCAAACATCAGTACCTACCTCAGTTCCGTTCGGAAAATGTATCAGCGTTGATTACTGCGGTCTTCCACGTTTCATGAAAAAATTTGGCTTTTTTATTTGATTTTTCATTATTTTATGTTTTTCGGGCGATATGCTTTTTTCATAGACGAAACATTAAATTTTGATTTAGCTCAATAACTTGAGTGAGATTTCCATCCATTATTCCAGTAATATTTCTTTAAGTTTTCAATGAATTTATCTTTTTGTATATAAGAAATTTATCTGATTTGTATGGTATATTGAACGAAACGCTTCTTTGAAATAACTTGAAACCCATGGTTAATGAAAAAACAAACACATTGACTCTTAAGTCTGCTATAAATGATCTTAATTCATAGTTGCCGCCTTCAGGCATATCACTAAAAAATGTCATAGAATTATATAAAGGTCTGTTTGTTATGGCTCTACCTTGAAAGCAAGTAAGATATGACAAGAAATTGCAACAAACTTGAATAAAAAGGATTTATTTATCATTCATAATGATATCGAAACATGCTTTAAATTACATTTTATCGTTTTGTTAAGGTCGGAGTTTAAATTATCCATTCGGGAATTATAATAATATCTCCATAGATTTGATTTAAAATAGAAGGAAAGCTATGAAACATTAAAACGATACCCATTTATCAAATGTATACGAAATTTATTTATTTAGCTGTCTTATCTTTGGGAAAACTTAAACATCGCAGTTTTGAAAAAAGTTAAGAAAAAATTTATAGATTCTGGGAAAACTACAGATGTGGAAAAATTTGAAAAATATTTGTTCAGAAGCTGAAAGATTCAGGCATTTTAATTTTTTTAAAGATATGGCTGTCCAAAGCTAAATTCTTATGTGGGGAAAAAATGGTCCTGCAAGAACAATTTTTTAAGGATCTAAAATTTCTATTTTGGTGAAATTTCTTTTTTTCTATATCAAATTATTTTAAGAAGAAAATTTATTAAAATTCTAATACGACTCATATCATATTCGCTAGTCATGAAAATTAAAAATTTCTCAATTGTTAAAAAAATTTCTTTTAGCCAAAATTTGACGAATAGATAAGTTATTAAAATTAATAACAAATTCTGCAATATTTACTCGTAATTTTTTCCCTACATTTCATAGTAAGTAGGTATATAAAAAACTATTTTGTAGGATAGTAAAGTACGCAATATCAAACGATCTATGATGACAACCACCTACAACTTCATGACAAATTAATGTGATAAGCCAAAATTGATGATCGCAAAGAAACATGTTAAGGTGACATTGAAAGATAAAATTGTCAATGCAGTCTGAAAACTTAAAAGAAATAAATTGAGTCACAGACCAAAAAAGTAGATCGGAAAGTTTTTTTTTATGTCGCTACTCTTGTAGGTGACAGAAGTAGAAGTTGAGTATTATTATTGAGCAATAAAAAAAATAAGAAGATTATCACTTTAGTATTTGCTACAATCTGTAGGGAGCTTCAAAAAGGATTAAGACTTTCACGGTGTAGAAGTAATAAGGTGCTATCTTTCTTTCAATTTATTTTACCTTCATTCTAATACATTTTTTTTTTAGCAAAAAAAAATTTTAAAAAAAATTTTACAAAACGAAAAAAGCTGTTAATGGTTGTCCTATTTAAATATTTTTTATGGGACTTTGTAGGCTCTGTATTACTTCATTAATTACTCAATATTTTGTGGTGCTCAAAATTTTAATCAGGCTTATGCATTAGTCCATCATGTCAGGAATTTGCAAACTCTGAGGTAAAATAACCGCAAAAAAATTTTTTTTTTGAGTTTGAGGTAATGTACAGGACTTAAAAAAGTTGTCAAGTCCTTTCTACCAGTTCCATCATTTATTGCTTTTTTATCTTAAAAATTAATTCTCAAATATTTACCTGTATATTTTCTTAGATTTTTCAGCTAAGCTGAAATACCACGCAAAAAAAAAAACTACTTCGAAAATAACTCCCACTGTTCAGTAAAATTTATGACCCGCTCATTTGCAGACCTGTGCTAGTGTTCAGAAAACTTCATTTTTTCTTAATTTTATTTTAAATTATTTAAATTATTATTATAAAATGTTTCATATATGCATGTATCTATCCAAAACTTCGTATTTCAATGCATAATACAAAAACCAACTCATAAGAAACCACAATCTGACAATGCTTAAAACGTATTTTAAATGTGCAGGCATATATAACATACTAACCACCATATGACTTCAGTAACCACATGATAAAACTTATATTGCAATGCTTGGCTTATTTATGGAAATACTATTAGGGTGCTCCTTAGAATCAACAGTTGCAATTATTGCGGGTATCCTTCCAGATAGTTCTATTGTGTATTTTCCTAATAACACGAATTAAATTGATTTCCAATGTGACAATTTTTTCATTCACAAATCATACTGC
Source organism: Meiosimyza platycephala (assembly GCA_963662105.1). Lineage (NCBI taxonomy): Eukaryota > Metazoa > Arthropoda > Insecta > Diptera > Lauxaniidae > Meiosimyza > Meiosimyza platycephala. Next base: position 97,360,310 of record OY759210.1, read on the forward strand.
ATAATAAAGCTAAAAATTTTCTATATTTTTAACAAATTTTAATTAGTAGCTATCTCAAAACTTATTTCTAAATGTACAAATCTCCACCATTGTAAAATGTCATAGATTATGATGTGCGAATGCTGCATAGTAAAGACTTGAAAACTATTTTCCCATATAAAAAAAGGAGCACCTTAATGTACGCATGTATGTTTGTTTGTATGTATATTAGTAAATATGTTACGAATTATTAATTGCACAGTTTTCCCTTTAACTTTCAATTAAAAACAAAAGCGAGCGGAAAATGTAAAGAAAAACCGCTTTACTCTTTACATGCGGCTCAAACTATTTAGCTTTTTTTTAATTTTTATTTTACATCAAGCAATAATAATTAAATTTTGCAGGCGTCGAAGCAGTAAAGTTTTGTGGTTTTTCTTTGAACATTAATATTCATAATAAATATCGTAGTTGTATGCGTGAAGCAGAGAAGAAAAATTTTATAGGTCAACTAACTGAATAGAACTGCTGTAAGGAATCTACAAGTTGTGTTTAAAATTGGCACATTCATAATTTAATTAAGGCCAATTATGGTATAATCAAAAACAGCAGAACAGGAAGCTAAAGTATTACAACAAGTTGACCTACTTTCAAACGTTCAATTCTTGCTTATTATTCTAAAATCTTTCACTGCTATTAAACCTTCTTCTCTTTTTTTATTATAGTTAATTATAAGAAATAAAATTTTTACAACTAAAATATACACAGGAGCATGGCATAGTCGCCATGGCTTTGTTGGAAATAAATTCTAAGTTCCTCAATGCATTTCACAAAATAAAAGGCGACACACGTCTTTTCATTTACACGTTTATTCAGAGAGTGAATTAAAGTGAAAAAACTTAAAAGGCGAGAAAGGAGTCAAGAATCGAGTACAAAGCAAAAGGCAAAACATAATTCATTTTACAGTGGTGGTTAAGCCATTATACAAGTACATAACTACAGTATTATCAAAATTATTGAATTGTATATATTTATCTTTAATAGGCTTTTAGCTCAAAATTTTTTTCTTTTATAGCTCAAAGTATGTACATAACAAAGTAAATCTGTATGCGTGTTTTTTTAATAGGAGCCGAAATCTGAGTTTCATAATGGGATCAGCACGTTGTCCGTAGTCGTGTCCTATGTGCTCAGTATAAATTAAACAAGTAGACAAGTAGAACAAGTAGACAGAGTACATTTGAAAAAAAAAAAACAAATATGAATATGTTAAGAAGAAATCAGAGCGAGCTCGAGCTCTTTATTATAAAAACAAATCTCAGCTTAAAAAAGACCTAACCTTATCACCTAACATTGGTTTTAAAGTTTAAAACCACAAATTGTCTTTCAAGTCACATTCATAATTAAATAAAAACATTTGGTTTGGCGAAAGCCTTTTTGAGGCTCAACAAACATTGGATATTTAAATGATAAATTTTGAATTTTTTTTATAAGTCTTATTCTTTGGTAGGGTAGAACAAATTTTTCGGTATGAAGAGCACCCGGTGGTCTAGAATTTTTGAGAAACCCTATTGTTTTTTTTTAATATTTCGAAAACACAGTCTTTCGAGAATATACTGATCTGTTAAGTTTTTGTAATGATATTGACGGTATTTTAAGATCTACAGCCTTTATAGCGCTAAAACCTTACCCGCTGCCCAGGTCCAATTTTTTTGAGGGGGTCATCTTCGAGGCTATTTTTTATGTTGAAAAAGGATGATATAATCGAAAAAATTTCGAAAGAGGTTAAATATATCGAAAAATCGATGAATTAGTGAAAATAGTTTACAATAAAATTCTTTTTGCTTTGTGACTGTGTTCATTTAATTTTTTATGTACATGGGCCTTCATTTTCACCTATTCATTGCGTTTTCAGTAATAGAATTTGCTTAGTAAAACACCTACGCATTCACTACTCCATCGAAGTCTAAAAATATTTCCAGTTAGTCAGTCATGCAGTCAATCGGTCATATAAACTAATTTTTTCATATATTCTTTTTTGCATAATTGTATAGAACTTCATTTGAAATGTTTTTAAAACAGACATTGAAATATTAAGTGCTCAAAATACATGTTTCACTAGAATATTGCTGTTTTTAGCTTTGAATTGATAGACAACGTTATGAACATCAAAGCCAGCAAAAACTCACATAGTACAACACATAGAAAATGTAATAAAACCACACGTATTCTCTTTTAAAAACAAATATTACAACAATTACAGAAAATACACACTAAAATGCACTTCCGGATGTGTAGTGCTTTTGCTTTTATTGTAGTCTACATGGTTCATTGAAGATCAAACATTTTTTCAAGTGTTAATTTTAAACGCCTGAATGCTTGAACCTCATAGCAAAATGTTAAGTCAACTATCTGGCTAACATTTTTAGCTGTAAAGCATATCATTAATATATAATTGAGTGCAGTCTGTGCAATTTAGCTGTGCTGCTGATTTTAACAGTATCGCTCATACTGTTAGATATTTTAACATTTTAGTAATAGCCTAAAACTAGGCAATGTCTTTTTTTTCTTTGTTTTTTATTCCGCAAATGCTATTGATGTTGTTAGCGAAAAGTGGTTGTGTAAAAGGAATATCAGATTATGAGCATTATTTACAGAAGAAATGTAAGTTCAGATGCATTTCACTAAAATTTTGCCTTTGTTGTTGTTGTCAGTTTTTTTTTTTTTAAATTAAGTACTTTAACGAATTTTCGGTATTATTTTACTATGATGTCAGGCCCAAATATGTACATAAATATTTGTTTGGCACTTTATAATCTTTTTGTTTTGTTTTGGTCCGCATTTGAATCAATATTTTTCATTTTCAAAAAGTTATCCTTTATGCCATTTCATTGAAATCATAATCGACCTTCAAAACTTACTTCGATTCACTAAATGTTACTATCAATTTCTTAAATTTTCACAAATTCAACTTACCTTACAAATGCCACCCACACAAATAGCACGATCACGATAGTTAGCGCGATAATACTCTGCTGGGCGTGTGCATGGTGTTCCATCGATGACACTACTATTTAGTGTAGCAAAATATTTCATGCCTAATGGTTTACAGTTGAGCTCGCATTCGGCATCATCTATGAGATAAAAATAAACCAATGAAATCTTTTCTTTAAAATAACTAAGCCAATGATATTACCTTTTATATATGGCTCCCAGTTATATTTTTGACCCTGAAATTCGATATCATTATATGCGGCACATTGTTCGGCGCGAAAGTCCATAGTATTTTGTGCACATTGCTGAAATTTATAAACACATGTATGAGTTTTTCTATTATTTCCATCTATATGAAGATAAGGGGTGTTTTACTAAATTGTTGACATGTGTTATATACGCCATTATCGCATTCAACCATCAGACAAATAAAATGAAAATAATAGTTTATACAATGGGCCCAACTTCGGCCTAAGTTATGATGACAATTATCATCCCCCGTGCTAACCTGACCTAACAGGTTTGTAAGAACTCACCTCAAATAATATCACAGGCACACAAAAAAAAAATTTCGCTGGAACCGAAAACGACAACGACAAGTAAATTTGACCATCCCATCACCACCTAGCACCCTCCTTTTTTGTTTCTTTCTTCATGAAAATTCAAGTTTCAACCCCTTTCTAGGGGTACTAAAGGGGCGCTAGGTGGTGATGGAAGGGTCGAACCTTTTTTTGTTATCATTTTCGGTTTTAGCATATTCGGATTCAGCGACCTCTAAAATGTAGTGTCGTGAGATTTTTTTTTTTTTTGTGTGCCTGTGTATTTAGCAATAATGCATGAAAATAATGCTGAGCTAAAATTTATATATTAAAAATATTTATAAACAATGTTTGGAAGGAACGCTTGCAAACAATGAAATGTTAAGCAAGATAGTTCTATCTCGAAAATCGGTTGCACTCAAATGGTAGTATAAAAATATAACTTTCAAAATCGATGTGGCGTCTTTTAAGATTTCTTTCTATCATAAACTTATCACTAAGCTTCCTATTAATAGGATCAAATCGCCCCACTTTAACTAATTTGTAAGCTTCTTCTGAGATTCAATTGAACATTACTTTGCAGGTCGAAACATATACTCAGAGAACTTATTTTGTGTATGCCTTTTTAGTGACGGTAGCAAATATAAAAACATAATCGATATTTATAATATGGACTTCTCGAAATTTTCTCAAAATGTTCTAAAAGATAAGTTAATTTTTACTCAACCTATTGTGTTAACAAATATGGTATTACCTATTAATTCAAAAATTAAACAGAACACCATAAGTGCATCCTTTCTTTCAATTATTTTATCTACAACTAAATAGCTTCAGATGACCATCCTAACTTCTAAGTTGTTAATGCATTAAACACCGCATGAATCAAAAATTTTCAATTACCTTCTCATTGCAAATTTGATAACGTCGATAGACACCGATACAATCATTGCTAATGTAGCGTTTACCCATTGAGCCATGTCTGAAAAAAATAAGAAAAATGTGCAATAATTAGATACATCATTTGAAAGTGTAAATCAAACGTTAGGCGTAAATTGTAAATAAGGCGCTTTTGAGAAAAAGAAAAAAAGTTTCACTTAAAAATTTTCAAACTCAATTAAAAAGTTAAGCATCGTAAAACTCATTTAAATTGCTAGACACAAATCATGACCAAAGAAGTAATCAAAATATTGCTGTATGTAAATATTGAAATCGATGACATCGTCATGCAAAAAATTTCTTGAAGAGGCGCCATCAATTTATAAAATTGCCTATAAAACCTATTTTTTTCGCAAATAGACTTGGGTTTCATTTCAAATTGTTTTTTCAATTAAAGTTTTAAATTATGTAAGCATGCAAAAATTTCATTAAAATTTAATTATTTCTCTTCACTTCTCTTCGCTTGTCTTACTTATACGTTTTTTTTTTTCATTTTTTTTTTTTCACAATTTTCTTTTTATACTTCTGCGGAATGTCAAGTGTAATATGACACATGTTTGTCATAAATTCTCAACTTATTAATTTATGATTATTGTACGCGTATTTGTATGCGTTTTGGATAATGTGTGTCAATGTGTTATATTGAAAAAATTTTAAAATAACAATAGAAACAGTACAAATAAAATACAATTGTTAGACAACGTGTGCGCACTTGTTGCTGAGTATAGCAAATGCATTTCCAATGAATTACTTGACGCAACTTTATACTTAAGACATTTCCGACGAGACTATCACTTTTTAGCCTATTTTGATTACTTTTTTTTTCTTTTGTGTTGTTATGTCTTGCAGCTTTTAAAGACTTTTCCAGAATTTCAGTAATACAGTACCTTTATTTCAAGTCTTGTCTTACAATAATTTAAGTCAGCGTTATAAATATTGTCATCTGTTAGTTCAAAAATCCTATCGGCCATGAATAATTAAAAAGTACTTCTCGCAGTATACCGTAAATGTACACAAGAAGTTACATTTACTTAATTCTAAAAACTTTTAGTATTTATTTGGAATACGGTACCGTCACTGATGACCTTGATTTGAAATAAGGTAAATTTTGTGGTGCTCTAAGCAAGTGCATGTACTTATACATAAACATATATGTATTTATAGAGCCCGAATTGACTTCAGATTATAGATGTGGCCAGGATAATGACGAAAGATTCTTAAGTTTAAAAAAATGTACTTAGAAAAAATTTCCGCTAAGTGTTTTGAAAATTTTCCAATTTTTATATTTTTCATTGTATAAGTAGCTCAATTCGTTTAGTATACATACATACATGCATATAATAAAATAATATTTGTTATTTTGATAAATTGTTGAATTTATTTTTTTTTTTTTCAATAATATTATTGAGTTTGTTTTTTTTAGTACAATAATTTCTTAAAACTGATAAGCAAAAATTATTTACTATACAATAATTTTTGTTCTACAGCAAGCTGACTAATAGACAGACTTAACGGCGGACAGACACCAACGCAGACATGATGACGCGTCGCCAGAAACTTATATATGTACATATATGTATGTAAATTTTGTGCCTCAGGCGGAAATTTACGGCATTCTTTTAAATATGATTTCACCGGCAACTGACAAATACTTTTTTTTTTTTATAATTTGGATCAACATTTCAAGCAGTACATAGATAAAATATTGCACTAAATGTGCTAAACCTACCCTCGAAAACATAAGAAATTTTTACTTGAAATCTTACAAAGTTTCGGTTACGTTTCAGAAATCTGTCATTTTCATTTCACACTTTTTTTTACTTTTTATTTCATTTGAAACGTTTCCGAAACGTTACAGAAATCTCATAAGATAAAGTAAGGAAAACGAAAAGTTTTATTTTGTCATCGGATTATAAAAATTTACAACACTCTATGCCAAAAAATCACTCTTTGCTATGTGAATGTTCTTTAGTATAGGTACATATTTTCTTTTTAATCTTTTTAGCATATTCCACTGGTCTACTTCTAGCGCTAGCGCTAAATAAGTCTGCCTTACTACGAAAACTGATAACGTTGGCTCCCGATAATTGAACACACAACTTTTTTTACGTATTAGTAAATAAATCAAAACGCAATGCCAATTGCAATTTTTTTCTCAATATTTCAATATATACACATAAACATATTTATATTTTTTTTTTACTAAATTAAATATTTTCAATATACAGCTCATTAAAACAGAGCAGTTCAGTTTTGACGTGACCGTCGTGAAGTAAAGATTTTAAATTTTTATTTCGAAATTCTGACATTAGATTAAGTAAAGATTTTTAATTTAAATAAATTAAAATAAATAAAAGTTTGTTTTAATAACGAATACAAATATATACAAAATGGCGTCAAGGGGGAAACTTTTAATATTGAGCGCACTTGTATTACTGGAAGTAAGTGATTTGTTGAGTCTACAGTTTACAGACTGACAGCGGCTTATAAAAAAAAAGTCAACTAACTACGCAGCAAAAGATAATGCTAAGCTATTTATTTGACAGTTATAGTGTTAGCTTCTGTTACTTCCAAAAAAACATTAATTTAATTAAAAGCTTGGAATGCAATTTTGTCTTTTAAAACATTGAGAATTCTCAACTTATTGAAATTCTAATGGCAGTGGTTGAATGAAAATCATCGGTCGGTTTTTAGCGAACTTTCTCGTTGAACACGCGATGACAGCGGTAGTGAAAATTATTGTGGAATAAAAGTGACAACTATTTTTTAATGATTTTCATGTATTTTTTTCAACTAATTACTGTCATTTTATTTAAGCCCAATATTAACGACTATAAACACGAATTTAGTTCAAAAAGAATCTTAGTAAAAATGTTAAACTTTGTGGCAATATTCGAAAAATTTACCCCTGCATCAAGCCACATGATTCATGCGGTAGTTTCCACAGCTGGGAACATAGAACATTGAGTCAGAATTTGTCGATCGCTAGCGTTAGGCTTCCTTCAGAGTAAACGCAAAGCTACAGCTAGAACGTGAGTGCTGCTGTAAAATTAAAACAAAAAATAATTTTTGCTATTGCTTTAGCTTTGCTTTTACTTTACAAGCAGCCTTAGTAATTTTCACGAGCTAAAAATTCTTATTTCACCAATCGTTGAATTGAGAATAATCATAAATAAATTTAAAACTGGTCATATGTACCAACGAACTGGAAAAGTTGAAAAATAAATTCGGATATTACCAGGCTCTGTTTTCGGCAGACTTTCGTGAAAAAAATCTCTTCCAGCAATGGATGACAAAAGGTTTAAAGTAAATTTTGGATATAATAACTGTTGTTCGAAATTTTGACCAAAACTGGTGCTTTAAGAGGCGCGTGGCAAAATTGGTCAAAGGTATTTGTATTAACCTTAATCAAAAGCAAATCTTAACACCTTTCATTATTCTCGTTTGAATGGTGTTTTTTAATAAGTACATGCTCTTTTGCTAGGAAGCTTATATGTGTTATTAATAATTTTAATTTTTTGGGAAAATAGTATGTGTGAATGTGCTGAAAGTTTCAACAGATTCATGAATGGTTCACATGCTGGGTGGCTCACTGCTGTTCTCTGTCAATAAAAGGTCTTGTTGAATCAGTATCTCAGACTCACTTTAAATAAATTTTGCAGTCTCTGAAGTATTTTTAACATATCACAATATCTAATTTTATATTAATACTTTGATTTCTCTTGTTGGCAGCTATGTCACACCAACAATATACCCACCGATGTCGATGACTTTTATAACGATGACGTTAATATGCCATTCTCTATCAAGGATAAACGCGCTTGGTTCTCAAATTTTCAACATAACCTTGGAAAACATAAAAATTTCTATGCAAATCTTTTACAGGAAGAAAATCAAGATTATGCTGTAGAATTACAAGAGCTATATAATATAGTTAGCATGGCACTTGTGGAATCAGATGTTAGAAAACGTGAAAAAATGTTAACCTATTCAAAGTGGTTGCTTGCGTCAACAAAGGACTTGGAGACATTTTTAATATCCAAAGGCATGCAGAGCATTTAACTTAAAGAACTAATGCATATTAAAAATGAAAATTCTATTTATTTAGTTTATATACATAACTTTTATAGTATTATAAGTATTTAGCGCTATGCGGGTATTCACATCGGAACTAGAGTATATGCTACTTCAATATGACTTTAAAAAAATTCTTCTGACATATGATATATCACTAGCGTTTCAAATTTAAATTTGTTAAAATTTCATTAATCTTCAACTTACTGTGAATTTCTAAAGAAAAGACTCAATAAAACCAAACCAAATTCAAAAGAAAAAAATAATCTTAAAAAAAAAGGATATATAAAAGCTTCTTTCACACGTTACCAATTTCGCTTTCATTCTAGCACGCAACTCAGCATTAAGCTGATATTCTAAGCAGCGTTAATTGCTGTGTTGATTTTGGAATGATTTAACTGAAATTCAAAAATTAAATAAATCTTTCCATATAAACTATTGAAAAGCATTTTGAAGAACTTTCGCTTGAAGGATAAATAATCCAAGCTGCTAGGTAGGAATAATTATGATTTGAACTTAAGAATCCTATATCATATAAAAATTAAATTTATTTTAACAATGCAGTATAAGCTGTCTACTTTATTGATTAAATATTTTTGCAAATTTTAAAAACAAAATAAACATTATACATATAAATTAAGTGCTGATTTTGATAAACCCTTTATTATTGCGAGCTTATAGCTTCTTATTTAATGCAATAGCTTTTTTCATAAGCTTATGGCTCTTTTTAAAGTTCTTCAATGCATTCACTGAGTGAGTCATCAATCTTAAAACGTCCACTGATTTGATACTTCCAAAATTGTTTTGATTTAAAAGTCCTTGTAAGGCCTCTTTTTTAAATATGGGAATCAGTGGCCTAAATTGTACGACTGTAACATTTTTCTTTCCATTACTGCAACATTTTTCGATATTTTCTTCTAATATATTCCACCTATATACATTAAGATTTTTATATGGTATCAGAGTTTTGTATTCGTCCTTAAATTTTTTGATTTCTTGTTCCTCCGTAAGCTCCACAGCTTTGATGCACTATAATTATTTAAAAAAAGATAAACATTTTGTTTGATTTGCTTGTAGATAAAACATCAATAATGTCACAAATAATACTAATTATATGTTTCTTTATGTATAGATCTTTAAGATTTCAGTGTTCAAGAATACTTGCACAAACCAAGCTTAAAACAGACACAAAAAAGTATTGTGCATGGTACTTAGGTCAGACATTTTATGACATTTATGATATGGGGTGTGCTGTAGCAACAGAATTAAGTCAATACAATAAAATTTCGTAATATTTAAAACATAAGATCCTTGAAACGCCCACGACAGCGCAAAAATGTCCTTCCTCAATTATAATAGAGTCTAAACCACTGTAAATAAATAACGCTACAAGTGATAATATCACAACGATAAGTCCAAAATGTTCATGTTTAATTGAAATAAATTCAAATGTAATAGAAACTGATGAGGCCCATGATGTGAAAGATAAATAGAAGAAGAAATTAAGCAATAAATATCTCAAAATTCTACTAGGTTAACGATCTATTCAAAAATCCTAAAATTTATACTAATTTAAACTAATTTTTCACAAAACATTGACATGATATAATTCTGCTGCCAGAAATCAACACGCCCATAACCATTAGAAAGTCATAGTATATACCAAACATATATTTTTTTTTTCATTTAATTACCAAGAAGTAAATATTTTTTTGCAAAAAGCATTATTTGAACATTAGAACTTATTTGAGTTATAAAGTAACATACCTGCTCAAAGGCAACAACCACCAAAAGAATAATGGTAACTTTAAGAATCATGCTTTCAAATCAATACTGTAATTAAGTTTCAATTTAATTTAATTAAAAAAATTAATATGCTTTTAAGTTTACAAATTTAAAATAAAATACCAGAATTTAATGTAGATGATATTTTGATTAAAAACCATGAAAAAAAACTACTTTTTAATGTATGAGGAATATTTTAGTTTCATCAACTTGGTTAGCATATAACTACTCGACAATAAAAAAAACCAAAATATTTCGCTTTGTGCAATGAAATGTAGCTGTGAAGTCGTTTTGTATTTATGCTTGCCTTTCCAAGTGGCAATTTTTCAACAATAAACTTTTAGCTTATAGCTCAGTTACAACGCTTCTACATCTGTAAACAGCTAAGACAGCAGTAGAAGCGTTGTAACTGGGAATTAATAGCTCTCTCTGCAAATGCAAATGCTACATGGGTTAAGACATCCTGCACATATGTAGGCATGTCCTGTAGTTGAACTAAATTATCTGGAAATTTTTTCTTACGGATATGAAAATTCGGATGTTTATGTGGGTATCATCGAAATTTGTGTAATATATTAAGAAATAGTTATTAATATTAATTTCGAATTTATCACAAGTCTTTTGATAATAGAAATTTTAATCTTTTAACTTACTCGTACCTACTAATTGAAATTGTTTTTGAAACTGCTCAATTTCATGAAAACGTTACTATTTATATAAAAAAAAATTTAAGTTGCAACAGATAAAGCTTAAAAAGTAAATTCTTGAACTAAATATTAAAAAAATTAAATTTAACTTTTGACATAAAATCAAAAGTTTATAGTTTGGTCTAAAAATGGCTAATTTTAATTTATCATTTCAAAGGACTTCTTTAAGAAAATATATTTCGAGCATTAAGCACACGTGAATACAGTTACAAAAATTATTTAATTTTTATAAGAATTTTCATTTAAAATTCTTAAATTTATCTTAGAACATAAATTATTAAAAACATTAAGATGTCTTACACTTGACGTTGTCACAGAAAATTATTAAAAATAAATATTTTAAACAATTTAAAAATATATGCGCAATGTAAACGACGGCTTCCAATACTGTAATTAAGTAGTTATATCAGGCAGACTGATATGATATTGAGATAAAATTTCCAAAATCCTGCATTAGTTCACATTGGAAGTCATTCTGATTTTCAATGTTTTTCTTTAATGAATCAAACAAGAACGAGGTAAGCGCAGACAGACAGCAGCATTCAGACCTATTGGATCTGCGTTGCTTTTTTTAAGGTTCTAACGACTCTGCTGAAATTTTTGGGTTCACATTTTTTTATTTTTTTTCATAAGAATTAATATTTATTTAATTTTGACGATAATGAAAAAATGCATATTTATGCTGGTTGATTGAACGTTTGCCAGGGACGAAGCACGTACGAATTGAAATCCTGGAACCGATGTTTTTTTAACTTAATTTTACTTACAAATTGAATTTATAAAATAACAGCACAAAAGTTTGACATTTCAAGGAAATTGATTTATTTTGTACTATTTATTCAATGTTTCACCTTTTTTTAGAAGATTTATTTATTTGCGCTGTTCCGCAATTATTTGTGCCCTAAAGTGGTGCAAAGTAGAATCAAAAAAAGGTTCTCAATGCGAGATCAGACCACACCCCTGCTAAGCGTAGCTTCAAGTAGCATATTGTCGAACCACTCTCAAGAAAATGTGCGTCGATTATGCATGCTCTTTCAATACAATACCTAACCAAATAAACGATTCGGCTTATCAATATTAGATCGGTATTTGCTTCCGGAGTTTGCTTTTATGTATACATACATATGTAACGTATTGCCTTTGAGTACTCAATTCAAAGGAACGTAAAACGTTGATAATAAAAAATTACCCAAAAAACCAGTGGCAACCCATTTTTGGAACAGTTTTCGACAATGTAACCCCAAAGATTATATTTAGGCATCTTCGATTTCTATAATTTGGCATACATTTCGAGCTGTACCTAATATACCACAGTTTTAATCAAAGTTTAGTATTAAGTTATTTTACTATTTGTGCAGATATATATTTCTCAAATATTATCGAAAGTGTTGATAAAATATTTTACATCTATCTAGAAAATTCGATGTTGTTTCAAAATTTTCAAAGTGAACACATAACAGATATCAACGTTATATATACAGCTGCAATATGTAAAACAATCCCCTTATAAATAAAACACCAATTCAATTATATTTTTGTTTGTGCAGGATATTTAATAGAATATATTATTTTGCAAAATTACAGCGGTGCAGTTAGTAAATATAAGATAAGAAATAAATATAAATGTTAATAATTTTTTAACAAAAATTTACATACTTTATATTTTTACATATAATATTTTATTTGATGAATTTTACATTTATACTTGCATGCACTTATATAAATGTACTGAGCAGTATGTTACTACAATATTGTGTGCATAGAAATATAAATATATAAAATTCATAAAAATACAATTTTATATGGAAAATACAATATTATTCAAACAATAAAAATTTGTATTTATAAACAAAATATATATATTTTTTTATATGTTTTGAATCTTTGTGGGTTTGTGTCCTTTACCAGTCATTCAAAAAGTAATTAATTAGCCATTCTAAGAAGTTATCATCATCATCGGTACTTGTAGTAAGGCGAGGGGTTGTTGTGGTAGTAGTCTTTTATTTAGTAAATAAAGTATTTTGCGATACCACTTTAAAGCATGTTTTTGGCCATCTTCTGGTAGTTTTTTTGCTGCCTCGAGCCTGGCCATCTGTCCCATTATAATTATCTGTTCTGCACTGCCGTCAACATCATCATTTAGTCTCTTGTTTAAAACGTTAATAGCTTTAATTAACTCTGGACCCATTGGACCAGGCTTTTCAACAGCCTCCTCAGCCCTGTAGATCTAAAATAAAGCTTATAATTGATATAAATCAAAATATAAAAAAGTAATCTTCTCATAAGAAGAAAAGGTGTTTACATATAAAAAAAAAAGAAAAACAAAACTGATGCATATAACTTGTAGTTGCACAAATGTATAATGTAGATCTACATATATGTAGAACTGTGTAATAAATTTCAAGTTACGATATTTCGTAGAAGAAACAAAATATCGATATAATTTAAAATGGCTTTTGAAAGGGAAGAGCAGTACTTTCACACGCCGCAACAAATTTTGATGAGAAATTTAATTCGCAGTGCAATATAGTCCCAAATATATGAAACAGCACCTGTTTGAAAAAAAGCGTACGGGGGACTTTTATTTTTTTGCTGAAAAATGGTACCTCAAATACGTAGCACCATGAATTTTTCGAGGGATGCAACTTTAGGGTTAAACCTTTTTCCAGCCACCCGTGATATGTATATACAACTAAATGAAAACGAATTAAACGTCTAAATAAACATAACCTATGCAGCAATCGAGTAAGTACTGTGTACCAAAAAGAGTCAGAAGTTAAACAGAAACTTTGATTTTTACTACGCTTTTTCTAGTAACTTTTATTTATTATATATCTTACTTCTGACTCATTACTTTAAGCCACAAGTTATGATAGTTCTATACACAGAAAAAAAAGATTCGATGATATCAAACAATTTCGGGTCCGATTTCAACGAATGTTTTGTATGATTTTCAGTCATAGAAACAGTTTCTCTGATATAACAAAAGAAGACTTGTTGAAACTTAAAATAAATTAGTTGATTTCAAAAAAGCATTTGTTAATTTTCTTACAGTTTTTGTTGAAACTTAAAATCGATTCGTTAGTTTCAAAAAACCATTTTTCTTTTTTGATTTTTTACTTTCCATTTATTTCTCTAATGCTGTTGTTGGGTGTACTTATTGTTAATTTATTAATGTAATACGTTTTTAAAACTTCAAAGGAGAAATTAAATTTTTTTTTACCTGTCATCCGATCAGAGAATTGAACCTGTTTTCTGCGCCATGCCACTGTTCAAAGATGCTCATCTTACCCAACTCAGCTACCGACATCATTTTTAAGATATACTAAAATGATGTTGTTAAACTGAGTATGTAACAACCATTGTCTAATCAGGGAAGCTCCTGGTTTAAACCCCGGCGACGACATAATTTTTTTTTTTTTTAATTTTTTTATTTTTTAATTTAAAAGTATTTAAAAAACAAAAAAAAAAATAGAAAACTATAAAACTGAAAACTGCCTTTTATATTAAAAAATAACGGAGTCGTTTTTTATTATTAACATAAAAGGCAGTTTTCAAGATATTTTCAATTTATACAAATACAGTTATCTACTTCTTTTTGTTTTTTAAATAACTTTAAATTAAAAAATAAAAAAATAAAAAATAAAAAAAGTTATGTCGTCCAAAGAACAAAGGGTTTTGATTTTGCAAATTTTTTCTTTGATTCAAAGAAATGAATAGCTGAATTCCACAAATTTTAATTATAAAATTGCAATTCTTTGATTTTATCAATCTTGTTTTTTCTGTGTAGTAACCAATTAGCTTTTGCTTCGACGGGCATGCAAAAAGGATTTTGAAAATACCCCATATACTTAAAACAATTTTAGCAAAAGTACTAAAAATAATATAATTTTATGCCTAAGTGCTCTGAGCACAAACATTTTTAAGAACAGTTCTTTTATTTAGTTACAAACCTGCATCATACAGCAAATTGCCAAAACAATCAAACAGATCTTCAAATTGTTCATTTCTATGGAATATGCAGTTAAACGTTTGCTGTGGAATAAGGTAAAACAAAAAGGATTAAACCTTAAATGCATGAATTTTTTTTTTTGTGAAATGTAATGCAAGGAAAATTAAAAAAAATTTCCTGTAGTTGAACTAAATCATCTGCAAATTCTTTCTTACGGATATGAAAACTCAGATTAGCAATCTCTATATCATCGAAATTTGCGTAATGTATTAAGAAATAGTTAGCCTTACAATTTCAACAATATTAATTTCGAATTTATCACAAGCCTTTTGAAAATAGAAATTTTAATCTTTTAACTTACTCGCACCTACTAATTGAAATTGTTTTTGAAACTGCTCAATTTCATGAAAACGTTTCTATTTATATAAAAAAAATTTTAAAATTGCTACGGATAAAGCTTAAAAATTAAATTCTTAAACTAAATATTTAATTACTGAAGTCATAAAAAAGCGAAATTTAACTTTTGACATAAAATCAAAAGTTTATAGTTTGGTCTAAGCATGTCTAATTTTAATTTATCATTTCAATGGACTACTTTAAGAAAATATTAAGCATTAAGCACACGTGAATACAGTTACAAAAATTATTTAATTTTTATAAGAATTTTCATTTAAAATTCTTAAATTTATCTTAGAACATAAATTATTAAAAACATTAAGATATCTTACACTTGACGTTGTCACAGAAAATTATTAAAAATAAATATTTTAAACAATTTAAAAATATGTGCGCAATGTGTGCGATGGCTTACAATACTGTAATTAAATAGTTATATCAGGCAGACTGATATGATATTAAGATAGAATGTCCGAAATCCTGCATTATTTATTTAATTTTGACGATAATGAAGAAAACGCATATTTATGCTGGTTGTTATAACATTTGCTAGGAGCAGCTGAAATCCTGGAACCAATAATTTAATTTTACTTACAATTTGAATTTATAAACTAACAGCACAAAAGTTTGACATTTCAAGGAAATTGGTTCATTTTGTATTATTTATTCAATGTTTCACCTTTTTTTAGAAGATTTATTGATTTGCGCTGTTCCGTTGAAAAAGCTTGTTAGGACTGAGTACATAATGAACGCAACTGATTTTTATAAAAAATTATCACACTTCTGTGTTTTCTGTGCCCTAAAGTGGTGAAAAATAGATTAAATAAAAAGTCCACAACATGAGTTCAGACCACAGCCCTGGTAAGGGTAGATTAAAGTAGCATTTCGTCGAACCACGCTCAAGAAAATGTGCGTCGATTATGCATGCTCTTTCAATACAATACCTAACCAAATAAACGATTCGGCTTATCAATATTAGATGAGTATTAGCTTCCGGAGTTTTCTTTTATACATACAAAGGAACGTAAAACATTGATAATAAAAACTGACCCAAAAAACCGGTGGCAACCCATTTTTGGAACAGTTTTCGACAATGTTACCCCAAAGATTATATTTAGGCTTCTTCTATTTCTATAATTTGGCATACATTTCGAGCTGTACCTAATATACCACAGTTTTAATCAAAGTTAAGTGTTAAGTCGTTTAACTATTTGTGCAGATATGTATTTCTCAAATACGATGAAAAGTGTTGATAAAATACTTCTCGAACGAAAATCATGTGCTCTAATACGGCGGTATTTTACATCTATCTGGAAAATTCGATGTTGTTTTTAAAAATAGTTTCACTTCATGATTTTCAAAGTGAACAAATTACAGATATCAATGTTATATATACAGCTGCATTATGTAAAACAATCCCCTTATAAATAAAACATCAATTCAATTATATTTTTGTTTGTGCAGGATATTTAATAGAATATATTATTTTGCAAAATTACACCGGTGCAGTTAGTATATATAAGATAAGAAATAAATATAAATTTTAATAATTTTTTAATAAAAATTTACATACTATAAGGTTCGTTCTGACTTATATTGTATTTTTACATATAATGTTTTATTTGATGAATTTTACATTTAGATTTGCATGCACTTATATAAATGTACTGAGCGGTATGTTACTACAATATTGTGGACACAGAAATATAAATATATAAAATTCATAAAAATACAATTTTATGTGGAAAATACAATATTATTCAAACTATAAAAAATTGTATTTAAAAACAAAATATATATGTATATTTTTTATACGTTTTGAATCTTTGTGGGTTTGTGTCCTTTACCAGTCATTCAAAAAGTAATTAATTAGCCATTCTAAGAAGTTATCATCATCATCGGTACTTGTAGTAAGACGAGGGGTGGTTGTGGTAGTGGTTTTTTTAGGTAGTAAATAAGCTATCATGCGATAAAGGTCTAAAGCTGCAATTTGTTCTTTTTCTGGTAGTTTTTTAGCTGCCTCGAGCTTGGCTATCAATTCCATTATAATCGTATGTTCTACACTGCCCTCAACAAAATCATTTAGTCTCTTGTATAAAATGTTAATAGCATTAGTTAACTGTTGAACCATTGTACCAGCCGCTTCAGCAGGCTGAGTGGTTTTTTTAGATAGTAAATAAGCTATTGAGCTATAAAGGCTTAAAGCTTCAATTTGGACTTTTTCTGATTTTCCTTTAGCTGCCTCGAGCTCGGCTATCAATTCCATTATAGTCGTATGTTCTTCACTGCCCTCAACAAAATCATTTAGTCTCTTGTTTAAAATGTTAATAGCATTAGTCAACTCTTGATCCATTGTACCAAGCTCCTGAGCCCTGTAGAGCTAAAATAAAACTTATAATTGATATAACTCAAAATATAAAAAAATAATCTCCTCATAAGAAGGAAAGGGGTTTATATATAAAAAAAGAAAAACGAAACTGATGCATATAATTTGAAGTTGCACAAATGTATAATGTAGATCTATATGTAGAACTGTGTAATAAATTTCAAGTTACGATATTTCGTAGAAGAAACAAAATATCGATATAATTTAAAATGGCTTTTGAAAGGGAAGAGCAGTACTTTCACACGCCGCAACAAATTTTGATGAGAAATTTAATTCGCAGTGCAATATAGTCCCAAATATATGAAACAGCACCTGTTTGAAAAAAAACGTACGGGGGACTTTTATTTTTTTGCTGAAAAATGGTACCTCAAATACGTAGCACCATGAATTTTTCGAGGGATGCAACTTTAGGGTTAAACCTTTTTCCAGCCACCCGTGATATGTATATACAACTAAATGAAAACGAATTAAACGTCTAAATAAACATAACCTATGCAGCAATCGAGTAAGTACTGTGTACCAAAAAGAGTCAGAAGTTAAACAGAAACTTTGATTTTTACTACGCTTTTTCTAGTAACTTTTATTTATTATATATCTTACTTCTGACTCATTACTTTAAGCCACAAGTTATGATAGTTCTATACACAGAAAAAAAAGATTCGATGATATCAAACAATTTCGGGTCCGATTTCAACGAATGTTTTGTATGATTTTCAGTCATAGAAACAGTTTCTCTGATATAACAAAAGAAGACTTGTTGAAACTTAAAATAAATTAGTTGATTTCAAAAAAGCATTTGTTAATTTTCTTACAGTTTTTGTTGAAACTTAAAATCGATTCGTTAGTTTCAAAAAACCATTTTTCTTTTTTGATTTTTTACTTTCCATTTATTTCTCTAATGCTGTTGTTGGGTGTACTTATTGTTAATTTATTAATGTAATACGTTTTTAAAACTTCAAAGGAGAAATTAAATTTTTTTTTACCTGTCATCCGATCAGAGAATTGAACCTGTTTTCTGCGCCATGCCACTGTTCAAAGATGCTCATCTTACCCAACTCAGCTACCGACATCATTTTTAAGATATACTAAAATGATGTTGTTAAACTGAGCATGTAACAACCATTGTCTAATCAGGGAAGCTCCTGGTTTAAACCCCGGCGACGACATAATTTTTTTTTTTTTAATTTTTTTATTTTTTAATTTAAAAGTATTTAAAAAACAAAAAAAAAATAGAAAACTATAAAACTGAAAACTGCCTTTTATATTAAAAAATAACGGAGTCGTTTTTTATTATTAACATAAAAGTCAGTTTTCAAGATATTTTCAATTTATACAAATACAGTTATCTACTTCTTTTTGTTTTTTAAATAACTTTAAATTAAAAAATAAAAAAATAAAAAATAAAAAAAGTTATGTCGTCCAAAGAACAAAGGGTTTTGATTTTGCAAATTTTTTCTTTGATTCAAAGAAATGAATAGCTGAATTCCACAAATTTTAATTATAAAATTGCAATTCTTTGATTTTACCAATCTTGTTTTTTCTGTGTAGTAACCAATTAGCTTTTGCTGCGACGGGCATGCAAAAAGGATTTTGAAAATACCCCATATACTTAAAACAATTTTAGCAAAAGTACTAAAAATAATATAATTTTATGCCTAAGTGCTCTGAGCACAAACATTTTTACGAACAGTTCTTTTATTTAGTTACAAACCTGCATCATACAGCAAATTGCCAAAACAATCAAACAGATCTTCAAATTGTTCATTTCTATGGAATATGCAGTTAAACGTTTGCTGTGGAATAAGGTAAAACAAAAAGGATTAAACCTTAAGTGCATGAATTTTTTTTTTTTGTGAAATGTAATGCAAGGAAAATTAAAAAAAAATTTCCTGTAGTTGAACTAAATCATCTGCAAATTCTTTCTTACGGATATGAAAACTCAGATTAGCAATCTCTATATCATCGAAATTTGCGTAATGTATTAAGAAATAGTTAGCCTTACAATTTCAACAATATTAATTTCGAATTTATCACAAGCCTTTTGAAAATTTAAATTTTAATCTTTTAACTTACTCGTACCTACTAATTGAAATTGTTTTTGAAACTGCTCAATTTCATGAAAACGTTTCTATTTATATAAAAAAATTTAAAATTGCAACAGATAAAGCTTAAAAATTAAATTCTTAAACTAAATATTTAATTACTGAAGTCATAAAAAAGCGAAATTTAACTTTTGACATAAAATCAAAAGTTTATAGTTTGGTCTAAGCATGTCTAATTTTAATTTATCATTTCAATGGACTACTTTAAGAAAATATTAAGCATTAAGCACACGTGAATACAGTTACAAAAATTATTTAATTTTTATAAGAATTTTCATTTAAAATTCTTAAATTTATCTTAGAACATAAATTATTAAAAACATTAAGATATCTTACACTTGACGTTGTCACAGAAAATTATTAAAAATAAATATTTTAAACAATTTAAAAATATATGCGCAATGTGTGCGATGGCTTACAGTACTGTAATTAAATAGTTATATCAGGCAGACTGATATGATATTAAGATAAAATGTCCGAAATCCTGCATTATTTATTTAATTTTGACGATAATGAAGAAAACGCATATTTATGCTGGTTGTTATAACATTTGCTAGGAGCAGCTGAAATCCTGGAACCAATAATTTAATTTTACTTACAATTTGAATTTATAAACTAACAGCACAAAAGTTTGACATTTCAAGGAAATTGGTTCATTTTGTATTATTTATTCAATGTTTCACCTTTTTTTAGAAGATTTATTGATTTGCGCTGTTCCGTTGAAAAAGCTTGTTAGGACTGAGTACATAATGAACGCAACTGATTTTTATAAAAAATTATCACAGTTCTGTGTTTTCTGTGCCCTAAAGTGGTGAAAAATAGATTAAATAAAAAGTCCACAACATGAGTTCAGACCACAGCCCTGGTAAGGGTAGCTTAAAGTAGCATTTCGTCGAACCACGCTCAAGAAAATGTGCGTCGATTATGCATGCTCTTTCAATACAATACCTAACCAAATAAACGATTCGGCTTATCAATATTAGATGAGTATTAGCTTCCGGAGTTTTCTTTTATACATACAAAGGAACGTAAAACGTTGATAATAAAAACTGACCCAAAAAACCGGTGGCAACCCATTTTTGGAACAGTTTTCGACAATGTTACCCCAAAGATTATATTTAGGCTTCTTCGATTTCTATAATTTGGCATACATTTCGAGCTGTACCTAATATACCACAGTTTTAATCAAAGTTAAGTGTTAAGTCGTTTAACTATTTGTGCAGATATGTATTTCTCAAATACGATGAAAAGTGTTGATAAAATACTTCTCGAACGAAAATCATGTGCTCTAATACGGCGGTATTTTACATCTATCTGGAAAATTCGATGTTGTTTTTAAAAATAGTTTCACTTCATGATTTTCAAAGTGAACAAATTACAGATATCAATGTTATATATACAGCTGCATTATGTAAAACAATCCCCTTATAAATAAAACATCAATTCAATTATATTTTTGTTTGTGCAGGATATTTAATAGAATATATTATTTTGCAAAATTACACCGGTGCAGTTAGTATATATAAGATAAGAAATAAATATAAATTTTAATAATTTTTTAATAAAAATTTACATACTATAAGGTTCGTTCTGACTTATATTGTATTTTTACATATAATGTTTTATTTGATGAATTTTACATTTAGATTTGCATGCACTTATATAAATGTACTGAGCGGTATGTTACTACAATATTGTGGACACAGAAATATAAATATATAAAATTCATAAAAATACAATTTTATGTGGAAAATACAATATTATTCAAACTATAAAAAATTGTATTTATAAACAAAATATATATGTATATTTTTTTATACGTTTTGAATCTTTGTGGGTTTGTGTCCTTTACCAGTCATTCAAAAAGTAATTAATTAGCCATTCTAAGAAGTTATCATCATCATCGGTACTTGTAGTAAGGCGAGGGGTGGTTGTGGTAGTGGTTTTTTTAGGTAGTAAATAAGCTATTGAGCGATAAAGTTTTAAAGCATCAATTTGGTCTTTTTCTGGTAGTACTTTAGCTGCCTCGAGCTTGGCTATCAATTCCATTATAATCGTATGTTCTTCACTGCCCTCAACAAAATCATTTAGTCTCTTGTATAAAATGTTAATAGCATTAGTTAACTGTTGAACCATTGTACCAGCCGCTCCAGCAGGCTCAGTGGTTTTTTTAGATAGTAAATAAGCTATTGAGCGATAAAGGTCTAAAGCTTCAATTTGTTCTTTTTCTGGTTGTCGTTTAGCTGCCTCGAGATCGGCTATCAATTCCATTATAGTCGTATGTTCTTCACTGCCCTCAACAAAATCATTTAGTCTCTTGTTTAAAATGTTAATAGCATTAGTTAACTGTTGAACCATTGTACCAGGCTCCTGAGCCCTGTAGAGCTAAAATAAAACTTATAATTGATATAACTCAAAATATAAAAAAATAATCTCCTCATAAGAAGGAAAGGGGTTTATATATAAAAAAAGAAAAACGAAACTGATGCATATAATTTGAAGTTGCAAAAATGTATAATGTAGATCTATATGTAGAACTGTGTAATAAATTTCAAGTTACGATATTTCGGAGAAGAAACAAAATATCGACATAATGGGTTTTGAAAGGGAAGAGCAGTACTTTCACACGCCGCAACAAATTTTGATGAGAAATTTAATTCGCGGTGCAATATAGTCCCGATTATATGAAACGGTACCTGTTAGGAAAAAAAAGCGCACGGGGCACTCTTATTTTTTAGCTGAAAAATGGGTACCTCTAATACGTAGCACCATGAATTTTTCGAGGGATGCAACTTGAAGGTTAAACCTTTTTCCAGCCATCCGTGATACAACTAAAAAAAAAACGATTTAAACGTCTAAATAAACATAACCTATGCAGCAATCGAGTAAGTACTGTGTACCAAAAAGAGTCAGAAGTTAAACAAAAACTTTGATTTTTACTACGCTTTTTGTAGTAAGTTTTATTTATTATATATCTTACTTCTGACTCATTACTTTAAGCTACAAGTTATGATAGTTCTATAGTAACCAATTAACTTGTGGTTAGACGGGCAAGCAAAAATGATTTTGAAAGTACCCCATATACTTAAAACAATTTATAATTTATGCCTAAGTGCTCTGATCACAAACATTTTTACGAACAGTTCTTTCATTTAGTTACAAACCTGTATCATAGAGCAAATTGCCAAAACAATCAAACAGATCTTCAAGTTGTTCATTTTCTATGGTATATGCAGTTAAACGTTTGCTGTGGAATAAGGTAAAAGAAAAAGGATTAATATTATTAAGTCATATCCATTCTTATTCTTAAAAAATCCATTACACTTAAAAGTGAAACTAAGGTAGAGCCTAAAAATATGCAATATTCTTGATTTCATGTTTATGGTATAACAACCATACACGCTCACATTGCATAACCTTAGGCAATACTTAAAGGTAACTAGAAAAAGGATTAATTGCAATGGTTTAAATGAATATTTTATTAATTTAATTCTGCAAAATCTTAAACTGCAACCACTTTAAAATAACGTTAGTTAAGTAATATGTACTTACCTGTAAAAATTAAAGTTTTTACTTTAACACTTTTGAAATTCAAATAACTTCTCGAAGTTGCTTTTAGAAACTGTTGTAGATTGAAATATTTTTTCATTATTTATAGTACAATTTTTCATAACTTTACGGATTTTCCCAATTATAAAAACTATAACTTTTAAAACTTAAAAAAAATATTGTCAATTATTCGGCTACGTTCAGGTAGGTCGTAAATTTTCGAAAATTCATTAAAACGATTTAATAAAGATAACTTCTTCAGCATAGAATATGCAACATTTAGCGCATTTTATTTTTTTTTTTTTTTTCACATTTAGCATTGTAGGTTTATCTACAGCATTGCTGTGGGTCATTAAATAAAACAAAAACTTAGATAAATTTTAAAATAACTTTGTGCATATCATATCGTCTGTGTTATGATACATTAAAAGCAAGCCACCATTGAAAATAGAAATTAAATTTACTTATGTCATTCTGTAACAGTGATGGCATTTGGGTCTTGTGAAAATGTACTGTATTGATACTTGAAATGTACTTTTTAGAGGCCGTACTTTTTTGTCTTGAACACCCAATTTACTCAAATTAGGAAAATTTTTTTAAAAATGTAAGAATGATGTTAGTGCCTCATATTAAAATGAATCATCTTTATCGACTTTAGATTGTCGTTCAAAATTAGAAAAAAAAATTCAGCTGTAAAAGAAAATAATTTTTAACTTTTTTTACCAAAATGATTTATTTTTGTTATTAAAAAATTAATTCATTCATACTAAAAGTTATCTTCAAAAATCATCAAAATCAAATTCATCATTACTTAGCGCAAAAACATGTTCCTCAGTTGTTTTATTTAACGTGTCCTTTATTTTAACAAATATACCTTGTATATCCATGGAAAAATTATCACTGCTAACCGCATCACTTGGAACGGTTCTTAAAATATTTGCTGACTGTTAAGTAAAAAAGTTATCGAAGTAGATAGAATTACACAATTGAATGAAATATTTTAAGATCTAACTCACATTTATTATTAATATTAAACTTATGATGCAGCAAAATATTGAAAACCTTAGCATTTTTTCCAAAAGTGGATTTCAAATAGTTACTAACAGCAGAAGCGTATGCACTAAATATGATGTTGCTGGAAGAATATTTTCTTACTGGCAATTTTATTAATACATGATCATATCGTGAAATTAACTAGTAGATTAGCGGAAGTCAAGTGGAACTAATAGCAGTTAATTTTTCAATTATATACTTAATTAATTTAACATGAAACTTGAAATATAAGCTCATAATAATTTTTTTTTTTTGTTCATTAAATACAAGTTAAATTTTATATTCGGATAAAAAACAACTACTCGCCGAAAGTTTTTGATGTGTGAACATATTTACTGGTGCATATGAAAAAAATTTAATTAATGGAAACGTCAATCTTCTAATATCGTAAGCACAGGAGCGAAAGTGTGTAAGAACTTAAGAAAGCTTTTTCTCGCGTCAATACGGGCTATCCAATATAAAATTATATCCGTCATAAAGTACCAAAAATCAATTGCACATATAAACTCCCTATGCTCACCCAACTTATAAAAAATTTCAATTTAAAACGCTGTGTTTTTAAGCTGCATCTATGTTAATGAAATAATATGTTGAGCACAGAAAAGCTCATTGCTATTCGAGCGAGCTCGAGCTTTCGCTGGAGCCCAAGCAAAATAAAATTTTGAATTGCAATTAAGGCACTTGCTTTTTCCATGTGAACGGTACTCTCTACGTTCGGAGCTTTTGAGCTATGGTTCAAGGCCGTTTATATTTTTCCTGTTTTTGAGAAACACTTTTAAACACCAATCTCTTCTCTTGAGTCCTTTATATCCTCACGGAGCATAGGGCCACTGGCTTATACCAATATAATCTGCGTCAGAGTCCCAGGCAAGATCACAGGAACTGTAACAGTAGCAATGGGGAATTGATTTTCACAATGACTTCTGCCGCAGTCAAGGAGATAGAGAATAAGTACATATTATAGTTTTATGGCTCAATACGTTTGAAAATCAGGGTAGTTCTCTTAGCTTTGGGTATTTCGGGTAATTAGTGCATTTGCTTGTAAACAGCAAACAACCGTCTCAAACTAACCTTTTGAAATATGAAGGGTCATATTTAAGAAATAGTGGGTAAAATTTTTAAAATATTTTTGAACAAATTTTGCCTTGTCCTTTAAACCTTCATATCCATGTAATAAAATAACACAAAATTATCAGACACTGAAAAAATTTAAAACTTTTTTTTTATTTTAGTGCTCAAGCGAAATCACCAAGAAAAAATTACCTGAAAATTAATAAAATTTGAAAATTCAAATTCTTTTTACAGCAAGCATTCATTCATTTTACAAAAATTCTTATTTGGGCTAGATTGTTTTAAGTTTTGGGTTAGTTTTTTATTAGTTTTTTTTTTTTTTGGTTAACACTTATATTTTATTCGTACCATATATGAACGATTTTTAACATATATTTTGATCAACATTTTTTGTGTGAATTTGCATGCACCCTACATTTTTACTTTTTTATGTAACACTTGAAACCTAAAAATTCTCTGCTACTTTCAAAATATCACACTTTCGATTGTGTGCTGAATTTGAAAATTTCAAAATCATCTATCATGCAATTCAAGTAACGTCCAAATGGATTTTCTATATCATCAAAACGATATACTGTATCGAATTTATCTCTTAATTGATCACCAGTAAGCGCACTCTCAACTGTGCTCAGTAATTCCTGCATATCACTTTCATATTTAATGATAAAATTCTCTGCTTTCAATAAATACGACAGAAATTCTTTCAAAAAAATTAATTGCGCATTTATGACAGCAACATTTTCTGGTTGTTCATCCAATAGCAAAAGTAAATCTTTAGAGAAATTTTCCTCAATGTTAGTGAAAATTTCATATTTTTGATCAAATTGTGGTGCCAATAGCGCACGTTGATATAACGGTAGAAATTCAGCAATTTCCACAGCGAGACGTGGCTCCAGCTGCGGTAGCAACTGCCGAAAATACCATTCCTCCATGCGGATCTCTTCATTTAAATACTGCTCATCTAATTTTAATTGCAAATATTCCCTAAAGGAAGCATTCAAATGTTGCGTGTAATTTTCCAGTAATGCTGCCTTTCCTTTTAAATTTGCAGATTTCAATGCTGCACTAAACACATCCCACAGTGTGCGCATTTCCGTTTCAAAAACAGGATCAAATGATGTTTTCAAAATATTTTCGAAACGCTTGCTATAATGACTCAGTTGACTGTTCAGACTTTCTGCTTCTCCCTCACATGGTATTGGCAGAGTATGATGGAGCTAAATATATATAAGTAGATATAGTTTTTGGTGTATATTCTTATAAGTATATTTAGATAACTTTATACCTTGAACAACGTTATCAGCCACAAAAGTTGCAAAAATGATGTTTGAAGCATTTTTGTATTGTATTAAATACTTCAAGAATATGATATCGTTCTGAATTGCTATTGTTAGATGAGTCAAAGTATTTATAACTTCTGTTGCATGCAGATGTAGTACACTGTGAATATTTTATTTGCAAACTAACGCTTTAATTTAAGATTTTGTGATGCAGATTAAAGTATGCCAAGCTACTTATCTGCTACTATATTATTCAATCCGTTTCATTTAATATCAATCGGTAATGTTCGATGGGTTCCACATGTTTTACTTGTCAAATCGTGAACAAATTATACTTATATATAAACTTTAACCTTAACTTCCATACGTCAAAAATAGAAAAAGAATCTGACGCAATTTACGCAAGTCACCGATTAAAGTCGCCACAAAGGCACGGGAGTGGAGCTCTTAGATAAAGATCGTTGTATATTGCAATCCTAGGTTGGCGAAGTATTGAAGAGTATAAAGTCACTTGCTAATGACCGCACAAAATGAGAGATTTTTGTAGAAGAACAATGCTGGAAAGAGAACATAGTTTCTATCTGAAAAATCTGTAGAATTATTACTAAAGAGTTTATTAGATATCGCAATATCTTCAACTTTAATCGATTTCAGTGTATTTTAAATATTTGAGTGTATTTTAAATATGTGCATGACAAGTTAAAACCGCCCTTTAAAATTTCATATAATTTTCTTTCATGTCATGCAATTGAATAAAATTTAGCAGAAAAGCATTGCTACCGGACGAGAAATTTATTAAAATACATATGTGTCGTTCCACGTCAACCGGATCATCTGCGCGCCCTATTTGTAAGGCATCCTTCACTAAAACTTTTTCCAGAATCCAAGCTTACAAATTCCGTTGAGCAAATTTTAAAAGTACAATGTGGCGTCCACAAAGGAAAAGATCACGTAAAATTTTTGTAAAATATTGAAAAAAAGATCTAAGCTCTGACCTCTGATAATATTAAGAAAAAGCACTAACCATAAGCTTTTAGTTTGTCCAAATCGTACTGCTCGTCATCGATGTACAATGAACTGATCTTTGAGCTTTTTCTTATATGAAATGTTGTCATACATTAGGTATCTAAATTTACGTGTTTACTAATATTGATCGAGTAAATTAATGAACTTGGAATCTGAATTCAGAGTTTTCCTAGCAATGCTCTGCATATATGATTTCAGACTTTTAAAAAAGTCTCTCAGGATACATCCGGATTCATTTAAGCTCTAGAATGATTTTTTGTCACCAATCATGTACTATTTGAACTCTAATAAAAAAAGTCTTAATGGCAAAAAAGAAGACTCGTGATAGAATGATAACAGAAAATGGACAAGAGTTCCCAGCTTTACTACTAAACATCCGCAACAGTCAGTATGTCAACAGCAGTTTGAATCGGTCCGATGATCATGCTCTTCACAAGAGTGATGAAAGTCTTATCGATAAGAAAAGAAGAGATCTAGAAATTCATTGGATGGACAGTATATGGGGAAACAGATTTAAGCGAAAATTCCATGCACAGTAAAATGATGATCCACAAAAGGTGGTAGGGTAGAAGAGACGAAATGAAGCCGATAGCCGAATACTCGGGCCACAAAATTATAATGAGCACATAGGGAGTGTTTATTTGTTTTACACTGCCAAACTTTGATGAATTTCCATCTTTCAGAAAAAAAAACAAATGCTCAAGAGTGAATAAAAACTTACGAATTATTTTTCATATTCATAATTCTAAAGCGCTTGTTCCATTAAACATAAAAACACGTTTCGCATATATCGCAACGTATCTAATAAGCCTTAATAAAAAAAGAAAACATTAATATTTAAATTTTTTTCTATTAGCTCCAATATCATAGCATTTAATTTTATTTTGATTTTAAGTTTATTTTATTCTAGTTAATTAGCATTATTTGATTCAATTAGCAACATATTTTCGCCAAAACGCTTATCTGTTACGCATATCATCGTTTATCGCCAACTCGCGCGCACACATTAACTGAGTTCGATAAATTTCTTTTGCAGATAGTCAACGAGCTCTTGTGGCTGTGGGTTAGTGACCTTCTGTAGCGCCGCTTGTTTCTCCTCTATCGTGATATCACCAAGTGCCGCCTTTGTTTGCTCGATGAGTCCATTAATTTCAGTCACGTATTGAACATCAGATTCACTCAAAAGTTTCTCTAGAAAATCTTGAGTATTTTGCAGACTACGATTTACATTTGGTAAAGCGTTTTCACGCAAGAACTGCTGGAATTCTGGTGTGAAATCTTTGTCCAAGCCCATGAATTGTTCCACTTTTTGTTTTACATTAGCATTTTTCAAAATTTCTCCCAATTTAGCGATGGTTTGTTCGATTTCAGCTTTAAATTGTGATGCACCAGAAACAAGTGAACGATAGAATTCGATGCTATCTTTAATGCCATCATTCACATGGAATTCTTCTAATTTCTCTGCAATATATTTATTAAATTCAGCTGAGAATTTATCTGGAATTTCCTTAATTATAGCATTTTTGGCATCAGCATCTGCGATGACCAACGCAGATTCAGTCAATTCAATGAGTTTAGTAAGATCATCCTTATGGCTGCCATCATCTTCAGCAAGGAAATTCTCATAGCCCTTCAGTTGTTCGCGTATATTGTGGTTTAGTGCCTCGGCAACATCGCGTGCTTCGGTGGGTAGTGCCAGCTGAAATAAAAATAAAAGCAATGTTTCACATAAAAAAAATTATTTAAATTTCCACAATAAAGTAAAGTTTTCTTTAAAATCATCGTAATTCTCATAATAAGAAATGTCCTTGATTTTACTTTAATGTAAATTTAATATTTAACTCACTTGTACAAACAGCAATGCACCGAACACACTTAGTAACGATAATTTAACCATTTTTATAGACTTGTTAATTTTATGTATTTTGTAAATACTAAAAATCTTTCCGCGATAGAACTGCTCAGGTGGCTTGACTCTTAATCACTCAACATTTTACCGGCTTAAACGCACTTATTTATACGCTGTGTTCCACATGGAAAATAGTCGAAACCTCTGTTATTCTTTTTTCTCTTTTTTTACAATTTTTGAACGTTTTGTTGTGTTTTTAATTTTTATTTATTTTGCTTTAACTTAGTTTGATTTGTTTGTATTATATATTTTTAAATTTAATGAGTTTCGGCAGAATTGCAAAAAAATCCCCAAAATTTTATGAGATTTACACTGTAAAAATTAAGCAAAAAAAATTTGTTTCACTTCCGCTTTTGAAGGTTTATTTGATGAAGGCTTGCTATGATGGAGATATGTCTTTTTACAAGTTCTCAACCATTTGAGATTAAACGGTATATAACACCTTTCTATCGCTAATAATATTAACTTGGATTTGCTCACAGCTTATCGTGTTTGGTAACATCGGCCATATGTTAAACTGTGGAGCTTTTCATATGTTGAGAAGAGTTGTGTAATATATTATAAATTAAAATTTTACTGAAGAGACTCATACCGATTTCTTACACTTTTTGCAGTTATAGTCTGAAAACCGCGGATATATGAAAAACTTTCAACATATCATCAATTTTTATGTAAAATTTAGTGGGGTTTTTGTTTTAGCCAAAGTTTTCATCAATAATAGGAGAAAAAAAACTTCTGAAAATGAAAACTTAAGGGGGCAGGGGCAGTCAGAGGCATGAAAAATAGAGCATTTTCATTTTTTAATTTAATTTATTTAATAAAAGTGATAATATGGCATCATTACATTATGTTTCAACTTGACTTGACGAAGGTTTAAAAAAAAATGTAAAAATAAAAAAAGTTATAGATGGCTGTCTCTGTTGGACCCTGTCCCATACAGAGTTCTTTGCGGTGACCATCACAAATCCTTGGAAAATCAGATTTTCGGGACAAAAATGAACAATTAATTGTTCATAAAAAATCGATATTTAAAAAAAAATCCTTCTATCAGGGAGTAGCCTTTTATGTTTTTCATTGAAATCTATCGAGCGGTTTTCGAGTTACAGTGGTCACCAGTTCCGAACACATAGTTTTGGGAAAAACGGTGAGAAACACATGAATTTCCGTACTCTTACTACCAAGAGCCCTTTGGTTATTGCCAAACAACTCCAAAAGTAATTGTCGGATTGACTTCAAATTTTCAGAATATATTTTTAAGATATTAATTATATTTTGAAAAAATGCAAAAAATGTGATTTCCTTAAAATTCTGACTGTCCCTGCCCCCTTAATGCAGAGTTATGCACGTCGTGAAGAATGTGCTAATTTTTTTAATAAAATGGAAAAATCTACTCGAGGCTGGAAAATATTTTGGTATGTTTTTATTACAACATGAAAATAATTTCATTCGACATTAGTCACGATTTGGCTGAAAACCGCATCGAAAAAATAATTGAAAAAACAATACTGCATATCATGAAGCCGCTTTCACTAATAGTGAAAATTATTGATCGAAAACAATTGAGATTAATTTTTGAAAAATCCACTGGATTCCAAAAATTTTTTAGGTAGATAAAATTCTTGGGTCCCCTACTATACAAAAATCGTAGAGAGTTTTATTTGGTTACGGTAAACATTTCATTCCATTATAGACATCATTGTCTTGATCAAGATAACTTTAAAGCAATAAATATTTTTTTATTTTACAGTATTTCTATCAATTCTATCAATCAAAGTTTCAGTGTATTTTAATTTAATATTCATTCTTCGTGTTACCAACGACTTCGTTGATCGGATTTGAATATCACATTATCGCATCATATGCGAACAAATCGGTTTTTTTTCCATCTACCAAGTTGACATTTCAATTAGCAATTTTAATTTGTTAACAGAAAAATTTCTAGTAAACCATTAACTGGTCAAGTTAAGAGAAGAAAAAAAATATTCCTTTACGTGTAGGAGCGTAACGTAGACGCCGTTTTATTACAAAACACAAAACAACCGATGATGATTTTGATTAACACGATGATATCAAGACGTTTTCAGGTAGACATAATCGAATCAGTTTAAAATGACGTTAATTTTGCTTCATCGGATTACTCATTTAAATTTATTTAAATAATTTAACAGTGTAGAAATGTATGTATTTTACGTTTGCAAAGAGTTAATATTAACACAAGCATTTAAAAAATTAAAAAGGGAAATAAACAAAGTGAAACATATTGCTTAGTTAAAATTACAAACGAGTTTTTCATGTTATTTAATCTACAACAATTTAGCATTGTTTATATTTAACTAAGTAATTTAGATCCCACTATGCAAAAAAAAAGCACAGTTCTAAAAGGGCTTTAAATATATATGTTTTATTATACCTATATTATAATTTATTCCAAAATTGAAATTCATAGTTCATTCTTTCGAGCAAAATCATAAAAATGCTACTATTTTGAATTAAAAGTTGAAGGTCAACGACAGTTTAGAGTTTTATGCGTTTGTGTATTTTTATTTTGATTTAATAAAAATATAAATTTAAGATTCTTAAGTTTCCAGAGCACAAAAATATTTTTTTATTTATTTTTTTGTTTAGTTTTGGCTGCAATAAAACAGGTAGCATAATAACAACAAATAAAGCCTAATGGAAAAATTCACACAGGCAGTGCTGGTTTAATCTACCATAAAGAAAGAGGAAGGAATTTGGCACCGGAAGCCATTATCAGCCACAATTCTATCAACAGATATGAAGAAAACTTCATTACTTAGTACCTTTAAAAATAAAAAATTTAAAAAAAACTTTGTAAGACTTATAAATTTTTTTTCAGATCTAAAAATCAATCTTCAGCTTAAAATTCGAATATCGTAAAATTTCGGCCCCGTTGGCAATTTCGACTCAGATATTATTGGATTTGGATTTGGATTGGATTTGTTATTAAATGTACCAATATTTACTTCGTTTTTAAATACGTTTTTTTTAACAACTTTGACTTCAGCTTTTTGGTACTTAATCTGTTTCTTTTCGCTTCTTTCTTTATCTTGTTAACTATCGTTTAATATTTTTAATGGAAATTTTTTTTAAATTAAATTGGTTATATGAGTTTGCATTCGATTATTAACGGAGATTTGTTAATATACGTTGAACAAAGTCAGGTTTTACAGGGTACACTTTTTAAGTGGCAATTCTCTTTTGAAGTTGCTACGTAAAATTTCATGGGCATTTCATACAGCAATTCTGATTTGAACTTTTTTATATATATTATATTTCTTTCTAATAAAAAACACTAACTGCAATTGGTTGCAACTCAATTGCGAGTTAAAATGTAGCCTGCATGCATTAAAATGTGGACTCACATATGCTGTGTCTTTTGAAATGTCTACATAAACGTCCCAATTTTATGTTGTATTAATTCATTTATGCTTTAACTGTGCGCTTAAGCCTTTTTCAATACTTAAGCTTTTTTTAAGCTAAAATTCTTAATAAATAGCACTTACCGCGATATGCATTTCCGCTGTTGATACATAACACCACCACCGCAACTACGTGAACATGCGCTCAATTTGCTCCAATTACCCCAACGTGGATATGGACGTTGTTTGGGCTTTCTGATTTTTGCTACTGTCGATTTAGTTGTTGTTACTGGTGGTGGTGTGGATGAGGTTGAATTAATAAACGCAGGCATTGTAACATTCGAAATGCTACGCGTTGACTCCAATGTTGGTAATAAAATTGTGGAAACCGTCGTTGATGCTTCTGTTGTTGGTTTTAAGATTGTTATTGATTTCACAGTTTCTATTGTTAAAGGCGCTGATGTTGTTATTCGATCAAGCCCTGCTGTTGTTGTGTTTATTTGTTCCACTGTGCTTGTTAACGGCGTTTTAATCGTTGTCGTTGTAAGTGCTTCGTTTTCTGGAAAAACATCATTGATTCTGGGATCAGTGTTTTGCGCAGTTGCTGTTGGTTTTTCACCAAATCTCCAAAGATTCGCTAATTCGAATGATTTTTTATAAAGCGTTGGGGGCGGTGTATACAATTTCTGCTGTTGCTGTTGACGTTGTCTCAACCATTCTTGATGTTTCTGTATGTTGGGGGGGGGGGCAAGAGAAAATAAAAAAAAAGCCAATAACTTAATAAAAGTTTCACGTAATGCAAAAGTTTTTTTTTTAATGAAATGTTAAGTTTTTAAATAAATAACCGCAAAAAATTATACAAAGTGAAATGAAGGTACTGAACCTATTGACGCACATAGGTAACTTTGTAAGGTAATGTCTGATATTGCAATAATAAATTTTGGGGCAAAAATTTTCTATAGTTACTGAAAGTCTTATGTACAACTAATTTTCGCTACAGTTGTTTTAAACATAAAAATTCACTCAACTGCTATTTTTGTAAAAGTTTTCGTTATATATATTTGAGCTATCTTCGAGTTGCTTGAAAATCTTTTTTTTTTCTAAATTATCTACACAATCAAGTTTTCTTCTAACCCTACTTAGCAAAACCGAGTATATACATATAAGTACTTTAAGCCCGTTTTACAACATCGCTTTTCGAAGCATTAAGCTGATTTGGAAATTCAGTGGAAAGTTAAGATACAGAGTCGACATGCTAACAGTCATTTCGTAATAATTTTAAAAAAAAAAAGCAAAACATCATTACTCATTTTTATTGTCTAATTAAAATTTACAGTAGCAATCAATTCAAAATTTCGG
Organism: Meiosimyza platycephala; assembly: GCA_963662105.1. Taxonomy (NCBI): domain Eukaryota; kingdom Metazoa; phylum Arthropoda; class Insecta; order Diptera; family Lauxaniidae; genus Meiosimyza; species Meiosimyza platycephala. Next base: position 97,394,781 of record OY759210.1, read on the forward strand.
CAACCGGAAGTTCAAGTACTACATTATTGTATACCAACAGCCACTTTGGGGTGCGTCCCCAAACCAAAATAAAAAAAAATAGAAAAACAAAACAGACAATAACAACACAAAAGTGCATGAGAATATTTGACAGTTTTGTCAAAATTTGGAACAAATTTGATGGATCGTTGAACGACTCTGACTCTGTATAGCAGCAGACTGACGGATGACTGAGTAACGATGCGTTTGATCAGTCAGGCCGAACACAAGGTCAACTTGTTGCTACAATAAATTTATTGATTTTTTGAGCTCTCTCTATCTTTACTGCTAGATCATTTAATTTGAGGTTATGTTTAGACTTTATTTGGACAAGTTGAATAAAAACAAAATGATAGGCATTTATTTTTATATTTCTGTTGACACAAACTTTTAATCGGCTGATGTTGTAGCAGCAGCAATAGTGAAAAAGGTTCAATGATTATATGGGTTAAGGTCGGCTAGGTTTTATTCTTTTAATGGGCAGGGCTCAATTTGTTTTGGATTAAAGTGTTAGACGTATCTTAAATGTATTGATAATTAATTCATTATAATAAAATAACATAGAAGTGGTAAAGTGGAACTCCATTAGTAAGTGCATGTCATGCATCTCTGCTGAACAATGCACAACCCTTCATGAAACTAATGGTTTCGAAATAAAGTGTTTACCAAGTGTTACCCCACACCCACACACACACATAGAAGTGTTGTACACAATTTTTTATTTGCTTTCAGATAACATTTGTGTGACATTTTGTAAGCGTTAATTGCCTCTGAACTGTCTGTTTCATATGCCATTTCAAGTGGGGTGGATTTTACTTGAAATTAGAAAATCTCTACAGTAGTGGTTGCCTAATTTTTTAAGCGTTGCAATGCATTGCTTTTGTTAATTTTTTTTTTTTTTAACAAACATGAAGCTTAGTAGAAGTAACAATATTTGTATAATCTTATCAGTAGATGATTCGTTTTAGCTTTACATGACTAACAAAAAATAAGAGTAAAGTAGATGCATAGAATTTGCTAAAGCCAAAAAAGGGTTCCTCAAAATAACATATCATAAAGCAAACTTTAGGTGAACTTTATTTGTTTTTACTCAGCAACAATTTGATATATTTTTGCTCGGTACTGTCGGTCCTTCAGAATCTCTCACCCGGCACAAAATCCAAGTATGGTAAAGAAATTTAATGTGTCTCGCATAATTTTCGAAGAAAACCATTAAAATCTTTCTGATTAAGAGCTCGAAAACGATCCGTTTGGCGTACTCAACGAACCCATCGAAAACGAACGAAAAATTTGGTATTTTCGAAAGCGATTTCAAACCTTTTTTTCGCTTTTAATGCGTTTTTTTTTGTGCATCGCTTAGTAATGCAAACTATGCAATTGCAATAATTTAACGAATATTCCATAGCAATCGCATTTTTCTCGCCATAAACTAAAATTAGCGAAGTATATTTCCGAGACAGCATCGTTTTGAACTAAAGTTGTGCCGTAAGGGCTATTATCTGTCTTAACAGTTTCCTCATAAATATTTATATAAAATAAAATCTTCAAGACTATGTGACTTACCCTGATTCTTTCGATTGTTGACTTATCCGCAGAAGTTAATGCTGCAAGTGCAACTAATAGCAGGCAAAATCTGAAAAAGAGCAAATATTATTGTTAAGAAAATGTCAAAACTAAAAATATAAGGATAACCAATTTTTATTAAATTTTTTTAAACTGAAATGACGAGCAGCCTAAAAATGTTGCGGTCTGATCAATTCTCTATTGGAAAAGTTGATGAAAACTTGACAGAACTATACTACTATTTATTTATGACTCCTTTAGTAGCGTAGGGTCTGAACAATTTATCTATTGCTATTTCGGTGACTGTTTTTTTACTTTTTTCAGAACCAGTAAGTAAGACTAAATACTAAATTTTATTCCTCCCAGTGTACCTTTCTCTTTACATAAATTAATAAATCTTTACTTCAAACATTTTCAACAGATTTAGCAATCAATAAAGCGCAACAAGATGCGTGTTTTTCTATGATAAGATCACATCAATTGGCAGCACCATACGTTAGCGTTTTAGCATTAAGTGATACCTCAATAGCCCAAAGTAAAGATATCAATTTAAGACAATATATTAATCATAGTAACAGTTTTGAAAATCTTAAATTGAAAAAAATGGCATAAGGCATTTGATGGAGAAAAAAATATTCAATTCCCACAGTAACTGATGCCAGCGACCTTTACACATGTAAACAATCAAAAAAAAAAAGAAATAAACATGTGAGCACGCAATGATTTTTTTTATTAATAAAAAAGATTCTTTTTTTTGCATTATATGTGCTAAATATGTGCAAACATTTTGCAGTTAATTGGCAACACCTTGCACTGTGGCAAGCAGCAATTTCAGTAGCAGGCACAATTCATCAAGTAGCAGCAACTTGATTGTCTGTCAATCACGATTCACTCAAATTCTTTGCATGTGTATTAAGTCGAAGGTTCTTAAGTCTTAAAAATTTTAAATATCACAATGAAAATGTCAACGCGATAAGGGCAGGCAGCAGCTGCAGTAATGTGTTGCCGATTTGGTCAATAGTGATGCAGATAGTATTGCAATCTAAGTTAAATTGGCTTGTTGGATGGCTTTATTGTTTATTTTGTATTGTATTAAACGTATATTATTTTCTATTATTTCTGGTTAACTTTTCTAAGGAACTTGTTTTTATTCTCTAATGTTTTAAAGAGAGCGAGAAACATCTTAAAGTGTCTTAAAAATATATGTATACTGAAATAATTTGAAGAAGGGAAACCTTCCTACGACTAAACTTTAAAATGATTGCCGACTTTTATTTCATTTTTTTTTTCTGAAAAATATTTATTTTAAAATATTCAATTGATTTTTATGATAATTGGGAGTTTCTACTAACATAACGCTCAAGGCCTTATTTTGGTGTGATTTTTTTCAAAAATTTGGCATGATACTTTGTATAGCAATAGATTCATTCCTGAGGTAAGATTTTTTTGTTTTAATGGGCCACGCTCTTAACCTGAAAATGGACCGATTTTGATAAATTTTGGTATGGAGAGAGTATATTTTTAATATCTTTTCTCTTTATAAAACTTTAACTATTTTTTTCTGATGAAAAATCAAGCAAAATTAATATCACTTTAGGTACCTACAGGTTTTTTGCAAAACTTTTTTTTTTCACACGTTTTCATCCAAAATTCAATAGCAGTCTCTCAGTCTCAGGTTTTTGTCTAGTACTTAAATCATTTGACGGAACTAATTGCCATATTGGTGAAAATATAAAAAAAATACTTATAATCGAAAACATAATTCTTCATTAATTCAAAATTCAACAAAACCGCGAACTCTTCTTTACAAGTATTTCAGAAGAAATATCATGAAGAATTTACCTTTAAGAAAATTAAGAATTTCTGCAAGTATATGATTCCTTTACATGTTAACCCATATTGACATGCGCACCACATTTATACCATGACAAATTACTAAGATGACTCAATATGTATTGTACAATGTTTGCCTTTCTCAAGAATCGACCAACCGACCGACCTCTTTAACAGTTAAACTCATATCAATACATTTGGTATATAATTTATGAGCCAAAACAAAAAAAACTCATTTAAAGTATTAATTATTACGCAAAACCCGTACATAAATCATTTTCATTTCATTTTTATGAACTTGCTATACTTAAACAATGGTGTGAGCGCTTAAGCAAAGCTACCAAGCTAATGTTAAGCACTGTATTTACAACAGGAGGGTCTCAACTCAAATATTTTTTTTTCTTTCGACTTTTTCGAGCTACATACTTACAATAAGTTTAGAGATAACTGAACTAGAAGAATTAATTTTTCTTTTTGGACCATAGTTAATTGATTTTAATTATTTAATGGGCTTTTAGCATCATTATTTTGTTTTTTTCGGGTTTGTAAGAAAGTATTAAACTTTTGCTTTTTTTTCCGTACCCTAAAGGGGGAAAATATACTATTTAGGTTGCATACATGTAACCTACTACTAAAAGTATTGTGCCGCACAAGTTGTTTTTTTTTTTGTAATTTCAATCTTTTTTTTATTACCGCCGCAGAGTCACTTAAAAACGATCAAAGAGCTGAGAATTTAATGATTGCCGGTTAGGTTGACGTTTTTAAGATACACGTTCATATTTATCAGTAAAGGGTGATTCAATTGAAGGATTGAATTTATATATGAAATAAAACGCTATGGATTTTAAGAAACTGTGTGCCACGCTTTCTTACTCAATTTCACATTTCTTAAGTTCAGTCAGTTCCAATGGTCTTTCTAGCTAATCATCAAATTTTGAAACAATACCTATCATAGTCCATGTATTAACTATTTAAATTTGTTACTTTTGGACAGTGCCATGACCACCTAAAAAGCTTTAGCATATATTTTTCATCTCATTTTATAACTTACAATGTTCCTTAGATTCATCAAAAAATATAATAGGGAGTAAGTTTGTCAGCAATACGGAAGAATTTTCTATTCCATTGCGGCTTAAAAATTTATATAATATTGGCCATTGCCAATAAACATGGAAAATGATATTGAGCTTAAATGTAGACTTCCGCTATTTTCATGAAATTTTCCATTACTTTTCGGCATAATTGCTAACCCTCAAGCCTTTGCGCCCGGATGGCTCACATACCGCTTCATAACTAAATGTCAATACTTAATACCTGATGTCAAATATCTGCTGCTTATTTTTGGCAGTGAAAAATTAATACTAGACTTTAATTGTAATTTCTAATTGAATCACCCTTTATGAACTTTATTTGAACGTTACTTATGAGGGTGGGGTTTAAAAATTTGGCACGCGTCATCATTTTAGAAGTTTTTTGTGTATAAAATTTTTTAATAGATTTATGGTTTTTTAACATAAAAATCGTGGCGAAATGTTTTTTATTTATTTATTTTTATATTAATGCCTCATTGAAAAACTCAATTTTAACTTGTGCATTGAAAAATGCCTTGAAGCTGATTTGATCATTTATTTATGAGCTACTGTTTGTTGTATTTGCTTCTTGATTGTTTTTACAATTTTGGACGGATGGGTTGCTTTTAACTGTGATATGAACTTTTTCTTGTTAAAATCAAACTTAATGTATTGTGTTTTAATTATAGTGTTTTTAAAAACATTTAGTTATTTTTTATACACATACATATTATTATTTGAGTACAAAGTTGAAAAATGTTGGCATCAAATTGATGCGATGTTTCTTGTGCCGTATTTATTGAAAATAATAATCAATATTTTTCGATATTACCCAATCTAAATTTTTTATCTTAACCAAGTTATCTACAATTTTTTAATCCCATGCAAAATTCTTCAATTTATCATTAGCTTTTCTGTTATGTTTGTTCTTGCAAAATTGCAACGATAATATTCTGACAACTACTTGGCTTAATAAGCCAATGTTTTTAGAATATATTCATCATTTGAAAGATTTGCTCGACACGTGAATCTCTATGGTACTCAGAATAAGCTATTGTTTACAAAAATAGCTTAAACAGTTTTTTTTTTTTTTCAAAAGAAAATATGACGCAAAATGATTTTTTCACTATACTTTCTATACCCTTCAATATGCTGCATGTGTTAAGAGATACATCTTTATGCATTATGTAAAAAATTAATGTTAGTTTCCACTTCCACAATATGGTAAAACTAGGCTAATTGCTGAGATGAAATCGTTTTGAATCGACACTTGAAATGTGAGAACATCGCCAGTGTACGTACAGCAGTTAATCTAACATTTCGACAAATTTATATGAGGAGCAAATTTTTCAGTTTTGAATGTCTTCATACATATGTACTGCATGAATGACGACAACACTTCAAGAAAGAGTGAAGTTTTTTTGTTTTTTTATTTTTTTATTTTGTTAAAATGTTAGTGCGAAGAAAATTTTTTGGAATAAATTCAATACACACTTATCTTATATTTGTTTCTTAATTATTAGCAATACATTATTGTTGCAATAAATTTTCATTAAATTATGATTAAATTTATCAGTTGTATTGGATCGCGTAAATTTCAATTTTGTTTTTTTTTTTTCTTAAAAATGCTATCAAAAATTAATTAAAGCACATAAATTGACCTGATTTTGATATCATCATTATATGATCTCATGGAATTGATATTTTTTTCTTTTTAATTCTTAACGTAATATTAGGAGTTTTGTATGCATTCTGCTGACCCATTTCTAAGGCATATAATTTTTGTTATCATTTCCATAACGTTGTGAACCTTTGGGGTTTGCTGCAATGAATTACAAATCAATCAAACGCGCTTATCTAACGAGAGAAGTATTGATTTATCTGTGTCAGAAGACTGTATTTATTCAACTCTTTTTCTTTTACTTTCTAATTTGAATTTAAAATGTTCATTTTTCTATGCATTCATTAGAATTGCAAAGCAGTTTGTATTTTAGCATGGGTCAACTTTCTTTGTTGTATAAATTAGAAAAAATTGAAACAAATAACTCACCTTATTCGCTGGATATGATACGTCGCCATGTTTTTGCCACCGCTGCTAATCAATCGCATTTTTCATGAATCGAAAAAAATTTTCTACAGTAAAATTGATTTCATTCATAAAAAATGTTTTTTAATTGTTCACAATATTTTCACAATTCATAAAAGTCACACTTTGTACGCCTTGAAATTAAGGAAATCTGTAAAAATAAATATAAAAAGACAAAAAAAAAATTTTATTTATTAACTAAAAACAAAACAAATTCTTTCTTTGTATCTCATGAGAACACTAGAAATTGGTGTCATAAAAATTTTGTCATAAATTAGTTGCTTATCACGCCCCATGCACAGCTTCCAATAATGAAAAATACATAGAATATGAAATCATCAAGAAAGTCGTAAACTTGATTAGAAATAATTATTTTAGATTAAAATTGTTTATTTTTATTCGTGGGAAGATGCAAAAAATTCTCAAGTTGATTTTTATGATTTTTGAAATTAAAAAAATAAAAATTTTATTTTTCATAAACTTGGCATACAAAGTTCAGTATGTTGTTGTGCTAAAATTTAGCACAGTTAATTAATGTTCTCGCTCAAGTGCTGCTTATGATGAACCTGACCCTAGATTTTGATAAAGGGTAATAATTGACAGATATTGTGGACACATGCTTCTTAAAAGATTTTTTTTGCACCAAGCGCCATCTGTGATTACTTCTGATATATTTTTTGTGAAAGTGTAGAGTCAGAATTTTCTTCATTGAATTTTATGCCATACATCCAAAACTAAATTCCTATTTCATAGTCGCGTGCAGTTTCGGGGAATTATTTATTTGCTCGAAAAATCGTCGAAAGATTTATTACCAAGTAATTTATATAAACCCAGTAAATTTGGGTTCAAAATAAAAAAGAATCGTCCTAAAAATTAAAAACCAATATTTCTACGAAATTTAAAGAACTATGGCCAAAGGCAGATCTAGACTTAAGAAAAATCTTGTCCCTATGACAAGAGAAGATTTTTTATTTTGATCTTTGAATATTACTGCACATTTTGGCTGAAATTAAGCACTTTTTCCGATTACGAGCTTTGGAAAAATTTTGTCTTCAGTATTTGTCTTGGAGTCATTATCCAATTTTGGCTTTTAGTGGTTTTTTTAAAGTGAAATTGTGCAGGAATCTCCTATACCTCAAAATTTTTAGTATACTTTAGGCGTTTAATTAAATGTTTTGACTTCTGGTTGAAAGAGCCATATTGTCAGCTATTGAATTGATTTCAATTTTCATGAGGAATGAAATACATCAAACGTGCTAGTAATTAAAAAATACGAAGATGCCCTCATAATGCGAATTGTTTTCAAAAAACGTTCAGCAACTGAAGTTGGAGTACCGTTCACTTATATATTAAGTTGGGACGTGAACCAATAATATTTTCCTTAAAATATTTCAAATATTTTTGAATTTTTCCAAGACCGCTTGAACTACTTATCAAAAGAAGTTTTTTTCCCATAACATTACACCCGCTTTTTTTACTTTTAGCCAAATGTCATTTCTGCATGGCAACATAAACTTTTGACATAACATTAATAACTACATTAACAAATTGACACAACAGCCATTTATCAAATCGCCAATCAAATTGATTCAATTATTAAGAGATCAATTATCTCAAATTGACCACGAACCGTAAACGAGATCTAGCAATGGATCAACAACAGCAAATACAGTCATAAGTAACATGATACTGCAGTTTATTAAAATCATTAAAAAAGAGTAAAAACAAACAAAGTGCATTAAAAATTCTCTCCATAAAGGGATAAATATTGCCCTTTGTTTGAGAAAAAATATACAAATAAAACAAAAAACAATTCAACGTAGTATAATGTTGAATGCAGTTCATCAATAGATTTGATTATAGTCTTAGCTGTAATAGCAACAATAACAACAAACCAGTGCCCGATCAATTGACCGCGTTGCATAAACATTAGGGGTATTGAAAAAAGAAAACTAAAACGCGATCGCGCGCATCAATCAATCATTCATTATTTTTCAATTTTAAGAGTATAGTATAAAGTATGGAAGGAAGCTTTAACTACAGTAAGGCATCGATTACTTAACAAAAATTTTTTAATCAGCTGGAATAATTCATTTGGCGGAGAGATCAGACCAGTTACTCTACTTCAAATCGGAACATTTTTGTGATGGAATTTTAAATAGGACTTTGCAGACGGTTGCGACGTTCTAGTAGTATACGTGTATATATGAAACTTTTCATTTTTGATTTAATCATAGTTACGAGGCATGCAAATAAATTCAACAATAAATTATTTTCAGTATTAAACAGACTTTGTTTATCATTTCTGAATCGTGTTTAGCATTAACTAGCTAAATACAATGATTATGAGAGATGTAATACGTAAAGTTATAAATTAATGCAAGCTTACTTCTGACAGATTGCGAAAAAATGGAGTTTTTGATTTGATAGTGTTTCCTCCTTGCAATTGAAAGTTTGTATTTAAAAGTTTTCGCATATAAGATAATAAACTGCTCATTGTTTGTTATATAGGTAGAAACAAATACTTTTTAACAATATCTGTATTGTATTGTACACTTTATAATTATCGAGTGTACACTGTACTTAGTATATTCCGCACCGGCAATCTTTTAAAGTAGAGGGCACTGTCGCATTTTTGCTGTAAATCAATAAAAATACTTTTTGTGATAAGAGGAAGTTTATGTAACGGAAAACAACTACGATGACAAAACGATTGAGTTGCAACAACACAATTTGATTGATGTATTGATTAAGTTTTGGGAAAGTCAAGTGTACTTGGAGTAAAAGGACCATTAACAGATTGCATAGTTGGGTATGAACAAATTGGTAAGACCTTTGCCAAAGCGCTGACCTAACTGTAGGTGTGTGAGAAAAAAGCTTTTGATTAGCAACAAGGCTTACACAAAATGATTATTGTATTAAAAAAAAGACTTGGTTCTTCTAAATGAAAACTTTACGTATGGTGCACTATGAATTTATGGAAAGAAAGTAAATAAAAATTATGGTACAATTTTACTTTAGGGGCGATGCTCCAATTTTTTTTTTTTTAGAAACATTAAGTTTTACCCCCTAATCCCGAATCTTGAAAAAAAAAAGTCGGTCTCTTATGGCTTCCGAGATAAAATTGGTCAAAGTTGAAAATATCATGTAGCCCTACCTTGTATAAATAAAATTATTGTGTGAAAAATAATTAGAGGGGAGAGATTTGAAAACTTTTTTTTTACCACCAAGACCCGCACACATATCCCAAAGGCAATACTTTTTGCATTTTTTTTTTCAGAGAAAAAATTTTTTCATGTCATAAGTAAAGACATTTCCTTTATTTAATAAAATTAAGAAAAATCGCCAAAAATCACAATTTCTTCGTATTTAAATGTCCACAGCTGTCAAGCATTTAGTTACGCTCATATAATAATGCTTGACAGACAGACAGTAAAACTCTTCTCCACCCTTCATATAAAATTGCCGCACGCATTTTACTTTCCATTTCTGAAATTCTTAGAATAACAAACAACAGAAACAAAAACAAATAAGACTACTTGAACTTGTCAACAACACAAAATGATAAACACTTCAAAATGTTATTTCTTTTTTATTTTATTATGATGCACTTTTGACATTTTTGATTGTGTCAAGTCAAGTTCATTTTTTAGAAAAAAAAAACACCAAACTTATCAAGCAGCAATGCAAAGATATTCAAATGGATAAAAGAAAGAAATTTATTGTTTTTAATAGGCCATGCTTTTGATTTCGTTTAAAAATTATAGTTGACCCAATTTCAATACATACCTAACTATATATAAAACAAAAAAAAATTTAAGTTTTGTAAGAAATTAGTCAGAAGAGCCCAGAAGCCCAGAAGCTACTCCAATGCCTGCTGATTATTTCATAAGATGCAAATAGAATCCATTTTTTACTCAAATCAAACTTCAAAAATTGATTGGTTACACCTTGCAATAATCAACAACAAAAGTCTGCTGACAGCCTTGGTGTGGAAGCCTCAGGGTAGCACTAAACCCAGCCGTAATAAATCATTATCGAAACGATCACTGGGCAATGACATCAGTGAACCTTTTTTAAAGGTAAAGTAAATGTTAGATATGGTTGCATTTATCTGGTTGAATGTCGCAGTTCACATAATCATTATGTGTCATAATGTACTAATATTATTATTTATTATTATATTTCAATATATAAATAAAAAACATATTAAATAGTTCTGGCATTATACATAATATATTCCAGTATAGGTACATAAATGTGTTCAGCTCATATTGAAAACTCATTTGAGTGCCATTTTCGGAAGATCTCTTAAAAATTTTAAGACAAATTTATAAAATTTAAAAATAATAAAAACAGGCTTAACTTTAAGATCTATTTGCACATTCTTTGAATAAATATTTATATATTTTCTGTTAAACTGCTGGAAAACAATTTGCAATACTAAAATTTTGTTGTTTTTCACCCTTCTTCAATGAAATTCAATGAATTTTCATTTGAAACTTAAGCAGACAATATTCAAACCATTTAGCATCAAAAAAAGTCATTTAAAACTTTTACAATAATCCTTTATAATCAATGATATGAAAGTGCTCCAATAACTCTTCGAGGGTTGTTAGCAGAGGGCACAAAATACGACTGGCTGCAATAAAATTTGTAAAAACAATTGCGGCGTTTATTTGACCTATTTATTACAATATATAGCGATGTCATTTTAAAAGCATATTAAACTGAAGTAGACAAAACTTAAACTTTTTTAGACATGAATTTTTTATTTCTTTTTTCTAATATCTTCATTATCTTAATACAAAATGTGCAATACTACCTATTTGTAAATGATGTAGTGCCTATCTTGAAAATTACGCAAAAGCGTATTAGAAAATGTAAACATGAGTTTCAAATTAAAAATTTTGTAATCGACTAACAAGCAGAGTAAACCAAATGCAATAACGTAAGAAAAATTATGTTACCACTTATCGCAATGGTACTGTTGGGAAAAGTACAACATGAGTAGATAAAATTGTAGTATCTATGTTATGGAAGAGTTCTGCACGTACATAGTCGTTTTTATGAAAGATAACATAAATCAGCGTCGTTTTGTGAGACATAAGAAAATATGTTTGTGTATATATATATATAGATAATATTATGTAATCTTCTTTGCCGTACGTATCATCACTTGAAAATTCTTAGTGTCTTATATTTTGCAATTTTCCTTATTAACCCTATGAATTTTCATTAAAAAATTATTTGATTTTATATTTTTATATCTTCACAAAATATTTCGAATTTTATAGAATGTTTTGACTTTAACATTTTTTGACATCTTTAAAATTTTTCGGATTTTCGACTGTTTAAATGTTTATCGACATTTCTATACCTTCACAACATTTATTGACTTTAATAAAATTATTCGGCTTTAACAATATTCTTCGACTTATTCCACTTTAACATAAATTTTTCGATTTTTTTAACATTTTCTATACTAACATAATGAAATATCAATAAGTTCTCACATGACGCCATGAGTGCTGCTTTTCAGTTAACTCATCACCCAATTTTATTGAAGAATTATAAATGAAAAGAAATGATATGAAAACTGATTTTAAAGACTTTCTATAAAAGCAATTTTCCAGTGCCTAACGATATACAGAAGCGTTCCCGTAATAGCATGGAAAAAAATCTTTTGAGTATACAACTTAATTTCAGAAAATTAATATTATACTGTGAAATCTCCCTCCTCAGGTATAATAAAATTAAAATACATAAAAGTATAATTGTTAGATAGTAACATTTCCTCTTCCTATATAAGAATATGTTAGAAATTTAATATTTATAATGCCTGTGAACGATTTTTCTCCCAGTCATTTATAAAAATTTATCGTAATTTTAAATAACTTCATTAACTGCTGCTTCCAAAAAAGAGACTATCATCACTTACTACTTTTATCTTCACCATTGATAATCAATTAGAGTTAACATCAAATTTGTGGTCAATCTGCATAGATTTCTGTTAACGTAAATGTTGTTGTTGCTGGTGTTATTTTAGCCAGCCATTAAATTAAGTTGCCGCTTTGATGCTTGATAAATTATTCTCGTCCATCCGTTGGTTATTTAAATTAGAGCATTAGCGTTGAACCTTTTTTCCACACCGCTCAATTTTAATTAATTGCATTTAATTAAATTAGTTAATATCATTAAGTGATAAAGCAAAACGTTAGTCATGTTAATGTGTTGTCATTTGATTAATTGCTTTATTTTCAAATGTATTTTGAGTTTTATAGATAAAAGTTCGGGATAGCTATCTTCGTTTTGTAATTATTTTTGAAGCAAAATAAGCTTAAGAAATAATTTTGAATTTTTGAGTTCACTTTGTGATTCATATAAATTTAAATATTATCAATAATTAAAAATTTTTGTCTTTTCAATAATATTTCGGTAAAATGAAAAATATTTCGTGAAGCGCCCTTAACATATGATAATATGTCTTTCTTTATATTTGGCTTAATCAACTTAGCATGAAGGTCAATAACATATAATGCATCTTCCGTCTATGATAGACATACATAATACATATCTAGCTATTAATCTATCTAACAAAAATTCCTCACGTTCACAGCCCCTCCCAGTTGATGTAACGTAGTTTTACGTTACCTACAACAAATTACGCGAATATGTCATGCTCGATCAACTCGGATTTTTGTATAGATCAAAACTTTTTTTTTCTATTTTAATTCTATTTTCGCTATTGCCAAACGTTGACAGTTGACATAGTTTTGACAATCAAGCAATTTCCGTCTACGATAAGATTTATTGCGCGCTTTTTTTTTTTTTTTTGCTGTCTAGTTTTCAGTTTAGTTTTTCTCAGTTTCAATATCGATAAAATTACTCTTGGTCGTGCATATTACATTACATTCGATGCTACAATAAACATTTTGTTTTAAGTATGGCTCCAAAAAAAAAATGTTGGAAAAAAAAATTCCAATCGATATTGCGTCATATTGTGCCCGCCCCAATGAATCCACAAAGCGCTGGTGCTTCTGCTTAATTTTTTGCTTAAGTTTAAATTATGTTCATTAAATTAAAGACCGAACTTTAAGCGCCGAAAAATTCTTAATGATCGTTCAGCGGATACGTAAGAATTTTAAGCTGTCATCAGACTTATTTTAATCGATGCAATCTAATGAGAGTCTGAGGAATTTTTCTAAATTTTTTGTAACATTTTTTCCTTACATAATATTCAAATGTTACTGCAAAAATGTTTATTTTCTAATAGCATGGCTCTGCATTTTATCTATTTTAGTTGGAATTGTAATGCGCCTATATCACTTGATAAAATAATCTATGATAATGACAGACAGATAGACTGATAGACATACATATAGACAGATAGATAAATAGATAAATTAACAGACAGATAAATAGCAAATGATGCTCATAAAGTATACAAGCGTATTTCTTATCAAAAACGGAAGTAGAACCTTGAAGTCTCTGACTTTTGTCATTTTTTTTAGTTGCTGACTTCTCTTAAATGATTTCGGACCAAGTCGAACCATTGTTGCGCTAAGCAAAGGACTTGTTTTCTTATATATTTTTATCTCTGTAAATGCCAACTCTACAAAAAAAAATATTATAGAAATTAATAGTAGTTAAGCTTGAAAATATGAGTTAAACTTGAAAATTGCTCGAACTGAAATATGGGATCATCATTTTACTGAGCTTATTGATCAAGATCAGTGTGTGCCAAAATCACAAAAATTGCTCAGAACAAAGTGCAAAACAATAAAAAAAAGCTTAAACTAGCTATACTAGTTTCATCCATTAATAAATGGAATCATCAGTGACCTTTAAAAAAATCTATCCTTAGAAAAGTTGCAAAACAAAAAATCTCATAATGGGCTTAGAATGTAAATGTTCAGTATTTTGTAATCGGGAAAGTAATCAAAGCAATCACTAATTGAAACTTTAGTCTTCGTTCAAAATCTCTCCTTAGAAAATTTACAAGACAAACAAAAAATGTCATAATGGCTTTAGAACGTAATTGTGCAGAATTTGTTTTTTTTTTTTTTCTTAAATACGAGTACTAATCTCTATGGCTTCCACTGAATCGAGCTCATTACGATCGTATGGCAAAAAGAAGAGGAGTGTCGTCATATGCTACGTACAGCATCTATTTGTGGCATATGTACGTGCATATCTACATAGTGGATTCGCACGATCATCACACCAGCGAGCGATATATTGATGTGATCGACGTTACATTTTCAGTGCGTTCGTTGATTGTTTTCAGTCCAGCAGAGTTGGTTGTTCTTTTCTTTTTTGGATTTGGTTGTTTGTTTTGTTAGTACGTACTGCAAGCGAATGTTTGTTGATATGATATCAGTTTAGAAAAAAATTTGTTTTCAATGTTTCAAATGCTATCTATAATTGATCATAAGTTTAACATAAATTTCGATTAATTTGGTTTTATTTATTGTTTCTCGTAAAATTTTTGAGGGTGGAGAACGCGTGTATGTCAAGTTTGTTGTTAGTTTTTTTTCTTTGTCATTTTTGAAATTTTTTTCAATATATAACAAAAAAGTTATAGGTTTTTTGACAAAACAAAATTAAAAACAGATGTTTGTTGATATTGCAAATTTCAATTCAATTTTAATAGAAAATGTAAATTACACATAAAAAAAAATTATCTTACTTTTAATGTGTTTTTAATGAGTTTTTTGTTTTAGTTGTTCACATTTTGTTAATTAACTATAAATAAAAAGGGGATGTTTTTATTTTAATTACTTTCGCAATTGACACATTATAAATATTAATCAATTATATTAAAAACATGATAAGCCACAAAATCAAAAAAATTCAAATAATTTAATTGCCAGTTCAAAAAACTCAAATAGTTAATTGCCACTTTAGATGTCGGTGAAAAAATTATAAAGCACGGGCCCCACTCAACATAGCTTTTTGCTAAATCGGTCTCCTTCCTATAATAATGGCAGACGGCTTATGTACACTCCTTTAAAAGTTGCGACGTTTGTGGAAATTTGAGACGCCTAAAATTTTTTATAATAATTTTAAAAAAACCGACACCATTTTAAGTAAAGCTAATACACCGCGCTCACAGGACCTGCCAAAAGCGACTTTTATTATCTAGCAGATATATTGGATTTAGTATGACTTTTCATGTTTTCTGAAACACAACTCTAAATACGTTGCTGGCTCTCGGCCCATAGAATTATTCGCATATTATTTTGATAATATTTGTGAATTTGTGACTGTATATAACAATTTTGTAAAGCTTGCGGCTATATTAATTTGCTCTTAATTTTGTAGCATGAAAACAATTTAATTAAGCTACAATTTAAAGCATTTTCATGCTGAATTGATACTGAAAAATATATGTACTTCAAAAATAGGCCTAATTTCATATAAAGCCAGCGGCATTTCTAAAAATTTTTTTTTTTTATTATCTATTTTTAATATCAAAGAAACCACTTAATTTGCAACAATCAAAGCTTATGTAAATAATTTTTGTCAACTACAACAAGTTTACGTATGTGAGAAAACAAACACTTCAAAAGAATCTTATTGGTTTTGATTTCATGAGTTTCTATTTATTTTTTTTTTCTACTTGAAAATGATAATTCAAATGCTCATTTATGAATGAAACATGACATGGCAAAAATATTTAGATTTGAAGTGAAGCATAAACGATAAAGAATTAAAATAAAAAATCATGCTTAACACTTGCTATTACTTTAAGAAATTAAAATAGAACGAAACGTATACGGTATATATTTCCCCCTTTAAAATCAGAACGACCTTGGGAAATTTGTAAAAAGTAGGCTAACACTTTTAAATATAGCAACACTTACTTGTGCGTAAAAATTAAGATAAGTGTTTTTAATTAATCTCATTTTTATTTCTTTTATATAAACAAAATATGAACTTAACATTCAAAAATCATATATGATTAATATATTTATGTTTTTATTTATGTTTTATGTTTATTTGTTGAGAAAACATATCAAAGTTTTTTATTCGTCTGATATTAAAAATGATCCATGATGCTTTCTTTCGATTACTCAGTTATGTTTACTTTTGTATTCAAAATAAAATTATTCATTGTAAACAGTGATATATGCGGCCAAGAAGTTTTCAAATTTTCATTGTTGTCAGTGGTTTTTTTTTTTTGTTTTAATGGTTATGAATTTTTTTTAACGAATATAAATAGATGTTTTTAAATTTATATTGCTAGTGTAGAGATTGCATTTTAAAGCCTAATAGTAATTTTATTTGGGTATAATATAGTTTTGAATATTGCCACGAAAATAGCATACATAAGTAGGAAATCTCCGGCGAGATTTTCAAGCTTTTGAAAAGAAAACCACTTATACTTCTTTCCATTTATTGGGAATGCATCAATATGAATTTTCTGCTAAGGGAACGTACATTAATTACGTGAGTTAAAATAGGGGGAGGAAGTCTGCAAAATCTCACTAAATCTCACCAAGGGGGGAGGGGTCAAGGAAAACCTCACGTCGACTTTTTAATGCATAGAATTTACATTAAAAATTATAATTTAAATCTCACGGGAGGGAAGGGAGGGGTCCCGCCAGATCTCACCAAAGGGAGCTCACGTAATTAATGGACGTCCTCTAAGCCAAAACATATTAGTTCGCACAGAATTTTATAGCATGATTATTATAGCACTATATTATTTCATCGTAGCAGGCCCGAATTTAGTGTATAGCCAAATGAACTCAAGCCTATGTAGAGCAGCAGACTTTAGGGGGCGTCAAATTTTGAATCGATTGAATCGAATTGATTTATGTTTTATTTTAGACATGATTTTTATATTGAGATGTTGTGACATCACATATTATATTTCAAGCATAGAATATCCTTTTTTTGCTAGCGCTATAAATTTAACCGTGGATCCATCGAGGTTTTCTAGAGTTACTGTATGTGACTACTTTTTGATTAACATCAAATTTAGTTTAGCTTTTATATATAGGATATTGGGTCACTTTAAGGCGAGGTTTCCGTTTACACACAACTACTGTCTACTTCTAAGAAATTTCAAGATGCAGTTTACTTTTAAAATAACTTATTTAATTGAATTTAAATTTAAAAAAAATTAAAAAAAAATTTATAATTTAATGGAAATTAAAAAAAGGATAGTAAGTTCCATGAAAATCTTTTATTAAAATAAATTAATTAAATATTCTACATCTGCGAAACATCTCCACTCGATTCGTTAGTGATAATGTAGATTGAATATCACTAGTATTAAATGTTTAGTTTTAGTGGCATTTAATTTTCACTACCAATTTATGTTCTGCGGTAGTGGATTCAAATTACAAAACCACTAAGCGCTTAGTTGTATCATAATTTTATTGCCACTAAGCGTTTCATGTTAGTGATTTCTGATTGGCAACATCATTTAACAATTACTGAGGTGTTCACTAACAATTAAATATTTAGTGCTAATGAAAATACTAGTGAGGCGAAAATTGAATGCATTAGTCCGCACTCTGACTTTTACATGATAATGATAGCAGCTGGTATCAAAATCTTACCATATTCTTTGCACATGGAACTTATGACAATAGCTGATGTAGGTGCATACTATACATACATGCATAAATTGTTATTGAGCTTAATACCTCAAAATAAAAATGCATTTTAGCTACTGCCACTGCCATAAATAATGAAAATAATTTTGAAATTTTTAACGTTACCACCAGATATCAAATGACATTTTTAGATTTAATGAAGCGTTATTAAGTTTGTGGTCAGTTAGTTCATTGTACATAAGCTTAATACGTCAAATTTAATTAAATTTAAGAGCAATAAATTGAACTTAAAATATTTGGAATTTGCAAGAAATAATCATATTAATAATTAGCAGTAAGTTACTATACCAGAAAAAAAAATTCAATATAGACTCTCCTTTATTCATTAACAAAATAAGCAATAGCTTCTATCATGAAATATGCGAAATTTTTTTTTTAATTTTATTGAGGGTTTGTTTTTGAAATGACAGCTTTATGCCTTTTATATGCAAATCATGAATTCTTTTCTTATGGTCTCACCCCCTTAAAATATAGTAGACGACTTCTCTTCTCATTTGCTCAACATTTAGTTGTGGCTCAAGAGTGAGTTCTTTAATTTTGGCAGTTAATTTTAGGGAAACTTTAATTTTAAAAAAATAGTCGATGTAATAAAATAAATTACATAGCCATTTTTGTGACCAAAATGGAAAATATAATTTAATTTGAGAAAAACAATTTCGGACTTCAATTCCAGTACCGAAATAAACCGGATATAGATTTTGGTCGCTGAGTCAATTTTGCTCTATCATATCAGATTTAATTTTTTTAATTTTGGTACTAAAATCTAGAGCAAATTGCAGTTTTGGGAATCGCAATTTATGACAAAATAAGAGATATATGTTTTTTTAACGGCCAAATTTACCCATATCTTTAGAATATTAAAAAATCAGAACTTACCTCAAATCAATTGCCCCAACACACTGTTGGATTAAACTGTACTAGTGCCTTACACCAGGGGCACACGTTAAAATGTTTTAAATCATATGCATGTAAATTCAATTTAATTTCGTATTAATTAAAATGCCAAAAATAAAATTGTTACAATAGAAATGATTTCAATTTAACAATTAATTTTACACGGTTTGTTGACTATTTTTTCTTTTCTTTTTTCTGTTGTGATTTTTGGTAAATTTTTGTTTATTTTATTTAGCTTTTTATTTTGTTTCTTCACTCATGCGATAATTGTCCATTGAAAAATATTTGCTGTTGAACTTTTAACCTTTATTTCAAAAAAAGTGTTTCTTTAATTTAATTTTAGTTGCTTTTTATTTCAATTGTTGTAATTGTAATTTCTATTTTAATCACATTTAACATGCTCTAAAGGTTCTTGTTTTATTGTTGTAATTCAGCATTTTTATGTATAGAGATAACGTTTCCTCTATGATATACGAAAATTTGTATCGTAACACTTTTTAATGTGCTGACTTCGTTTCAAGCACTTTGCTGATTTATTAAAAATTAAATTAGTCACATGTAATTTTTTTTTTGTTTTTAATTTCGCGTGTTTGATTAATTTTTTTTTTTTTTGTATTCAATTTCAGATTTTTATCAGTTTAGCTGAAAAGAATAAAAATATTTTTCTATTAGTATACAAGAATTTTTATGCAAAAATTATTAAATGTTATATTATTGTACAAGCTATAATAAATTTTTAATAAAAATGGTTAAATGCAAAATTAAAAGAAACAAAACGCCTAAATGAACTTGCTGTAAAAGGGAGTTTTTAGCAACATACAGTTAGTTAGTTTCCGTATTTGAGCGATTTTAAATTTTTATGCATTTTTATATGAAAAAAAGTTAAAATTCACACAAACTACTAAGCTTCATATACAATATGGTCATATTCCTTTAAAACAAATGAAGATCAAAACTTAGAAAAGTAAGGATACAGAATTTCTCTGATGAAATAAGGCCTATAGTGTGATATTTCTTTAACTGTAAATTTTTATTGGGTCTATTTTCCCTACTAGCATTTTTTTTATTTCAAGGTAAATTCAAAAAAAGTATATGACGTTATATGATGCTGAGAAAAGCAAGTCTAACAATAATTATTTTTAAATATATTGCTTTTGATGGCACTATTTTCACTAATGATTATGTCTAAGACTGCAGTATATATCCTCGGGTTAGTAATCATAATTTGTAATTAAAAAAAAATATATATCCGGAAAATACCTTTTAATTGTTTCCAACTTTCAAAACTTTGAATTATTTATTCTATTCAAACAAAAATTCAAGCCGCTGAAAACCCGATTCGTTTCGCGCCCGAAACTTTGTAATAAAAAAATACGAAACTGCACATCAACACAAAAAAAACACGCTCAAATGCCGCACTTCAAAGTCAAGCGTAATAGCACAAAAATAAGTCAAAATCCAGGAATAGAGCAGGAAGAAAAGCTCGTCTTAACCGCGCCGTACGCAAATCAAAACTAAAATTGCGGGAAAAGCGTTTTCAGATGTGAAGCATAAAAAGCGCAAGAAAAACACAAATCGACAACAACAAGAAACCCAAATAAAAAAAAAAAAAACGAATAAAATAAATTAAAAGTATCTGGATTGGCAGTATGTAAGCATGGCATAGCGCAAAGCTATTACTGCAAAACGCTCTGTTAAAGCGCTGTAGTTGTAGCTGTTAGACAACAAACTGCTGGAGCATCTCATAGCTAACAGTTTTCGTTTTTATGCTTCACACTTGATTGCTGAATTTAATTTCAACAGCATGTTGTCAACTCGCGATGCGCAACATTTTCCAGAACCGCAAATGAAATTAAAATAAAACGCCGCACTGCTATTATGAGTATCTTTCTGGCATCGTACAAATGCATCCGTATCTTTAACTGCATTAGCATGGTGTTCTAACGTACGCGCAAAGATTTGAGTGTGAAGTGATGCAACTGAAGTGTGCAACTTATTGTATTCTTTATTGCTATGGTCGTACATCAAGTGGAAAATGTGAAAAATAGAATAATTTTTGAATGCACTTGACTGCAAAGGAAGAACTAGAGCTTTAACAGTTAATGGTCGTGGTAAATGCAGTTGCAACAATGAGATACAATTGATAATATTATTTGTGTATCTTTTTGTTTGATTTCGTTGGTTTTTAAATATTTACTTTATTAAAGTAGGAAGTTGTTAATGGGTTCGTATCTATGTAATTACAGAAACGAAAGTTTATTTAGTCACAAAGGTAGCGGTGTTTTCCTAATACATACAAGCGGCTGACATGTTTTATCAAATATTTAAAAATATTTATTAAGTGAAAGTTCATTAAACTTTCCTAATTAAATACCTTAATGTACAAAACATTCACCTCCACCCAAAAAAAAACACCTAAGCGCCAACTGTAAATCAAATTTTAATTATTTTTTATGAAATTCAGCCCATATATTCAAAAATCTCTTAAACAGTTTTTGAATTTGCAATGTCGAAAAATTCTAGAAACATTGATATCAAAAGTTTTGAAGAAGTTGCAAAATTAAAGTCGAAAAATGTCTCGAAGAATTGTTGAAAAGTCAAGAAAATTGATAAGTTGAAAAATGTGGAAAAAGTCGAGAAATTTAAAAAAAAATTAAAAATTTTAAAAAAATCGAGCGGTATCCGAAAGTCGAAATGAAATAGGCGCGTGCTATTCCAAAAGTTTTTTCTTGGACCTCATTGTCGGTAGTTTTCCAATCGGAGGTGGCCAATTTTTTTTTTGCTAATAAAGAAGCACCAATGTCGATTACTACGATTGTGTAAAGTTTTGGAGGAAGGTTTCAACCCTCAAATCAACTTTTTAGTAACGATAAATATTATCTCTTTTGAGTAAGTGAGTCCATAAACTATATATTCAATATACAGTCAGTCATATGGAATAAATTAAAATGAAATTTTGTGGAAAACTACTTTATTGTCAAAATTAAAAGTAAAATCAAAATATATATAAAAAACTTAAATTTCGAGATATTTTTTATGAAAATTGTTTGCCAACTGTCTGCAAAAGTTTTATTATCTCATTTTATAACATAAAATATAATTTTAAATAATTTCTACGTAAACAAAAATTGATTATAACAATTCACTTTTATACTGTTAGCTTACATTTTACTGATAACGTGCTTGACAAATCAGTTCGCAACTTCTTTGTTCATGCAGAAGATGTTGGCATAAACCATGCAACATGTTGCCTTCAATTTTAACAGAGCTGCATGTTCCATACGAACATACTTTACCATTTGCTTATGTGGATTCATATTTCTCAAGCATAGATAATAAAATCTCCTGAAAGTAGGCAACAAAATGTTAGCATTTTAATACTTTCGATTTCTTTAGAAAAAGCGTAAAATATTCTAAACAATGCACAGTGGGTTGGAGAGTGCCAAAACTTCGGATTAATACGAACCAGCAATAGAATTGAATGCACCTGACGGACACGTCTACTGTCAATAAAAATCTGAGGCTACCTAGAAATATTTATCTTATTGCTCAGAATGTTGCACTATATCTTTTAAACGTTTAAGCCAAATATCAGTAAAAGTTTTTTAACCACAAGAAACAATGCCCAGTGTAATGTACATTCTTGCAATTAAAGGAATATCAATTTTTAAAAACGTTTGCAAAACAACTACAACATACATAAGACAATTCCAAAAAAGTCAGTACAGTATTTATATTATTCTCTTTAAAACTATTAATATAAAAAATATTTTTCTCAAGAAAGATATGTTCAAAAGTCAATCACTGAGGTCAGCATTTAGCTGTAATTATCCATTTAATATTAAATAATAATTAATAAAGTAATGAAATTGAATTGGAACAAAAAAAAACATTCCGACAAGTGCAGAAAATACAGCCAGTCACTTCAATGCACCTACATACTCTACGATTGCGCATGATGATCGCCGTGCAGGCAGCAACGCGTGCGCAATTAAACCGTTCAATGGAAATAAATGGTTAGGCATTTTCATGTTCAACGATGCCAAACAAAGTGAATAACGCATTTTCAATCGTTCGAAAAAAAAAATTGTAAAATTTAATGTTTTTTATTGTAAAGAAAGTGTAATTATATCACCATACATACATAACGCAGTGAAAAAACATTCCAGCGGCAGCAATGATAATGAATAAAGTTATTAAGCTTTCGCAAAAAAAAAATGGTATTGCAACATTTAAAAACCGTGTTAATGCCTACAAATGACCACCCACATTTCAGCATATAAGAAGTTATGTGAAAACGGCGTCATTGGACTAAAATGCAAACTTTGTAATGTTGCAGAAATATAGTAATGCGGGCAGGTGTTGGTGATTAGATTTAAGCTAAGCTTCTTCGTTTCTTTTATATTTAAGTCGAATTCTGCTAAAGAAATAATGGTCAAAGTCATATGATCGCTTTTCAAGATTTTTTCTTTTGGTCCATATTTTCGTAACATTTTTCTAGCTCTTCCGGATAAAGTTTCTTGTTGTGCCGTGCCGTAGGGGCGGCAGCATTTGAGGGGCTGCAAATCGAAATATATCTTAATTTGCTAGGGTTTTTGAAACTTTTTTTTTTTTTTGTGCTGGTGAAAATTTGTTTTTTTGGTAATTATAACGATACTTCTGCCTTATAAGGGGCGGCAATTTATGTTTGCGTAGGGGCGGCAATTTTTGTAATCCGGCCCTGAGCATAGTGTTGCAGAATAAATTCAATTCATTTTGAAAGGAAAAATTCTAAAAATTTTATATATAGGATGCAATCTACCAATATTTTGCCTAACGAACAAGAAAAACCTTTCAGAATAAAGGACAATGAATTAGTGTTATATTAAAGTCCAGGTTCGGTGTAGTGTTTGGTTAGGTGCCGTGTTGGATATACAAATATCTGATGTAAACGGCTAGAAATGATTTTCTTAGCTTTGGTGTTAGTTATTCTACGGATGTTTCATGCACCAAATGCAAAGATCCTACTTTTAGAACCGATCCGATCAAAATTTCTGTTCTTTTGACATATTCCATATTTGAAAAGGCTTTTAAGTACACTTAACATTGCTTTCAATTAATAGATCTGAGCAGGGTTTCCAAAAGACCGAGATCAACCTTGGAATATCATGCTAATGTTGGGGACCTGGTAGGAATTCAAAAACGTTTGAACAATTGCGATTGGATTGGACAATTTTTGTGACATGAACTTCAAAGTTTTGTTGAACGACCAAAAAAAAATCATCAAGTTTTCAGTAAAACTAAAGTTTTGATCATTTTATGAATTAATTTTTTTATTTTTGCTAATCAAAACAAGACAGAAAGTTATTAACAAAAAAAATTTACCTTTTTACCATTTGAGGGAAAAATTATTTAGCGTTGGACTTGCTTCTTTCAACTTGGCAACCCTGAATGTGAGGGAGAGTTAATTTTTTTTAAAAAAACAACTGCTTTTTATTATTTTGTAATACATACTTACTTGCTAATTAACATTGACCACTTTGACGATTTAACTTACTAACAGTCATCATTAACATTTTCACTATCTTTTAGTGAATCATAGTATTGTATCCCGTTTTGGTCCAACCAACAACAGCGCATAAAATTCTTTATTTTTTAAGAAAGCAAATGCTTCAAACTCTTGAATTAAAATACACAAAGAAGTCTCCAATATTTTGACTGCCCTAGTTGCACGCAAACTTTTTCTTACATTCTCCTAAGGGATGCACTTATAAGCTGTAATAAAAACATCTTTAATGTAAAGGAAAATTTCTCAAAAAAAATGCAATGAAAAAATAGTAACATTCGAAAATTCTCTATTTAAACCACTGCTCGGAGCTGACAAGTTCAACAACAAGTTCAAGTTTGCATTGTAAAGTTTTAGGCACCTACAAAAATTAAATTGGCCAAGAAATCGAACAGACCGGGAAATATTTTTAATATATTTATTTTCATTAAAATAAACATAAAACACATAATTTAATTACATAAAACTATTGCAACACATAGTTTTTTTACAATAGTTTTAAAATGAAAATACAAGGGTATTATAAAAAAAAATGCAATACATCTGGATAGACTTTTTTGCAGAACAATAATTTAAATTTAAATTTGATTTTTTTTTTTTTGTCATCTTGAGAAAAACGTGATGTTTATACATATATTGTGTTTTCCAATACATGTTATGTTTTCAACTTATTTTGGTAACAGTTTAATATATGTAAATACAAGGGAAGTATTTTTTGTTTTTTTTTTTTTTTGTCATTCTATTTAATGGCAACCGTTATGGACCATTAAATGTTCTTTGTCTGATTCAATATGGCATAGATAAATAAACAAACAAATTTTCACTTACAAACTAAAAACTATAGGAGGAAGCGTACAAAAATGAGACTCAATATAGAGAAACGCTTAGTTATTTTAATTCAATTACACGTCAGCTGCTCATAGCATGAAAAAGTAAATAACTGAATAAATCTATACAAAAAAAGTGGTGACACTAAACTAAAATAGAGTCGGTATCTAAACTTAAATGTAACAGCTTAATAGTAACCATTGCAAGTTAGACAACAGTACGTTTTATAGTATTGCAATTTGCACAAACGTTGACGATTGATGCGTTTACAGTTGGAGAATTCATCACTGCAATCATCTGGTGGTGTGGCCGGATCATTTTGTACCACATTCATGGTAGCATCAAGTTCTGTGAAGATAGAGAATTAGACCAAATATGAGTTAATTTGAAAGAGCCAGAGCATTTTATGCAAATACAACGTCAATTGTTGTCATCACTACCTTCACATTTCTGCACGTTACATGTACCATAGACTGGTTCACGATCCAAGTATTTGCAATTGTTGGATTCTGCCATTGCATTAAGTTTCCAATCGAAATCGAGACACTTTGCGTAGCGACGTTGTATACCGTCATTGCATGTACGTGAGCACTGGAAAAAGTTAAAAAGAGAGAAAGGTTAAGAATCAGGTTCAGTAAAACAGTATTTTATCCAGCAAAGCAAAAAAGAATTTCCTCACGCCGAGAAAGGAACCTTAACGGAGCAAATGGAATTAAGATCTTCAGTTAGCTTGGCTGACATTTAAGAATGATGTTTCTCTGAACATCTTCAATAAAAGTGTTCATTAGCGTAACTTGCAAAGTCCGTAGCACCTTCTCTGAATAATGTCGTTTGATGCTATAGAACCCTCTCGGAACTCTGTATCCTGGCGGTGAGATTTTTGAAGATTACTGCATTGAAGACTTTTACTGAGGAAGTCAAGGGAGTAACTTTAAGGCTTATGCTCTTGGAATATTCTTTGAAGGAAGGTCAAGGAAATATATAACAATTTTATGTAAATTATGCTGATTTTCTTTGTCTTCACTGATATATACAAGATATATAGTTAAACTATGACCCATATCATCATTTGAAAAATGTGCAAGAATATTTTACGATCATTCACTACTCACCTCAGACCACTCGGAGTAATGCCACTTGGGTCCGCAAAAGTTCACCTCCTTATGCGTACAATTGGCCACTTCCTTAGGACGCTCTACGCTGCCGCATTCACGATCCTCAACCACTACACCATCTAACAAACAAAGCACTGTACGTCTACGCTGCAAATTAAAACACTCCCCCGAGCAGTTACTCCATTCGGAAGCAAACCAAACACCATGTCGACACTCAAGCTCTTTACCACTGCAAGAACGTTTCTGTTCGGGTGTATAACGTAAATCACATAAATCGGTGTATGGTGCAGTGCGATCACAATAAATTGAACGATGCTCAAATCCTGTGCCACACTCTGTCGAACATTCCTGGTTCCATTCCGACATCAACCAAACACCGGACTTATCACCGCGCTCATCACGAAACTGACGTCGCAATACAGCCGTATTATTGTGTATATTACGTACTGACGCTGGCGTCCCAATGAGACGTGAATAAACTTTAGCATTCTTGTCGGGACCACGCGCATATATCTTACGTCTTATCTGTCGTGGGCAGTTGCAAGTTTCTGTGAGTTCAGGTAATTTTTCCTTTGCACACATTGCCTCAGCAACTTCCTCTACTTTTCCGGTAATCTGTTCCTGTACACATTGTATGAGGCGTGTGCGTGCACCTCCAGTTTCACCATCAGCGCATTTACATTCACTGTAATCAGCAGCGCGCCAATATGCAGGACACAATCCGCGATTGCAATGATAGATGTCTTCGTTGAAAACTGGTTTTTCTGCAAACGCACAACGTTTTGGGGTATAGTAGCGCGTCGGCGAGTCGCGTATGCAACGGAAGATTGGTGGTTGTACGCCAGGACCGCAAGAGCGATTACATTGCCCGAAACCGAGTAACTTCCATGAAAATTTGCGTCGCTTACGGTCTTTCACACGAGCAACTTGTGTTTGGATGTCGATGTTGTTATCGTCGATTTCGTCAAGCGGTTGGCCCAGCTCATTCCATTGCGTTTGTAGCTCCTCATCTTCGGAGACAGATGCTGATGGCACTGGTATGGTATAGTCGTATTTGATGCCAGTATTGAGACCACGTACAAAAAGCTGAAATATATCATAAAGAGTTTTTATGAAATTCCCTATGAAGCGATTGTAATTTAACATACCAGCAAAATTACAGCTTTACTCAATGGACCTTTTGATGTTATTGTACTCACTTCACGATTATAGTCGTATGTATCATCGCTGTTGTATTCAAAAATTCCGCTCTGCGAGGTACGATTGTTGCCATTTATAATGAAATGGTCACTGGTCGATTTCAGCGCTAAATTGTAGATCAAATTAAAGAATCTTTCCGCTTAAGTAATGATTACTTCAACACCAAGCTTACCTAGCAAATTATCACTTTTGGCCATTTCTTTTATCGTCAGATTCATTGCACCCGCCGGTATAGTTGCCACATAATTGTATCCGTAGCTTAGCTTAGATTTACTGTATAATTCGGACACAATTTGACATAGAACAGAGCCACATTTTAGTCGACTGTCGTTGGTAGTAGCTGGACGTATTGCGCCACTTGTGTGAACAGCCTGTAATGAGAAGAGTTTTATGGGGTGGAATTAAAGCTTAAGATATTAAAGATTTGTATCTAAAAATAGTGAAGTTCATCTACGTTTATACTACGATATTCAAGTACTCCGAATGAACTATCTATTTGTTTTTTTCACAAAAAAAATTGTTTCTGAAATATACCAGAATATACTTGGCATACCGGGGTACTATGATTCGTTGAAAAGAACATATCAACTACATTTAGAGTACCAGAATCTTCGTAGCTAAACGTTTTCTATTTTCGGTTTAAATTGGTTTTATTTTATTTTGATACTTACCAATAATATTAAAATAAAAATTTTGCAGTAATCCAATAATTTCGCAGCCATTATATAACATAAACAATTTAGATTTATATTATGAAATGTGATATCTCATTTTTTTCATAAAATGAAAATTTAATACTATGAAGATTTAAATGTAACTAGTTTTAAGCTGCAAATAGTTAGAATTTTACTTTTCAAATAAAATTATATGTAAAAGTTCTTTATGATGCGTTATTAAATTGTGTTGAAATAAATTTACATTAAAATGCATAAAAAATAAGAACTTTCAAATTCAAAGGAGCATTTTCTTACTTAAGTGGCTCTTAATTCAGATTTTCAATGCTTTTGAAAAATAATACTTTTCCTCATTCCCCAAAACAAAACAAAAACTACAATACTTCAAAATTTCAACACACTCTTGGAAACGATAGAAGAAAAGATAACTGGCAATGCTGCTTCTAGTGCGTTGTTTAAGGGGTGATTATTAAGTGATAATTGGGTCATGTCATGTTTTAATTTGAGGTTTTATTCTTATCTTATTTTCCTTAAGAATAATAGACTTATGCAACATACGAATAATAGAAATTTTGTTGCGCTGCATTAGTTTTTAGAAACTTTTTTTATACTGCCGCTGGTTTTAAAAAAACTCAAGTGGTTTTCGTATATGGTGGAGTTATTTATATGCAGAAGAAAATTAGAAAATTTTATAAATTATTTGCATATAAAGTCAAGTACCTAATAGAATATAAAATATTATAATTTTAAAACTTTAAGCCTTAGTTTGCGTATCGGAAAGAGTTAGTTGATTAAAAATCAAGTGACTCTGTAAAATGACAGTGTGAGAGCTTTGTTTCGAGGAAAACCGACTGATGTCAACTTCACTAAGCTCAAATCTTTACGTCAGCGTTTCACTTCTACGACTTTTTTTAACACAAGTATGAGAAGTTCGGTGTCTGAAGCAAAGGTCTTTCTCATGAAAAGAAAAAAAATTTTCCCATTTACACTACCCCTTCAGCACCACTCCTTAACAACCCTTATGAAGCATTTAAGTCAAAATTTCTGAACAAAATGCATACCGGACTAACAACTGAAAATTTTGCATATGGTCTAAGGCAAAAATATTCCTCATGAAAAAATAAGAGGGTCCTCTAATAACAAAACTTCCTAAGTTTTATCTGTGTGGCAGTAAAATTCCTTTATATATTTTTTATAATTTTAAGTATATGAAAAATTTTCCAGCCGTATGTCTCGTATGTAAATTTTTTCAGAAAATTTCACTAAAGTGCTACATAAGGCGCATTCGAACTCAAGGACGCCAAATTAGCATAAATGGACATTATTTGATTTTCCTGCAAATTAAAGGTTTAATTATTACACACAATGCTATTGAGAAAAATTATTTTTAAAAGAAATATAGTTTTATAATACATACTATGGTTTTAATCATTGAGAAATTGAAAAAATTTATAATGCGTACAGTGAAAAAAGTTCATATCGCTGCCTGTGCCTTCTAGCATCTGCCTTTTTACAGATCATGTAAATAGCAAGGTTTCTAAGCACTTAGGCATGCGACAATATTTGACTTTATTCCTTATTGAAGCAGTGCTAATAATCTTCCCCGACAGATGCCCATCTCAATTACCCACGTGGTATACTCAACATGCATGTATTTGTGTATACATATAGAAGGGGCGTCTCGAGAACTAAGTTTCTGATGTTATAAGCCTAGCAGTATAATTTCTTCTATATCAAAACTTAATGCCGATTACTATAATTTTGCTGGGTTTTGTTGGGAAATGTTGAAACCCTATGAAATCCACTAAATAAATTTGCAGGGTTGCCAAGTTGAAAATGACTGATTAACGGCGCCCACTTGATACGCCTAAAGGTTGGATGGGACAAAAACACCATTTTTTTAATTTTAATTTAACATAGGGACAGAAGGTCCCAAGCTACCTAGCAAGTCAACTTTGTGAGTTATTTAGAAATCAATATATATCCTATAAAAAGTACACAGACCAAAAAAAAATTTGCAATATTAAATGCTATTTCTGAGCGACAGTTAGCAAATCCTTCAATTTATTACATACGAAAAATTCACTTATACAACAATATAAGCTACAAGCTATGCTACTAATTTTAGCACGAGCATGAAAGTTTTCTTGACAATTTTATTTTTGTATTTTTTCTTTAAAGTTACAACACACCTAATAACAATAATTTAAATACGTGAAACTTTCAACAAAAACGCACATTAAATTATCAAATTAATTGCCAGCAATTACTTTAAAATATTAAGAACATAAAAACATTA
Organism: Meiosimyza platycephala; assembly: GCA_963662105.1. NCBI lineage: Eukaryota > Metazoa > Arthropoda > Insecta > Diptera > Lauxaniidae > Meiosimyza > Meiosimyza platycephala. Next base: position 97,425,539 of record OY759210.1, read on the forward strand.
ATTCACTGCCGCAAAATCACCACAAAAACACCCACTAATCATTTAAAATAACCGCCGCAACATGCCAACGGCTGCTACCTGTTTTACTGAAACATAAAAAATATTTATAAACTAATAAAAATAAGATCACTTAATTAACATGATCATCAACGTCAAGGAGGCAAAAGCAATTTGTGTCAGCAGCATTTTATGATAGCAATTAATGTGGGAAGAAAGAATGAAAACGATGCATGAAGAAGAACACAAGAAGATCAGTGAAAATCGCGCGCTACATAAAAGACAATTAAGTGACACGATCGCTTAAAGATTTTGTCACAATTTTGACGCTGCACTTTTTTTTTCTTGACACTCACTTGTTAATGAATGACAACTTTAGCGCAAGCTGTCAATAAAAAATGTTACTAAAAATTTTAACGCACTGCGTAAACTTCAACAGTAGCCGAACATGTGTATAGCAAATACCGTAGATGATCATTAAGTTAACGTCTGCTGGAAATTATATGCATGAATCGACAAACAAATGTTGTTCTGGTTTTGAAGTAATTTTCCTTTTCTGATCTCTAAATTGATTGATAGGCTTTGGTGATCAAATACGTAATAGGCATCATTTTTTTTGCAAAAGAAAAAAATACCTTACCAGTATCTGTTTAAAGTATTATTTGGCTTTGAGCCAAATGTTGATGTTATAGCCAATTGTGTTGTTTGAAAACAAAAACAAATATTTTAAAAGTATAATTTTTACTTTGACTACAAAAAAAAAGGAACTCATATCAAACAATTTATCAATATATATGTATATGAAATTTCCGCAATTTTTATTTATATGTAAGTAATAAATATCCACTTTGTTTGCTTTGCCAAGCCATATGCTTGTGCTCTTAATTAAGTTATCTATGCTGACCATTTTTGACCCATATTTGGCTCACTTTAGCTGTTTAAGTTTATAACTTATTGTAGTGTGCAATTTTTTGCCAAAATGTCCATTCTCGTATGGCGCTCATAAACTACCATAAGGGGAAATTTTTCTATAACCGACTGACCACACACACGGTAAAGATCAATGCTTATGGCGTCATAGTGCTATTGCTGCCATTGTAATGGCCAGCATTGCCAGTACGGCCAAATAACATAAATCTTAATTAATCTTTTGGTGCGCTTTTATGCAACCAATTTTGTTGCATTTCCTAATTGATTGACTGAATGTTGAAGGCTTTTTGCAATGTGGTTACTGTTGGAAAGAAGATTGACTTGAATTTTGCTTATCATCATCATAATGAGTAGTGGTAATTTTCGATTTTTTTTGTAAAAATTGTTTAGTAATGTGGATAAATATCATAAATAAATATCAATCAATAAAAGATAATACTTTTAAGTTTTTCTTAAACTTAATTTTTTTTTTTTAAATCATTTTACTGAGCTTACTGTGATTACACCAAAACAAATTACAAGAACAAAACGCAAAGCGAAAAAACCAGGCTAAAGCTTATCATACCATTTTCATAGATGGCTAAATCGAATCATCAGTGACCTTTAAGCCGTTGAATGAGAATTGGTAAGCCTGATACGTTTATCTTTTTGCGTATATGGCAATAAAATGTTTATATCAAGAAATCTACTACATCAAATATGGTGAAATTCAGTGTTTCATAATAATATAAATTCAAAAACTTATAATTTATATAATTAATACGTTTCAATCAATATTTTTTCCCATAACAGTTATTTGTATATTACAATTCTAAGCGGAAAATAAAAAATAAATTGAGAAAACTCACCACATTTAAAAGGCATATCAAATTGATTACTTTGCGTTACTAAAAACAAATCAAGCGGAACAGCTGGTGGGCTTTATATTCGAAGTTGTATTTTAATTTGTAAACTACAGCTACAAGTAGCATTGAAACATATTACTAGAGTGAAAAAGACAACAAATATTAAAGTTGTCGCAATTTTTAATTGCACATAGGTAGGAACAACTTTTATTTCCTTAATTAAGCATGCAAAGAGAAGTTTTAAGATTTGTTTTTTTTTAAATGAATTTGTTTTGGCTGGCACAAATTACTTGATTAAAAAGAAGATGAGACTTATGCATTAATTAATCGATAAAACTGATACCGCAGTCTTTATGTTACGGTGGCAAATAGAGATAAGAAAATTGCGATATTGTTCATGCATAGATAACAAGATATAATAAAGATTACACAAAAAAATATTAAAATTTTAATCGTTTTTTTTTTTGCTATTCGTTTCAGTGAAATTTACAAACATACATTTACACATTTGTGTGTACATATCAATAGTTTCTAAAGCTAAAAAATAAGTTTCCTTTTTATTGTTTAGAAATAATAAATTTCTTTGATGATTTCCACTGACATTGATTTTAATCACCCTTCAAAATGTTTAAAAACATAACACAAATCTTTTTAATATTTTTAAAAAATTTTCATTTTTATATTTTTGTTAAAGTGAAAATTAATGTGGCTCATAAAAATATTAACAGTTGTCTGGCAGACAAATAACAGGCACAGTTCAATGTTTTGTTAATAAATTGAAATGTTGAATAAAAACAAAAGCAAATATTTAAAACAAAAAATGAAAAAAAAAAGAATTTTTTTATCGCGGAAATTTATTTATTTTTTACTCTTCAATCCGGTGACCCAAATTTGAAATTTTTAAAAAAATGTATAGAAAATTTATTGATATTTTTAAAGTCAATGTCTCGTTGTTTTCACAACATGAACTTAAAGTAAAGTTTGCTCGGAACATTTTATGACAAAAATTATCTAAATCGATAAATTAAAAATATGGTCAAAATGACGTCTACAGGAAATTCACTACAATACGATTTTGTACGGTGAAGAAAATTATTTTTAAATTTGTACTCAAAATAATAGAATGAGCCGAATGACTTGTGTGTAGAACTTAATTATCATTAGACCAGTAAGGGTCTATATAGTGGGCTATATTTAATTGATCAATTTGTGATAGTAACGAATCTTCTTGCGTTTCAAAAAACGTGGTCAAAATCACAGGGAGCACTTTGGTGTTTAACAAAAAACGCAATGGTGTCACCCCAACAGCCTCTGGTGAAGTTTTTTTTTGTTCCATCATCATAAAGTAACTTCTCGGTAGAGCTGTCTAATTAAAAGCCTCTACAATATGCATATCAAATAATCCCTTCCCAAATTTAGCCGAAAGGGTTTGGCACACTAGCTTTAGAACTATGTATTAGAAAAATTCCAATAAAGTCAGTGTCATATGAAAGAAGTTTGAAATCAGTCACATACTTTCAACACTGAGGTCTTTTCGACAGATTTAATTAATTTTTTAATTTGAATTCATAGCAACGTTTGAATAACTTTCACATAACTTAATTAAATTTTATATTAATAATAACAATAGTAATTTCTTCAAACTATTTAATGGTATAGCCTGTAACAGAGAAATTTTCATTAGAAGTTTGAGATTTTCAAGACAGAATCCATTACTTTCTTGAATGAAAATATGCTTCACCATATGAATCATACAAATTATTGTAACTATAAGCTAATAGATCAGCTTGTAAACTTTCCATTTCAATTCCCATTGCAAAAAATTTTATTTCCATAAATTATTATTTTCAAGACATTCCTCACTTGGGAAGTGAAAATGAATTATGTACCTCACATTCTTTGTTCATCTCGACCGACTTTAACATCCTCATTTAATATTTTTTTCTTTTGTTATTCTTCATTTTGACATAATTTTGCGAAAATATTTTCTTTAATATTATGTAAGTTTTCTGCTTGTTTGCATAAGCGTCTATCTGAGTATTTTTGTTGTTAAAGAAAACACATTACTCTAAATATTTGTGCTGCTTTGTCAAAATATATTTGTTTTCTTATGTTATGGGAACATTTTTAATGTGCTTCGCGTGATTTAACAAAAATTAGCTATCTATTAGCAGTGAAGCGCCGCTATAAAATGTTAAATTTAATTTATTTCGATGGGTTAAAATTATTAGGGTGTTTTTCTTTTCTTTTTTTGGCGTAAATTTTTTTTTCAAATTCACATCTTTGATTTTGGGTTGATATATAAAAGGAAATCGGTCTCCAAGAAACTACTGAATTCAAATTTTAAGAACCTTAAGTTGTTAATGTGTTAATAAACAATATACAAATTATTCAAGCTTTTATCAGCCCCAAAATGATCAGTGGTGCCTGCAGGGCGCCATTCGATTTCAATAATTAGCCAGAGGTAAGTAGCAACAACTTCTTGAACAACTTGATACTGAGATGATGCTCATTTTTATTTAAGTTCTGCTTTAAATAGATTTAATTTGTTGTAATATTTTTAATTTTTAAATATTTAGTATGTTATAAATTATCTAAAAAATTACAACAACCATAACCTTACATCTAAAAATTTGGAACTGTTGTCCTCTTTTGAAGCAAATAATCATATCCATATATTTCGATATGAAGAAGCTTCAGCGACCTCTAAATACTAGAATAGAGAAATTTCCTTGGGTGTATATTTCCTTCTACTTTCGCACTAAAATATTAACAAACATGTTAAGAAAATTGAGAAATTTGAGAAGAAAAAAATTACAAAAAAAATAAAACACCCTAATTCTATATGTTTTAATTTTCTATTGCAAACGTTACATGCTTTTAATTTTTATGTTCGAAAGCATTACACACATTAAAATAAACAAGAAAAAATTAGTCACTTGCCAACTTACTACCAGAGATTTACTTAAGAAATGGGAGCTCATTAAAGGTGATCAAAACAAAAATGATGAAATGTCATTTTTTTTATTAAAACAGCAAAAATAATAATAACAATAATAACAAAAACAACAAAACACAAAATATATACAATGGTGTTAAAAATCGAATATACGAAATCATCATCGTGTTAAGCAAAAAAAAATTAAATATTTTCGAATAACGAAAAACCAATTGGTGTGAAGTCTATTTGAAAAAAAAAATAATTTGCGGGTAATGATGAAAGTTTTTGTAGCGTTATAAAAAGATAATAGGTCTTAATGAAATGGCATGAAATAGTTTAATTTTTAATCAAAACACACAAAAATTGAAATAGCTTTTATAGTTTGAATAATAAAGGCTAACGACTGAACTTAATTGGGACTTAAGACACAATTTGTATTGTAATGCTCATTTTAGCTTTTAAGACAAAAAATATGAAATGTGTTAAGTTTATGACACAATTTCACGGTGTTCATTTACAAGATTTATGAGTACAATTTCAGTGTATCTGGATAAAGTAATGAAAACCTTCAAGGTCAATATCTAAATTATGAATAATTTACATCTTGTTCGATAAATTTTCTGGTGTAACTTTATGAACTTATTCTTCAAAAAAATGGTCGGTATTTCCACGAAAGCACCATCATGTAGAATTGGGTTTCAACATTGGTACATGGAATTATCACATTCCATGCCCAAATAAACATTATTGAAAGTCTTCATAAAAAATTTTTTAAGTGAAGGCATCAACTTCCAAGTAACATTGTTAAAGCTTTTAGTACACAAATAACAATTCTAATTTAAACTTTTTTTTGATAGAAGCTGATTTAATATAGATAAAAAGGTTTTAAAATAATATCGAATCTATTTTTCATAGAGCTCTTAACTCACCTTATAACTTCTATTTAAGAGCGTAAGTATGATTCTTTTTGGCACTTCAAAATCCAATATAATAGCGTTTCACATATAAAGTAATAAGAAGCAGACTCTGAAAAGTTTATATAACTTTATCAAAAGCGCCTGACATACTGCATAAAATGTGCTCCCAAAATGATGAAATATACTCTAGGTCAGCTGTACTGAAGCTTAGGAGGAGCTTTTAGAGCTCAAACTAATGTTGACAGCTCCATAAAACAGCTCTAAAAGCGCTCTAAGTCATATTTAGAGCTTGAGCACTCTCAAAAAAATGCTGCACTGAAAGAAATCGAAGTCCGTAGTCAAAAGTTAAAAATCGAAGGACAATATAACCAGTGTCGTCCTTAGGCGGAGTCATACGGAGCTCTGGCCCAGGCCTTAAGTGAGCCCACCACCAGCATTGATTTAATGTGAAGGTTGAAAAACTTTTTTAATTTCTGAAAATTTTTTTTCTTGTAAATTTAAAAATTGTATGCATTTTGAATATGACGAACTTTTCTCCATAAAACTTGATATTTTTAAGGTAGAAATTGTCTACATATCACAGCTGCTTATTTTTTAATATCACTGATATGAATGTCAAAGAGTTCCCTTAAATTTAAGCAAATAAAGTAGAAAGTTCCTTGAGCAAAGTCCCCCGAAATACAAATAAGTATGACAATTTTGAATCATTTCTTATATTAATAAAATCATTGATTTTTTCCTGAGTGGAATACAACCTTATATTTTCCATGTTTGATTTTATATTATAGCTACATAAGTATGTATGTAATATAATATAATAATGTTTGCTGTTGAAATCCTTGAAAAACGTTATTTCAAAACACAAAATTTAAACACTAAATCACTGTCAGAGTAACAACAAGTTTAAGAAAATTTAATCACCACATTAGGTGTCGGCTTGTCAGCCATACCCAAACAACATTGAATGACAAATGTATGGCGTTAAAGCTGCAAATAAAAAATGTGATCGCGCTAAGGATCAGTTAGAAAACAAACGAAGGTGAAGTTGGTCAAAGAATTCAGCATGATAGCTTGTAATCTAAACAAATTAAACAAGAAACATGAGTACGAAATAAAAGATTTGCAACACTTTGTACACAAACAAGATAGACAGCAGTAGCTGCTGGACAAAAAAAAACTTCCTGTACTACTGATCTTGATCGCATGGCAATAAAAATCACTTGATTTGCAAAATAACTGCAGTTTGTGTAACCTAACGCTGTGTCGCGAAATGTAAGATAGTGCTGCATCAAGATTAATCACATAAACACACACACAGAAGCGCAAATTGCAGGATTATTCACTAAAAAGATGCTTAACTTTGTTTAAAAAAAAAAGATATTTTTTGAGCAAAGCGTATGCTACGGTAAATATTTTCAACACACTTTTAGTATTTTAATTTCATGTAAAATCATTAGCTAATTAATTTTATTTAATTTTAAATTGTCATATTAACATTTTTCTTGCTTGTAAATCGTTCAGATACAAAAAAATACACGTTGAATTTACGTTTTCTTCGATTGTCTATTTTTTATCTTTAATTTATTTTTCTCACGTCGTGTGGCGCGTCGCGTTTGTTGTTGAAAGGTTGACAAATCGAAAGCGAATGAATGGCATGGACCATAGCGCCTCCAAAGCGCTGAAGAAGATGTTGATGATGCTGCTGTTGTTCGTGAAAAAAAAAATCACAAAACGACTTAATAATATCTCATAGATACACAAGAGTAGCAGCAGCAAAAAAGACGTAAACGCAAAAACTATATCAAAAAATACTAATATCTACAAGCAGCGAAACAAAAGCCAAACCAAATCGAAAGCAATTTGTTGGACAAAACAGATGCCCCACTCACAATCGCGCCTCTACTACCCAGACAGCGAACGAACAAAACAAAACCACAAGATTCAAATGTGCGTACGCAGATACTCATCTTACTTGCGTACTTATGTAAAACATCAATGATTCGTATTGCATAGATACAATTCAATTTATTGTAAATTTTTTTTTTTTTTTTTTTGTTAAATATGAATTTTTCCTCAAGTTTTGTATTGGCTTTTTTATTATTATTTGGCGTTTCAAATTAACCGAGTTTTGAAGCTTAGAAAGTGCACTGATTTCATTGCATCTGCAAAGAGGTCATTGGTGGCACAGTGATTCAATCTAAAAAAATTTGTTAATTTTTTCAAGTTTTTAGAGAACGGATTGTAAAATTGGGTGACAACTGGGGTGAAAAGTTCGAATGGCATAATTATAATAAATCACAAGCCTTAATAAAACTTTAAGATACAGTCGAAAATTACCCTGTTTTTTTTTCAGAAAGTAGCATCTTAAAGATAAAAATTTAAATGGGATCAAAAAGTGATGCTCAGATCTAGTTTCAGAAATATTTCCAGCGGAAATAGCTGATATAGATTTATTTTAAGCTGTATAAGTTGGGAACCCCACTCATATGAAAGGCACTATAAATACAATTTTACAGCTCAAAAAAAATATCAATGTTGATAATGTTGTAAGCAACAGCTGTATTCAAGCAAACATATTTTGCCATGACTAAAATACTGCCATCACTAATATTGTTTCTGGAACTTAATGCACTTAGACGCGCATAAATGGTCTGACCACCAAACCATATGAGGTAATTTTATTAAACTTTCGAATTAAAGAATTTACTTTGATCGATATAAATTTACATCCTTTCAAAAATGTCCTTTCTGAATAACACTCTGGATCATTTACTTTCAAAGCATTCAAAAACTTTTTAAAAAACCCCCATTACCTGCCTCTATTAACGTCAAATTTCTTGTATTACATAAAGCACTGTTCGCCGCTCAGTAAACTAAACAAAAGCCCCAAACAAATTTGTACTTCTCCAACTTCAAGTTGCAAGTGCACTTCATTGCACACTTTAATTTAAGCTGCGCTTCTTTGTCGTCTTCTACGTCTGCTACTACTCGATCGTTTTTCTTTTTTATGAAACCCACTTTATCGCATAACATTTTCGTGCTGATGTTCAGATGATGTATTTCGTTCATTCGTATAATGCAATCGATGGTTGGATGTGGATGGATTGATCAAAAGTGATCGTGAAGTGTGCGTTAAGTATCCGCGAAGCTGTCATAATCGTGGCATTGAGTTGTCTGTCTTATTGAGGGGGAGTAGTCGTAAACTACACTGTGCGCAAATCTATGAACGGATTAAGTAAATCAGCTTAAGATTACCATCAAGATCACTGACAAGATCATTTTTAAAAATGCATTTTAAACGTTGCCATGGTTAATTTTAACAACCGCTCAGCGCTCAACACCCTTTCATAACTGACAGCCAACAAGCTCCTCATTACCATCATAGTGTACAAGAAGATCAGCTAAGATCAAAGTTAAATAAAGGATAATGATTTCGAGTACCTTAACCTAAACCATAACCATTGCCACCTTCACGTGCTAATGCAGCTTAATAGAGTGACTGACGTAGTATATTAAATAATAATGAAAATGAAGTTCTAACTTTTGCGCTTTTGATCATGGCGGCAGCGATTAGCTTAACATGATCAGCAATGCTTTAATGTTGGCGCAGCTATGTTCTGAAACTTTTATTATTTTTGTTTTAAAAAATTAGAGATAATCGTTTGTAAGTGTTCACATTTGATCGTGATAACTTTTTAAGCAGTCTGTGAGCCGCCCGGTTGAGAGCTTAGGCCGATCGTGCAGCTGATTATCTTGGTAGCTGTTTCAACTATAGATGTCTGTAAGAAAATTATTTGTAAGAGTGTCACGTGCGATTATTATCTGTCTGGTGATTAATCTGTAGCATTGCAAATTGAATGCGAGGAAACTGCAGAAAATTCAATTTTATTCTCAGGCTTATGAGATTAATGTTCGTGGCGGCATATGACAGATTAGTAAAATTTTTCTTTTATATACAATTTGTTTGAAAACTGATTATGTCAGTAATCATAGATTATAGTTGATAAAAATGTCAATCACATACTTCTCAGCTAATCAATATAATGAAAAATATACATATATGAAATTAATATAAATTCCGTATTCTTACTTTACAAATTCCTTCTACACATACTGCCTTTCGCCTGTAGGCATGTGTATAGTAAACCGCTGGTTTTTCACAAGGTACACCATCTGTCACCGATTGGTTCATGCTCACGAAGATATCGGAATCGATGGGCTTGCAAAATAGTTCGCACTCATTGTGCTCCTTTTCATACCCACGCCAATTGTAAAATTTTTCTTTATATGGAATTCTATTAAAATTGGCGCACTGTTCATCACGCAAATGTCTGGGAAATTTACATTTTTCATCCTTACATAGACGATATTTTTTTATGATGCCCTGACAACCCATGTGGTCTTGTGCTGTTCCAGGAAAATATGTAAGCGTTATGGGTGCCGATGTTGTGTCGTTATGAACGCTGAAAAAAAATTGTTTATATACGAACAGGTATTATAGTGGAACCAGGATACCTGGGATTTCCAAGGGGCCAACATTTTTGTCTCAACTAAAGAGGTTCCCATATACACAGTTTCTTAAATAACCAGGTTTATTTGAAACAAACATTTTGGTTCCTTGGATATCCCAGTTATCCAGGTTTCAGTATATGTTTAAATTAATTTTTCTTTAACGTTTACTCACTTACCGCTTAATACATGGTCGTCGCTTTAACTGCACACAAGAGTTCGTGCACTTGCTCCATTTTTCCCATTTACCCCATGCGTAGGTTATACCAATGCGCCGAACATTGGTGATATTTTTATTCCGTGACATCCGTGCACTATCAGCACTTTCAGTGGTTTCATCACTGTAATCATCATCCACTTCATCGCTAAGATCTTCCTTTATGGTTAGCTTCTTAGCAGCTTTTAAACTCAATAAGGAGTTTTGAGAGGAACTTAAAGCTTGAGAGGAAGTTGCATTGAGTTCAGCATTAAATACACATAAATTCGAAAATAAGAAGACCAGAAAACTGAAAGTTTTTGGGAAAAAAAATTACAAAATCATTATTTTGATTTTGTGCTATCAATATTTTTCTTGGTATTTACATAAATTTTAGGTCTTGGTTTGGTTAAGAATAATGGAAAAATATCATATATTCTCTATACTTCTTTTCAGTTTGGTTTGTACACTTTTGGCTCCAAAATAGTTATATGTACTATATATTCATTAGCAAAATGCCTACATTAATAAAGTAAAGAGTCACGCGTAGAAATGCTATCACCAAAACAAATATGTATCAAAGCAACCCATTGTTTAAACAGTTAATTATGCAAAACAATAAAGCTTTGACAAAGCTTTTACATACTTATTTTCTTTAATTTTTTTTTTTTCCATTAATTGCAATTGTTGCTAATTCACTAATTTATATATAAATATTTGTTGTTTGCTTTTCATGTCAGTACGTATTTTTGTTGAATTTTCCTAGGTGACGACTTTTTTTTACTGAAGTGGCAAATTTGCCGCTCCTTTTGCTGCTAGTAGCTGTCACAATGTTACCAACATTTTTAAACAATTACTGAAACGCTGATAGGTTCATTGACTTATCTCTTATTTGAATTAACGTAAAATTAAATACGTTATATTTAAATAAACTTAAAAAAAAAAAACAAAAAGTAATTGAAAACCAATAATCCGCAACGAAAATGAAATAGAAATTTTTTTTTAAGAATAGCGAGAAAATTGCTACGGAAATGATGAAAACAAAAATACCCCTGTTGGGTATATAAATTGAAATAAATTAGCGGAGAATGCTCTTGCGGTGAAATTAGAAATTTTAGAAATAATTGCTGATCTTATCTTTGCTTTGTAAATTTCCATAGGTTATAGTTGACAACAACAAACGGTTTTACTATTTAATTGAAACGAAATTAATTTGTTTCAAATTAAATCATTAATATAATATGTTACCGAAAATAGATCAAAGAGCTTTCAAAGCAAGCGAAAGTACATGAGTTATTTTGGATGATAATAAAGATAAAATAGAAAACCAGATGTTGTATCTGAACCGATTTTAAAACAATTTCAATAGTTTAACTATTTTCTAATCTAGACCAGTGATAGCCACAGCGTGAACTTTATAATTAAGCTATTGCTCCTGCCTTTGAATAGCAAAACAATAGAAGAATAAGAGTTGGTTCAATGCACAAAACTTCCGTTATCCTTAGAATTAAATCCCTTTGCATTGCAAATATTAGGCACACGCATATCAAAGCTCAAAAAAGCTTTGCCACCCGAGCATATTACTGTTGCTAGACACACTGACTACAATTTTTCTTATAAACTCCTTAAAATAATTATAAAAGGTGTTCCAGTTGAATTAGGGAGGTGTAGAACATGAATGCTTATCGAAATCAAACCCAAGTCGTTGAATGATTTTTGGTAGTTTCGTAAATATAGACATCTGAAAAGTCAAAATATGTTGGGAAAGGCTACAGCAATTTCAACCATATTCGATTTACAATGTTGGTACAGTGTTTAGTGATTAGATTAAGGAGGAGATCTCAGTTCGAAGGCTGATACTGGAACTTCAAAAGATATTTTGTGTCAAGTTTGTGCAAATCATAATTCAATTTTCTAATTAAAGCTCTAATGACGTACAAACCTATGAATTCCTTAAAAGATACCTTGCTGCCAAACCCAATATTCAATTTTGCAAGAAAATTGGCTATTTTGCTTACTTGATACCTCTATGGATAGTGTCCATAACAAAATCCTACTAGATTCCGTAGATTTTCTTGGCTCAAATGCAAAACGTACGCTGTCTAATGCCGAGATTACTTATTGTGAGATACGTAAGCGTTTCTCCCAGCTATTGAGGATTGAAGCAATCAAGGAGCATCCGAAACCACAAAAAGATTCCGCTGCTAGCAAGTTCGTGATCTCGTTGTTCTCAATACCTCTATGCCTACCACAGTGTGATTTATTGGAATCCGTCAAAACTTTAAGAGTGTCATATGAGTAACTTCAGCTAAGCCATTTTAAAATATGTATCACGTGTTTTTAAAACAGTTTTCAAATTTTTTTTTTTACATTTCTTAATAAAAACGCCCATACAAACCTGATGAAATTCATTTTTCGAAAAGATTTTCGATGAAATTGTTTTTGAGTGATATGTTTAATTTTGTTGTTTTAACTTTTGCAATGCCATGAAATTGTATTTTGGATTTCAATAACTTTTCCAACAACGCACTGTTGCCAGAAAATGTAAATTAATTGTTTTATTAATTATAGAGCTGTTCGAAATCACAATAAAATTGATACAACGTGCGAAAAAAAAAACTCAAAACTAAATTGAACTTTTACTTTTTATTGGCAACTTAGAAATTTTCAAAATGACGCTGCAAAGCGTTTAATTAACCTGACTTTCAATTTGAATAATCAAATTAAAAAAAAAATAATAATGCGTGCTATCAAGGAAAGCCGCTACGAGCAACTAAATTCATAAAAAAGAAATCCATTAAGAATTAGCAAGGCTACGTTCTCTTAGCGTATTACAAAATCGCGTCGAGATGCTGTCAAGAAAGAAAAAAATGATTAAAAAAAATAAATGAAATAGAAAAGTTAATGTCGTCAAAAGCACTTTAGGAAAATCAACAGAGTTATTAAAATTACATCAGTAAAAAATTACAAAGTAAATAAAATGATTAACAAAAACAATAGCAAATACAAAGCAAAGTGTAAAAAAGAGTTAAATTTGGGCCTTTCGTAGTAGGTGTATCACTTTGAGGGCAACTGGGCCAGCTTATCAACATCAAAAGATAAAGAATATAATTTCATTATTTGAAAATACATATGTTAATCTTAACACATCTATCTTTCTATGCAATTGTCTAAAAATTCGCTCAAAAACTAAGATTTTATCTCAATGATATTAATTGAATTTCAAAAAGTTGGCAACCCCTGAATTAATTTTTTAAAAATTCAAAAAAAATTTACTAGTCCATAAAAGTTGGAAAATGTTGAAAGCTTCAAGAAAGAGTATCGCAAAATTGAGAAGTCGGAAAAAGTTAAATATTTAAGTCAAAAAAAAATTAAAACCAACCTTGGTAAAGGTTGAAAAAATTTAAAAAAAGTCAGATGAGGTTGAATAGTGTAAAAAATTTGAAAATAAGGTTGAACAAGTCTAAGGAAGTTGAATAAGTCGAAAAAATTTAAAAACGTAGAAAATAGTTTATACAGTCGAATAAGGTCGCAAAGACCCTACCTTAGTTTGAGCTATATTTAAAGACCGTTTTTTATCTGTAAGATTTTGCTATATCTAATTTTCTATCGTAGAGTTAACAATGGCAATGTATGTTTGAACTGTTTTAAAAAAGAAGAACTCATTTTTATAAACAATGTATTTCTGCTTTTGTTTCTACCCTTGTTTTTCGTTCTTTAAGATCGTGCTATCATGTGGTCCCAAGATCACCAATGATTGCATGAATTCCGTTCAGTTATTTGCACAACAGTCTTTATATCATCATTATTCCATTTTTCTGAAATGTTGTCTATAATTTTCTGTTAAACTTTCTATAAACTTTCTTTGTGCGAAGCTTTTAGAGTTAGGCTCTGATGGAAACCAGTGTTGGGAACTGTTTTTCCCCATTTTCAGGGAAAAGTAACAGAGAAAGAAAGTTCATGTGAAATTATTGGCGGTAAAAAAAAATGGTTTTATAGCAAAATTCAGTTTTTCTTATTGAACACCCAGTTTTAATAACAAATTAAAACACAAAATCGAAACATACCTTTAGGCTAAAATAATTTGTTTTATTTTTCTTATTGAACACCCATTTTCTCGGCTTTTTTCCAATTTATTTATTACCTTTCAGAACACTTCCACAAAATAATTTTCATTTGCTTCTTTCATTTTCGCCCTTTAGTGCTGCCATACTATTTCAATAAGTTATTTAAAGAAGTTATTCACTGTTATCGTATTAATTAATCGGACGACTATCGAAAAACTATTTGGCTAACATCATTTTTCGAATTGCTTTTCAATTAAAAGCAGGTTTACAAGACTCAATGCCTTAAAAGAATCGCTCTCTTAAGATTTAACTAGACATTTTGAAAATGACTCCAAGTAATAAAAACCATGTCTGTGTATTGATGGCCAAATATTTTATTACCAGTAAGCGGATCGCCAAATATGGAAATGAATTGAACACATGTCGGTTTGATTGAAAACGTGTCCAATGCGACTATTAAGTCACATGATTCTGTAATTTCACTGTAGCGAATAGTGGATAATTAACGAGATGACAATAGCAAGTGTGATCAGACGACACAATAGAAATGCCGACAAAGTGAAATGAAAAGTAAAAGTAACAAGAAAGAGCTGTGATAGCAAACATTGAAATATTGTGTTGCCAGACCGAAAGATAATTGATAAAGGTTTGCGCATGTTAACTACTCAATAGTTGGTCTATAAATATTGTTCCTTGTGTTAATTTATACGTTTAATGTGAAATTCGTGTTTAAAATGGTTTTTTGACCATTGAGTCATAATAGTAATATAATTAATAAAAAAGTTATTGAAATCCAACTTTTGCTGACTGTGGTCATCTAGTAGGATAAATTCTTCAAATTTATTAAAATAATTTGCAATGACATAAGAAATCCACAGTTTACGGCTACGGCATAGCTATGACATATGTTGCCGGTGAGTTCCTTAAAGTTCACAGCTGTTTTCCTCTCAGTTGAGTTCGTAGGTTTATCAACGTTAACCTTCTGTTTATTGTGGTTTCAGGGTCTGAGATTTTCACTTCAGAAAAATCAGCTGCCTTATTCAGTGCGTTTTATGCTGAAGCAAATGATGTTTTGTTGTTTCTGATACCATGGATGTGTTCATCCTAATGTTTAGCGCTCTTTTTGTAGTTCTTATGTATACTTGACATGCAAACTAGTCAATAATTTAGTGCCTCAAAAATATACCGATACCAAAAACAAAAGAAAATTTAGTGAATTGCCATTTAATTGTCCAAGTATTTAGTTGTAACTAAACGCTTGCCACAGTTACTTTACTTTCAGTCTGGCAACACAACGTAATCAGTGTTTGTTTCCAGTTGCTTTAGATTTGTTTCATCATACTTTTATTTTTACACGTCATTCATTCTACAATTTGCTTGGCTATTGTAATCTCTCTCATTGCCCACTATTCGCAAACTCATTTTCCGATTTCAGTGTTTGCAGTGAGTTGCAGAAATTTGAAACCTCCAAGAAAATTCGAGAAGAAAACTCAAAAGTATAGAGAAGAAGATAAAACTTAAAAACAAATACACAAGTGGAGTGATAACAACAAAATCGACCAAAAACAAAGCGTAAAAGGAATGAACAATTACTGCGCAGCAAAAATATAAAAGCCAAAGAGAGGCCAAAAACTTTTCATACGATTCAAAAAGCTGATTGAAGAAACAACTGCATTGTGAAAAAAATGTGTAATTGAAAATAATTACATTAATACTGTCAGAAAATTGCGAAATACCATAAACTTTGTGAAATAATAATTCAAAAGCGAAAAATATTTAATTTTGTTGAAAAAAAATAACTGCAAGTGCAAAGAAAGAAGTGAAATATAATACCAAACGCAAACATGTCCAACGAAAATTTCCTGAAGATCACCTACCATGGTGTTGCTGCCAATAAGGGTATGAAATTGAACGCCTATTTGAAGATGCCGTCCCCCACTTTTGCGGTGCTCCTGCGTGAAATCGCCCTTTGCCTTTTCGAGCAGCGTAAGCAGCCACGCACTGAATTGCGCACCTACTGGATTGGTGAGTAAATTTAAACTGAAAGATCTCTTCCGCATTCCGTGACCAAATTTAATGCCTAAATTGCGGATCTCGTTTGGTGTCTGAGATATTTATTGTGAATAAAGAATATTTTTGCTTAATTTGAATTAAACATTCAACTTTTAATTTGTATGCTTCTCATGTCCCCAAAATTTCCCTGAATGAATCCAACGGGAGGAACGCTTTTATAGGATATAAAACCAGTTTGGGCTACGCAGTAGAGTGAGCATGAGAGGCCGAATCGAACCATAAATGAGTAAAACTTTGAAAAATGTTCATTTGATTCGGTGTTTAATTTAAGCAAACCTTCAGGTTTCAGTTGACAATTGTTAAGATATGCGCTATTTGGTGCCGAAATACATTTTCAACATTGTGCTAAAGCTGTTTGTTCATCAAATCTCTGAAATAGTTAACCTTCAAACGCTTAACCTTAGTTCTATTTGTTACTGAGAACCAGAGGCTTAGAAAAAGCAGTTTAAAAATCGGATAGTGGCCAATGAATGAATTTGGCTTTCCAGAACAAAAATATACTTCTAAATTTGAATTAGTTATGATGACGCCAAACTTTGTCTTAAGCCTTACATGTTTTTCTATTCTATTAAAAAATTCATTTGTAATCCTTTATCAGCCGATAAAACTGTTGTATTTAGGCTTGAGGTTCAAACATTGCGTGGCAGGAGTATAGAAACGATAGATGCCAAAATAGAATATTTATGTGATACTATATACATTATAGTTTATATTCATTGCATTCGAAACTACCTATGTTCAGAATAGTAGCATGGAACTTAATCTAGAACCTTAATATTATGCCTGGTCATTCTGACGTCACACTTGGTTTCTAGCGTCATACCAGTAAACTATCACTATCTTATTCTCATTTCAAATGGTGAATGGAATGAAAATAAAACCAAATTTCTATCATATAAAGGTATATTATTTCATTCTCAGATCTAAAATTGGTGTAAACAAGTTTTTAGCATATAGCTATGTACCTTTTCAATAATTGCATCTGTATATTTTTTTTATAAATATACAATTTTGAGTGAAGTTGTGATACAATTGCGTCTGAATTTTATTCCCAACAAACATTTCGATTTTTTTATGCCGACTATAAAATACTTTTCAGCCTCAGATTTCTGAGTGAATGACTGTTTATTTAATATGTAGGTATATATACATATGTAGATTCGAAATATGAGTCTTTTAGATAATAACAGTCATATTAAAGAGGCAATAAATTTGAGACGCTTTGTAATCTCAATAAAAGTTTTCATTCCGCAGACCACTCAAAAAACATGTGTGTGGTCGGAAGGTAGAGCGCGGACGGAGTCTGATGTTTACCGCGGAATGAGTTTTTGAGATTCCAAAATCTCGTCAATTTAATGGCTCAGACAAAAGGTCATAAAAGTGAGACTTGTTAAAATATTTTCATCAGCATTTTGTGTGTTGAGTCATATAGAACAATTTAATTTGTTGGCCTTTTAATAAAATGATATATTGATGTCTTAAAATTTATCATTTTTTAGCTAAAGTACTTTTTTTGCTATCGAAAAATTACTTAATTTTATCAGCAGAATTTCATAACAAAAATCTAAATACTGAGTCATACATTTGCAATCTTGTTATTGCTGTTTATTTTATCTGACAACTGCTGCTGCTGTTGCTTGTTTTTATTGTAATATAGCTATTGTGATAATAGCGATAAAGTTCATTAGTTTACATTTTCTTTTCTATTATTATTCTCTTTTTTCTCCTATGCCTTTGTTTATATGTTTTTAAATTTATTTATAAACTTATTCTTATTGTCGGTGGCTCTTGTTACTGATAAGAAAAATGTAAAACATTTGAAGAAACATGAAAAAGCCAGTCCCAATGAACACGCAAAAAGTTGAGTTCAAACATAACCTCAAATCGGAACTATGACAAGCAAAATAGACCAAACTTATAATGAATTTCAAGCCACTACTGAATAATTAAATTTTTTTTCTTTTAAAGTAATTAGCATACGTGTAACACTTCTATATTAATTTTAATCTACCTGTTCAGTGTGTTTAAATTCTGAAACTATTTATTAGTTTTCCATGCGTTACTTTATAAAAATATATCAGCACAGTAAAAATAAAATATTCTGAGTTCTCGCTCCGTTTTCTGCTTAAATGAAGCGCTTGGATTTTACGGTTGGTTGCTTTAAATAAAGTACTTTGTTCTGGCTACGTTACTCTTTGTAACGAATCATATTTTTGGAGCACTTTTCATAGGTAATACTCGTAGGAAGCAGCTATGTTTAATTTTGAGTATATAAAAACCTTGTTTCTGTGAAAAAAATTTTTTTTCGTGTATTTAAACATATTCCGTAAATAATTCAAATTAAATCAACGAAAATTTGTTTAATTTAAGATATCTAAAAGGACTTCCTACTTTGTGAAAACAGTCCTAAATAAAATGTGTCAAACACAGCTGGTTTTAAAATATTTAACTCAACGTATGATCGACCATGTTATTTCGAGCACATCCTTCATAAAAGTTTGAGACAAAATGTTTATATTAAATTTAACTTTATTTGAACATAATATTTCAGTATTCAATCACTTAGCTTAGGGTGGAAATTGCTTGGATCCTTAGTTTTTCTCCATTCGAATGAAATATTACTAAATAAATTATGTGTCAGATAAAATAATTTTTATAGTGTATTTACTCTTTTACAAAATTATCCTTTCAAATGTAACAAGTTCCAGTATTTAATTATCTTTTAAATTAACATTGTTTAAATATTAGATGATGACGGTGATGAGATCGATATTGTCGACCAATGTGACTATGAGATTTTTATGAATAAACGCAGTGAGCGTCGCCATTTGCAAGTGGCACCCATTATTGAGGGTGGTTCGAATGGAACCGAAAATACCAATGCTGCTGGTACGAGCGCCGACGGTACTAACGTTGATCCCAGCTCATTTGTTATACATGAACGTGTTGAATGTGATGGCTGCTCCAATGCACCCATCATTGGTTTTCGTTATAAATGTATTCAATGTCCAAATTATGACTTGTGCGAACGTTGTGAAGCTCAACATAAGCATTCAGAACATATGATGGTTCGCATGCCAAATGACAACTGTCCAAGTGTTGTTGACGCTTTTGTAACCGGTCGCTCTGGACGTCGTCATAAGCGCAATATGAGTAGCACTTGTCCATTTGTTGCTGGTACACCACCAATGAATTTCTGTGGTACACCACCAACTGGAGCAGCTCCTACCACGCCAGGTGGTACACCGTGTGAAGCCGGCAAGGATCATCATGGCCGTCATGGACGTAAACATCATCGTCGTCACATGCAAAATGGCATTTTCGCACATCTATACAATATGATGCAAGATTTGGCTGAGGGTGGTGGCCCTGTAGGGGAAGCAGCTACAACTGAAGCAGAAGCCACAAAATCAGCAAATGTCGCAGCTCATGAAGCTGCTACTGCTGTAGCAAATGCAGCACATATTGCAGCTCATGAAGCTGCTGTTGCTGCCGCTAAAGCATCTACAGCTGCTGCAGCAGCTCTAAGTAATGCAACAGAGAATCTGGAGAAGCAAAAGTCCGAGGTAAGCTAAAATTTTTATTGAATATCTTTAAGAAAAAATGTAAATCTTCTTTTAAATATGAATGAAACTTGAATTCATTCCCTTATACGTATAATATTTAATTAAAAACTTATTTTTATCCTAGTCTACCGGCACTGTTCCAAAAACACCACCACCAACTCCAAACGAAAGTGGCGCAAGTACTGAGGAACCAACTCTAAAGAAAACAAATGAAACAAACACCACCAATACTGCTCCACAACCAAAACAAACTACTACTCCTGAAGGTGTGCCAGTACTTGGCTCACCCATTTTGGAAAATGTCGCACAATTTGTTGATCCACAATACATGAAAGCAGGCATACAGATCTTGAATAATTTTAGTGAAATGTTTGCCAAAATGCTTGATCCCATGGATGGTTCTATCGGAAATGGTGTCCCACAGTGCCCCTTCCAGACAGCTGCATTCTCAGAACAAAGTCGCAAAAGCTCAATGAGCTCTACAACATCTTCAAATATGAGCACATCAAATACCGGTACCACTACGGTAGCAAATGAAAAACCAACTGAACAGACACCATTGATAGAATTAGCTTCTGTTTCACAGCAACAAATACCAACACCATTACCCGCTTTTATACCAGCACCAGCAAGTGAAAACGAAACATTTCCATTGATTACTACAGCTGATTCCACAGCAACACCAACACCAGAACGTCGTCGCTCTCTAAGTGAGGAAAACGATTGGCACATTATTGAAAATCAAACTGCCACTGCTCCATCTCCCCTTTATCCAGTTGATGTTACTCCAAAGGCTGATGCAGCTACAGGAACAGCCGCTGCAGCTACTACTGCACAACAAACACAAACTGTTACTGACTATGAACAGTTGAGTAAAGATTTAAGAAAACATATTGCAGAAGAACAGCAAAGAGAAGAGCAAGCAAAACTATTGGCAACAGCACCAACCCTAACTCTATCGCCAACTGCAACCCCAGTTTTAGCAGCCGCTGCAGCAGCATTAGCAAGGGAAGAAGAAAAACGCACAACACCAATTTATCACCGAGGTTTGTACATGTGGAATTTCATCAGGCATTGATACAGTAGCATAAGCTTTGATTTTTTGCTATAAAAAGAAACTATTTTCTGTTCCTTTGTACTGATTTATATTGCATGATGATTGAAAACAATTTTTCTATTTACAGATCCGAAAATCAACAAAGCCGTACTTTCAATGATGGCCATGGGTTTCAGTAATGAAGGTGCATGGTTGACACAGCTATTGGAATCTGTAAATGGCAGCATTCCACAGGCATTGGATGTTATGAGTGCTGCTCAACGTAACGCCCAATAAATTCAGCCAGTTTTTTAAATTGCGCAACAGCGAAAATAGAGAGAGTTAAATTTATACGAAATTTATTTTATTATTTTAATTATTATTAAACGGCAATGGATTTAAAAATATTTAATGCACCGTGTAGCAAGTTAATGAACTGGACTTGATTAAATATATTTTGATTTTGTATTGCAACTTGTAGTTTTTAAGTGACCCTCTCTCTCAGACTCTCTCTGTGCTTTTGCGCAAAATAATCATTTTATCCAACATTTTATTTGTCTTAAATGTCGCTGCTTATTATAGCAAAAAACAACTTGTTAATCGAAACTATATTAATATATATTACTTAATCCTTTACATATGTAATACCCGAATTTCTATTCAACTATATACGAGTTCATGTATTGTATGTCAAATCACAAATTTTTCAATGTATTAAATGTGAAACTACCAATGTGGTGGGTTAAAAATATTACACAAAATAAATTCAAAAAAATCTCAATTTACGCATATTTTATTAAGATAATACCAACAAGGCAATTTTCTTAAACAGCTTGCTGCACGACCACAAAAAAACATATGTTAATAAGAAAAACTGCAGAATATTTTTCTTACAGAGATAACAAAATTATTTAGATTAGAAGAGCCTGCTGAACGAACTAGACCATAAAGTCTGCTCGCTGTTCATGCTAGATATGTGTGTAGAAAATATATCCATACATACATATGTATGTATCAGAGAATTAGTTACAAGTACTACTCCAGAAATCTTTAAACAGCGATTAAAACATGTGAATGTATTCAATTTTCCACCAGAACCAGATTGGGAAGTAACTATGCCTTTTAACATGGGCAAATTTAGAAGTCCTAGCATTCAAATTTTGTCCGAGTCTCGCCAATACTCCTTTTTTTTTCTTTATCTATTTTTACAGAACTACTTTTGAATACATAAAAATATTTTCATTTAATTTATTCATGAATTTATTTCAAACTTAAGAAGTTTTTCTTATTGTTAAAATAATCACTATTATATCTACTATTTTGATAAATTATATAATCTTGGAAACACATAATTGCACCGGAGCGATAACTGATAAAAATAAACTTATAACAGTAAACAATTTGTAGCTTTTCGGGTTGTCAAAATTACGTCGGAAAAAGCCAGATTCGTAACCTATCCATTGAGCAAACATAAAAAATGAATAGGTAAAAAGTCCTATAATATTGTGCACAATGCCAATTACAGGTGAATCAAAACTAACGGCAATCAAGCCAGCTATTACATTGATGCACCAAAACACCAAGGAAACGAGACCTGAAATAAATAAAAAAAAATCTGTTAAAGAAAAATGGTAAATCGTATGGAAAAAATCACAACTCGGTGGGTTGATTCACCAAGCGTCCTCGAAATGAATATCCCCATTATGTATTACAGATCTGCATGAGTGCACTCGAAACGATCATCATATAAACTTCCGAATGCAATAAACTTCGAGTGCTTGAATTTATAGAACATTTTATTTCCAAGTGCAGCACTCACCTACCCTGCTTGGTGTTTCGATTTGATTTGTGATTTTGTACACAAAAACTCGATTAACGCGCAGTGGCTTTGTGGTCATTTCGAGTGCAGTCATGCAGTCCTCATTTATGTATGACAACTCAATTTAAGTTGCTCATTTTTTATTTTTTTTGTTTAAAAAAACTTACCAAATCTTCCATGGTTTGTATTAAAATGTATACTTTTTATCATAAATTTATGCACAGTTCCAGCCAGGCCAATCAAACCACCAGTAACTTGCAAAAATATATGTAAAACAGTCTTTGTGTCCGGATTTAGTTTGGAAAATATGGGATTACTTAGATAGCGCACCTGTACGCCTTCTGTCAGCATATATAACTGCAAAAGAAAAGGGTGAAAATAGTTAACAAAATAATATGAAATCATCCGTATAGTCTTACATACCCCTAATGTGCATAGAAACGCATGCATTGCTGTCTTTTGAAATTTTAGCTTATAGCACGTGTAAGACATTCCAACCATAATGAAAATCATACATAGATGGGCTATTGCATTAAATGTGAATTCAAACATTTGCATTACGCTGAGTGTGCCGTCGTCATACAGTGTATTATTAGTGTTTGTAGGATTATCGAATGTTTCATTTCCTAATGACAGAATATCGAGCGTACTATTAGTATCTGTTTCATTCGGTAGTAGCTGTGCCATTGGTGACATCTCGTAGTACCTATCCGTTAGGAAATTAACTATATCGCAGGTGTTTGTCATTTTAGGCCAATAAATCAAATTTCTTTTAAAGATGTTATAGTGTGAGATACAAGAAATTTATCTAGAAATATAAAATAAAATCATTTAAGAACAGAGGATTAACTATTCTAATTATGTATGGTAAAAACTAAAGCCATCGATTAGGTGGAAAAGAGATTATAGTGACAACCTTTTTCGTAACACCTGAGCCAGAGAGTATAGCTTACTGCCGATCAGGCAATAAGATTTTATCTTACATCTGCTGAATATGGAATTAACATTTTGGAAACCCTTAGCAGCAGGAATTCCAGGGTCATTGGTATATTTTAAAATTCCGATATTGGAAATCATCTCCAATCCGTAATTCCGTAATTTTTAATGAATTCTTTAAGACTTTCAAATAAATATATTAAAAAGATTGATATGCTATGATGACACCAAGCCATTTCAGATTACCTTAATTGTGTAGAAATGAAAAAAAAAATATTTTTTTGTCGTTCAAAGTCAGCTCTTTCTACAGAAAATTGACACCTTTTGGTACATTGCAGCAAAATCAATAACTTTAATATAAAGATCAAACCACTACAAAATATTTTCACCGATTTCATTAACGACCTCATTTCATGGCTTTCGCAATTGACCTGACCCCTTATTGTACCAATTAATTTTCTTAATTAAGGAAAAATTAAATCAAATTCAAAAGTATAAGTAGCATCATTAAATTAAAATAAAATGTTTTACACTCATACAAGTTTTGGCACTCAGAAAGTGATTTTAATTCATTAGTGTAATAATTCAATTTAATTGGATGCGAGGTCATTACTTTCTACGATTCAAATGACTCAAACCGATTGGTTTTATTAGTAAGACTTACCTTTTAAAAGATTAATACTTCAGTAATACGGCTAAATCGCTTGTAATTTTGTATAACCAAAATTGTTAACGCTGTTATAATCTGTAGCTTTCAGATAACTTAGAACGACTGAAATCAAAGTGGATCGTTCGCAAAGCTTTTAGCTCAAAATTTTTTAGAATTTGTCTGCATCTTGCATAAAATTTTAACTGATTGTGAGTTACATGTTTGGTTATTAACGTACAAACAAAAAAATTTTGTTAGTAAACCTACAAGACAATCGCTTAAAGATTTCGTAGTGTTCAATCTTTTCCCATCGATTGTTGATTTTTCCTTAAAGTGCGCTTAAAGCAAACATTTTTGGTTTTGTACATAATACATTTTTATGTAGGGGAAGATGTTCTTAATGTTGGGCACCTTAAATTTAAGCAGCTGTAACTTTTTATGATTTTAATATTTTCTGAACTTCATCATAAATAGCCTATAGTTATCGGCTTGATAAATGCTTGAACATTTTTTTCGAAATGGAACAAAATTTAAAATCTAAGAAACTGGAAAGACCTTTAAGTCATTCGATAAATGCGATGGACAAAACATTAAAAATGAGCCATTTGTGACTCTTTACAACAAACACGTCGTTTTTCTTAAGAAAAATACCCAAAACAAAAGCACATGTACTCTCCACTGTACGCACATTTTTATTGTTGCGGGTTTTATTTAATAAGCGCTGCGCACGGGATTTGTATAATTGTTATTGTTACATCGTTCAGGTAAAAACCGAAGCGAACGAACAAGGAAACAACAATGCACACATTGAGGACAGCTTATCTCATTTCGATTGATCAGTGTACTTTCATTTTTACACTCATGTTGTTCTTGTTTAATTCTTGGAATTATCTTTTGGTTTATTACTGAATTTTGTTTTTGCTGTCGAGATCGGTCGGGGTTTTTTTAATTGTTGTTTTTGTACTAAGTGGCTCTTGCTTCAAAAATTTTTCATAGAACACCATGCTAATGTTAAATGACCAACCTTTTAAAAGAAGGCTTGCAATTTTTAGCTTGTCGCTTTTAACGAATAATTTTCATTGAGTGTAAAATTTGTTAAAATTATTTACCATCGCTCTGTAAAGTAAAACATGCGAATAGTTGTGAATCCCCCCATACACAACGCAAATTCAATGTTTATCTGGAAAAGCTTTTCAACAGCATTCAAAAGCTTTTATTACTGAGTTTCTCTGAAAACGTATTGTAATTGGGTATTTTCTTAACGTGATTCATTTATGGAACTGGTGTATTAACAATTTGATGGCGGGTTAAACGAAACTCTTTTTGATACCCTACAAACAGCTCGTAGGAATCATTCTTTAGGATAGAAGAGTAATATTTTTTCCACCCTTCTCAAGAATCTCCGATTTTCTTGGTGTCAGTTTGCGTTGACATTTTCATTAAATAAATATTTTTTTCTTGCTTATTTTTTGATGTGGAATAATTTAATGTAAATTATGGATACGACTTTTGGCAATTTACATTTACATTTACAATCTACATTTTTGATTTAAGACTGAATTTCCGAGTTTATCAGCAAAAACTGATATAAAAAGCCATTGTGGAAAAAATTTCATTTTTAAAAGATATTAAAAAACGACATACAAATTTCATAACGTAGTCTACAGTACAGATTTTTTATGCCTAAACAAATTTGTATATGATGACAACGTTCTTTCATTTTTTTTAATATACCATGTACAGAAGCAAAATAGGCAGATCTATTCATTGGAGCTAAAATTAATATTATTTCCAATATTAATGTTATCATTTTAACCTAAATATCCAATTCTTTTGAAATATTTACATGTTTAAGGAAAGCGCTTGATAATTATCATACAAATCGAACAAAAACTGTTTCTAAAAGATATAAAATTTTGACCAAAAAATCGAGTCCTTTTGAGATTCGTGAATTTGTGGCCCCTCAATTTCTTGCATATGTATATTCCATTAAAATGATTTGCGAATAATTTTTATGACGGAAAGTCGGTTTTATTAAATATTTCAAAAATTGCAGCCGATTAAGAAAGTTGGAATTTTCGTAATCAGGGGATGAAAGTGAACTTAAGGCTCTGGAATTTTTTTGTAGAGCTGTGTTAATCATAGTCGAAATTTTTTATTGAAAAGACCGAATGCAATTATGTAGCGTATAAAGTCTTTAGTTGGTTAGTAATAACACTGTTGCCAATGTTTAAGCTTTGTTTAAATAACTTAGAATGATTGTATGTAGGTGAATACTTTAAGCTACGGTAAACAAAGTGTATTATGATTTATTAACTTTTTACGTTCAAATTATCATTTCGTTCAAGTTTAAATGAAGCTATAAAAAAGTAAAAGTTTTTTTTGCATCATTGCCAAAGTGCTTTATTTTGTTACAGTTCAATTAACAAAAATGAATTTAATGAATTTAATGAGTAGAAACAAGTGTACATTTTTATACTCCGTAGAAATATTTTCAGAAGTTCAAAACTTTAACATTTTTCATTGATTTTGGTTATAGATATCCTTTAAACTTCAAATTTCTAATTCCATTTATACAGCTTCTAAACGCGACTAAGCAATTTGAAAGTTTAAAACAACAAACGGTATAGAATTTAGTTGTGGTACAAACTTCTAACCAACAATAAGAAATTTATAGCATGAAGAAAAATTTTCACCGTCACTACTATAACCATAACCTCTTACTTAGCTCCTTTTCCATTAAAATAGCATGGCGCAATGCATTCATACAGCGGATAGACAGTGACATCTCTGAATACGGTATTTTTACCACCTCAAAACATATTGATTCCGTATTTAGTTGTCGTAAACAAAGAAAATCGTTCGCACTTGTGGTATAATACTTGGATATGTCCGCTTTCAAATGTCGAAAACCAAGCCTCTAATAGAAAAATATACTGCATCCATGCATGAAACCGATGAGTTTTTTCCTCCACTACAACTTTGGGTTAACTATAATTTTCTAGTTAAGCTTTCTTTTCCAGATAATGAGCAAACACCCTTCGTCACATTGAAAAAATTTTTTTAAGAATGTTTTCACCAGAATTGATACTTACAGAGATAACAAATATTTTTAATGTTAATTCTTTTATTTTTTACAAAATTTGAAATATTGTAGCGCAACAAAGGTTCGAATTGTGCTTAAATGTTTAATGTGTAAGTCACCGACTAGTAAAATACCATCCACAAAAATTGACAAAATCGGACTAAAACTCTTTTGATTTTGGCAAACAAACATGCGCGATGTAAATAGATGAATAGTACTTATATACTTTAAATAAAGATCTATATGAATACATACTAATATCGAATATGGTTTGAAAATAAGAACAATATTTAACTCTGTTGACTTTGGACATTATTGTCATTGAAATGTTTTGATAAAACTTTAGTATAGGACATTTTTATTATTTATTATTTAATTATTAAATGTCAAATAAGTGTTATCTCACGTAAAACGCTGTAATCATTAAGAACTTAAGAAATTGGCACTGTAGCCTCTTATCAATTTTACGTGCAATGATTAGAGACAATTAAGCACAAGTGAATGTTATTAAAATTACACAAAAAACAATGGTGGTATTCATAGTCCTGGGCAAACACACCATAGTAACTTTGGAAAAAATTAAGTTTGAAGGAAAGGGAGTGTTTTTTTTAATTATGGCAAAATTGCTAACTTAGCCGAAAAATCAGCTGATCTTTGTATACTTTTGAAACGGAGGGGTGGGAGTCAATAATTCCTTAATTTAAGCTATCATATACTAATGGATTGAATTCAGTTATCCTACACTGTGAATACCAATAAGACGTTTCAGAGGGTGGATGTCAGTAATTTTCATACTTTATCATATTATAAACGCTTCATTTCTTAGCCTCCAAATTATCAAAAAAATGTCTTACAAAATTAATATACCCCCCTTACGATTAGCAAATGTGCTTGTAACAGATTTTGCTGTTGTTAAGAGCAGATCAGCTATTTTACCCATCTACCACATCGCTACCGAACATTGTGAATACCACTAGGGCGCGTACATACATTAATTCGAAAAACTTTTTCCTAAGGAGGGTAGGGTCAATCACTTTCGAACTGTATCATACAACGGGTATAATTTTATACCACGATATCTTAGTGTGGGGGTAGGGGTTCAAAACTTATCAAAAACCTCTAACGTTATTAATGTCTGTTGTTGACAAATTCATAAATTTATCAAGTAGCACAGTGGCACAAATATAACAAAAATATGTACATTTTTTTAGTAAAAGCTGAAGCAAATTTGAAGCGTATATTTATAAATTTCATAATAAAATTAATTGGCTTAACAGACAGTGCTGTACCGCGCTTTTGAAGAGGCCCCGCACTGGTAAATCTATCAGTTAGATATTGGAAAGTAAGGACCTTTTTTTATTTTAATTATATTTGCTCATCACTTTAAAAATTATGGGAAAGTAAACGGGCAAAGAAAGCGAGGTGAATTTTTTTGCTTTGCCATACAGAGTTTGAAAATTGAGAATATTTTTTATCGAAAACAGTGAAAAAAAAACAGGTTTCAATTGCATTATTTCAAATAATATGTGAGCCAAATGCTATGACTGTTATTAATCCCATAAAGGGGGTAACCTTAAAAATAGCTAACTTGATTTTATGCATATTTTTTTAGCTTACTCAATGCAAAACAATAATAAAACTTTCTACCTCAAAGTTTTTTTTTACCGATTTTCACAATATTGGCCACGGTAACTTTTGAATAGCAACAAAATTAATTGTATTCAATTAAATATTTATATTAATTAAGCTACTTTTCTGATAAGTTATGAAAACGTGAGGATTAGCACAATTTTTTTATAAAGACATGTAACTCTGAAAGAACCTTGCAATATCTACACTTAGAAAAAATAATAGGGAAAAATTTTAAATCACTTAATATTATTTCATGCAAAATTTGTTTAAAAATCATAAATGTTAAATAAATTTTACAAAAATTGCAATATTACTTGACTGTCAAATCATTCGGCGGAAATATCGGACTTCGTTCACCTCAGTCAATTCAAATATGAGGAATGGGTGATCAAACTGAACTACGTTGATTATCCGCAAAATGTATTAAGAAAAGCTGTGAAATAGCTACAGGGCCTCAATTGTGTGGAAAATTCATTCATGACCAAAAATAATTTATCTTTATGTACACGTAGCCGGTGCTGAGTCATGCTAAGGGATAAAACCAGGCTCGGATTTACCTTACAGGCATACTAGGCCAGTGCCTAAGACACTAAGGGAAATTTTTTTTTTTAAGTGTGGTAATGCATTATAATGCATTGGTGATGGTGAGAGTTACACAGGCAAATAAAAAAAAAAAACACAAGGTCCTCACTTTTCATATTAAAATTTTTTTCCCCATATTCACCAGTGAAGAAGGGCGGCAATTTGTGAACGGCCTAAGGGCGGAAAATTTCTAAATCCGGGCCTGGATAAAACATAGTGGAATAGATCATGAGCGAAGCCGTACAGTAAAACTTAAAAAAGTAAAGAGTGCAACCAAAAAATTAAGATATTTAAAAGAAGTTGAAAGTTTTAATTTAAAGAAGTTTACTAATAAGCTGGGCATGTTTTTCACAAGTGATAATCTTGACGAGAAACTATACAAATCGGATAACTTAAAATTTACACACTGCGGTTTCTCAAATTAATTTTATATTCAATTCACAATTAATTTTACCGTGTATTAACTTCTGTTTAAAAGTTGAATGAATAATTTTTAGAACCATACATCAAATATAAATATATTAAGAGACAAAGCAAAAGGGGTGTTAAAAGGCGTAATTATACTCCTTGAATTTTTAAATAAATGAAAGATATAAAATCTAATAAATGTGGTTCTTATTCGAAGAAAGACACCTCTAAGTAAGGGGTGCGACCCGAGCGCCCGAATACAATGCTTCTTTTAATTGTCAAGTAAGACCCATGAATTCGTACATTCTTATAGGTTCAGACTTCATTAATCGTAATCCGATCGACTCTAAATTTTATATATTTCATTTTTATATACAAAGGAAAAACATGAGCACGATTCTTTTAAAAATATTGTGCCCCCTTACAAATAATTTATCCAAATTATTTGACCATTTTAGCAAAGTCACCGAAACATTTGGATTACTATTGTATGTACATATTGTATCTACTTTGCCAATTATCATGTATTTTATGTCAGAGTATTTAGATATATTTTTTCGATAAGAAATATACATATCTTATTTATAAGATTATTTGATATTATTATTTAAAGAATAACTTATTTTTTCCATCAAAGATATGCAGCAACCAAGTGTCAGTTTTGTGCAAACCATAGCGTGGGAGAGTTCAACTCGTGTCATATTCCTGAAATAGGAACAACGATTCTTTCAGCATATTCAAAGATAGTCATTTCAGCAATAGCTCAAAAAAATAACTAGCCATAAAATGACTGTAGAGAAATTATCTGAAGGCGCAGAAATTTCTGAAAGATCTATTTGGTTGGATGTCCTGCAACGTGTGGAAATAGTGATTAATGTTATAAATCACATGTGCATTGGATTCGTAACCATCTTTATGAGTTGGTTTTGCATAAGTAATGGTTTAAGTGGGACCTATTTGCATGCTTGGTTGGGGACAATTGGTGTAAGTTTCATACAAAATAATATAGTAGAGACTTTTATCGAAACTTTCAAAAGAGAATATCTTTGTATAAAAAATTGCCTAAAATTTTGGAAAAATTGGAATTAACCAATTATAATATAAGGAACCTGATTTAAAAAAAATATCAAATATTCTTAATGAATAACATTATTGCAAAAAAGTAAACTTCCACTGAAAGTCGAAATATCGGAAACAAATAAATAAAAATATCATTTTTTTAAGTTTTAACTTAAAATCTATTTATTTTTATCTCAATAGTTTTCCTTGCTCATGGCCGAAGCAATGATGAGCCACTATAATAACAACGCCTTAACAATGAACTGTAAACGTAAGACAAAAACCACAGTGCATTGGATGCTCCAAGTGCTGGGTGGTGGTCTTGGCATAGCTGGTGCGCTTCTCAAATTAATACCAGCTGATTTTAAAATGTACGGAACACATGGCAAATTAGGTAAATTACTGTTGGTAACAAAAATATAAACAGTTTTACAATTTTTATTACGTCTACAGGTTTTGCAACGTTCATATTGGCCTTGATAAGCTTATTAACTGGTCTGTTTGCGATATTTTCAATTCGTCTGAAACGCATTCTAAATCCCTTGCTGAATAAAGGTGTCCACAATCTACTGGGCATTGCTACTTTTGTGTTAGCGCTAACAACACAATTTTATGGTTATGAGACGCACACTTTTACATCTTCAGAATCTGGTAGTTTCCAAATTTTAATGAAATGTATTACACTAATATCGCTGGTATTAACCTGTATTGGCCCCTTAAAGGCCTTGTATAGTAAAATACGACATATTGCTTGAAATAATTGAATATTATGTACTTTTTATAGATACAAATTAAATTTTTAAAATTTGTAATTTAAAAAAAATTTTTGTAAATAAAGCATATTCATGGTGAGTCATATGATCCCACACACCAGCGCCAGATTAGGTATGTATGGATGTATGTATATAAGTAGGGGTAAGGGTGGTACGGCCGTTAACAAGGCCAAGTGCTTTTCGGGGTGAAAACTAAAGCCACTGAGAGCACATAATTTTGAATGTGAAGGTAACTGAAATGTGTCTTTCATTTCATATGTTTTTTTTTAAATGGAAAGTGATGATTTTGGCCATCAACAGGTGAAAGGGCCGTATCCAGTGGTTTGGGAGCGCTTATCCAGGAAATAGATTGGAGATCCCCATGCTATAGTTTTGCGACTTTCGATAAATATTTTTACCTGCGGCACCAATTACATATTACATTGCGTATGAAGGAACTGGCAACCAAACGGTGGCACTAGTTTTATAGAGTTTTTCGATGTTTTTTTTCTCGCCATTTGAATAATTTTTTTTAGAAAAGGGCCTACTTTAGCCATTAGCCCTAGAGCGCCGCTGCAGAAAAAGAAATTGCATTACTTTTAATCTTTAGTAGCTGATCAATAAAAAATACTATCGTTTTCGTATATACAGGGTGGTGGCAAATGACCTTCTGATCGCTATAATAAACCTTTTTTAGAAAATTTCGGTTTTTTCTCCTTATTAAATATAAAAAGTGACCTTTACAAAATTTAAATATAGGAAATATTCAACGTTAAATGTTACTTAAGCTCATTTTCCAGGAAGGAACTTGGGATTCCCCACAATGACATGTTTGGATTACAGATTGTTCTAATTTAAATTCATTTTTATTTGATAACAAAAATTACAATGCTAAAAAGACAGATGTTTGCATACATATAACAAACATAAATATTTTGCTAAGCTTTCATATCGAAATGTTGGTTTTATCTCATCAGTTATTCTTTACATTTTTAAGTGGGCGGTTTTGTTTCAATTGTTCTTAGCGTGCGTCAGTTTGAAGCTTGTTATTAAATTTATGTACTTTCAAGTAAAATACTGATTAAAATTGAAAGAAGTGAATAAAAAAGTCTGTCGTGCAAAAAAAAACAAACAAAATTAGCGAAAACTATTGAAATTTTATAGAATCCTTTTGAGAACGGAAGAGAGTTTATTTTTAGTTCGTTTTAGGCGCAATCATCCAAAAAAAAAGCGCTAAGCAATTCATGATTTAGTCATTTAGAAGGTTTTCTTTGACATTCGTGGTGCACTTGACTTGGGATTCCATCCAGATTTACAAATTGTAATAACTTCAAGGTCAGATAACTCGAGGCCTCTTAAGAAATCAAACAACGCCTTAACAATGAACTGTAAACGTAAGCCAAAAACCACAGTTCACTGGGTACTCCAAGTGCTGGGTGGTCTTGGCATAGCTGGTGCGCTACTCAAATTAATACCAGCTGATTTTAAAATGTACGGAACAGATGGCAAATTAGGTAAATTACTGTTGGTAACAAAAATATAAACAGTTTTACAATTTTTATTACGTCTACAGGTTTTGCAACGTTCATATTGGCCTTGATAAGCTTATTAACTGGTCTGTTTGCGATATTTTCAATTCGTCTGAAACGCATTCTAAATCCCTTGCTGAATAAAGGTGTCCACAATCTACTGGGCATTGCTACTTTTGTGTTAGCGCTAACAACACAATTCTATGGTTATGAGACGCACACTTTTACATCTTCAGAATCTGGTAGTTTCCAAATTTTAATGAAATGTATTACACTAATATCGCTGGTATTAACCTGTATTGGCCCCTTAAAGGCCTTGTATAGTAAAATACGACATATTGCTTGAAATAATTGAATATTATGTACTTTTTATAGATACAAATTAAATTTTTAAAATTTGTAATTTAAAAAATATTTTTGTAAATAAAGCATATTCATGGTGAGTCATATGATCCCACACACCAGCGCCAGATTAGGTATGTATGGATGTATGTAGGGGTAGTAGGGGTAAGGGTGGTACAGCCGTTAACAAGACCAAGTGCTTTTCGGGGTGAAAACTAAAGCCACTGAGAGCACATAATTTTGAATGTGTAGGTAACTGAAATGTGTCTTTCATTTCATATGTTTTTTTTTAAATGGAAAGTGATGACTTTGGCCATCAACAGGTGAAAGGGCCATATCCAGTGGTTTGGGAGCGCTTATCCAGGAAATAGATTGGAGATCCCCATGCTATGGTTTTGCGACTTTCGATAAATATTTTTACCTGCGGCACCAATTACATATTACATTGCATATGAAGGGGCTGGCAACCAAACGGTGGCACTAGTTTTATAGAGTTTTTCGATGTTTTTTTTTCTCGCCATTTGAATAATTTTTTTTAGAAAAGGGCTTACTTTAGCCATTAGCCCTAGAACGCCGCTGCAGAAGAAGAAATTGCATTACTTTTAATCTTTAGTAGCTGATCAATAAAAAATACTATCGTTTTCGTATATACAGGGTGGTGCCAAATGACCTTCTGGTCATTTTCTGTTTTGACAGCATGAAGTCACAAAAAAATTCGTCTCAAAAAGTGTTCCAACATAGCCCGATGTTGCACATCAATAATGATAAATGCGCCACCAACTTCATTTTTGAAGATATATGGTCCAATGTTGCACTTGGACGATACACCGCACAAAATAGAAATATTTTAAATAAAAAACTCATCATTCATTTTGCGCCATCCTGTACGTCGTATAATACGAATAGTTTTATCACCACAAATGATAATTTGATATTTTAATGTAAGTAGATACTCATAAATTCTTTCAAAGAAATAAATTTAATCTTATCTCAATAGTCTCTAGACATTATCCACTCTTTTAAATGCAATTTAAACTATTTCAACGTTGTTGAAGTTGCTATTTTTGAAGATTATAAAAATAGATAATAGACAGATGCATTAAATATTCACTTAAGAATTGAAACAGTTTGAAAATACGTTGGAAAAATGAACGCATAAATTTAATTTAAAAAATATTTTTGGGACAAATTTTATAGTGTGTCAAGTCGTTCTAGGGATGGACTAGTCAAAGTACATACCAATCTGAACGTATACTGTGGTTTTCCTCAAAAATTATTTGCAGGACGCATGAAAAACTAAATACCTAAGTATGACAGTTCTGAAACGTTTTTATTTACTTGTAGTGTGGGAACAGCAATCTTCAAAATTAGATCGAAGTCTGTGAAATCGCCTCGTAAGAGTTAATATAAAAGTAGGATAGTAAAAAGTGAATATGGATATGACGATAGTAAGTATTTTAAAACTTTTCTAAGGTGCTTGATCGTGTAAGCCACAGGCTATTAATAAACAAGCTTGACTGTCGTTAACAGTCACAAAAATAATAAATAAAATAAACAGGCTTTATTTATCATTAACCCCAGGTAAAATTTTTAACAGCATTCAATTTATTTAAAGTGCATATTTTGTGCCATTGCAGTATGATCGATATTCACGATCGACTGATTTAAGGTTCGAGATATTATGAATACTAAGGTGATTCAAATTTATTTTTGTTTCAAATACGTTTACTAGTAGCAGGTACATGCTCATCAGGCTTTTTTTTCTCATACGATTTATATCGGAAAGAATGTTTAAATTGACAGTTTCGTCTATTTCTCGTGAAAACAATATCTTACCTGCGATGCAACCTGTTTGAAACAAAAAAAAAAAAAATTTAATCACCCTAATGCAAACGTAGGTACTACAATATACATATGTATATTCTGCCAAATAAATATCGAAATCAAAACAAAACATTTGCATTTTGCAACTTTTTCTTTCATCAACAGTTTTATTACCAAACTCTTCAAATTATAAAATTAATCAACAAATTGTATCTACTTAGTACCATTTACTCTGGTAAAGACAAACAAAACATTTTTCATTTAAACAATTTATTTACATAGGTATGAAAACGAAACCCCAAAGTTAAGGTCAATGTTTCCAATCTAAGTCTACTTCAACCGCAAAATATTTATTGAAGACGATATTGCAATTTTATATTTTAATGTCAATCAGCTTATGCGGTCTTCAAAAATAAAAACAAAACGGAAATATTCAACGTTAAATGTTATTTAAGCTCATTTTCCAGGAAGGAACTTGGGGTTCCCCACAATGACATGTTTGGATTACAGATTGTTCTAATTTAAATTCGTTTTTATTTGATAACAAAAATTACAATGCTAAAAAAACAGATGTTTGCATACATATAACAAACATAAATATTTTGCTAAGCTTTCATATCGAAAAGTTGGTTTTATCTCATCAGTTATTCTTTACATTTTTAAGTGGGCGGTTTTGTTTCATTTGTTCTTAGCGTGCGTCAGTTTGAAGCTTGTTATTAAATATATGTAGTTTCAAGTAAAATACTGTTTAAAGTTGAAATAAGTGAATAAAAAAGTCTGTTTTGCAAAAAAACAAACAAAATTGACGAAAACTATTGAAATTTTATAGAATCCTTTTGAGAACGAAAGAGGGTTTATTTTTATTTGAAGAAAAAACTTCGCGTTCTTTTTAGGTGCAAATATCCAAAAAATTAAGGGCTAAGCAATTCATGATTTAGTCATTTAGAAGGTTTTCTTTGACATTCGTGGTGCACTTGACTTGGGATTCCATCCAGATTTACAAATTGTAATAACTTCAAGGTCAGATAACTCGAGGCCTCTTAAGAAATCAAGGACTTTGGAGACTTGAAGACTTTTCCGAAATACAAAAAAGTTTAGAGATTGTTTTCTTTCAGAACTTCTTGAAGGTTTCATAATTTCTCATAGGGTTTGGAGCCCCTAAAAGACTTCAAGGTAGTTTAAACTTGAGAGCTGTTAAAAAACTTAGTTTTCTATATTGAAGGGCCATTGTGAAACTTATAAACGGAATAATATTCCTCAAAATCATGACTCGGCACTTATAGGAATCAAAAACGTTGAAGACGTTCAAATAATAGTGATTTTTTTTTTTTGATTTTTATAAAAGGCGCAGAATACCAAAAAAATAATTGCTTATAAACAATTAATTAAAAAATTATGGAAAAATATTTATTTTTTGGAAAATTTTCAAACGATTAATTCAACTTAAGAACCATTTTTTCAACATATCGATAAAAATAGGGATGGTCAATTTATTTTTGCTCATTACACGTATTCTGTCCCATATAATAAAACTTTATAATAATGTTAACTTTTTAATGGAAAATATATATTATTTTCTAAACCTACTTTATTATGAAAACATCAGAGTTTTAGCTTTTGTCAACTTTTTGTCATTACAAATTTTATTGCAATCATTTGCCGCTAAACAACAATCCCATCACTGCCTCAAATTTCATTAGCTCTTCGAATGCAAAGTCTACTTAACCAATTTTAATCTGGATCTCTCATCATATGGGGTTTCCCAGTTATTTCAATTGCCTAGCAGCCTATACTCTCATAAATGCAGCTTAAGCTTAAAGTTTCATTATTTGTAAAATAGTTATAGCGATAAGAATATCAATACTAAATACAAAACGTGAGAAATTAAATAAAAAAAAAATTAAATCCAACAACAAAAATCTATCACACATGCCATGGAGTCGTCTATTGATAAACCCGACAGCAGTAACGTCCAAACCGATTACGGTACAACAACGTTCGAAAGCTCTGCTGAAGAAAAGTTACGCGAGGCTTTAAATATTCGTTTTGCTTCATCTTCTTCGGTATCTGCTCGCAACAGTGGTGGCTATCAAAATAGTTTATTCTCATCGAGAACAAGTCTCTGTACGCGTTCCTCAAAACGTTCAAAGGATTCCTTTGTATTTTTATCATCATCGTGCAAAATGGGTGTGGAACAGTTGAAGGAAAGTGACTCGCGTCAATTTTGGCAACCTATCGAATATTTAATTAATGTGCTGAATCACATATGCATCGGTTATGTTACGATCTACATGAGCTGGTTATGCCTGAGCACAGGTTTAAAAGGCACCGCCTTGCACGCATGGTTGGTGACAATTGGTGTAAGTTGTTGGAGGGAATATTGTAAAATATTCTAAAAATAAATTGAAAGTAAAAACTTATATTTCAAGTGATTTATCTCTGACTGCTATTTTATTTTTTACGAGGGATATTTTTAATTATTTATTTTTTTTATTGAAATTTGCACAAAAAAAAATAAATAACGCATCAAAAGTCAAAATCAGACCTCAACACCTTCTACTTTTTCTAAATTTTAAAATAATGTTATTTCTGCTTGACACTTCTTCAATTTCAAAGGTATGTCCTCGAATTTTATAAGTGTCCTCGGGTGCTTTCGCGTCCTTGAAGATTATTTGTAGAGTTTAAAAGATCCTGAAGTTGGTTTCGATACCTCATATATTAAAAACATGCATCAGGAAAGTTGCTAAAATTTATAAACAGAGTAGACTAAAAAGCAGATCAAAAAGTTTTACCCAATTTTTATATTTTTGCTCTTTAAATGCATATCATAAAACTTCAAAGCTTCATCTTCAAAACGGTGCTTAAAAATTTAATTAAATTTGTTTGCTGTGATTATTAATATTGAAAAATTATATTAACATTTAATTCATGGTATTCTAGAAATGTTTTTTTTTTTTCTTGAGGTGGTGCTCTCTTAGCCGCCTTTTTGAACCTTTGAAAATGCCACTCAGCATTCAAAACGAGAAACCCATTAGATTTAATGTAAGCTTTTTTTCGACAAAACGCGCGGTGTTGAACTCGCTCGTAATCACTTCCCTGCTATTATTATTTTTCTAGCCACTTCTCTGCAATTACAAGCGAGTTGAACACAGCGCCCCAGGTGTTCCGCTCTCAGTGGACGCAGTCATATATATGTGGAACACCGGTACCCATAATATGTACCTTCTTTTGAATGCCCCTTATGTAATATATTTTCTTTTTCGGTAGTTTTCCACCCTAATGGCTGAGGCTATAATGTGTCACTATACGGGCAATGTTGTAACATTTAGCTATAAACGCACGACAAAGACCACAATTCATTGGATACTGCAGGTATTTGGAGGTGGCTCTGGTGTAGCTGGTGCACTTGTAAAATTATGTGAAAAAGGTTTTATGCTTAATACCATACATGGTAAACTAGGTGAGTGCATCCAATAAATCTACGCCAGTATTATTTTTAATATTTTTTCATTTCTAACACAAGGTTTTGCAGCCTTTATACTTTGTCTGGTGAGCATGCTATCAGGACTGACTGCGCTGTTTTCGATGCGCATTAAGCGTTTGCTTAATCCCTTGCTAAATAAAACTTTTCACAATTTACTGGGCATTGCAACTTATGTGATAGCACTAGCGGCTCAATACTATGGTTATCAAACTGGATTTTTTAGTCGAAAAGTTTCTGCAGATTATGTAATTTTAATGAAAGTTATTACATTGATGTCTCTATTTTTAACTACAATTGGACCCATAAAGGCGCTGATACATAAGATTAAAAATATAATACGAAATTTTTAATTAATTTTGTGACTTGATAATAGAATTAATTTTTAAATAAAAAATTGTAAATATTATATAAATTACATATAGCTAGTTTTTAGGATAAACTAGTTTTTCCTAGGCCAAACTAGTTCATCCGAAGCGTGTTTAGTATCGAAAAAGTCGATATAAGAAAAATAGAATATCGGGAAGTACCAGAAAAGTATATTCTATTCATTTAACTATTTTATAAATGCAGGGCTTACAAATTGAGTAAAAGTTCCCACAAAAATTTGAATAAAATCGATTGGTATTTCAGATATATTGACAAAAAAAGTTGATAGCTTTGCCTACAGTGTCCTGTATGAACATATTTTAAAAGTTCGGATGCTCTTGTGGTAGCCATTGTGTCGACACCAAGAGAATAACACTACATTTCTTAAAATCGTTTAGTACTTTAGGAGTTATGTCTTAGAAAACTGCCCGAGGCGTCCCCTATAAAAAGATTTTTGAAGTATTTATTTACATGTACTAATAATATCTTTATTAATAGAGTTCGGTTTAGGAGTAATGAAAGATATATTTACATTCTAAAACTAATGTTTTTTGGTGTCTAGACTCTAGAGACTTCATGAGTCTCATAACATTTCATGAAACGAATTGTGAACAACTCATTTTATATAGCAATAATTGTGCTCATCAATGCTTTGAGGTCTTCAAACGGTTTTAAAATGCAAAAAGAAAGCTAAGTACTTCAAATACTTTGATGTCACTACAGACCTCGCATATTGAGCTTGAAAAATATTTACTTTTGTCTCTTTGAAGTTTTTACCGACTTAGAAAATACGCTTCAGAGCAATATATGATGATTATCAGGGAATACTTCATTCTAAATTAGAGTACAGTATAAGTTCTGGGAAGGTGTATTCCCGACTTTTCATCGAAATGTTGAAAACGATTCTATGTTATCATAAAAATAATTCGGCCGATTTGATTTTTTATTAAAGTGATTGCAAAATGAAAATGAAAAAATACATTTTGCATTTGGTATTTAAACTAGAATTTTGTTTCCCGGTGTTATTTGTCGAGGAAAAACTTTACTCATATCAAATATTCCTCAATACCTCATTTTTACCTCTTCGATATAACGATATGAAAACTTATACATATCAATAGTGTTACTCACCGAACAAAGATATCAATGTCAAGATTCGCTCTCAAAAAATGCAAACTCAATCGATATCACGGTGAAAACTAATCAATGAATAATGTAAAGAACATCAACAAGAACCTCACTATGTTTAATCAAGTGACATCAGTCCATAGACAAACTCGCATATGAATATCGACATTTTTCACCTTCTTCAATCTACATATTGAAGTTAAACTAAACGGTGCGATATAACTTTTAGTACTGAGGAAGCTCGCATTTATAGTATAAACGGGTAGAAAGAGAATACATATAAAAGAAATATAATGGGTAGGACAACAGGAAAATTTGTGGTTAATAAAGTGGATAATAGAAAGGATCCACATAATCAAACTACAATTTTTGAAACGGACACCTGCAACAGAAAGGCAGCATCAACGAAACTGCAACGTTTGGAATTTGTGCTCTCATTGCTTAATCGTGCCATCATTGGTTTCATCACCATCTACATGATCTGGCTATGCCTGAGGCAACGTCTTGACGATATACCATGGCATGCATGTCTTTGCACTCTTGGGGTATGTACACATGTACTACAAGCCTTATCGCATTTAACTTTTTGTTCAGAGTTAAAAATTTATTTATGGTAGTATCATACCAGCAGGAAAAGTTATGCGTTAAATGGCTTATATTTTACAAATAATAATTCCCATCTCTTTGTTCCATAGTTCAGTTGCCTCATGGCTGAGGGTATGATTGCTCATTATCGCGGTAATGCTAGTGTACAACTTTGTCAACGCCCAGAACGAACTTGCACTCATTGGGTGTTACAGCTACTTGGTGCTTCCTTCGGTATTACGGGCATTTTAGTGAAATGCTTCCTAGAGGACGTGCATTTTCACACTTTACATGGTCAACTGGGTAAGTCACACTACTCGATCAATTTTCAACTTTTGATTTCATTATTTCACTTACCGAAATATTTATTACAATCCTTTCAATTAGAAGATCCTTTTGGGGTGCTTAGTTTAGGTTTATAATAACTTTTTCATCGTTCTGATGCTCAAAACAAAAATATCAATAACAAAAATAAATGAATGACATTTTCAAAAACTTATTTTTTTGATTCAGTCAAATGTGATAGTTTTAACTCAACATTTTCTGGGGGCTGTGTTTAATGAAGTCTTTTGAAAATATTATTGTAATCGAAAGAAAATACTAGGTACTATTTAAATAGGCTTACCAAACATCCTCGATTCCGGCGAAATGTTCTCGGGTCCGCGATCTTCATCAAAAATGATCGATTTTACATTGTTTTAAAAAATTATGCAATAAGTAGAAGTTTTTTTTTTTGGTTTTGCTCATCAATTTGAAAATGGAAGGAGAGAAATCAGGTTTCCGTGAGACCACCCCGCTTGGTAAATTAATTGTTTGTCTATCAAGTGGAAATTTAGAAGTGAGGACTTTTATTCAATATATTAAATAAAAAATATTCGGTGAGAAACATGTTATCGAAAACGTTTTTTTGTCAACCGAAATAAAAATTTTTAATTTTGTCATCTGGTTAGAGGCTGTATATTTATTAAGTAAGACATTAAGGATATGAAAAAGTTGTATAATATAATGGGTATATTTTTCATGCTACGATTTTTACGTATGGAGGGTTCAAACTTGTTACAAACATCTTACGTAATTAATGTACAGCCCTAATTAAATTGTTTATCCTTTCATTAGTAAGGTGAAGTAAAAGTATTAAGGTAGCTTTGGGTATAGTTAAGGCTTGAGGTAGCACAGTAGTGTATAGGTTACCTTATTTCTATGCTGATAGCCTGTGTTCAATCCAGTGTCCGCAAGTATTTTCTTTATGACGCTTAGTAGTAAACTTCTTTTGTCCTCTGAATGTTCTAAAATATATAAAATAATTAGAAGTTTTTAAGAAAAATTCAACACTTTTAGTATATAGTTATAGTTTTTAATAGAAAAAAATGTGATTATTTTTTTAATCTGGCATTGATAATTCTGTGGTCACAAGGAATAACAGCTATGTGTATGAGCATGTAACATGTACTGATTCACTTTGCTAACACATATCGCCTTTAGCTGTTATTCCTCGTTGCCACAGAATTATCTACCTTTAATAGATTTTAAGATACTTAAGTGCTCTTAGAGATCAGTAAAATTTCAGACAATAGCAAGAAAGCTTAATGTAAATTTATTTTTTAAATTTTAAAAGTGGTTGAGAAAAACGACCACGAAAGTTTTGAATCAACATGAACATATGTTTAAAATATTCTTTGGTGTTTTCTAATTCTAAAACAATGCACTTTAGCTGCGCCAATTGAATAAATATTTAAATTTCTTTTTTTATACTTACTAGCTGATGTCCGACAGATCGGTTCGTTTTACAAATCAGCTACAATACTCAGTGCTTAATACAGACGATGTGCATCCATCTATCAAATTTCACAATATTAGCTGCCAGAGATACTAAGATATTGCGTTTTAAGTGTTTTTGCTGCACGTGAGAAGCCACACTCTTATGTTGCATCCCGCCCACATTTTGCAAGTTAGACATTTCACAACTGTAACTGCAATAGGCGCCATCATATAGCGTTATTTTTTTTTGTATGCATATGCACGGTCCTAATTTTTTTTCTTTCTGTAAAAATTTTTTGGGCATGAAATCGATGTTTTGCATTGTCTCTACAACATTTCTCTTAGTATATTTTTCAGTTGGTCAACTATTGTCATAAAATTATCGGTCGAAGCATTTATTATGTCCACTTTTATGCTGGGCAATCAATCTTATACCAATCGTTATATTACTTCGTCCACTATTTGAATATGCTTATTTCGTTAGTTCATGATCGACTGAACACAATGCCGTACGGTCGGTCACACAATGGGCCCTAACTGTCTCTGGACAAAATTAATTTCGCAGTTCAAAATGAAATATAACTAGTTGAAACTTAGTAGTCCAAAGGTATGAGACTATGTGCATTTAGTCGTGGATTCCGAGCGCGTTTAACTCCACTACTCCATTTCCTTTCGAGATAAATAAGGTGGGTCGAATGTCAGAAATACAGATTTGGACCGCAATTCTTTCAGAGTATAATAAACTTAACTCCCTTCCAAATTAATTTTGAATTGTTATGTACTATGTTCCTCAGTGTCAGTAAGAATCGTATTGTGCGTTTGTTAGAAGTCTGTCTGTTTTCTATACCTTAAAAAAACATTGGATTTTTTTTATTTAATTTTAATAGTTCTGACCAATAGTTTAATTGAGTTAACGAATAAGTTGTCATACATATTCGGGGTGTCAGTCATAAAAGTCTGCAGTGAAGATATTATCGGCAGCGACCCAATGATGATGAACTAATGAGGGTTCTAACCCTCAATTTTACGTGACCTTACGTTTGCTCCCGCATCAATCTTGTCTTGTTATATTAAACTTAAATTAAGTCACACTAACACCAATTTTTGTATTTCTTTCAAGGACTTGCAGCTCTTACATCTTGTGTCCTGAGCCTCGTTAGTGGCTTGAGCTCACTTTATGCAACGGAGTTAAAAGGTCGATTACAACCGCTGC
Organism: Meiosimyza platycephala; assembly: GCA_963662105.1. Classification (NCBI taxonomy): domain Eukaryota; kingdom Metazoa; phylum Arthropoda; class Insecta; order Diptera; family Lauxaniidae; genus Meiosimyza; species Meiosimyza platycephala. Next base: position 97,469,767 of record OY759210.1, read on the forward strand.
TGAACAAAACTCTACACAACCTGACCGGTTTGATAACCTTCACACTAGCTATGGCCTGTATGTGGACCGCATTTGAAACAGAGCTGTTTATGGAGTATTCACTAGATGCAACATTTTTTCCAGATTTTCAATGGGTGCTTAGAATAGCAATAATTTTAATTTGGTTACTAAGTTGTTATGGACCACTGTGGTGTCTAATCTATAGTAAACTGTGGAACTGTTATTGTTAAATAGAGGTATATGTACATATAAAAATTCTTTTGAAATAAAACAACATGATTTTTTTGCATTGCATAAAAATGTGCTTTAATTTTTTTTTTGTAGTTTTTTATAACTTGCATTTTTTAATATATAAATAAAATAAATAAATATTACTTATAAAACTAATAAAATACTTTCTTTTTAAATACAGCCCCCTATACAGGGTACAAATTTTCTCTCGAAATGTTTTTTTTTTCATATTTAGCTGAAAGTCGTTTCAAGAGTTAATTCTTCCGTGTATAAGCTGCCAGTGTCATAATAGTGTGGTGCAATAAGCAGTTTCGAATATAATTATGTATCAATTTAGACTTTTTTTGTATAAAATATAATTCTAAATAATTTAAAGGCAATTTTCTATAGTCATAAGGTGTTTAGTACAGCCAACAATTACACATGTCCACAAACAAATTTTTTTCTTTGTTAACTTTAGACCATACCACACTTGATATGAATTTAACATCACGTCAGGATTTTTAAAAAATTATGAATTCGAAAACTTTTGAATTGATAAGAAAAATTTCATTTGTGTAAAAAAAATTGAAGTGTTGCAGCTCTACAGAGAGCTGATCAGAGATCCAAATTTCATTTAAAAAAATTGTTTAGTTGGAGTCGATAAAAAAAAGTTTAATTCGAGTCAATAAAAATAAAAAACAAATCAAAAACTTAAAAAAAAAGTTGATTTGTTAGCTCCAACTAATTTATTTTATTCTTTGGTGCCCCGTTTTGTTTTGCCCATTCCATGTAAGGATTAAAAAGAGAAACAGCACCTGTCACTTGAGTCGTTTGTTTCCAAAATACGAACTCATCAATTTTTTATGAAGTTGAATTAACTGGAAATTTTTTATGTAATTCACCCCAGGACTGCAACAGTACAGGTTAGCTTGTTCCAAATCCAGCACAAATGTCTAAGAAAACGTTTTCAAAAGTACACTTCTCCTAATCATTTTGAAACAAAATAAGATCCAGTTCCTATAAACGCGCTTTGTATATTTTTTTTTGCATGAAAAGTGACCAGTCTAGTCTATGTAAACAAAAAAAAAGTTTTTCTTACATACATATGTAATCTTCAGCTGACGAATATAATACTTTAAGGGTTAGTACATAAACAGATCGCGCTCAGAACTTTATGCAAACATTAACCCTCTGATGCCTACATCTTCATTGTACGCTTAATAGCAAAAGTCATTGGTATTGCCTCTAAATGTTGCTTAGTAAATCCACCTCCATCGATTCCATTACCAACAGCAGCACCACCGCCACTAGCACTACGACGGCGCCAATTTTCTGCAGCTTGATTAGAAAATGCAGTTTCATCGTTGCAACATTTTTCATTGCAATAACGACAGCGAGTATATCCACCGAAATCGTCATCAGCTATTGATGATGTACCCATATACTTGGATGATTTCTGATCGTAACGTAAATAAAGTGTCAGACACACAAATAACATAAATAGCAACGCCAATGTAGCACCACTAGCAATACTGGCCTTCTCCAACATAGGACGCGGACGTTTGGGTAAATAGGAGCCATCCAATTCCTTGTACTCACAGCGTGGACCCATAAAACCACTAGCGCATTCACAATTGTACATAATGGAGTCACCAATTTTCACTGAAAAACAAGTGGCATCATTTAAGCAATACCAGGCGTCATAGGTCGCTGGACATTTGTATGTAGGAAATGTAATGTTGGGACGTGGTGTAGTTGTGGTGGTTGTGCTAGTAGTGGTTGTTGTTGTGGTTGGTGACGATTTAGAAGAAGCTGCTATCGAAGATGATGTGGTAGATGGGCGTGGCTTTGGTACCGCCCGACTAGAACAGGCTTCTGCAAAGAAAGATGCAGACCCGAATGTCGAACAAACCAAGTAAATCAGAGCCAACATTAGCGTTATGGAAGGTATTTTCCTAAGTTTCGTAGAAACGGCAAGTAGAAGCGAGAACATTTTGTTTTATATTTAATACAATTTTATGGAATGAATTTGGTTGCTGAATACTGACTGCTGTTGATTTATGTTTTATGAGATTTTTTAATTGATTAGTTTTGCTTTGAGGTTACTTATTCTTCCAACTTTTGGTTTAAAGTTTAACAATTTTTGGTATTTTTACGTATATATATAAAGTAAAAGTCGGCTTAACGTAAATTTACATATTAATTTTGTTTGAGTGCAAATCTTAACATAATTATCATTAACTTAAACTTGAGAAAATTAAAATCACAATTTGTTTAAAAAACTATAAAAAAATAGTTGCAATAATAAAGTTTGTGTTTGAGACCTTTTTTACCTTTAGTGTTTAGATTATGAGAAATTCAGCAAATAATGAATTGAATCGTCCTTAAAGTTAAAATTTTTTATGAAAATTCGTATTCGAAAGCTTAAATGCTATTCTGTCAATATCAAGTGTACTTCAGTTGTTGGTTCAATGACTGTCGTAAGAGAATGTTGTCCTCAAGCCGCTAGATTTTACATCCGGTTTCCTACAAAAAAGCAAATCAATTAATAATATATCAACAAATTATAATAAAATTTTTCAGTTTCTCAAATATCCACTATATCAGACCAAAGGTAGTAGACCTATTTTGTAATGTATTATTTACATAAATAAAAGAAATAGTAAAGAAAAAATAATAATGTAGATGTACATAGCTTGTTCGATTTGATTTTTTACTGAAATTAAGCGTTAGTGACCTCCTATTTAATTAATTATATTTTAGAGCCAGCTGAGTTCACCTTTCTAGATTGTCATTTCTACGTAGTACTTTACAGTAAGTATAACACAGCAATATATTTTATTGATTTTTAGAACAGACTGAGTATATACTACTTATTCTAAGCTAAATATGTATTTTGTTTTTATTTTATTAAAAAATATGAATCCATAAGGAGCATAATAAATAAATATGAAGTACATTGTTGATTTTAACGAATCTGGATACTTTTTGAACTAACACCAAGTTTTTATGTAACTAATATTTAATTTCAGTTGTCCTCCGTTGATTATCCTAGCTCATCAAAGCTGGCTGTGATATGCGTTGAATATCCATATCACAACCACTTGATGAGGCTTAGATAAGCAACATTTTTAGTTCGGAAATTAATATTTTTTATTAGGGAAATCTACTTTGAAGACTTTTATAAAACATATTTTTAAATAACCATTGGTTTAAAGCTGTATTAATTGTTCAGCTAAGCTCATCAAAGCTGGCTGTGATATGCGGCAATGAACATTGAAACCAATAGCATTTCACAACCACTTTGTGAGGCTCAGACAAACAAATCTTCTGAAGTTTTTTTTCTTTATCTTGAGGTATAGGTAGCTTACTTTTCATTTTCATTTCAAGATTGTTGAATACAAGTGATGGGCAAACTTTGACCCCTTGGCTCCTTTTTGCTGTTTTCTGAGTTTTTAGATTCGCTCTTTAGGAATATTTTAGATTTTAAAAATAAGTTACTTAAATTTAAAGATTAATTTTAAAGAGAATTTGTAATTAAAAACATATTTCACAATTTCCGAAATTTTAATTTAACAAATACGTAACGAAAACACCACCGACGCGACAATAACAGCAACAATTTTTGATATGTGTTTTTTTTGTTGATGAATCCGTGAAGAAGCGTAGCGCTCCTCAAAGCTGGCTGTGATATGAACTTTCAATTAAACATTTCGCAGCCACTTTGAAGAATGACACAATTCTTAGATTTGATGCTGGGTTTTTTACTGTTCGCACTTCTTCGACACTTGCAAATTAAAAGTAAACAGAAAACAAGAGAAAATGGTAAAAACAAATTTAATAATAGCATAGGTATCTAGGTATATTTATTTATTTTTCATTTAATACTAAGATTATATTCGTACACAAAAAAACAAATTTCGTTTAAGTTCAACATGTACATAGATAATACAACGGTAATACAAAATACAAATTATTAAATATGCAAAAATATTATAGACGCCACCGTTTACTGATAATTTAGATTTCGAAAATTGTATTCCAAAGAATCGCAAGAAGTTAAATGCCAACAAAATTCAATGACCAGTAATTAGACGCGACAATAACTTAGACAAGTTGAAAACAACAACGTAAGAACGCATAAGAATTTCATCAATATAAAAACAACAAAAAAATTAATGCAAGCGCCACTGGGTAGTGTTGGTAAACATCATAGCTTTACAGAGCGTATAAGTGACATTTAATTTTACCACACAAATCAGATACAGCTTTCTGAACTGAATTGAGATGCAAATTGGAATCTACGTGCAAAATTTTAATTTTCAGGAATTTAGTAGCAAAAAAGTTAAGTATGTTGAAATTTAATATTTTTTCAAAAACACCTAAATCAATTTTTTGACAAATTTTCTGAAACATTCCTTCCAAAACACTTGCGAGTTGTATCTGAATAGAGTTCTTAAAACCAAAAAATTTTTTTTTAAATGCGGTTTTTCAAGTTACCCAATCAACCGTCGGAAAATAGTTTTGATAGTGGCAATACTAACTATAATGATAATTATAAAGTTGGATCATTGCTGTATTTAATATTTTTAAGAGGATTTTTGTTTTGTTTTGCATAATTATTACTTTTGATGAGATTATGTAATACTGAAGTTCGATTTTTTTCCTAGAGTATTCGTATTCAAAATTATTTTCTAGCTTGAATAGATAACGAAATAAAAATTCCTGAAATGACATAAAAATTCATTTAACAATATTGTTCAGAAACAACAAAATGCCCAAGTATAAATAAAATCTACGATTCAAAAGTTCTTTTCGACACATAACGCTCCAAGTGTTAAGCTTTCCAATACTGAAGTATCGTTCGGCAACACTATTAAATCGCATTTTGTCACCCTAGCAAGCTCATTGAACGCTCGTCTCCAGAAGTCTTTAATTTTTGTCATTTTACGATTACTGATAACTAAGTGTCAAAATATTGTTCAATTTTGAATTTAAAAAAAATTAATAATTTAAAATCTCATAGCGAATTAATTCGAGCGGAAATCAATAAATTAAGAAGTGACGCCATGGCGTCAAAAAAATTGTTTTTTTTTTCTTCCCAATCTTTATTTTAATACGTACTCATTGAAACAAAAACAATGAATTAAAATTCGTTTCTTATTAAAATGTCAAAATAATTTGTGTGCGAAGTTCATGAAATTGAAAATAAAAAAAAAACTTTTAAAAAAACAACAACAAAAAACCTTAAATGAATCTTGTTTAGTACAAGTTGAATAACCAAATAATTAAGTGATCTCGTGTGCGTAGGTCAAGATCAAGCATTTTGATTTTGAAATAGATAAGATGTACTTAGTTTTAATTTAATACTGAGCGCAGAATAAAATGCTTTTATTGTATTAAATAGGCAAACCAATGCTATATTTTATTTAAAAATAACATATGAAAAGCAAGTGCTAAAGTTAAATGGATAGTTATAGGCAAATAAACTATTCTTCGTTTGCGTTTTTCCCAAAACACGTTTTTTGAAAATAGCACGCAGCATAAAACCCGCCTTAAATTTTGTTAAATTTTTTTCAAATTTTAACTGTACAATTATAGCATTATCTGGACTGTAGAGCGAAGATTCGCGCACAAATTTATTCGAGCCGGTTACAACAAGTGTAATTAAAAAAATTTTTAGAAATGATGTTTGAAGTTGTTTTTTATCATTTCCTTTTTAAAGAAAAAAAAAACAAAACATCGATTCTGACCATTTTCGTTCACTTGTACCAAGGATGTCAATTCTATTAAAACATTTCTAAGTACACAGAAATTAAGTAATACGTCTTTTTTTTTAACGCCCATTGACAGAATCGGTAATTTTGATAAAATTTACCCATTTTATTACTTCAAAAACTAGACACGAGAAAATGAGCAAGCAAGAAAATGGGCACCAGAATTGAATTCAGCGTGAAAGACTTGTAGGAAATGATTAAAAATACATAAATACACATAAATTTAGTCATCTCAAAACTCAGACGTGTTAGAAAAATGGATTCACTGATGGCAAAAAACTTAATTTTCTGCATTTATGGGTTAAATATCTCAAAATACCTTCAGTCTTAGTATCACGTAAAGAATAACCTCTTAAAAGCTATGTATATGAACTTCCATGCAAAATGGGAAAAACGGGCTTGCAGTTTGAAAAATAAATTTGTTTCGATACGAAAGTGTGAGTTCATGTGATATTTCTCCACATATCGCAATAGCGATAGTATCCAAATTTAAAGAAAGAAAATTGTAAATGGAAATAAGATCCTGTTATTAAATAAATCCATCAATTTTGAGATTTTTGAATACAGAAGAAAACCGGATATGAACAATTTTTTACAACTGTACCCCAGTTATGAAGAATATTTGAATAAGCATACTAAATAAATGTTGCTAATTTTTTTACAGTCCATCATAATTTATTGCACAAATTGTAATGGTGATTCTGTTTTGAAACTCTTAGCAGTTGCTTAACTTCCGCAGATTGTGTGATAGTTTTTATTACTCATCACTTTACCAAATCAAATAACACCACAAACAGTCGACGTCAATAATAAAAAAATGTGTGATGTCAGGGTAAAACGGAAATTACGGACAACGCACTTTATTGACAAATTTAAACACCGACGGACGGGCAAGTCAAATGCAATAACAACGACAACAATTACAACGAAAATAAAAATACATTGTTGTAACGGAATTTCACTACTAAAAAAGTGACGACCGGCGACGACGCGCAATTTACAATAAAAAAAGGCGCAACGCCAACGATGCGATATTGCAACAAACAACGAGGTCGCTCGACATTGCGTCCGTCCGATAGTACTGAATTTAATGAATGAATGAATAAAAAAAAAAACGACAAAACGACGACCGACCGCCAAATGACGAACGGGTTAAGCCCAACAACCAAAGAGCATAAAAACAAAATTGTAACAAAGTTGAAGAAACTAAATTAGTTGAAAAAGAGAGTTGAGCAAGAGAGGAAACTGAATATGGGGAGCAGCCCCACAACACAAAATTAACATGACTCCAAAAATCTCTAAACAAACATTGATCAAAATGTATATATAATAAAACACATACATATGTATGTACATACGAAAAGGGTGATGAGTTAAGAAAACTCCAACAAATCTTATTTAACAAAAATGTTGTGAATTAAAAAACAAATACATATAACTCATGAAATTTACTACAACCACGGTATTGTACACCGTGTTGTTGATAATGGTGCTAATGATAATGATTATGATATTGTTAAGATGAAATGGGGAATTTTCAAGTTTGGCTGATAAAGTCCAAAGTTGACTTCGGTATGGTGAATAACACTCACACTGTCACATTTTGGAGACGCTACTTATACGCACACAAATTATTCCCAACATTCAGACACTACACTCAAACGAAAAATATTAAGATTTTCTAATTTTTTCTTTTTTTAAATAAGAAATCTCAGAAAGTAAACAAAATATAAGGCATAAACAAAAAAAAAATCTAAACTACATACCTACTAATTATTCGTATTAATGCAATACAAAAAAAATGTAAAAAAGACAAAAACAGTGGAAAATCTTACTACTCTAAAGTGTCGTCTTCGCGTCGATGTTGTTTAACGTAGAAGCTGAAGAAGTCAATACCGCCAACACGTTGGCCGCATTCCTCAAGTGTTGCTGCTCTGACTGTTGCGGCTAATGCTGCAGTGCTGTTGTTGCTGGTACTGCAAGGCAAAAAATGTTGTTTACGACTTTAAAAAGTTGTTTTTGTTGTTGTTTGTTATGCTTGTTATTATTATCGTCAAAAATAAGAGGCTTCTTTTTCCACTTTTGTTGTTGTTTTTGTGTTTACCGCTGCTATGCTTTGTTGTACCACCTTACATTATATAGCAATCAACATGCTTTTCCACCAGCTATCATCAGCGGTCGACGATCCACGCGAATGCTTGGAAAACTGTAAGAAAAGAAGAGAGAAAATGTAAAAAGGCATTTGCAGCACTTGTGCGTTTTAATATAAAAAAATAAAACAAATTTTTAGAAGAATAGTGATGTAGGAATTTCTCAATACCAAACAACATCAACATCAGATACATTTCTCTGGTGAAGAACAATAAATACATCTCAAACATTGAGGAATAATCCGGCGATATGTGGGTTCAAAATAGACTACTAATTAAAAAATAATTCACTGAAAACTAATGGTTTTCATTTCTTGGAATCTACATTACTATAACGTAGGAACAAACGGGGATACAAATGGGGAAAAACTATAAGAAAATGTCAAAGAAAATTAAAATTTTGAAGAAATATAATAAGAAAAAAAATTTTTAATTTTTTTGATTGTGATCATGGTTTTTTTGTTGTAGCGTTGCTAGGTATTTTTATGGTTTTCGAGCCAAAACAAAAATATGAGTTTCGGACAAATTCGGACATAATCTTACAGTAATATGTATATGAAAGAAAGGCCAATGTTAAAGTTCAATTTCATAAGAAACGTATTTATATATCTACTTATGCATGATTTTTCAACTTCAAGGTTTGAAAAAATAAAAAACCAATTCTTGTTTTTTGAAAATTTTTTTCCCTTACCACATTTGCTATATCGCTAGCTTAGAGTGCAAAGGCGCTAACTGCACTTTTTTACAAAATTGAGATTTTAATGCAGAACAAAAGAGAATTAAAAAATACATCGTTAAAAAAAAAAAAAAGGTTGGTTACTCTTTATTTCATATGGTTTCGTGTTGATGCGCAAAAGTGCCATGTACATAGCTGTCAAAAAGCGCGCGCTAAGTTCATTAAACACATGTGATTGTTGCTAAATTGGGCTGGTTGTGCGTTCGCGCTCCGTTAAAATTAATTTATTGCTGTTTCTAACATCAAATAAGAAAAATGTTCATATAATTTTTTATAGAAAAGGTGCTAAATGATACGCGCAAATCAAAAATAGCAACAGAAAGGGTGCTAAATGACAAAAAAAATTCTTCTAAATCAAAGATACTACTTTTTTTTAAAATTTTTTTTTACTGTATATGTATGTAACAACAATTCAAATAAAATTCCATTCAAAAAAATTTACAAAATATAATGTAAATTTCTTTATACAGTTTTTTGTCTCTCCTCAAAAAATTCAAAAAGTGCAGTTAGCGCCTTTGCACTCTAAGCTAGCGATATATTTTTTTTTTTCAGCTTTCGAATCCCTATCATTGGGAGTAAAGAGAATCAACAAGTTAGAAGATAAACGCGTTGTGACTGTAGAGTAGCTTCAGTTTGCCAACCTCACGTCTTCCCTTTTCGCTCTAGCAACCGATACCTTTTTTTAATTCTTAGAATTCTTGACAGCATTCCGATGCGCGCGCATTTTAATGCATGTTACGCACACCTTTATACATATATGCTGTATATACGTGTATCTGTACTGTGTGATTTAACTAAATTCTTATTATCAAAAAAATCAAATAGTATTGAGCATAAGAGAAAGCCGGTAAAATTTAAATAAAAAATCCACGCCGTTTTACCACTGGAATGCTGCTGATTTTGTTAGGCATTAATGATCATCCATTTGAGTTCTACCATTTTTGCCAAAGTTAAATTTTTTCAGGAGCAAGAAAGTCTTTTAAAATTACCGGCGAAGCCAAATTTAGAACATATCAAAAATGAAAAATTTTAAACATTCATATAATAAAATATAATCATTTGAACATAATTAGATCGAATATGTGGTAATAGCTGAAACATATGTCACCAATTACTATAATAAATTGTTCCATTAGTTGTCTTTATCATGTTTGTTTAAAAAAGCATTTACCGATTTGTGTAAGTTCACATGAATATCGGCTTCTGCTAATAACTATAAAATTCGATCAAATTATGTTCAATTCATTAATAATAATAATTAGTCGACAAAAAACTATTGACTATCAAACTTGAAATATGAGAGATTGAAATTTACAAAACTTATGCTAAAAATTACAAAATAATTCAAAGTTACTCATACGTCATGACTACCGAAATGATAATACAGTGAAATTCCCCATAACCGGGCACCCACCGTCGCAGTATTTTTGTCCGGTTATGGGAGATGTTCGCTTATGGGGAAGGAACAAAAAAATTTTTTTTGTTTTAACTTCGATTAGCCCAACTTCTAATGTTGGGTGTCAAGATGCGTCAAAATGCTACAAAATCATCTCTGCTAAAATGCTTCAAACGGGTAACTTGCTTCTATGCCTCATCATATGAAGTTGTGAGATCGGCAATATTCTCATCAACTTCGTCTTCAGAATTGCTTATCTCTGGAGTGGCGCTTTGATTTTCAAATTGTACTTTAGTATGTATTGTTATATTCAGTTAATAAACTTTGTCATAGCCAGCGAACCAGAATGTAAGAAAAAGTCGAGCTCTACTCAACATTTTTGACATAAATGTGTAGGTACATTAGCATTATTAGGGGAACCACCAAATTCGTTGCTTTCAAAACAAAAACGAATAAGAATTTGTAAACAAGAGAATTAGTACAAATTTAATATAATTCTGTCCGTTTAAAAGAGACATTTTGATCAAAATGATATAGAATATAGTGTCCGCGTCCGGTTATTGGAGCGTCCGGCTATCGGAATTAATTTTGTATGGAAAAGTTAATGAAAAGTGAATGACGACGAAATGTGTCCGACTATGGGAGCTATCCGGCTATGGGGGCTGTCCGTAATGGGAAATTTCACTGTACATACATAGTATGCACATATTGTATGTTTTAATTCCGATACTTCAGCTTTGATATCATTTTAGGTTAATAAACCTGAATAATTTTAGATTATTTTTTGTTGCTCTACAAAATTATGCTACATAGTACATATTGGCCGAGTTATTAGTTTTGAGGTACATCCTTTTCAAATATGTATGTGATTGCTTTTTAATACGTTTTTCAAGAGAATTAACAATATGTATACTTTCGAAACTTAAAATTTTACGAGTACCTTAAATAACTAGATTACCTTTTAAACTAATGTAAACACAAATTTTAAAATGAATTTATAAAAACAAAAGAACCCACCAAAGGGTTCATACTTATTATTCGCAAAGTACAAAAAGAAAGAAAACCAAGTTAACAATCGAAACAACGCGGCCTTAAAAAACGCAACCAAACGCGAGGCGCTATAAAGCGCAACTGCAACAAGAAATTCTTTGAGCAGCAAGAGAAAAACAATTCCAAGACGCGCGCTAAATTCCAATCCCCACAAACAACGCTAGGGGGAAAGAGGTACAGAAAGGAAGAGTAGACTGGATAATGGGGGGAATCGCAGGAAAAATGTGTTATTGACTTTAAATGCTGAAATGGCGATGTATGCGTAAGGGTAATCGAGATATATTGTGTTACTCATACAATAACACTTTGCCTTTTTAAGCTTGTTTTTTATTGATAAGAAAAAGCAAATAAAATTTGCCCGCCAAATTTTTAAGTCAACAATAACGACGACATCAACAACGCAAATCAGCAAAGGTCCTGCTGCTGTACTTAAACGAGGTAAACAACAGAACGAGAATCACAAAAAGAAAAAATAAAACAAATAAAAATAAAATCAAAACAAGACACTACTCGAGATTTCTGTGCGTTGCATGATCCACACCACAACACAACAAAAACAAAGCCAGGTTGTGATGGGGCTTTTGGTTGATCAAAACAATTCCTAAGCAACAACAAATTGTACTATGTGGTATGCAATTCCAACGTATTTCTACATCATGGCCAGCTTAACATGACTGCCTTAGCCAATAATATTATAGTACATATAATATGAAAATAGCAAACACTTTAGGTACAAGCGGATATAGGAAAGGAGGAATAAACAAAAGAGAAGACGAAAGACCATAGCACTGAGTTGAGTTAAATGAGATGTTTTGGAAAAAATGTTTTTAAAGTCAGTTAAAACGAGAATTTGAAAATAACTTGCAAAAGGTAGAACAAGCTTGATTTTTACACATGTAAGTTCGAAATCTATATGAAAAAATCAAGTATTTTTCACAGCTCCGTTGTTTTAAGGTTTTTTTTTGTAGACTTAACCAAAAATTGATAATGCCACGAAAAGAATGACTAAAGCTTGAGGACAATGACTTTTCTTATAAGTCGTACGTGGAAACACCAGCTTTAATCGATTGCAAAACCCTAAATTTAAGGTCAGAATTCAAAGCGTTCATGAAAGAATGCAAGGACTGAAAATCAGGTCAACCTTCAACTCGCCTGCATGTAGGATTGTTCCACCGCCATCCCCGTGCACTACAAAGCTGAACTTTTATGAAGTAATTCCTACATACTTGTGCCTTATTTTGATTTTTTTTTTGTGGTAGCGTAAAGTGCAGTATGTAGTCGAAAATTGTGTATGTCTGAGAGCCTTTGGCATCCCAAATGTTGGTTAAATTCGGAGAGGGAGGGGTTCTCACCTCAAATCCACTGACCGTCTGTGGCAGATCTTCTATTAACAACCTGTGACTAACCGATAATCTTCAGCTCAGTCTAGCGGTATATAGTGTGTTTCAATAAGAGCGCCGGAACTTCGAAATTGAATAAGAGTTGTAAGGTACACCTGAAGTCTATATTGCAAATTGAACATACTGATCGTTAATTGTTACTGGTTTATTGGCATAACACCATAAACTTAGCGTAGAAAAAATTTTAAGGGCATTCAATCGCACGATTCGTCGCAGGTATCAAATTAAATATAACCATCAATCATCTGATGTCAAAGCCAATACCAAGAGGCTTTTGAAAGTGCAAATCTTACATCAAGCATTTGGTCTAATATACGAGCACAGCAGGAAAGATTTAAGTTTTTAGAATTCTACTAGCTTTCTAAACTAAGAGGATCCTTATCATATGTCAGATTCGAGCAGAAAAGATACCGAACATTTAGATAGGAACAGTTACATATATAACTTTGTTTACAACCTGGAAATACCGTGCGCGTAAACAAAAAAGAAGAATGGTCACAAAAAAGGTTACCCTATACCTTTACAGCCATTAATTGTTTGAAAGTCACATAGGAAAGTAAGTCAAATCTATTTGTATTTCAGTTTTTTTGAGTTACTCTTTTACTCCAAGGGCAATTGGGAACATAAACCATCATTACGATTGATTGACTTCCAAGATTTTCTGTGCAAATTATACGACTAACAAGACATAATCTGTAAACAATTTCTTTTGAGGATATGTACATACATATGTACTTAGGTATGAGCTTTAGAAAGTTTTGAAACTGAAACATAATATTTTATAATAAATAGCATAACATTTTTTACTCAAATAAAGTAAGTTTCTCAACATAAAAAAGCAAAAAGCAGCATGTTTGCGTCAACGTTTTTGTCGACATATTCTTTATACCTATAAAATCTATAATATATGGGAAAAATTGGGTTCAGAAAAACAACGTCATTCACGCTAAGGCAGCTAGCACAAAAAGCAAATAAACAAAACATTAATAAATGAAAGACGTAAGAGAAAATCGTGAAATCAAGAATTACTAGAATACACTAGTAAAATGCGCAGATGAAAGAAACAACACACGAGACGGTTCTAACAGGGCGTTGAACTAAACAAAGTAGTTTTTTGTTCATTTCATTGTAAACCACATTTTTTCAAATACTATACTGCCGCCCTCAGAAGCGAAAAGAGCATATCTCGAAAAAAATGCGTTTCGAGATAATTGATGTTTTGTTTATGTCAATTTGTTCAAATACATGTAAAATTGAGATAGAGGAAATTCTCTTTGGAGATGTTTTATAAGTGTGAACTAAGATACTGGCATTTGGCGCAGTTCATAAATGCGTAATTTCTTAAGCTATCCGATGCCATAAGAATCACGAATATAAATTTTTTTGATATACGCCCTTTCCGCTTCTGAGGGCAGTATAGACATGTAGAAGGACAACAAAAACAAAACCAACAACGAAAACAATAATGAAACACAGACAAAAGTCAATGCGACATTAGAACACATAACAAATTAAATTACAAAGAAGCTCCCCCTCCCAATGGGGAGTTATAACAGACAGAGAGATTAAGTAAGAAGACAAAGAGACTAAATCAAGTATAGAGAGCGCTAAAAGAACCTTGAGAATTTTTTAGCAAGTAAGTTAGATATAGAAAACCACAAATGGAAATTGCGAGTATAGTTAATATGAACGAAAGCATTAAGCCCAGAGGTAGAAAATAAAATAATACCGATAATAATAAAAAACAAAAACTATAGAAGATGTATACATAGGATGCAAGTTAAAAGAAAAATCAATGTTTCGGTTGGGTCCTTCTCTCAAAGTCTAAACAATCACAAAGAGAAAATTCAGTAGAAACAATATATGACATTTTTATTTTTGGAAAAAGGAGCATCATAGAGGCAGAAAACATAACTGGTGAGAAGGAGATGCAGAAGACAGCAAAGGACATGTTTATAATGTTGTTTGCAAAAAAAAAAAAATCAAAAGCAGGCGGTGGCTGTTGGATGATAATTTTAATAGAATATAATATAATCATATTGAAAATATCGAAAAAGTAAAAATAACAGCCCGAAAGATAGCGTTGTATTTTTCTAAGTCATTTCCTACCGCTTAACTTTTTTTGGAAATTGATAGTTTAAGTATGGCTGATAGTCGAAATTAACGTCAGTCACCAGAATCGTGATGGGCCTGGTAGTGAGGCCGACAAAAAAAATATCGCAGTAACCCGGAATGTAGAAGTAGAAAAATATATTAAGACCAATGTTGTAGAGAAGATGAAAATATCAAATTAATGCATAAAAAATTTCCGTATGACAAGATGTGAGGTATTTTTCACACTTTTAAAATTGCAAATGACCATCTCCATTTTCGAACAAATACGGTTTTTATTGGAAGTTTTAAATTAAATTTACTCGTTTAAATCTGAAAACAGCATTTTTCGCCACAATGCCGAAGAACATCTTTACGTATTATGTAAGAATGTGAATATCTCTCTATGAATCTTACCGTATAAATCATTTGCTGATACAAAATATCATTCATTCTTCATTTTTCATAAATTGTTTTATATTTTTCATTCATTTTATACAATCTTGTCAAACTCAAATTAAATGCAACTGGGAAACTGGAACAACCGCTCTCAATAAGCAAAACAAGCTGATATTGGCACGTAAGGTAGCCCTAAAACTAAAGGAAACATTATTCAGCTGCTACCATGATAATTGTACCATGAATATAATTCAGTGATGGCATTTTCGGTACATTTGTACTTTTTTTCGGTACATTTGCGTCCTGAAAAATCGTCTTCATTATATTTGGCGCATTTTAAGCATAATTTCAGTACATTTTCGGCACATTTGGACAGTTTATAACAGTTTCTTTTTAATTATTGTGGAGATATTGAAATTTAATGGAAAATATATCTTATTTTTCTAAGGTTTTTTCAGTAATTTTTAGAAAATTTTCGTATATTTTAGTAAAATTGGGTGTTCAAGACATAAAAGTACATTCGGACTCTAAAAAGTACATTTGAACTCTCGATTCAGTACATTTTCACAAAACCCAAATGCCATCACTGATGTAACTACATATTAAATATGTTTTTGCGCGTTCTATGAAGAAGTCAGTGACAATCAGTCCCTCAACTATTAGTCGCAAGCATGCGCAAGAATAAATATTACTAACTAGTAGAAATTTTTAATGTTTACAACTGTTCAGATAAATGGATTGTCGACACACAGGCAGACAGACTGACAGATGTGAGTTACAGTGCAGCGCAGCTCTGCACGTTGAGCAGGCCGGAATTTAAAATTGAGCATGCGAGAATGAATACGAGTAGTGACTCTCTTTTTCTCTGTATGTGTATGTAATGCTCCGAATTCCATAAACAAAATAAAATAGTATACAAGGAACGAGGAATCAACGAAGCAAACATAGAGTACAGTAGACAACAAACTATGCGGAGAAGAGGAGAAACAAACTATAAACAGAGCAGACGTTATAATGAAAATGTAAAAAAAAAAAAAAAAATCAACAGAATAGTGTTCTCGTTTTACTTTGTTGGGAGATTACTTACTACTATTTTTAATCTTTACAATATCGACAGACGGCACGTTTTAAAGATTTCAGTTTTGAATAATGCCTTAACACTAAATAATTTTCCTCAATGTTTGAATTTCGGTTACCAACTGCTGGCGTGTTTTAAATTTGCGAAAGCTGAGCAGTGTAGGTGGCGATAAAATAAATTTTTAAATGTAATCGATCATTTTTTGAAGATTACCTATAGGCATTTACGAGATGCCGATTTAAAATTTTTATTTCACTTCACCTACAACAAAAAATATCGAAAATTTATCAAATTGATCTAACTATCGTAGTTTTATCCCAATAGACGAAAACTGGAAACCTTGTGCTTTTCTTATGTATGATCGCTCAAATTACTTATCTTTACGTTTTATTTGTTTAAATTAATTTTTTTAGGTTTACAATTTGAGAAAATTTCGATTCGATCACATTCATAGGCTTCAACTAATCGACGGTTTTCAAAACTAGTAAAAAATCGCAGCAAGTTCCATACAGTTCTTATTGCTTTTCATCACCTGTGATATTGCAATATTGCGTTTAAAGAAGTTTGGGTTAAATAACATAGAATACAGAACGAGACGCCAGTAATTTTGCAAAAAACAAGGTTGAGCACAAAACTTAAAAGCAAATAATTATGTGCATATGTATGTATGTGAAGCGTACATATAAAAAACAGGAAATGGAATTTACAAAAACAAAAGCGAAAATTATAAGACGAACATTTAAAGAAAAAAAACTAAACCAACACAACAATTTCACAGAATACATAAGCGAATAACACAACTTGTAAATGGATGTACAACGATGGAAGCGAAAAACATGCAGACTGGATCCCGGAGTTCAACGAAGAATGTGAGAAAAATGCGGCCAATGACGGTTATTGCAAAAACAAAAAAACGAGGTTTTGTTTTTATTTTTGCAGCTTTATTTTTAGTGGTTGTAATACTGGAAAATGCAACAAACATGAATAATGCTTTATGCAGTAATCTCACGATAACTACAACTAATAAAAACAAATATTTTAGATATGTGTCAGTAGCTTTTGATATATGAATGTACGTGTGTATATATACATAGTATATTTGTAAAAAAAACAGACCCATTAACAAAATAGTAGTACATATATATATACTATATACCATACATACAGTACATCACAAAAGTGAGCATACAGGCTTCATTAAAACACATTATTGTTTGTTCTGGCAAAAAAACTTAAATTTTATTTAAAAAAAATGTAGTTCAAAACGTAGACCTTTCATACACAATAATAAGTAACAAAACAAAAACTTAATTCAAAAATAAACTTTTTCTTATAGCAAAATAAAAAATATAAAAATTCCACAACACCACACAACCTCCTCCGTGCTTTATTGTTCAATTTATGTTCTTTGTTTCTAATTCCGTATTAGACTTTCTCCAAACTATTTATTTTCCATCGTGTATGTAAATAAATTCATTTTTGTTTCTTCCGACCACAACACCTTCCCAGAAACCTTCTGGTTTATTTTTATGTTTTCTTATTTACTGGCGAAATGTACGGTCGTTTTTGCGCACAGCTAAACTCGGGGTTTACATCCTCCAATAATTCCAATATCGGCTACAGGTAAGAAAACTAATTTTTAGTCAAACGGGCTAAAAATATTCTTTTTTAACATCATAGACACATCATCATCCGAAAACCCCACATAGTAACCTCTTCTATAGGTTCTAACCTTGTAATAGCTGTTCCAACATCACTGATACCAGGCCCGTACCTACCATAGTGACAGAGGTGATACTTCGGAGCAGTACCCTTCTTAACATACTTTTATCAAAAATATTAATGATATATTTAAGACTTAACGTTCAGTACAAGATCTGTGAAAATACCTACTACATACTTGAAAGTCCTTTCTCCCATCTATCTTTTCAAAAAATTCAATATGTAGTCCAAAAATTTTTACACATAATAAAAACCCGACTGCAACGACAGACATGCGCAAGAACAACAAACGATGAGCGCAAAACCAAGCGGCAGCGCGAAATTCAATTTCAACGACCTTTTTTATTCATCCAGTTTTTCTTTTTCTTTTTGTTTTCGTATTATCTTTTGATTAACCTTTTTTTATTAGAGCAGCAGACAATAACAATACCACTCACACAAATACTCTTGACATTTGTTGTTTTTCTTTGCGTCGTCTCTGCGGTAGTTTTCTCGGAAATGAGAAATGAATGAATTTTTTGTTGTACAAAAATTTTAAACTGAATTGAACTCGTTGCAATTAGAGCGAAAGAGAAAGTTGTTTATTTTTTTCTTTCTGTTTCTTTTTCGGGCGAGTCAGTCGCAACGCATAAAATGTAGCAAGTGTTTGCACAAACGAAGGCGACAAGTGAGAAAGATACGCGTTTTTATTTACACGCGTTGCCAATTCCGTTGCAATTATTGCAGCAAAATTTATGGAAATTTTATTGCAAACGTTATACATGGAATTGTTTCAGTTGCTGTTCTTTGACCTACATACATGTTTTTCTTTGTTGTGGAGATCTACACTTGATTTAATATGTACAAAAACAAAATGTAACACTAAAAAACAGCTGTGAAGATAAAAATCACCCAAATAAGTCAAGAGAAAAAAAAACGAAAAATTCCAATAAAACACAAACTGAAATTAAACACAGTACACATGCAAGTCTAGCTTTTCCGGTAATTTTTTACTATACTGTGAAAGTTTACTAATCAATCACAAGTCTGAAAATGTAATATTTAAGCTTTATTAACTTGGTAAAGTTAATAAAATATTATACAACTGCAATCAGTCGAGGGTGCGAAACTTCGTAATTTAAAATTGGAATTCAAAAAATATCTTTATTTACAAATTATAATAACATCATCTCTAATTGTTATTTCATTGAGCTAACTGTTCAATAACTTTTGTGTGTCAAACACCAAAAAAATTACATCTTACAAAATGTTTGACACACAAAAGTTAATGAACAGCTCAATAAAATAACAATTAGAAATTATTTTCTGTTCGCACAAAAAATACATCATATTTTGATGGAACGGCAGATTTTGACTCATGTGAAAAAAAAACTACTGTGGCAACCCTAACTTAAATCAACATTTTCCTTTTAGAATTCGTGGCAAAGAACGTAACTAACTAATGTACAAAATTCGATAATTTGTTAATGATCGGGTAAATGGTCTCAATCAATGGAAATGAAATTCGTGGAAGGACTAAGGATCGCAGTAAAAATAATAGCATACTTTTCTTCGTTTTATCAGAGAAATGCAAAAGTACGCTAATATTTTATCTACAAGCCAATCGCTATATTTAAGGAGTGGGCATGTAATTAATGCTAACAAAAAAAAGCAATTGGGCATCACACCTCCTCAAACACGAGTATCAGCAAGCCCATAATCCAACTGTGTTTAGCTCTTTACATGTCTGTATACTTAATCAACATGTGCACCATCATGAGCGAAATCATACGATTTGAAATCCACAAATATACACAAGCGATTTACAAATGGATGTTCTATGTGATAAAGCCTTGGCTCAGGTGACAAAGTATAGCTAGGAAAAAGTAATTCTATTATATTTATATGTATCTTTGAACTGATCTTAATAGGACCACACGGGCGTTTTAGCATAACTCTGGCGTTAGTAACACCAACGTGCGTTCCGACGGAGTTGGGGTTGGGCAATACTAACCTACATTAATAAAATTTTTGCTGTAATGCCATAATCAAAGATAATAAAACTAAACTGTTGGCAACGCTAACGACTGAAATTGCACTCTCGACAAGCACGAAGAACGAGTCAAAAAAAAAAAAAACAAAAATCGCTGTCGCTGCAGGCTCAACGCCGACAAAACAAAATAAAATAATCGAAGAGACAAAAATTAACGACACAGTGAAAAACAAAAAAATACGAGGGGAATAACATAACAACAAATACAACTGCTAGCAGACGGCTAAAAAAATAAGATTAAACGAAGAGTACCACAAAAATAGAGAAAAGCACGCACTGCAAAGAATTAAATAGCGGGGTGAAATGAGCGGAAATAAATACGAGGCAAACTGGTGTGGCGCATTTTTTTGCGTTGCCTTTTTTCTGCTTCTTCTTTAAGACTGGTTCATGCTTGGATTTTTAAGCCTAACACAAATGGAGCTACAGTACAGGAAATAAAGAAGACTAGGACGATAACTAACAGGACTAAATATAATAAATTGTACTTATTCCTTTGGATATATAAAATAATTAAATTTAAGGGAGTCCTATTATGGAAGTGATGAAGGATAACAAAATAAATTAAGCTTAATAACAAAATTATAAAAATGGACTTACTTTTGAACTGCTTTTTCCTACTTTGCTTCTGACTTTTTCAGCACAACTTTAAATCTTCAAAATTTTGCGTTTTTTCGTAATTTACTGCTGGCTTTTAATTTTAGGACTGCAACATAAATTGCGTAGCAGAATTTTTTTCCTCTTTCATTGAGTTTTCTTTTGTTTTCCGTTTTCCTCAATTATCACTATAATAAAAAGTATATTAAATTTACTTTATTAATTTTAACTTAAAAGTGCAATTCTTTTTATTTGATTAAATTAAAATAGTTTTTATTTAATTTTTTAACAATAAAAAACACCGGATATTCACAAAAAAAAAATTTCGCTACCAAAAAACGACATCGACCAACACGAGAGTACGTAAGACTCATCCACACAGGGGAGTTGTGGTCGTTGAAAACAACAACAAAAAACACATACACAGGCGACAAGGAGGAGACGAACACAGAAGCAGCAGCAGTAGTAGACCGTCCGTGTGCAGCTGTATCGAACGCACAAACCAAACGAAATTACAAGCAAACGAGTATATAAAATAGTCGTCGAATTTTGCCAGAGCACAGCCGACGACGACATCGCAACTGCGTCGGTGTTTGATGTGGAAAACGTTTCTGCAAAGCTGAGGTGAGATTACCATCAACCTGAAAATTGTGTCATTCTGTGCCATAGTCAAATGATACGAACTAAAACTGTGCCGTCTGTCTACAAACATCGACAGTATGTATGTAGATGAACTTGGTAAAAATAGAAAAACAAAGAAAGCTCACGAAACATTGTAAGCAGGATTTTCAAGTCGTACAGAAGCAATTCCTTGGATTCTCAAAAATTTTTTTTTTTACTTAAAGTGGAAAAAAAATTTATTTAATATTTTTGTCGACAATATTAAAATATTCATTGGTGTAAAAGGTTAATTTCACAAAAAATCATCCAATTCCCGGCGTATTCCGAAATTTATGAACTCGAACCAGGCCCCTGGCTTTGACATGAAATTCTATCAATTCCGGTAACTTGATAACTCTGATTGTAAGAGAAAACGGAATAGACCGAGTCTTATAGGAAGGTGGTCGTGTCGAATTTAAACCACTTGGTTTATGGATAGTCCCTTATTTCCCGATTACACACAGAAATTATTTTCGAAAATTCTCCGAAATAATTGCAAAAAGAGGAAAAGCGAAAGGAACGAGTACAGAATTTATCCATCAACCCGCCAAAACATGTAAAGCCAAAGGATGATATTAGCCAACGAACCCTTTCGATTTTCCCCCCTCCTTACCAATAAACTCGAAGGATTTCCGAAAATAATTTAGGTGTGTAAACGGGGAATTATGCTCCCCACGTTTGTTTTAATAACAATAAAGGCTGCTACGAAATTAAATCTTTTTTATATATACTCGGCGTTTACACAGGCAAATTCGGTGAAACAAATTCTTGTCTATTCTCTTTTGTGGTTTTTGTTTGGCATTTGCAACATACGTCAAATTTTATACCTCGTCTCTTTGGTTTTTCCCCTCTTGCCCACAAACAAGGAAACTTTTCGGCAAGAATTTGTGTGTGTAAACGCCGGGTTACTTCATATTGGCAACAAAGTTTCGGTATGCTTCCAACAAAGTTACTCCTGTGTGAGACTTTCACGTCATGTCCTGCCCTAACTTACATTAATTACAATACTAATTAGTTTGATTACTCACGCTGTGTTTGGCGCTGATTTAACATAAATGGTAATTGCAATGCGTCTCTTTTTAATTAGGGGAAGTCCATTAATTACGTGGTGTTTTTTTGAAAATTCAGACCCCCGCTCCCGTTGGTGAGATCTGGCGGGACCCCCTCCCCTCCTTCCCGTGAAATTTAAATTATAATTTTTAATGAAAATTCTATGCATTAAGAAGACAACGTGAGGTTTTCCTTGACCCCCTCCTCCCCCTTGGTGAGATTTTGCCGGACCCCCTTCTCCCTATTTTGACTCATGTAATTAATCGACGTCCCCTTATTTAAAAATGTTAAAACCCATTATTCAAATTTGTAAATATGTCCTGATGGTAAGACTGTTGATTGTAAGTGCGTAAAACCACGTGCAGAGTGGATGGTATAAGCGCTGGTTTTCACCAAGAAAATCTTTTCCAAAATTCTTTTTGATTGTTGGCAAGAGGGGAAAAACGATAGGGTCGAGGTACAGAAATTGTCGTTTGTTTGTTGCAAACGCAAAACAAAACACAGACAAGAATTTCTTTCGCACATTTTCCTAGTGTGAGCCAGCTACACTACGTTTTCTTCCAGTTTCAAACTAACCGAGCATTGTGTGTGGTTCTCTTTATATAGGATCAACTCTGCACATACCCTTAATGCTGTCTCAGTGATGATTGAAAGAGAAATCCGAAAAAAGCAGCAAGTGTAGAGTATGGCAAAAGAGACCATAAAAATGTGTACCTCTCATTGGTTGGGATGGGTTCGAGTCTGTTGTAGAATTTTTTTTATTCGGTACCTTGTTCATGCTTCCAATAGTTCATCAACAGTTTAAAAAGTGTTTCTTTTTAGCAAAACAAAAAAAAGTACTGATGAGGGGAAGCTATACTCCAAAAACTACGAAGTAATTTACGCCGAAAAGTGTGCTCACATATGTTTCATTTAAATCAGCTTGATATATGTATGTATGAACACATTTGAGATTTCAGGAATTTGTATGTAGTACATGTGTACGTATGTAATAATTTTTACACTTTAAGGGCAGTAATCACACCATCGACCCAGCGAATTTTATCGACCTAGGAAGTTTTTCAATTCAGTGGATTTTTCAAAAATTTACCTTATCTATATTTTGTGAATAGCTCGTCCACTTTAAGGGCTTAAAATCACTTATTGGTATCACAAATTGCCATTTGTTTCAGATTTGGCCTATTTCTTGCAAAGATATGCACATTCCACTAAATTACTATCTCAATTTTCAATGAACGTGTCATTGATTTATATAATTGATAATTTTATCATTTTAATCGAAAAAAAATTACATGAATTACGTGAATATGTGGTGAAATGCAAAGTATTTATGTTAATGAGAAGTGAAATCAAATAAAAATAGGATTAACAAATTATATTCAACCCAAACAAATTTTTTCAATCGAGTCAAACTAATAAGCAACCAATAAGCAACCATTTAATTAAGGGCATGGTAAGTAATAACTACCAAAATTTGTTGTTAGTTAGCAAATATTTTAAAAATTTATCAACCAAATACATACATTTGTTTAAGGGAAGCATACTCTTTTCTCAGTGCACATTCACAATCACAGTCTGAAGGAAATATAATGCATACGCTTTCTGAAAGTCGCTGATTATACCCTGATAGATCTCGAAGAGGCTTAACTACAATATATGGGGTTGTATAGTGGAATCCTGTTCCAAACTTGGGTTCCCACCGTTTTTTTTTTTGTGTAAATTTTCATTAATGAAGATGACTGAGTGTGCCAAGCGATAAAGCTGGAAGAGTCTAAATAGAAGAATATACCATATATTGTTGCCTTGTCGAATCCCGTCTTAAACATGAGTTTCCATCCTTTTCAGGACCAATTTTCGTAAATGGGTGACAACCCATGTTTGGGCATCGGGACGGGCTTTGGTAAGGTTCTCCTAGTTCGTTAATTTCACCAAAATGCATCACTGTCTTTCCTGCAAATCCTGTAATCTTATACACTCGATTTTTCTGCAGCGGGATCTCCGCCTATTTCTAATTCCATACAAACAAATGCTGCACTATTAAAACTGAAAAATCCG
Source organism: Meiosimyza platycephala (assembly GCA_963662105.1). Taxonomy (NCBI): domain Eukaryota; kingdom Metazoa; phylum Arthropoda; class Insecta; order Diptera; family Lauxaniidae; genus Meiosimyza; species Meiosimyza platycephala. The sequence goes on from OY759210.1 coordinate 97,494,170, forward strand.
GAAACTAAAACTAAAGTAGTGCATGTGCATATCAAATATAGAGTGTAAAATGTAATTAAAAGTAGTAAAAATAGAAAAACGAATGCACGCAGCACAAAAACAACAAAAAATGTAAGAAAATAGCAAAAGTTCGGAGCAACATTAAAACTCACAATGAGGGCGTCGTATTGCTTTGCTTAAGAGAAATAACACGGACACAGAAACGGATTTTCCAGGTCTCAGCAGTTTAAAGTGTTTCCTTATTATTAATGTGAAATATATTTACTGTATGAAAATTCCTCACTACCTCACCCCCAACACACCATGCTCACTTGACTTTTAACACAGACAATCTGTGAGTCATTGTAACCGAAAGACCTTACGTCTGTCCGTTCAATTATATATTTGTTTTCAGTTTTATCAATTAAAATTTTTATTTCATGCACAAAATGAGAACGAGACGAAAAGTGCAGCAAAAAATGACAAGAATGAATGAACTTCTTCATTCAAGTTGCAATACGTTGAAACGTTGCGTTGAAATGCGTTCATTGGACGACGAATTTGGTATGCGTGGCTATGTTTAAAAGATTAACGGAAGTTCCACTTTTGTATTATACGCGCTCGGCACGAAATGCATGGTCATGGTATGCGGCGGTAGTCTGGCATGCTTTTGTGGTCGTCGGTATTGCATACGCATACGGCACTCAGATTCGTTTTATAGAGCGTAATTTGAATTATTAAAATAAAAAGGTATCCTTAATTGGAAATTTAGTTGTTTTCTGAGAAACACAGCGGTGGCAATGTGAACCCATAAAAATCAAAGAATTATAAATTGCAAAAATTGTTAAAACGGGTCCATTTTATTGAATAACTTTAAGTAGAGTTGAGAGTCAGGAGTCTCCCTTAAATATATAGTCATTATATAAGTACCTATAGCTGTTCTATTTTGTGAAACTTAGTAACAACTGCAACGTTAGAATTCATTTAGTTTATAAATTCAGGCAAATTTGGAATAACTTTAATATAATTTTGGTATATTTCTTTTGATATTACAAATCAAGTCTTGAAAAAGCGATATTCTTACCACTTTAAGTCCTCTACTGGAATGTTAATCGTTAGACCTTCATGTTATAAGATATATGTATATCACAGCATTACAGTGCCAAAAGCGCGCTTAAATATTGTTCAATTACAGCCTGCGACAGATTTGCACCATTTTGCACAGCTAAAGTGTACGCGGTGTTACCATCTTCATTGGATACAGTCATATCCGGATCTCTAGCTAGCAATTCGTTACATGTATGCGGATGATTCCCCGCCGCAGCGTACATAAGCGCCGTGTTGCCTACAATATCCATGTGTGTTGAAGAGGCACCATGTTCAAGCAGCAGACGCACCACTTCATGATGACCGCCAGATGCCGCCAATAGTAAAGGAGTAACCATCTCTGGGGCCTCCGCGTTCACATTTGCGCCAGCATCTAAAAGTAATTCAGCCGTTGCTTGTTGACCATAATATGAAGCCCAATGCAAAGCAGTGAAACCGAGGGTATCTTTAGCGTCAATATTCGCTATATCATCTTTGTTCTCGTCGTCAAGGTCTCCTTCACGCTGACCCTGGCGCACAAGTTCTTGGCGCACTTGCTCGGCAGTCAGTTCACCTTGACCAGCACGTTCATGAAAAGATAGCGCAACTTCAGCAGGGCAAAAGGTAGCCTCGGTGTTTCCACGTTGTAAATTAGTCAATACAGTAGCGTGTGGACGATAGGGTAAGAAAGCGCTTTTACGTTTCGTACTTGAGCTTCCATCAAGTAAACTTGAAGAATTAAGAGATGTAGGTGTAGAGAGCGGTGTAGGAATTGAAGTAGTATTTGTTGTTGGTGAAGGACTAAAGTGGTGACTAGAGGACCATTTGGACCTATAAATTCAAAAAAAAAAAAAACTTAACTTCTTACCACAAGAAATCTGAGCAATAACTTTCACGGCATAAGCAGTTGTTCACAAATTACGTAGCACGATTTTCGAACTTTTTGACCCCATCCCCATGTCGCGAAATGCCGCCCGCAAGTAAACTCTGAACTTTCTGCATAATGCATTAGAAATTTTAGATATGTTAATAAAAATTAGACTTTTGTTCAAAACTCGTAAAGAATTTTAAGGCAAAGGAGAAATATCTTAACTGTATCTTTAAGTAATGTGTAATGATTTTCCATGAATAAACTGAATTTCGCCATAAACACTAAAAATTGCTCAAAAGTTGACCCCGCCATAGCTACTTCATAAATTCCTGAACCCCCTTCCCATAGTCACGTTACGTAATATGTGAACAACCCCTAAGTTATCTTTGGAGAATGCGAAAATGACTAGCGTAGAGGAAAACCAACAACAATCGCGCAATAAAAATTTTGAAAAAGTTAAATTTTCCATGATTTTATTCTGACTAATAAATTTTTTCACATGACAAATTTCTACCGATCGTACACAATAAACTTCAGTGTTTGTTCAAAAATGCCTAAGAGATAAATTTAGACACCCTATCTAGGAATTGTGCAACTATAAAATTTCTAAGTCACCCAACAGAAAGACTTCTCTCCAACTCAGGTGGCACCGCACAGAGGTGGCCCGTATCATTAGATTATATTTTTTCTTAGAGACCAAAACATGTACACCGTGAAGATTATGTTTCTTACACAAGTTGGTTTACCTTTTTTATGTTAGTTTTTCACTTGTACTTTCGAAAACTTATTTCAGAATGAATGTCATATAAAAACTAACAATGATTTTGAAAAAATATAAAAACTAAAAATACATTGTTAAGAGACACGCTTACACTGATATTTAAACCGTACAGATACAGATTTTTCTGTACAATTTAAATTTTTGGCTCGGTGAATAGATGCAAGCAAAGTGCATAGTTTTTTAGAAATTAACTAATTTTGATTTGATTAATTATGGTCGAATATTAAAATTGAAAAAAAAAATAAAAGTTAAGTATGTATTTCAAAAGCTAAAACTGTGTTAGTTCGGGAGGAAGCGTTGCATTTTTCATATTCATTTTCTCCCGCTTAATTTTTTGCAATTAATAGTTGAAGTATGGCTGATAATTGAAATAAGCGTCAGTCGCCAGAATTGTAGTGGACCTGGTTGTAAGAGGCCGACAAAAAAATTTTTCGCTCAATCAATTGGAAAGTAAGCCATAAATAGACTTCGAGTTTGTTTACGGGAACAAACTCCGTTCATTGGAGGTAAAAGTCTTTCATTGGTAGTAGTTAATTGGAGGAAAAATTATTTTTCAACAAGAAAAAAAGGACATACATTTTGTCCTCAAAAGCACATTATTTAATATTGATGACAAAAATCAAAAAAAATTTTGTATTTTAATAAATTTTTTGTCTTTTTCGAAGAACTGTGTGGCAACCAGTGTTGGCATGTCGTTCGACCTACGGTCGTAAACATCGTAAAACTACGAGTCTTTGTGACAAAATTGAGTTTATAACAAGGACGAATTCGAAGTTTAAACAGAAAAATTATTTCATTCATAAGTTTGTGTCTTACATTGAAACAGCACAACGACACTCTCTAAATTTTTATTAAAAACGTTTCAGTAGTTGTGAAAACTAGGTTTATCTGGAGATTGCGACGTTTGTGAATTTTGAGACAGTTTACGACGTGTGACCATCGCCACCGTATAGGAAAAATCATTATGTCTCGTTTTGTTTTTTCTCGCACTCGCATTCAACTGCTGAACACCAGGCAGGGGGGTAATACATTTCCTTCAATTTTCCATTAAAAATGAAAATGTCCATTACCATTATAATCAGTTAATGGTAATGGAAGTTTTTCAATTCAATTCAATTGAAAAATTTAATTTCATGGACATTTTCAATTACTGTTAAGCTTTAATGATAAATGAAAAATTTCCATTACCATTGAACTCAATTTAATGGAAATGGAGATAAAATGCATTAAATTACCCACTTGTCTGCTGAACACAATGGATGCGAGAAGTTAAATTTTAAAGATTTTTAATTAATATTGTATTAAATTATATTTCATACGATACCCATAGTTTGGATATTAATCAAGGAGTTCCCAATTTATATTGGTTTTTGCAAAAGCTGTATCCACAACTTCCGGCGGCTCTATTTCCGAAACTAGATCTGATCGACACTTTTTGATTACATATTAATTTTTAAAACTTTAAAGTTCATTGGGAGCTAAAATAAGCTTAAGCCATTTTTTTAGTATATGTACTTGATTTCTTCCTCAGCAGACAAAATGTGAATGAACGATGAAAGCAAGCATAAAGTCGTATGATTTGCCATCATATGCTTAACTTGAGGAAAAAACCCAAACTATTTTCATTTTCATCCGATCGTCCATACCACTTCGGTTGTTTTGTACAACTTGCCGTTGTATGACAAGTCGTAACATCTGAGGGCAGTGTAGTCGCAATACTTGCAAAATACTGATGAAATTGATTTATGTTAATGCTGCTAATTTGGTTTATTAGGTGTGTAAGCGTGATTTATTACAGGTAATATCCGTTTGTAAATCGCATGTGTGTTTTTGTGGATTTCAAGTCGCACGACCAAGCTCAATGATGATCTTGCAAATTTTGATTTAACGTCGCTAGACCTTACGGTTTTTTTGGCATAATTTTACTTTAGGGCCAATGCTCCAATTTTTTTTTTTTTTTAGAACCAACCAATTTTATTTCCTGCAAACAGCGAAAAATTACTGTGGCTAAAAGATGTTGGATATTTTATAGACTGATCCGCGGCGAAGCCGGTGTTGGATTTTTGGGAGTTTAAAATCCCTAAAAGCGGCCACGGGCCGCCCACTTACCCTACTTTTGATTCATAATTACAGTGGCTACCGAATACGGTGTTGGACATACTATAGGATTTTTTAGTATCGATATTTCGTAAACCAAAAGTGATATCGATTTTTTTTTATTTAACATTTTCGATTTATTTTGATGTGTTATCGAAAAAAAATTTTTGACTAAAAACTATTTTCCATGTCAACAAAAAAAAATTAATATTCGCAAATTCAGTATAAATAATATTGTAGCTAATAGACACTATGTTAGGTTGGCTGAACGGGCATTTACAATAAAAAAAATATTACCCACAAGTAGATGACTTGCTACGCCAATCACCATACGTGATTTTTTCTTAGTGGCAGCACTGAACATAAAATGAGCTTTTAATAGTCGCCGTAGCTGACCTCGGAAGCAGATAAGTGCAAATTACCACTTTATCGGTCGGTTTTAAGAATAGTTTCCCTAATTTAATTTTATTTATTTTTTTTCTTATTTGCACTTACCGGCTCTGATCGTCATCGGAATTTGTGTTTGGTGAATTTGCCGGCGAAGACATCTTTTTTCTGTTTGTTCCCTGTTTGCTCTTGTATTTGACGTTGCCCTACAACTTTTTACGTTCGCTGCTGCAGTCAACGTTCGTTCCTCTGCGTTCGCGTAAAAGTGAATGAACTGCATATGAAGGAAGAAAAATACCATAAAAGCAATTATTTATTCCTATTCACTTGGTTTTAGCCGCTATTTTCGTTGTGTAAACAAGAATAAAAAATGGCGACGGATGAAATCGAATTTTTGGTTGAACAAAAAAGGGCGGTCAAATTTGTTACACAATTTTTTTGATCTCTTAGCAAATTTTTTACATTTAACTTACTTGTTTATTTATTTCTTATTGTTACACAGTTTTTTGCGCTCAATTTTTCTCTATTTTCCAGTTTAAAATCCAAAATTTATTTTCACAGTAGCACACCTAACGCCTCGTGAATTTTTCTGTGTATGAGAAAAAACCGCATTGTCGATAAGTTGGGGAAAACAAATGTGGAAAATAAAAGCAAAGAGAGTTCGAAATTTCGCACTCGAAACAAAGAGCAATCGCTCTAAAAGTAATTGAGCAACTCTGTTAAATTTCATGTTAACCGTATCACAAGCATGTGCTGGTTTGAAGCTAAGCTAAATTGAGATATATTTCACAAAGAATATATAATCGTTTGACAATAATAAATAAATTAATACAGAGAAAAAACCTGGAGTCTCGTTGTATGATACAAAGAGTATAAATAATAATATTATTTATACTCTTTGGTATAGACTTCTTTGTACAAAACCCAAACGTTTTTAGCGACATCTAGAAGTGGAAGATTTCAGAAAGAACTCGTAATGTCTTTGCTAATGTAAAAGAAAATGTATTATAAAGAGTGAGCTTTGCTCTTTCGAAGTAACTGATTTCCAGTGATGCCAGTTCGCGGGGAGTTTAGTGTCTTGTCAGAATTCCTTGTTCACGGTGGTCTTTAACCAAGTTTCAGTAAAAATTCGGGTTACAGTAAAAGCTTGAATTGCGGATTATTATAATTTAGAGCCGATATTTTAAAAATAAAAGAAATCCTTAGAGCTTTATTTTATTTAACTCAATATTTACTGTTTTTTTTAATGATATTACATATCGCAAACATTCTACTTAAGAGGCACAACTCAAAATTTGTAATTTTCGAGTTTAAAAGATATAAGTTTTATTTTTGTTGTACTTTGTTGTCAAAAAGCAGTTATGTCTCTCATCGTTATGTTATGAAAATTAGGCTGCAATATGCAAAAGTATCCTATTTTTAGTTGTGCTGAAGAGTTCCAGCTGTTGTGATCGAGTGGTTTCAAACCATATTCTATTAGTACCTCTTCTAAATAATCTACGCTTTATTTCTTAAAAATTGTTCACGAGCTCCAGAACAATTTTTTGCGTTTACTGAAAATTTAATTTGTGCGAATGCATGGAATTTAAAAAATATTCAATTTTGCTTTATTTTTGTTTTAACCAAAATTATCACGTTCTGTTGTGAACGATTTTGACAATTCGCGAAGAAGAAAACAATAGAGAAAGAGGCACATCTTGGATCGCTCAAGCCATGTTAGTTGAATCATTTGGTGACACTTCTTCATGACGTGAAAATTTATGTTGCGAACGTTGGATGCGAAGGATAAAAAATATATTTTAACAAAATAGTGGATATTTAATATGTCGGTTCCAAGTGGAATTATATCACATTCACGTCAAGTATGTAGCCTATATAAACGTGCAGTTCGCAATTTGGAGGCATGGTACGATCGCAGGTAAGTTGTGGAGTATCAAAAAGTAAAAAGTTATATAATTTTTTTCGTGTTAATTTTGTAGACAAATTTTCCGTTATCGTGCAGTGTTACTGCGTCAACGTTTCGACCAGAATAGCTGCATCAGGGATATGGCAGTTGCATCACAACTACTGGCCGATGGGGAACGCGAGTTATTCGAGACGCAACATTTCCAACCAAAGAAATGTAAGTAAATTTTGTTTGATTTTGTCAATGGGGCACGGACCACTTAAAATTATAGATGCTCCTCCACAAATCAAGATAACTTCAAGAATATTTATTAATTGTATGTATTTGGGACGTACAATATCGTCCAGATTTTTCCTATACGTTTGTAGTGAGTACAAAATTGACACTACGTAAATTTATTGCAGAGAAATAGAACAAATTCTATTTTTTGGTGCGATTTGACACATAAGATAAATCGCACGTCCCAGTTCTGTTTTTAGCTTCAATGAGCGAAGCAATTTTTTTAAATCTATTTATCTTAGAAATAACCGATGTGTACATATCTCTGAAATTAAATAATATATCGGAACTTTTTATTTTCAGTTGCTCTTAGCTCGGGCGGTTGCGCTTTTGAACGTGAAGTAATTCCCCCCGATTGGGTTATGGATTACTGGCATCCCCTGGAAAAGGCTCAGTACCCGGAATACTTTGCCAAGCGCGAGCAGCGCAAAAAAGAATACGTTGTGTTGTGGGAAAAACAATATGGTAAACCAGATCCAAAGGATCTTCATCATTAAGCGAACTATGTTGAAAAAACAAGCGATAGAAACAATGAGCTGGAGGTCGCTATTAGAAAAATCAATTGAAAAAATTAAGTGGAATAATTTCTAAAATAAAATAAATTTATCTAAAATGATAATTACATATACATATGTTTACCTATGGAATACTATATTATTTGTTTCTATTTTTCGAAAATCAACTTAACTCTTTACTGCATAAATTATTTGTCAAAACTTATATATTACCAGAAAACTTGACCCTTTCTATAAATTTCATTTACTAATGAAAACTTACGTAAAGACTTAAACAACATAAGCAGAAGTTTTAGTGGTGCAACTTCGAAAATTCAATGAAAATTTTCACAACCCAATTCGAAAAAACAAAATCATGTATAAAATAGACAGTTCTGTGATACGAACAGATAGTTTGACGGTCGTACACGACCCCCATTTTTAATTTCTATCTCATCAGTTTACACTAGGCAACACCCGATACTTTCCGATATCAACTAATATCTTTTGAATCCACGAGATTCTGCCCGATATAACGATTTGTAACTTATTTTTAGCTTGTTTAAGTCGAAACTAACGCACTCTTAAGTGAGGGTTTCGAAAAAATAAACACGGGTTTACTATTCCCAATAACAATAATAACGAGACTGTGTGAGGAGAACAACATATATATCCACTAAAATGTTCCTTCTACTCTATAAGGGCATGAGCTCTGCGCACTTACTTCTTTCATCTGCAATGACTTGCTTTATCATGTGATTGTTCTTATTGTGGCGTATCCAGCGTTATAATTCAGCCAAATCGTCAATTTGGACAGTGAACGACATTTTTCGCTCTTCTAAAAAATTGTGCTCTTGCGCGGTAATTTACCTTTTCCCAATTAACATCACTTATTCCTTTGAATCAATAAACACAATTTTTAGCTTCTTTTATAAATAATTTTATTTTTTATTCAATTCGATTGTTACAAAATGCAAATTAGCTGTTATAAAGTAATTGATAATTTTTATTCGCAGAAAATTTTACTTTTTTTATTATTTTAACTTAAGAAAAATCAATGCGATTGCTACTGAATAAAAAAACTTATCTTTGAAAAAAATTACTAATTAACTTTTATGTAAAATTAGATACAATATTTAAAAATCAGTTAAATAAATTTGTGGATAATGCATATGCCAGTGTTGGGAGGAGTTACTGAGGGATAAATTTATACAAAAATCGAAAACATATAATGTTTATTCAACACCCAATTTTTAAACAGTCGAAAAAATTCTATTCTAGAAAATTAGAGTCGACCGTAACAAAAATATTATTTCAATTCGTTTAATTTCTCAGTCAAGGACTTGTTGAAATTTTAACTGTACAATAAAGTGCACGATTAAAATAAAATATATTATTTACGATTTTACTTTATAATTCTTTAGCAAAACTATCTTAAGCAATAAAAATTTCAAAATTGTCTTTTTTAATTAGGAGTAAACGTTTAGGTACAAACATATTCAAATACTTTTCAATTCCAATACCAGGGATAAGAATTTGGAACCGATATTTCAAATTTCATGGCAGCGAAATAGATTAATTAATTATTTCGATCAAAGTTTCGATAATTTTAGATTCCGTTAAAGCAAATTGAAATTTAGATTCAAGTTTTCCAGAGGAAGATTGCATTGAATTTTTTTTTCATCACCTTAAGGGATTAAATTATACCTTATTATTATTCCTTAGGATGGGTTTGAAAATAATTCAATTCCAATTTTGATTCCTAGAATTAATCTTTTCTCAAACAACCACTTCTGAATACAAAATACCTAGAATCGTGATTTTAAAGAAATTGCTTACGTAATGACTCCAAACCAGCTCGGGATGCAAGTAGTTTAAAATAAATAATAAACTCTTGTTGCAAAATTGGAAACACAATAAATACTCTGCTTTATAAAATTAAATTACATATAATAAAATAAACCAACATCCATTAAAAAAGAATGTGTGAGTACGAACTGCGATTTTATTTTACCATATCACTTACGGTAATGAGACACTAAGAGTACGTGCATAATAAGCACATGTCAAAGAAAACGAAACGAAAGATTTAAATGTTCAGAAAAATATTTTTAGACTGGACGTGGTTAAATCTTACAAACTTTGGATTTTGGTGATGTATTCAAATTTTTTAAAGTCAAAGTAGGATAAGTTTTTCAAGTGTAGACGAAATCGCTCTGAAAAAGCGAACCTAACTGTCAAATAAAATGGTCTATATGTAGATGAAAATCGCAAAAATTAAGTCTTTAAAGAAGTTATACATATCAGACCAAAGTTTATCAGTTATCCTAAGCACAAAATGAAGACTCAAAGAACTTGAGCAATCAACACAAACTGTCGGCCATTTTTCAATAAACTACGCGAAAGCATAATATGAAAGGGTTAAAACTATTTAATTTCAGTATCTATCGGCAAACTCATACGAAATATGGCCAACACTTTTTGAGCATTGTTTCATTTCAGATTTATCTGTTACTTAAATTGCACATTTTTAAGAATGAAATTGAAAATTAATTAATGAGTTTCAAGTAAAACAGTTTGGGACCAGTTTTTAAATTATCTGTAAATATGTTAAGGCTTAAACACTTGAAAAATTTAAGCTTTTTGGATAGTTTAAACCTCTATGTGATTCAATGGAAGAAAATAAGGTCTTTTGATCGAAGGAATTTTTCTATTATTGATCAATTCATTATAGATTGAGTGATTTGATACGATTCTAGTATAATTTTGGTTGAAAATTTTGGGCGAGTTTATAGAACATATTTAATATTTCATGCCAGAACTCAATCTTTAATTTTTCAAAGTTAGTTACCCACATAAAAGAAAAATTAGTTCGATAGTTTCTTCAGCATACATAGAGTATAGTGCATTTTTGTATATTGTACATGATTTTTCCCCCAACACTGCTAACAGCGGAACAGAAAAATTAAACAGTTCAGGAAAAATCGAAAAATAAATTAAACAAAGTTAACAACTTAAAATTTTTTTAACTGAGAGCTGCAAAACTAGCTATTCAAAACAAAACTTAAAACGAAAAATTGTTAGTGCCTCCAAAGGCCTACTTTTAAGATCTTTGCCCCAATCTTTCACCTTTTTTCCCTCGGACTGCTCTCCTAATTCATTTCAATTGGCTCCAGCCGTGCGCGCTTTTTACAACTATTTGCAGCTGCTCCGCCACCCGTAGCACCTCCCGCACCAGTACCACTCTCACCACCTGTATGATCACGTTTTCGTGGTAAAGTCTTTTTGTCCCATTGTTGTGTTAAATAACGCAGCAGTACGCAACGTTTATCCATTACAATGTGTTGCTCGGATGGGTAGTCTTCCGTCGGCAGATAAACTGATGGGCGCTTCTGTGAGGTACGAAGTCCCTGTTCGGTGTTAAATTGCGCAAAGTTCTGTGCGTTATGGCAGGGTAAACCTTTGAGGAATTCAGTGACAGACATTTTGATGTGTGAAGACGACGACGAAGCAAAACAAATTGGTCTATCTGGAATCGCGCTGTTGTTAGTAATAATTTTGTTGTTGTTTATTGTTACAAATTGCTGTTTCTTTTTCGTAACGTGTGTTCGTGTGTGCGCGTGTGGGCAAAGCTCCTTGTGGATATACTGAAGGTTGTAGGTACTCTACTCCCTTTCTTTTTGTGGTTTATGTATCTTTGTTAACCGCAACTTTGTATTTCCTTTGTCTCAATATTTTCAATTAGGTTGCAAAAATTTTATGAACTTTAAAAAGAAATCTTTGCAAGTGGACAAAAAGAAACTATTCGCCTTTTGACGTTTAATATATGGTTGTGTTGTTGTTGTTTTTACATTGCTCGGTATTGCAAATTTCCTACTTTTTTACATAAAACTTTGAATATTCTCTAGGCGATTTTTTTGACATTCTCTTTGAAGTCTCCATCTGCGATTACACTAACGCCATTCACACACACCGAATTTGAGCTCCGGCGTATGTTTTGGAGCAGTTTTTAGTGGTGTGAATGCCAAATACGTCGGAGTAGTAGTTCAGTATTTCTACGTCGATGTAGTGAGTTAATGCACAAGTTCGCTGTCGTGTGAAAGGGGGTTTGTGCATCGGCGTTCAATAAACTATTGTTCGTGACAAAAAAACGTATCTCCATTTTCATACCTGATAAGCAAATTTGGCAGCACAACTGAAAAACTGTCAAGTAATTTATAGGGCGGTTCACATGTTCCCTCATGCTGTACAACATGGATTGATAACCACAATATTTGATCATGTGAACTCCAGATACAACCGATTGACACAAATGTTCATCGTTTATGAGTTTTTTAGATAAAATCTGCAAACAGCGAGGACATAGTTATTGTCCGATTTCGTTGAAACTTCACGAAAAACTCGTCTTGATAAAACGTAGAAAAAATCTGCATTAGGTGTCAAGATATAGCCTTTTAGATTATTTAGTTGTATTTAAGGTACCACCCCATGTCAAACTACGCCATTTTTCGTGTGGCTCAAGTATCAGTGGACGATTGGTGTGGATTTTATACGTGCAAAAATCCGACGTTTTTTTTCTTGGCCTATATTATAGAATTGGTCTTAAAGATAGTTCTCCCAAAGCTTCAGCTTCCTAGATCAAACCTGTTTCTTATTACAATTCATAAGGAAAAAACGTATGGCTAAATTTTTCTACGTTTTAGTAAAAACGTTTTTTCGATATGAATTGTAATTGGAAACAAAGAGTAAAGCTTTGGTATTTTTACAAAACTACATCGGAAGTTTGAAAAATTGTAATTAAACATTAAAAATCGCATTAAAATATCTTCACTGGATTAAGAAATAATGAATTTTAGTCGGGGAGAACGGTAGCCAGCTCATAAGATACAAAAGGGGTTTGCGATGGAACTATACGTAGTTATATTTCTTTTTGGAACTAGGTTAGGACTATTTTAGCGCTGATCCAATTAACTACAAGCTTGCATAAGAGACTTTATTATTTAATTTAAAAATAAATTATTTTACTTCTGAGAACAATGAATATATATAAAAATGTGATATTTTGCTATATTCGACTACACTTAAATGCCGAATTAAGTTGTTGCAAACAAATATAACAAATTTTTGGCAAATTGCACGATTTCGGTGCCGCCTAGTTTAGAAGTACCGTAAACACGATCGACAAACGTAATTGGAACCTCAGCAATACTGAAGCCATGCTGTCGTGCACGAACAAGCATTTCCATTTGGAATACATAGCCTTTAGAAACGCAACTGGCAATACATTTTTCAAGTACATGCTTTTTGTACAGGCGGAATGAACCGGTCAAATCTGAAGCATTTGGACGTAGAAGTGTTTGTGACAGAAAGTTGGCGCCGCGTGAAATCAACTTACGCTTGAAATCCCAACCAAAAACACCACCATCACCACAATAGCGTGTGCCAGAAATAATATCGTAATCCTCAGTCGCTTGCAGCTCAATGAATTGGGGAATGAATTTTGGCTAAAAATTTAATATTTAACATATCATAAAATTGTTCTAGATTTAAATTAAATTTGTATTTACAACTTACATGATGACTAAGGTCTGCATCCATAATTATTATGAAGTCTCCGGTTGCATGCTTAATTCCATGTATGTAAGCCGTACCTAGACCAAGTTTGGAGCCACGGGGACGTAGTACAATCTTATCATCGCCATAGATTTTCTGCAAATCTTTGGCAGCATCTAACGTACCATCCGGACTGCCGTCATCAATAACAATCACTTCATAATTATATTCACTGTAAATATAAGATAAGACTTTAATTTCTCATGCAGCAACGCTCCCGCTCACTAGTACTCACCTCTCGTTCATGAATTTCACAATTAACCAAATGATTATTGGTAAATTTTCCTTTTCATTGTAAGTGGGTAACAAAATACTGTATTTATGTTGATGTCCTGGCATTTTTTGGGTGTTTTCTATATTTTAAAAATCAATTTCGCTAAAATGGTTATAAAAAGTTAGCAAAAAGTTGACGTGTTTTGACCAAAGAGTATCCAAAGAGATGAAGCTCTATTCTGCCCAAAAATTCTGCTCACACGTATTGATTGTCAGACAATGCGTGTGACTTGTTCAAAACAATGCTGCCGTATGTTGGGAAATAAATTTTGTGGAATTTTCTTTTCATTTGGGGTATTATTAGGCGATTTGAAGAAACACTTGGGGAATTTATATATTTATGTAATGCTGTTAAATAATTGAAAAGTTTCATATTTTTTTATTATCATAATACAAAAAATGTTTCAAAGTTCCTATTTACTTCATACCTAAACTACTGTTTTTTCAAAACGATGTAACTTTAATAATAATATCAACAAAAATTTCGTTTTTATAGCAGTACGTAACAAGTTTTTGTTTAACAGCCATTAATTTAATTCAGAAATGAGATTGATTCATTTAATTTAACTCTATCAACTTTTATTTTTAATTATTTTTCCAAAAAACTGTCATTATGTTTTTTAATTTTATAAGTATTTAATCATCAATAAGACTATTTATTTATTAAATAAAATTTGTCTGCTTAAAAAATTGTAATAGTGTTAGAATAGAAATCTGATCGAGTTTTAGATTTAAAAAGAACAGAAAACGGGTGCGATTATTCGTGTTTCGGCTTAATTCAAAGATTAAGTTAAAATTTTTCGGATTAAGTTTTTACCTAATACCTATTACAAAAAAAGGTACATCAAGTAACGTTAATGCATTCCTCTAATTAATAATTCCTCTTATTATGTTTAGTTTGTTTATGATAAATAAACTTGTTTTCGAGCGATTTAAATTTGGGGTTATGGAATATATTTATATGCAAAGATAAGTTAACTTGTTGAAAGCCGTCATAAGAACTAGCTTTTCGGGAAAACTTTGCTGATTTGCGACAATTTCCGGCATATCGTTTCGGTTTTTGTCCGTAGTGGCAACATCTTCACGTCGTGGTGAAAAAAAAAATTTATTGAAAATAATCCCAAAATATGAAAATTTTAAAGTCCAATTGCAATGCTTTTTGAAACTTGCCGAACAAGATATATAATTTTTTGAACCTTAAAAATCATTATTAATTTTTGGGTGGGCATAATAATCTTCTTTTTATTCCGTTTTCCTTATAAAAAAACTAAGAAAAAGAAGAAGAACGCTAAAAAAATATAAAGCAAATGTGAGGTTGTGTTTCAATTAGTCCCATGGCAGTATGAGGTTACGTTTCAATCAGTCCCATATGTGTTAGTGAAAATAGCTGATTTTTGCAACCGTGGAAAAGGTGAAATTTTTATTTATTTTTCAGTATGGTGAACAAACCAACAGCTGACTTTGAGGTCCTACTAAAAATGACATTTCAATATAAAATCAGAAGATGAGTGGTGAATTATTATATGACATTTGTCAGATGAGCAGGTTACCATATGCTAAGTTTTTTAACTGAAAAGAACCAGGTAGTGATTTTTGCTTATTTAAAGGACAATAAACCCTCAAACTATATTATTTATCACTTTATTTTAATAATTTTTACAATAAGTCTAAATTTCATTGATTTTTTCGACTATATAATAAAAATATTTTTCAAATGTTCCTAATTTGGACAAAAATGCCCTAAGTGGTAAAGTTAAAAATTTTATTAGTCACCACGAGTGGGTGAGTTTTTAAAAGCAGCGCCGCAACTGAATTTTTTTGCGTTAGTAGTAGAATTCGGTCGAGAGCTTCGCCTCTTTTGATACTCTTTGGTTTTGACAATTCGCTGATAATGAAAAACAAGCAAAGGCAGCGACAGAGTGTTGCATTAAACAGGGCTGCTCTACATTGTAAAGAATTCCAATCACTCCCCACGCGGATATGTTATCTCAACTAATACTCAAAATATAATTTTAGTAAACTATCTCTCAGATTTCCGTTTAAAGTTAAAATTACAATAACCCGTCAGCATGGGTAAAGGTAAAATTATCTTGCCAAACCCAAATAAAGCAACCGTGAAAAGTTATGCCGTGTCAGGAATAAACAAAACAAAAGCAGAAAAAAACTGTGTTCCAACGCGCGTTGAAAAAACGCCCGTGTGAACCTATGGATATGGGAATAGAGGGATTCGGACCACTAACAATAACTGAACAGTGGGAATAACTTAATTCCTTAGCATATTGCTCCAGAATTTACATTAAAATTATTTAACAAAAACAAGACATTAAAAAGAAATAAACATAATATAACAAAAAGTATCAATTTTACGCGATAGCAACATAAAAAGTTATATATTTCTAGTCTCTAGACCTTTAGTAACATTAAAGTCTTCTGAAATAACTTTCAACGAATGAGGAAGGAAAAAAATAACAAATATCAAAAACTGTAATTGTTGAAAGTTCGGTGCAAAGTTCGTAAAAATGTACGAACGATGGTTTGGTCAATTTATAAATTGTCTATAATTTAATTTGTTAATGCATCAGAAAACTCACAATTTCTACTTGCACCGCATACAACAACAGCCTCTTTCGCACGCAAGACAAACTGCGCAATTTACTCACACCATTTGGTGAGGCATCTCTTTCCCACACTTAAGAATGTTCAGAGGAAGAAGGGCAACGTCTATTTTGCCATTGGACTGCCAAAAAGAAAAATTTATTTTCAACACGAAAATTTCATTAAAATCAAAAAACGATTATTATGAAAAACTAATAGAAATATAAAATACTTCATATAAAAAGTGGTGTGAATAAAACTTTACATAAAGAAGTGTAAAAATTAGAATAGTGCATTGCGTGAAAGTGGTGATAAAAGAGTTTTGCGTGTTGATTTTTCCTAAATATAAGAACCCAAAGTGGTATACAGTGGTGGCAAACATAAAGTAACTGAGACAAAAACTGCAGAAGTAAAACTGATAATATAAAATCTTATGGATAAATCATTTAAATTAAAAAGGAATAACTAATTGAATATATTAAATACACATTGACGAATGTCTTGAAAACATCATTGAATTGTGCGAGAACGAGTGCACCATATTGACGAAATATAGTTTTGTTTTTGTTTTGATTTTGTTTTTGGCTTAATACACACGTATTAGTTGTCAAACTTCTTGGAGAGGTATGAGTTGGTGTGCTGGGGAAGTGTTGAACTTGTGTAAACAATCAGTAAATTATGGAGTAGAAATTCTATGCTGTATATGCTGAGGTAAGCGAGGCGATTTGCATTACTCAATTTTTAATATTGCATTTTTATATGAATGTAATGATGTTCACAACAATAGCAAAAACAAAAGTTGCTTTGTAATTTTTATTATAGTTACCCTATTACCTCAATTGGCTAAAAAGTTATCGAACCTGTTACCAAAATTATTGAGTAAAAAACAAACCGGAACTAATTATGCAATATCTGATGGCTATATTTCTGTAAATCGCAGTTTCCGTCACCCAACCCATGTAAAAAAATTAATTTAAAAAAAAACCAAATTCGAGTGTATAAGATTACAAGATAGGATTTACGGGAATGATAGTAATGCATTTTGGTGAAACTAACCAACAAAGCTGCCTTGCCAAAGCCTGTCCCGATGCCCGAAAATACCCGAATTTCAGCCAATTTTGTTGCTTCAATTTAAACTACTTAGTATATTACAGCTCTAAATGTATGACAAATGATAGAATTCGAAGAGGCCCAAATATAATATATGAGCAACCTGTGAAAACCCATGTTTGGGACAGGTTTTTGGAACAATATTCATGAAGATAGCTTGAAATTTAATGATAGAGATCGAAGAGCCTAAACAGAATATATAGGGTTGCTTTTACGAATCATGTCCTAACCATGAGTTGCCACCCGTTTTTGGGGTCAATTTTTCTTAAATGAGTGGCAACCCAACACAAAAAATTATATTTTTGTTTGGTCAGGTTTCGTAAGTGCTCGTATGTGCATACATATTTTTTACTAGAAAACATAAAAATTATTTGTTACTAGATTTTGGGGTGAAATAAATGTTTTTTTTTGATGGATTTGGGCTTTGTAGTAAAAATGTACTGTTGCCACACAGTTTTTAGGTAACTAATTTTTTTTCACGATTCCACGAACTTTTCGTTAGCGAACTTTTTCGAGTTCAAGACCACCGTGACGAGCAAAAAGCTTTTGTTTATAAAGTTACCTTTAAATAAGTTTTCAATAACTTTGTTAAAAAAAAGTACGTCGCACATTTTTTTGGTCACATAGAACCGTTTTTTCATCATTTCGATAAAAATCAGGAGGGCTTTTTTTTTTGCAAATTACAGGTAGGTTGACCCAAATCGTTAAAATATTAAATTAGGATACCAAATTATAACTTATGCGTTAAACAGAATTCCGGCGGTCGACGTAAATATCGCCAGCGTAATTTACGTTGAATGGTAAAACCGTCGACAAATCCGTTCGAATAAACAGAATTGCGATGTACGACGGTTGTGAGAGAATCGTATTGGAAAAGAGAGTGACAAAAACAAAATTTGTGAACAATAAATTTTGCTGAGAAAATCGTATGGGTTAAGAGAGTGACAAGTCTGCCGCGACATTTACGTCGTACGCCGGAATTCTGTTCAATTTCATCCAATCAAGTGTGTTGCAATTTTGACAGCGTATCACTGCTGGCGGTATTTACGTCAACCGCCGGTATTCTGTTTAATGCATTAAGCCAAGATTTTTGTTATTATAAAAATAGGTAATCAAATGAATCGTTTGGACATATGTACTATAAAGAAGAGTGCCTCGGGCCATGCGAGAGGATTGTAAAACTAGAATCAACCACGAATATTTGTTGTTGGAAAAGAGCTTTTAAAAAAAGCACTACGCCTTAAGCTTCAGTAATAAAATGATGAAAACTTAAAAAACAAAAATCAAACCAACAAAAAACCCAGGCGGAAACCACAAGAGTAATCCAAGTTACGAGCACAAACGGCAAAAAATATTTTAATCAATTATTAAATTGATTATTAATATTTTATAACCATTAAATCATAAAGTATCCTAAAAAAGTACTCCTATTGAGTCACTAGGGATTTTTTATTAGCTCAGATCATGCTAGGAGTAATATAAAAACATAAACGTGTTTCGTAAAGTTAAAGCTAAAAATAGAAAAACGACTAAGTACTTATTAAAGGATAGGTCCGCCACATTGACTATGTTCAAAGGAGTGCAAAATAAATGGTGATAGGAGTAATAGGAATCAGATTGTTCCCAGATTATTTCAGGGATCATCCCCTTTCATATTGGGAAGCTAACGTATTGCTGTAGTAAATGCCATCAAAACGCATTGATGATCTGTTGTCCATAATAAAGTCGTTTCTTTAAGTTGGTTGGTTAGCATAATCAACTAAATAATCGAACTAATGACTCATTTAGAGTATTATAGAATGAAAATTCTACGACGCTTCCGCACAGTTTGCTCGGGCCCAGCAGTATTAATCCGACGCTGGCTGTCATTGAATTGATGTTTTTGTTACTCCCAAATTTGGACGATGACATGACATTATTAAAAAAAAGAAACACTATTCGAATCGAGAACAAAGCATTTCGTGCTGTTTTAAAGAGTTTTGCGTGCACCAATGATAGGCCTTCTTTAAAAAAGGAAAGCTAAACAATTTCGTGTAATTGTAAAATAACTTAAAATATTTCTCAAATTAGTGATTTTTGCCCACAGCTAAGAAAACTTGTTTAATCAAGTAGTTTGAGCGCATATATTTTTTGATTTCTGGGTATAACCAACAGTTGTTTTTTGTGTGCTTGTGTAATTAAAAAAAATAAATGTTATAAAACAATCGTTCAGCAAAAATTATGACAACTACTTAAATATCAAAAGTGAAAAATGAGTTAAATTGACGACACGTTTTTCGCTGAAACTTTTTATACAATTTGTATCCATATCTGCTTGCTATTATTTTGCAAGAATTCTTAAGAATTTATTTTTTACATTTTAATTTGATGCATTGAAATAAAACTCGTCGATGTCGTGGTTATTATTTCGTAAACATTTAACGGTAGCCTACGTGACAGAGCTTACAGCAAAGGTTGTAAAGAAAAAGCACGTGTGCTCAAATGTTGCATTTATGTATCATACATACAGATATACAATACGATAAAATTTAAAAGTCTTTTGGATGTAATAAAAAATATCCATTAAATACAAAAAAACTGCGTTTGTATAATTTTGTAAAAGAGAAAATGTGCGTTGAAATAAAAAAATATAAAAATTAAGATTTTCAAATTCTTTTGATATTTGTGCTTGGCGCCATCCCTGTTAACACCTAAAATTATAATGATAAGCGTACAAAATAAACCTGACATTGACCGCCTCATAAATGTAAGTTGTGGTTAATATATTGCTGTATTTTTGTTCCAAAAATATACATTCATTCACTTGATGTCACTGCCGTTGCTGTAATTGTTTCTGACGCGTCTAAGATGACATTGACTCGGCTTAGTGCGGAATATTTTTTTTAATATGCTAGCGCAATTGTTTTGGTTTTGGCAGCAATAAGCAATTAGTTGCCTTAAAATTGTGCGCTTTCGCGAAGTAACTTATTTTATCTATTCTACTCTAGCGGCGATCTTGTGGCGTTCTTCACTGAGATATGAAACCAAAGCAGTCCTTATATCGGTGATATTAAGATTTTTGCTCTTCCACACGTGGCTTTTGGCCTGCCACGTTCTCTGCAACCTTGTGTATTCCACTCGAGGACTTGGCGAGAGATTTCGTCGGATGGCTTTCGAAGCGTGTGTCCAATCCAGCTCCATTTGCGTAGCTTGATTTCATTTGCTACAGACATCTGGTTGCATTTTTGGTGTAAATCAGCGTTTGAGATGGGATTAGGCCACCAGATTTTTAGGATGCGTCGCAAGCATTTGTTGACAAATACTTGTTCATTGTTCGTCAGTTGTTCGTTGATATGCCATGCCTCGCATCCATATAGCAAAACTGATTTCATATTGGAGTCAAAAATGCGGATTAAATAAGCGAAGAGTTCCAAATTTTGGACAAAATATCTTCTCTCGCCCCTCCGTCCGTAGAAATGATGCTTCACAAGTACTTAAAGCTGTCGGCATTTTCGATGTCATTGTTGCCAACTTAAAATGTGATGTCATTTTTGGATTTTATGCTTTTCGTTTTGGATGTATTATCTTTTAAGCCGGCCTTTTCAGACTCCAAAACCAAATCGTTTAATTTATTATTTAAAAGGCAGATATGATCTGCGTAATCGAGGTCCTCTAATTGTTCGTTAAAGTTCCAACAAATTCCTCTTTCGGCATCCAGGGCTTTATCTAGGATGTTATCAAGAACGATATGGAAGTGAATTGGAGAGAACAAACAGCCCTGCCGGACGCCTGAATTCGAAATTAATGACATCATATAGACAGAAGTATTTCGAGAAACCTCATAGATTGGAACCTTTTCGTTGACTCTTCGCTGTCACAGTGAGATAGTCGACAAAGTATGAAAACTCGTGTTAAGCTGTAGAGGATTGAAATTGAATGCCATATACCACATAAGATGGTGGAATGTCGCGTTTGGGATTCAATGAGTTCGGCTATATAAAAAAATGTCGAACTCTACTTGATATAATTTTGGTAAAGAATATGGCAAAAAACGAACGCTAGAGATAAAACCCTACTTTGCTAAAAAATATGCAACCTCTGTGCAATAGCTGGTTCATCGAAGACAGAAGCTTATTATATATATAAACATCAGTGTAAGGCATATGTTTCGACTACTAATATCTCTAAAACTAATTTTTCTGATTTGTTACGAGGTTGACAAAAACTTCAATTATTTTGAATCAGAAAAAAATTGATAGGGGCACATTTCACATATAAAATGAGCATTGTCCACACTGTACTATACATTTCTTTTTTAGTTCTTAACGTAAAGCTCTTCTCCGGGAAATAGTGTTGCATTTTTCATAGTCATTTTCTCCCGCTTAATTTTTTTTTGCGATTAATAGTTTAAGTATGGCTGATAATTGAAATAAGCATCAGTCGCCAGAATCGTAGTGAGCCTGGTTGTGAGAGGCCGACGATAAAAGTTTCACTCCATAACTCCATAACTAATCAAACGAAATACTAAAAGCACTTGCATTTTGTATTTCTTTTCGCCCATTACAAAATACACAAAATATCAATTTGATAAAAAGCTCCTTAATTACTTCTTATATTTTATGTTACTTGTTGCACTGTGCATTATCCGCAAAGTTGATCGTTTTTGTTGTTTCAAGTTGTCTACACCTTAAACTTCCATATATTTTCGCTGCTGCGGACAGCTGACGCAATTTGCACAGCCTCCATACAGAGCAGCGACATCGGAGTACATAGTTTTTTTTCAATGTCCACTAATTCGAATCTACCGAATGCATATTCGTATACCGAAAATCTACGAAATTCGAATATTGCCGAAATTTATGTTGTTGTTGTGTTGTCGTTGTTGTCGACGTCGTGTTAAGGACCTCGGGCAAGGTCAATGCTCAACGATTTTCGCGGGTGCGACTCACTCGAAAAGTTTCGATTTTTCCTACCGAAACACACGTCAGAGCGCGTGTTTCTCGATGCTGCTGCGTGCGCGAACACAAAGTGGGTGGTGTGGCGGCTGAAAATACATAGCTATGGTGAGTAGAAGAAAGATTTTGTGGTCGTTGTGCTTTTTCATAACAATTTTGATATTGTACTTTTTTTTCCTCCCCATTATTGAATCAGCTGCGAAGTTATTTGATAAGGATAGGTTGTCCAAAAAAGGAATACGCATGGCGCCGTCATTTTTGAAGGCAGTAGTGTGTTCGTACAGATGATGGGACAAAATGTGGTTGTGTTGGGCTTGGTTTTTATTTTTATTTTTCTATTCTCTTTGGTGAGCAACCGTGATGATGCTGTGTTGTGTAAGTTTTTTTACAGACAGGGGGATTTTCCAGTTATCTTTATCTCACTGTCTGGCACGAAAAATTATTTCTTTATTTTTTTCTTTAATTTTTTTTGTCGGGTTGACAAAAATTATTAAGACAATTGAATTATAGAACCATTTTTGGTAGATTTTGCACTTCATTTGCAAGAAATTAAATGTGACCCATTTTCGGTCAGCAATTTTTAACTTTTGATATGATAAATTAAGTAAATTAAATTTTTTGTGTTTTATTTAAAGTAAACTATGAAACATAAAACCGCCAACTTAATAAAGTGAGCAAAGAATATTGAAATATGTCACCAAAAATGAACATAAGGAAGATTTAAAAAAACGCAGCAGAATGCTCACAACTTTCTAAATTTTTCAGAAGGCAGACAATTAACTATTTACTCAACCCACAAACCACTTACCTATGTCAAAACTATTTTCATATTATGGTTTCTGTTATGATGTGCAATTCAACTTTATGTTTTGAAATTTCCTTCTAAGTACATAAGTATTTGCTCTATTTTTATCCTTTTGAAATGATACGTTTGCAAAACTTAATTTTTTTTTATCGCATTTGTTTGCAATCTTCAAAATTTGACAGCAGCTTTTTGTTGCAAGTCAAAAACACGTATTGGCATGAGTTTGTTAACAAAATTTTAATTTGAATTTCTATGTCATATTTTTAATATTTTCTTTTAGACTTTTCCTTTTATTTTTCTTTTATATTTTTTTGCAAAATAATTTGTCAACTTGTTGTGTATGTCACATACAATTTTGCTTCAGTTTTCCTAATTTCTAGCGGTTGAAGGATATCGAAAAAATTCGCAGTCTACGGAGAGAGTAAAATTTTGATTTAATTCACTTGTTTGGCACAGTGGGTGGTTATATTTTCTTTACATTTTCCCTAGGATATATTATACATATATTCTTCATTTTTCTAATATGTACTATAATATTTTGTTACTTCAAGCTTTGCTTGTTGCGCGTTATATTTTCTATACATCTATGTATGTATACTCATTTATCAGTAGGTGGCCCTCCTTATTTGGGGTGGAACTCAAATCAAAATCAATTGTTTTTCTTTAATAAATTGAATTATTTTTTTAAAAGTGCAAAAACTAGGTCCATATGTCATTGTGATTTGTTAATGATTTAAAGCTATTTTTATGTAGCTATTAATGTTGTTAGCTGTAACTTTTAGTATTGTGCGGCCCACCCATTTAATACTGGCAGTGTTTTTCCACTTGCTTTAAATTTATCGCAATTGCTGTGGTTGGTAAAAAATGTATCTTTATTTTATTTTCATTTTATTATTTTTGTTTTCTTTTACTTTAAACTTCCATCTTCTGTGGTTTTACCGCTTTAAGCTGCAGTTTATCTTCTTAACAACTGCTCAAATCGCCGTTACATACTTCCTTTAGTTAGAGAATTTGTGGTGGTTCTACCTCAACATTATTTGCGTTCTTTATGTTAACATTCTCTTCATAAATTTAAAAATGTATCTTGTTATATACAAGCAACGATACTCATATACGGTATATATGTACTCGTATGTAAGTACATAGATGTGTACATTTAAGTATGATGCGTATAGCAACATTCAGTCATATAGCAACTCAGTGATTTATTTTGTAATGAAATAAGAATTACAGCGAAAAAAAATCAAAGAAGTGAAATCCAATTTTTGTAGCAAGTGGAAGTGTGGTTTATTTAAAAGTAGAAATTTATTAAAACTTAGATAGTTATTCTTTAGTTTAGTATAAAATGTAGTCCTTTCGAGTAATCTATTCAAAGATACATTTTTTTTTAAGAAATATGACTATAAATAATTATTGTACTGTAATATACGGCTCAAGTAACTGCGGGTATTGGTCAGATAAGTATAATAATGCCATATCTTTCTTTCTGAACATTTGATTCTCCTACTGTGACCCAGTTATCTAGAACTAAATTGAAAAAAAAAAAAACGAAAATAGATTACTTCATCAACTCCAATACTTCGATATTGCTAAAATGTTCCATACTCCTTGCTTATAGTTTCAAAAGATGGTAAAAATATACAGTTGAAGCAGATACAAGCAAAGCTTCCTTCTATTGAGGAAACCAGTCGTTTTAACTGAAACAAGACCTTTAATGTAAGGAAATATTTCCTTGAATTATAGAAGAGATAGTCCTTATTTTTTTATCGTTTCATCGACAAATTTACTGTTTAGAAGAAAATTTTGACTAAAACGTTCTCTCTCTGTTGGAGAACGAATTTATCATCGTGCAAGAAAAATTTCTCTAGCATGCGGAAAAATTACTGGAATAAGGTGTCCCAATAAGAATGCCAGGCTTAAAAGGTGTCCCAAAAAGAAGGCCAAACTTAAGTTTCGTGCCATTATATTCTCTCTCAGAATGCGGGTTTGCTCGGTGGGACTCACAAAAGATCTCGAAATCTATGTTGAAAGTAGCCAAAAAAAATTTAGAAAATTTTTTAACGACATATTAAGAATATTCCGCATTTGACTTTTGCATGAAGATTCCAATTTATTATTATGGATATCTTCACACATGTGAATGTTAGTTATTCATTCATGATTATAATTAAAAGCAATCAGCCGTAATAATTTTTGTTAACTAATTTCCTGCAATTAAATTAATCAATCATCAATCGGAGTATAACGAACAACGCTTTCAGGTTTACTTACCAATACACAACTTGCTTGATATTTTCAAAAAAATAAAAGATTCCATTAATTTTTGTTAAAAAATTCCAACCCTTGGTAAATTCATAATTTAGTTTAGAAATCTTTGTCCATATTATTTGCTCAATGAAGAATGCTTTAACCAATTCCTGGTATCTTAAGGCATCTTTACCTTCTTATTCGCACACTTTATTGTTTGTTTTTAAATTTTTTTCACTGAGGATTAGAAAAAAGAACGCTGGCAACTTGCGTGGTCGTTTTCCTTCTAAAAGACAAAATATGTATCTAGCTTCAAATGCTGCGTTCTATATTCTTTTCGAATTTTTTTTTCTGTGAAAAATGTTTGTGGGAATTTAAGCGGTTTTTTTTACACAAAAGCTTATACGTATTTTCTTTTTCTCGTTGGTGTAAATTTTTAATCAGTTAAATGATAAAGATTCGCGACGCCATTTTGACAATTTTGCGTTAACCGAGCGTAAAGAACTTATCATTAATTTATTTAAAGGAAAATGTATGTAACATCATTTCTTATAATTTAAGAAATTAAATATTGGGAAAAAGATAATGTAGTTAGTTGTTATAGAGCTTAAAACATCCATATTTGGGTGACTCTGATTTATGAGAAATTTTTAAATTTGCCTAATTCATTTCATTAGTAAATTTCTCTAGTGAAAACAGAAAGAGTTGGTCCTTGAGGTATCATATTTTATATATTTTTTTGTGGGTATAAATTTGACGAAACCTTGTAAAATTCATGAAATATGAAAAAAATTTAATCTAATTTTTATCTCTGTAAATGTGAACGCTACGACAAAAGGTGTTAGAACATAAATTTTAAGAATACTCGCTTCGCTCGTGGGCTCTGGAACCGTAAAAACCCTTTTCCTTGAACGTGACTAAAAAAGACGTAGATTTCACTTCAGCCTGAAAGCTTTAATTGTAGAACTTCTTCAAACATTTTACATATTTTGAATTCTCTTTTCTTTCAATTTCCAATCGATTTTTATTCTTTCTCTGCTTCTGTATCTTGACAGTGCAACATATGTGGGACGTTCTTTTACAAACCGAATACATTCCTGATGACGCATTTTTGATTTGGCTGAACTATTTTTTATGGGCTCTGTATCGAAAAATAACAGATAATAATAATTTCAATTTTCCAGCTATAACCGAACCGGAGTTATGAATTTTTGAAAGTGAGTCTCCAAGCCAAAAATTTCGAAATTTTCAAAACTTTAATTCGCTCTATTTTAAAAAAAAAATGTTCAAAAAAATGCTTGAACACGTATACCTTCTTTTTCAATGCAAATCAAAATCAAAATCAAAAATGTGTCGGTCAATTTTTAATAAAGTTCGTCCGGTTTGTAAGAGAACGTCTCATATGTAGATGACCGAGTGCAAAAATTGTATATTTAAATAAACTTAAAGCACGCTCCTCAGAACTTTTGTTTTTTCACATATTCTCGGCAGCGCTGGAAACTACTTTGACAATTTGATACTACCTTTCTTTAACTGAAAGTATGCAATGAAATTAGTTTTTATCTTATATTTTGTTTTATTTTTTTATTCTTTTGTCTTTTTTCTATCATTATACGCATATCTTCTGACACTAAAAACGATTTTATAAAATAGAAAAAATGTATTATTATATTTCAAGGAAAATTTAATTTTAAAGCTAAAACTTTTAATTAAAAATTTGTTTTCTTAAATTGTATTACCCTATTTAATTCAACAATGATACTATGTATTATTTCAAGACTTTAAATTTGCCCCTTGCACTTCTATTTTTATAACTTGTGGCAAACCATTCGGCTCTTGGACACATCATCATCATTATTTTCTTTATTATTTTGTTATGGTGCTCGCTGCTGTCATTAGTTCACTCATTTGTAAAATATAACTAGTTTGCAGATAGTTGTTGGCTCAACTTTTAATTGACGGCAATTAAGTGCGTTCCACCTTTTGTCACTTGCTTTTTCTTTGCCTTTTCAGTCTTTTGATCATTTCAACTATTGCTATTTAAATTTGTAAAATTGTCTCATTTTAAATGCATTCATATTAAAGTTTTAAGTTTTTAAACACTGTTAAATTTAAAAGGAACACCTTTTTCAAAATAAAACAATATCAAATAACTGCTTGATAAAAATATTAATTATTTTTTTCAGTTTGAGTTATCTAAAGACATGAGTGTAGTAGAAAGCAAGAGATATTCTCAGTAAGTTTATTCTTTTGAAGGTTTTTCTTGAACGCAAGCTGGAAATCGGACGAAACTTCCAAGTATCAAAACCGATTTTGATGTGATTTTCTTAATATAAAAGCCACGAGATAATGGTGAATTAATTTGATTTTGACACGGTTACAATCGCTCTTCTATGATATTTTTATTTGAACACATTTTTATATGCTCTTGGCAAAAAGTTTTTTAAATTGGTCAAAAAACACAAAAATAATGTTTTCTTATTTTGACTTAAAAAATATTTATGACGTCATAGAAAAAAAATTGTTACAATAAAAAAAAATTGCTTAAGAATAACTTGACCAATTTTAAGAACTTTTCACTCCGATCGATTTTTACTGAAAATTGATAGTTTACGAGAAAGAAATTATATAAAGTAAAATTTTGATAAAAACATATTTTATCACTAACGCAAAAACTAAAAACTTACGGAAATTTTTAGAAACCAAAATATTTCGAATCAACTAACCTATGCTAACTTCACAAAATATTTTTTGATTTTTTTTTTTCAATATTTAATAAAAGTTTTACGTGAGCTTTTCCCTTGCACCCACCATCTTGATTTTCAAAAAGTACTTCACTGCATTCGAAAGATTATGACTTTAAAAATGTTGAGACTTCAAATATCACAATTCATTACGCTGAATTTTGTAGCGAGAGGTGATTCGGTTGACGCATTTTGGGCCATAAATCTGGGGCATTCCAAGTCAACTTCTGATCTCAAGTTCAGTTCGAACCTCATCATATGTTCTAAACTCTAGGGAGTCACTTTTTGTAGGGGTTGTGTAATTAAAATTTCTTTCTTCAAACGTCCTTAGCTACAAATAAATTGTTATGCGCTTCAAAGCTGTTTTATACTTAACACCCTGTATGTTTTTCCTGTATTAGAACTCAATAAAAATTCACAAAAGCAATAAAAAATGCAAAACAAACAACTTCCTCATTTAAAAATAAAAAACTTAAAACTTAAAAGGTTTTAATGAACGAAAAAAAAAACGCAAATCTTAGCAAAACTAAAAGAAGAAGTAACTAACAAAACGAAATGGCGAATAAACTTCAAACATAGCACATATAATTACAAAAAAAAAAAGAATCTACAGATATGTTGGTAGAGCCAATGGCTCTAACACCTGTTGAATGAAATACAATAAAAGCAACTGACAAAATCATATTAAAATATACAAAAATAAAAAATACAGATTGATACAGCAAAAACAGAAAAGTAAAAAAAAATTTTTTTCAAATTTTTAAATTCAAAAATTTCAAAATTGTCTGCAGAAGCTAAGTCACATTCTTTAGTTAAGTTATTTTGGAAGTTAATGCATACATACAGATATATATTTCTAATATAACAACAATTACTGACAAAAAAGGAAAAAAAAAAATTCAAAAAGCCTCAACACGTCGCTTCTTCGTTATATGTAGACACCTTTAACTATTTCTCTACACTGGCTGAGCTTCAAGTTCAGTCTCAGTGGCAAGAGCTTAAAAAGTGTTTTCGGTGCGCTAGCCAATATAAAAAAAACATAAAAATAACAACAACAAAATAAATAAATTAACAATTTATTTTTTTCTAAGCTACCTTTAAAATAAAACGTACAGTCAGACAAATAAAAAAAAAAAATATTTTTAAGAGAAACGACTTAAATATTTTAACTTAAAGATTTTTCGTTACACAATTTTAATTGTTGATTTTTTTGTTGTTTTTGCTTTAAGTAGCCCCTTAAGGTAACTTTAAACTTTAAGTAAATTTTTTTCTTTTGCTTTTGCTTCAAATTAGCCTTGTGAAAAGTCTGAAGAACCGTCAAGCTTATTTTATAAAAAATGCGCCGTTTTATTCGCCAACTTGCTATCTATCAATGCTCCGATTTTTGAGCAGTTTTAAATATTTCTTTTTATTTTCCGATCGTAAATCGTATGATATTTGCAACTTTATATATTGTACTTGGTGGTAATTTGTTAAGAAACTATGGTATGTAAATTCAGGAAAAATTTAAAAAGATTAATATTATTCTAATTAATTAATAAGATTGATACAAGGAAGATTACTTCCTATTGCTAAAAACAACTAGTAGTTTCAAAGATAATTTCGAATAATTATTCAACTATGTACTTACATAAAAATTAGGTTTCCACATTGTCCTTATGATTTGTTGTGAGTTTTGCAAATAGGAGTGTTTGAGAAAATTTCTGTCTTTGTCTGGCAAAATCTTCATAATTAAAACTTAATAAATAAATCCATGCATCAAAGAAGAAAACCATGGGATTCACTAAATCCTAATTGCTAAACTTAAAGCAAATCGAAGAAGGTCGTGTCTAGTAGTTCATCGAAAATTTTGGCATTATATATTTCGTTAAAAGCAACGAAATGACTTATCCAATTACTCACATTTCTTGTAGATATACCCGTATGTAACCGTCCTTGAAAAAACTATTGCTACTTATTAGTATTAAATTGTAAAAAGATGCGTTCGTACTACCTTAGTAAGTAAAATTACACGTATCTGAAATTTTTTTAATAAATAAAAATTAAAGATGGATTGAAGCACTGTGTGAAGAAATGAATCATTAAAATGCATTTCTTTTTAAATGCTCGTTCGTACTTCAAAGTCACCTACATAAATTAAACCAACTTGCAGAAAAACATGAAAAAAGAGAAACCGTGCAAAATGCAAGTCTTGCTCATTATTACACGTACAGTGCTGGCGAGAAAAGTTGCACCAAAGGTATTAAGTAAATAGATACATACTAACAGAGCATAGTGATATTCTAAATAACTTATGGTTGAAGTTTCAAAGTAGACTCCGATTTGTATAGCAAACCAAAAAGCATAGTTTTATACTATGAAAATCAGAGACTACCCCATGTGGAATTCAACACGGGAAATTTTAATTCAACGCGCGAATTCCCAAGCGTATTGATTCAAAAGTGGAAAATCATATATTTCAGACTCCAGAAGATTTGTATAGAACAATTTATTATAAAGTTTACGACGAAGTTCTTTCGTCGCTGAGATGCCGATTTGGGACGGATTCAGTAAAGTTTTTCAGATCTCTTGAAGCTTTTGTACCTGGCGAAAATTCGGGTGTTGATAAAATATTCAATTTTTATAGAGATGATTTAAAAAATAATAAGGGAATGGGGACTTAAGGGATGTAGTAGATTTTTACAAAAAGAATCTATAGCATAAGGACCTCATTCCAGTATTCGTTTGATTCGTGGAATCGAATGCGATTTTACACACGTTGGCTGATACTTAGAATGGACAATGAAAAAATCAAGAATTTCTGACGTAATAAACTTTTTTATTTACACAATAATCACTGAAAACTTTACTGTTGACAGTAGGCAGAGGGGGCGGCCGCCCCGGGTAGAGTTTTTGAAAGTCAAAAATTATGTATTCCTGACGTCTCGGAACGCTATGCTGATTTACTATTATAACGCCGGTTGCTGGTGAGGCTAAAATCATGGCAATTTCTATTTGCGAAATATTTGAAAGTAATTAGCATGTCGGACAATGTTTCTTGTGAGAATAACAAGATAGCGTAAAACTGTCTGCTTTTCATTATCTCGAATCAAATCGAAGAACGAAGCCGTAGCCCCGATCGCAAAGACATAAGGTGGGGCGGAAAAAAGGTGATCGGTATTCATTGAAATCGACTGCGGATTCGAAATCAACGACCGCATATCCATCAAAAACAAATGGTTCTGTCCGAAGCAAAAATAATTTTTTTGATTAAAAGTTCGAGCGGAAAATATTGTCCGATCCGAAACTTCACGTGAATTGCTGGTGCTACACGGCGGTGTCCAGCGATTTTTTGCTCATTCCAGCTTTGAAAGAATGTTTAATGCAGGGATCGAAAAAAGTTTAAATGATGGAAAATTTTGCGAAGAGCCTTCCCGTTTTTGTCTAGAAGAATATTTCAGATCCAAAAATGAAACACAATTACCCTACCGATTGGTATAATTTTTTTTTTGTGACAACATACGCACTTTTTCCCAGCCACAACTACAGCTGGTCGGTGTCAGCTACAAAAACAAAATATTAAAGCGACAAAAGCTTTTGTTTTCATAAAAACAGAGTGTTGATAAAAAGATTTAACTTAGTGGGCAGAGATTGTGACCGCGAAAGAGAGTAGAGCCTACAGTGGAGCATGATATTGAAAAATTTCGCACAATAATTTAAAAAAAAGAGAAAACGGAAATCTCTTCTTTTTAGGTGGAGAGACATGTGTTTCGTCATCACTTAAAGTAAAGCAAAGGCGAAACGAAGGTAAATTTAAAAAAATATATTTGATGTGTATGAATAGGCGCCCGAAGTTAATATTTATACGAAATTAAATTAAAATCATAGATTTGGTCTTCGACTCATGATGAATTTTAATTATTTTCATGCAACAAAAGTCACAATATTTTTGCTGTCCACATTGCGGCTGCTGCTAGATAGAGTTTATTATTATTTTTCCAATCCGCCATTATTTTTAATCCAATTGCAAACTGAGTATCGTACTGCGGTGCTGCTGTCAGTTTACTCGTAAATGTATCTATGAGATATTCAGCCGCACTCTTCGGCACAAATGCCGGTCCCTATAGCTTTCTCATTTACACACATCCACCTGCCGCCTGTGTACAAATGTAAACAAGTGAAACAAACAGCTGTGTACACGTGTGTGAAGCAATCGAGAGCGTTGCCAGACTGTAACTTTTTGCACATTTTACTCTTTTAGCTCGAAGCGCTGACTCTTAAAATTGTAATTTTTAATGAATCTCGCGCTACACGTCGTCACAATATGTGAACGGATTTTAGTTCGAGCTTGTATTTCGTTTGGTACGGATGGGAGGTGTTTCTCGTGTCGCGCCCCGCGACTTTGTTAGTAAAAAATCAAACAAAAAAGTATATAAAATCAACAAAGAAAATTCTTATATTTCAGCAAAGTTTAATGAAAATACTTAGCAAAAAAAAAGTCATTCAGATGTACAAAAGTGTAAAATAAAAATTCTTACAAATAAAAGTGGATATCATTATTGAGTTAAAAAAAAAGTTCATAAAAATTTTTTAGTTTTATAATTCACATGAAATTTTTCGTTTGCTGTGTTATTACGGAATTTCTGATAGTCGCTTATACGTCGTCGTCACACAGATACGGACACGCTCTCGTAATACACGAACAACAACAGCAAAAACAACAACAAGTAGAAAAACGTACCATCCTCCCGCTCTTTTGCATTGCCAACGTTATTTTTTAATGGTTGGATTGGATTGTCAAAGTCGCAGTCGTCGTCGTCGTTCGTGAGCGAGTTCCGCCGTTTTGTTTCGTTCCGTTTCGTTTCATTGTCATTGCGTTTCGTTACAATTTTACGTTTCATTTTGTGTAAAAAAATTTTTCAGGCAGGAAAATTTTGCGCCGAGTAGTGTAGTAGAAAAGCAAAAAAAAAAAATTCTTAAAACAACAAGAAAAATTTATTTGTGTGCGTTATGAGCGCGTATTTATAATCGAACAAATTTACTCACATTTACATATGCAAAAGTAATTACTACTCTTTTTTTTTTGCCCACTGTGTCCGACTCTCAATCGACTTTGTCGTCGTCATTTTTATAGCTTTTGCTGACATGGTGTCAAAAAATTATACTATCTATGTAAATATATTCGTTAAAAAATTTGTAAAAAAATATTTTACTAAAGTGCATTTAAAATACAAGAAAGATACAAATCCAAAATAATTAAAAAAAAAAAATTATCAAATTGTCAAAAAAATTAAAAAGTTCACAATTGTGTCTAAACTAATAAAAAATAATAACGGTTTCAAAAAAAGTTGTTATTTAAAAATTAAAAGTTATAAGAATATTTACTTTAAGTAACATTAAATATCTGTGAAAAAGTAACTTGCAGCGTTGCCACAAAATTTGCTTAAGCTGGATTACAATTTCGCACAGCAAAAGGATTAAAAACCCACAAACTTTAATTAAACAACATTTATAGCGAGGTACTAAAACTTTGTTATTAAAATTTTATTGATTTCTTGTACATGTGTCGAAGGCCAAAATCATTTTTAATTTTCTTATTATTTTTTTTATGTGAGACCAATAGTTTTTTTCTGTTTAGGAATTCAGAAATTATTTAGTTAAAATTTGATACTAAAACTTTTAATTTTCAAAATTGGCTATAGTAATGAATAATGACATGAAGCTTAAAAATTTTCGTTTTAATTCTTGCACTGGAAAGACATTAACACGTTGGTTATTAAGGAAGCAATTGCAACGAATCTGTCTCACAGTCCAAGAATTTGAAAAATTATTGAAAAAAAAGAAATATTTGTTTTCGAATTATTTTGGATTTGAAATTTTAGTCTGGAAGATTCTAAAAAGACTATATTTTTATCAATCGTTGATCATTTATTGAATTTAAATCAATGGAAATCGATGCATAGTTTTGACAAAATTACGTCGAATAGAAAGTATGTATGTAGTTAAAGTAAAACCCGATTTGGCTAATTACGAGTACAACACAATTTTTGATATTTTTTTTTTTTGGAAAAAACTGTGTCTTGTAAATTCCTACAAACGTCCCTTTGTAGATCACCTATTGTAACAGTGATGGAACCATATCGTCACTCACCATTCTTATCAGATGCGGCTGGTGATTCTAAGCGAATTTTTCTGCCAAGAAATGTAAAAAAATTAATTTTCAATGACTTTCGAACGACGAAAAGCGGTATGCAATCATCGGATCGATGAGTCCCGACAATGACTCAATGACGGCTTTAGCAAATCACATGCTACAAAATAATACTTTTTCAAATTGCATAAGTGGAGTCGTAATTATAATGTTTCGTCACAAACTAACAACATAACTTCCACAGAGAAAATGATTTGATTGAATACATCAGAATTGGGTGATTGTTAGCAACTGGTATATTTTATTTGATACAAGTGATTCCTAAGTTTTGTGGTAAATTTGAAATGTTTTCTGAGTTCGGGAAATGAGTTTCGGTGTATGGCAAACTAGCTGATTTGGATCTGTCTGTATTGGAAACATCATCCAAACTATCTTCTTGTGGATCCGTCCAATGTATCGGACGACCCAAAGGCAAAAATTGGTACCTTTTTTTACCGTTTATACAATTGGGACAAGCATCCCTTACAAATGCTAGATGGCGCCCATTCTATTTCACAAGAACAAAATAAGGTCATAGATATATCAAAAATACACAAAAAGTTTCATACTAATGTCAAAAAACTAACGCCATCTGTTGGGAAATAAGTGATGCTAAATGCAAATCTTTGAAAATGGTCCATTAAAAGTGATTTTTAGCAATGTTCCACGTATTTTTTAAAGCAAAATCAATTTGAAGTCGAAGAAGTGGAAAAAATTGCCTGTCCAGGAAGCTCTGTAACTCCGGAATTATTTGAAAAACTCATTTTTACTACTATATACCTAGTTGGTACCGCTCTTAACCGAAAATATACATAAAATAAATATTGTTTAAATATGTTTTTATAAAAAAAGAATTAGTTGTCTTAGGTACAGCGGACAATTTCTTTTTATTAAACAAAAAATAATAATCGGGGGCTTATACAAATTTTCAAGGTGTGCTTGTAATCGTGTACCCATATCTTTAAATGTAAATTTTTTATTATCGAGTGCATGTTTGCGACAAAAAATATTTATATATTTATGATTTGATAATTATCACCAAATATATTTTATTCCAATAAAATATTTTAACTCAGCGGAAAATATAACGTGTGACTAATATCAAATATTTAATTCGTCATTTTCATGTATACCTACCATTTGTTAACTATTATCAAATCTTGAAAAAATTAATTAGTTTTTTTTTTATTACTGAAAAACAAAGACAATTTTTATTTAAGAATAAAAGGCACTATAGATCGGCACTCTGGGTATGCAGTTATTTTTCGAAATGGATATTATTGGCTTTAGCCGAAAAAAATATTTGAGTTTTCTTAGCAAACAGTAATAATGTAAATATATATTTTGAAAGTTAAAAAAAAACATTTTCTAAAAAAAAAAACGCAAACAAATTCTAATGATAAACAAAAACCGAAAACATCAATACTGCGAATGTTAAATACTTCAGCTTATCGCGTCATGTTATAGTTGTAGTTCTATGCTCTTGTTCTTGTTTTTGTTGTTGATTTTTTTTTGTCAGCTATACTATTTCTCCATATGCGTATGTAGGTACTTATTTTCGATTTTTCTACAAATTAAAGTATAGAATGTTTTTACAATTTTCAACTGCAAGATATTTTTCCACTTCAGGCAAACACAAAGAAACAGACACACATAGGCATGAATTTAAGCAGTATATAATATCATAGTGTGAGTTTTTGTTCTGTCAAATGTCAAAAAACTAAAGAGCAAATTAACGCATAAGAGAACTTAGGGTAACTATCTACTATGTGAAGGCATTTATGCTCATTGCAAAAATTCTCTTTTCCTCTCCGTTAGCAATTAAATTTATTTACGTCACTAGCGAAAATAGAGAGAGAGAGACCGAGCGGCAGCTACCACATATCCCATAGATTGTATTAGAATGCGTATCTTAAAGTTCTTTAGTAAAAATATCCAGTGAATTATAAAGGTGTTGGAATAACAACATTGATGTGTTTGAAATAATTCTTCTATTTTTTTTTAGTTTTTAGTTTGATTACCTTCACCTTAAATCATATGATTATCGTACGTTACCTTAATTGTTCGAATTTAGATATATAGTACGTGAGCATTTGATATATTTCTTCCTATCAATTATATTTGTAATTAATGATATCAAAATTGACGAGAATTTCAAAATTTAAAAATACAATCGGTCATTCTATCAACAAGCGCAATGACAATGACATAACATGAACTTAGAAATAAATTTACCAAAAATGTTCACATAATTGATTAATTTTTATTAAAAAAAAAAATTATTCCAAATATGTACATACATATATTCATTTGCGTTATTATATAACGCACTGCTCCAACCGTTTCGTTTGTGAAGGTGAATTTTGAAGCCGCTCACCACGGAAGAGTTTTAGAAAAATTGGTATCTAAATATGTAAACGATGGGGCCGAAAATTCCCTATGAAGCCTTTCTCATTATCGAGCATGCTTGTCTGTATGTTGGCCCTATCCCCGGAATCAATAAAATAAATTCTGATCCGTTTTCACAATAGGTATACACAGGTCGTTTCTTGAGGAATATTTTTGGTACCTGGATAAAAAAGTTTGTTTGGCTTAAAGACATTAATTTTTAGCATTTTTGCTTATTTCCAAAATTTTTTGACTTTTGACTTTTGTAGTGCACCAATGGGACTAAAATAGTCTTTAATGATGATGGGAAACTACTCTGCTGACTTCTAATATTAATTTTCGGTAGCTTCCCATGGATTGGTGTAATAAAATTTACGTATAAAAAATGGATCCAATTTAAGAGAGCTACTTCCCTTGTGACTTTCGAATTGGTGCAGTAAATTTTTTTTTCAAAATTCGGTTCAAGACGCCTCTTAAGGAGGGTCGGGTAACTTTTTTGCGACTTCCAAAATTCATTTCCAACCTTTTTCCATCAATTGATGGAATTGGAAAAATTGGTCTATCTTCCTTATAACTTCCATAATATATTTTCGACCTTTCCCATTAATTGATGAAACAAAATTGCAAAGTCTAATAAAAGAAGAAAAAAATTAATAAGTGCTTAATTCACTCACAAAACTACTCTTTTCATTATATTTCTCGCTTGGCTAGAATTTCTTATATTTTGCTGTGTCCATACCAATACCGTAGCCATTAGGCAACTATTACATAACAAGCTAACAATATATCATAACGTAAACTCGCGCTAAAGTGTTATTCGCCGCATCTGCAACGCCGCGCACATCCCAACCCATCCCATCTTAGTCGAAGCTTCCATTTTCTTAGTTTCTACACAACATTGTCGTCTTCTACACTTCTATTTCAACTCAACTTTAATCCACTGAGTAGGAAGGTACTCCTCTACTCTATCGTAGAGTATTTTCTGTTATTCTTCTTCTACGCCTTTTAGTTTTTGAAGCATTCGCTTGTTGGATGTACGTGCTATGTACGTTAGCAAGCGTGACATTCGTATAAATCTAGCACTGTTTCATTTTCAGTGTGTTCCTCTTTAGCCATCCGTATAGATTTTTGACGTACTACGTGATTTTAAGATGACTTTTTAAGATTTCTGATATTGTATTTTTTTTCCATAATTCTAATTCTATTTGATATGTTTTATTTTAATACTGTTGGTTGATAATTGAAATATATTTGACATATGAATATAGCCGTTGCGATCTTTTGCTCTCCCAACCTATAAGAGAGAGAGAGAGAGCAAAAAACTCTTGCTCGTTTTTTTCTAATCTGCTAATTTATTTGTAAGTCTATGTTTTTTTCGTATCTTATCGCTTTGTAGTTTTATATTATTTTAATTCTTTATTCTATTTAAGTAATTTTATATCAAATCCAAGTTAATTTTGTGTTGTTATGTCGAATCTTAATAAACCTGTTCTGCAATTTTAGATTGTTATTTTTAAGAGTTTTGTGTAATTAAAACCTCTTCTGATTTCTTAAGCTACTTTGTTATGACTTAAGTGCTGTTTTTTGTTCAAGAAATATTTTTTTGTCCACAATTCACATGGATTTTTTCCGAACAATTGATATTATCTTTTTAAGTAGTTCTCTAGAATGTTCGTTTTAATTTAGAATTCTGAACAGAACTCTTTCTCAATGTGTAAGATCACTTTAAATAACCATATGACCTTGGTTCCTGAAACAAAACTTAGAGTACCAAAAAGTAACTTTCAAATGATGTCATTAGTTAAAGATAAATATCACTCAATGCTATGAGTGATATGTACATCATTTGAAACATATTTTTAAGCAGAATTGTATTCCCAAGAAACAAATGTTACACGTAGAGTATTAAATTGTTTTTCAACATTTCCACGTACTGCTTAGCATTTTCATTTATAGCATCAACCTCGATTGCGATATATATTTCTGAGAGACAATAAAATTAAAAATTTATAATAAGTTTTTTAAAATTCATATTTTTTTATCATCTTATTACTAATAATAATAATAAATAATATATTTTGTATATACTTAAACTAAAAATCGATTAAACTTTTAATATATACATTACATTCTTCTTTCTTTTCAGGTATAATAACAATAAATAACAACAATTTGAAGAATTTTTCAAAAATACAAAAAAGTTACACAGTAAAAAGATAACACATTAAAAAAGTGCAAATTACAATTAAAACAAAAAGTGCTAAAGTAAACATAAAAATTTAAGTTTATAAAGAAAATAAAAGTTGTTAAAAATAAACGTAAGAAAAAGTTTAAAGAAAATATAAAGCTTGAATGTTACAAAATATTTATTAAAAAGTAGTTGAAAGAAAGAAAAAAAAAATAAATATTTTTTGGTGTTGTTAAAAAAAGTGAAAAAGTATTAAATGTGAAATGAAAAGTTTTTCAAAAGTTATTTGCAAATTTATTTTGCAAAATCTTAACGACCTATTGAGAAAGTAAATAAATATTCAGCGTCAAAAAAGCTGCTAACACTAACAGTTATTTTTATGTTTTATACATATAAACAAATGATTTTTTGCGCTCTATTCCTACGATATACATTTGGCGAAAATAAACGTTAATACGTTTAAACTTTTTTTCTTAACGAGAATCGCGTATCTTAGAACATTATAGAAAGTGCCTCAAAATTTGGGATTATAAAACAGAGAGTTGGTAAGTTGCGATTTCTTTTTTTTAATATTTTTATGGATATTTTATTTAAATATATGTTTCATTATTTAACTTCATTCTGAGGCAAAAATAACCCAGATTTACCTTGTCCCCACTGTGCATTAGCTGAGCGTGTTTAGTGTGCCTCCCTCTTCGTGTGAGAGTCTCAAAAAAAAAGTCAAGAAGCACATTCCATTTTCACACTCACATTCTGAAAATACAATACCAAATAACTTTGCCTACTCTACCCACTGTGCATTGACTGAGTGTATGTAGTTTATCATGCGACTTTGTGTGAGAAAATTGCGTATGAGTGTGGGGACTGTTAAACTAAAATTAACATCGAACTTTCTTTTCTCTAACAACGTTTCGAAAAAAAATCTATGAATCACACCGTCTTGTATTTTCTAGATAGCAAAATACATAATTACACAAAGTGAAAAACGAACAAGTGTTAAATCTAGCCCACCTTCCCCTACTCAGTATTTATAAGAACATCAGGCTCAGTAAAAAAATTAATAAACTATTAAATAAAAATATCAATTAAAACTTTTTCAAATGCTCTGAATATTAAAGTATTTTATTTATATCCAACAAATAAGTAGACAGACATATTTGTGTTTCAGTAAAAATCGAAGCACCAAAAGCATTGCAAACTTTTGAGATCAGCTTGTGTTCACACAGTTCCAAGAAAATTAAAAAAAATGTATTAGAAAAATAAATCACATCATATAAATTGATATTTTTCATAAAAGTGCTGACATAACAACAAACAACAATGTGATAATGGAAGTGGGTAAAAAGTCTATGATGATGGACACCATGGTTACTAATTGAAATTTTTTGCATGTGCTTGGGAAAAAGTAAAGAAACCTGTCAAACATAAAAATTGTAATGCTAAGAAAGACTGAATGGAAGAATGAGCAACGAATATAATGAAAAAAAAAAACACCCTTCAATATACACGCTGCCGGAGTTGGTAGCAACCGTTTTAGCACCAACACCTTCATTGTGGGCGCTAACGCATACGTAAAATTCAAACAAGTGGAAAATTACAACTAATAAAAGAATTTTGTTTTCGCTTTAATAAATAATTTAATGAGTGTAAAAATAATAATAAATGTAGAGTAAGGATACTTGTAGACTTCAGTAGATTAACATGCTTAAAATTTTTAAAGATCAAAGAAACTTTCATTTTTTTTTCTCATAAAACTTTAACTATAATACTTATAATTTGGAAGCTACAATAACCCGAAAACCATAAACTATATAAAAAATCAGTCATCAGTTCATTTTCTATGAAATTGTTCAAAATTCGTATAACATTTTGTTTATAAGCTGGAAACGCTTTGTAGAGTCCCATAAATAAAATTCCTTAAACTATTTAACTATGTATGGTACATATATAATTTTTGAAAAAATTTTGAAATTTCAAAAGCCATTGCATATAGTGCATATAGTTTTTGTTTAGCTCATCAAACGTGGAACGCTAGCGTCTGCAATAGTGCAATCATTTTCCCATTAAATTTACAAAAAGATATCAATATTTTCAGAGTACTTTTAAGGTCAGGTCTCGAGGTAGTCTGCCTACACTTTGCTACGCCAACGGCTATTTAATAACACGCTAATGTTTGTATGAGTGGTGCCACGCCCTCTCTTCGTAATTTGCTAGACCAAATCTTGAATTTGTGTGGAATAAGGTTTCATTATTTTAAATTATTCTCTCAGTAAAGCATTTTAAAGTTTTTGGTTCTGTGGATGTTACCACGCCCACTTGCAGAAATTTGCCAAGTTCTTGTTCAGAGCTTTTCAAATTTTTTTTATGGTACCATTATTTTAAATAATTCTCTCAGTATAGCGTTTTGAAGTTTTTGCTTGTATGAGGAGTGCCACGCCCTCGTGCCTCACTAACATTTTCTTCAGAGCTATAAAAAAATGCAACTATGAGTAAGTCGTCTAGGCAATAGAGACTTTACTGAATAGAAAAAAGATTTTAGTAGAGTGTACCTATATAGAGAAACAAATATTCTAATATAACATTTATAACATTTTTCATTTATAAATTTTATCTAATTAAAATATCAAAGTTATTAATAAGAATCATCGTACTATAAAATCAGTTATATAAAAAATTATTACTCTT
This sequence comes from Meiosimyza platycephala, assembly GCA_963662105.1. Lineage (NCBI taxonomy): Eukaryota > Metazoa > Arthropoda > Insecta > Diptera > Lauxaniidae > Meiosimyza > Meiosimyza platycephala. The sequence continues at coordinate 97,535,801 of OY759210.1, forward strand.
AATCCTTCGACTGTTTCTCTAAGCAACCTTTGGGAATATCCCAAAAAAGAACATCAGCTAAATAAATATACTACATACCATATGAAATCCATTTTAATCGCATTTTTTAACTACCTATTTATTTGTTCTTAAGAAAAACATATCTATCTATCTAAGTATACTTGTAAGCATATGAAATCTTAAGCTAACAAGCGGCACTAATTTTAACGATGTACGATTTTGTTGATTTGTTTATTGATATCTTGTTGCTGCCTATTCGCTGTTGTTTGACTGCCAGAAATTGGCAGGCAATTTTGTCGCAAAAATATCAACACACTTAGAAGACATTAGCGACGACGACATACTCAAACCTATGTATATTATATTCAGGATTCAATGTTCAATAGCTAACTAATCGAATATACACATAATTTGATAGACGATTGCTAAGTGATTCGTTGTCATTGCTGTTGTCATCTTCATCTGTGTCTATGGCTTTGTCTATCAAAACTCGACACCCCCAAAATCGTTTGGATATAAACGCTGTTTTTTACACAAAACCAATTTCTCGTTGGCATGGTATTGATAATTTTGATGGTGTTGTTGCTTAGATATTTTAAGAACGTCGCCGATCCCATCCCTCATTGCAAACAGGTGTTCATCAATTTTGTTAATATTGATACTCATATTAATATAATAACTTGTTGATGATAAAAGTTTTTGCAGACTTTTGAAGTTTTTCCATTTGTTTATTATCATTCCTTTACTTCCTTTCAATAATGGTTCTCTTTGCTGAAGAGTGCTAACTTTTCAAAAAATAGGATGATTGCTTTGGTGTGCATATTTGTTCCAGGGATATTTTTTCTTATAATGAAGAAGTTTTTTTTTGACAAACAAAATTGCTCACTTTATTAAAAATCTTCATGTTGAAAATTTAAAGAACATCTTTTATAGCTTGAAGACTCTAGTTTAATGCTCAAGATTTATTTCATAAAAACGTGATGTGAATTAAATAAAAATTCATATTCATAATTCAAATTAAATAATTCATTCAAAAGCATTAAAATATTTTTTTATGCTTAGTGCTGGCTTACACTAGGAAATTCTTTTCGAAAATTCTTCTTGTTTGTTGGTAAGAGGGGAAAACGAAAGGGTCGAGTTCGTTATTGAGTAAACGCTAAAAGGCGGAAAGCTCGCTGTAGAAAAGTCGAGTGTACAAGATTACAGGATCAGATATACGGCAAAGATAGTAATGCATTTTGGTTGGCCTTACCGATGCCCGAAAATTACCGAATGGGTAGATTTCGAGGAGCACTTTAATTGTTCATTTGCTGTATTTAAACTTGAGCAACAATGTTTAACTACACTTGAAGCAGTTACATATCTATGTGAAAAAACAATGTTTTTCAACAATATTTAATTAAAATGTTTTTCAACAATACTTAGGAACAATGTCTCAAGCAACATTCTTAGTAAGCAAAGCTTAATAAGAGTACTTAGCAATAACTTTTAGCTACAATGCTCAGCAATAGTGTTGAGAGCATGGTTAAGCAACAAAGTTAAACGAAAATTTTCAGTAACAAAGTTAAATAAAAGGATAGTAACAATGTTGCACAATAAAATTTAACAGTGTTATTTAGAAAAACGGTTCATTCTAATAATTGCTACAATGTTAAGTAATAATTTTCAAATGCATTGTAACTGTAAAATTTAACATTTTTTAAAAAGATTAGCGAAAATGTTCACTAACAATTATAGCAATAATTTTCAGCAACCTTGTAGCAACAAAATTAATCACAATGGATCAAAAAACGGAAAACAAACTTTGCAATTGTTGAGAAATACCGTCGGTCAGGTTTTTAACAGCTTATGGAACAAAGACAGATCTACCTTTTATCACTTTTTATTTTCTTATTTAAATAGCCTTTTTAATATCTTGCATATGTTAACTATGCCCGAAGCAAAACAAATATTTAATAAATGCTTGATTTTAATGTGTCTTTCGCATTTCATTCCTATTATTAATTATTTAATTTTCACAAACAATTGAAATAAAATTAATGAAAATTTACATAATGTGACAGTAACGAAATACTTCAAAGAAACGTCAAAAGATATAAAATATTTTGACAACAATCACATGAAAAACAAGAAACAAACCAAACTTAGTAATAACAATTATCATCATCGAGTATTTCACAACTTAACCTCCAGAAGACCGCAGCACACGCAAAGAGCAATAAATGAACTCATGAAATTTAACTCAAAAAATACAAGCGACAACAACAACAATAATCCCACTGATTGCAATTTTCTATTCTAACAAATAAACAAATTTCAAATTCATATCTACTGCGCCGAAAATAAATTCAAATATGGTGGTTAGACCGGCATTGGTTAGGGTAGCAGGGTATAGTGAGTGTGTTCTACTGGACTGGCAATGTGTAGTAGTAGCTCAAAAATCAACAAAAACAACAGAAAAAGTGATATGCCGGACTGAACGTTCGCTTCATTTTAATTTGATTTCTATATGGTTACCATAACCAACAGCAATAACATTAGCAAAGGAAGCTCAAAAGGTGCTATGGTGGGGTAAAGGAGCAACAATCAAGCTACGCTTTACCAAAGTAAAAATAAACTTTCAAGCTTCACTACAAGAAAACAAAAATTTATGATTCTTTCATTTTTTTTTTGATTTTGTATTTCTAACAAAATTTCGGGACTATTATATAAAATAGCATTAGCAACAACAACCATAATAATAATAATAACAACAGAACAGAATGAAACCATCAAAACGAAGGCAGAAACCAAAAGTCCAAATTGAACAAAAAAACCTACACTCTAGCAACAACAAAAACAACAAAGTTTTTATTTTTTTACAAATACGAATTTATACGTATGAGAAAAGTTGATTGCACTCGATTTTTAGATAAAGCTTTTTCAAGGTCATCACCGAAAAATTATTCTTGTTATTGTTGTTGTTGTTGTTGTTGCTGGCATTATTCTCCATATATAAATAATTTTTATATTTTGTTGTTTATTTTAAATTTTAGAAGCACACAACGTTAGCGTGCGAAATAGATACACGGAAAGGTAGTAAGTAAGTACTTAAAGAGTATGCAAAGCTAAAGAGCACAAAGAAGCTGAAATAGCAAAAGAGTATCTAATTTTTATTTAAACTTAAATATAGTATTTAATTTTAGACTTAGCAAATTAGCAACACCTTCTTTTTTAGCTTCAATGCTTTTGATCACTTCACACACTCATTAACATGGGTACACGGCCACATGGCAACATCATGCAGCGCCTCTCTTAGCTTATCTTGCATTTTTTGCTCTTGCTTGACTTTTACGCCGGTATTTTCACCACTCAAAATCTCTCTAATTGTATAAAAATTAATAGACGAAAGTCTCAAGTGTGTCTCAGTACAGCGTCATAATTGAGTTTAATTTTTAAATTGAATTTCTTATACTAAATAAGCAGCAGTGTAGGGTATTATAGATTATGTCATATTACGTTTTTTTGTAGGAACCACAAAATTTTTATTTATATATTATAGGAATTGCATGGGAAAGAATGCTATACTAGAAAGTTTCGTCTACATCTGTTGAAAAAAAAAAAAAAATGTGACGCGAACGGGATCAATCCCATTAAAATGAACATACAATTTTTTACAAAAAAAAACCCACTGCATGTTTGAAATATTCCTAAACTCCGAAAGGTAATATAGTAAACTCACATACTTTTTTATGAACCTTATCTGTCCTTATTAATGATAATTAATGTATGGTGAAGCCCATTTGTGCGTTTTTCTCTCAGTGAAGATGATAAGTGGAATAGTTTAAAATAGTCTGTTAGTGATTTGGTTTACGAGTAATATACATTTTTATACCCCACAAACAGGGTAAATTCACTTTGTCATTCCGTTTTTTATATATAGCAGATGGGATGTTTCACGTTAATCGATCACCTGCACGCCCGATCTTCTTCTGAGTATAAGCTTTCAAATCTCGTTGGGCGCAAATTTCAAAATGTCAGCTCAAATGGCGTTCACAATGGAAGAGTTCACGTATAATTTTTGTAAGATATTGGAAAAGAAATAAGTGAAGCATACAGTTTTGGTCAAAATTCCACCTTTTATAACTTTTTTCTCATAAAATTTTCAGTAAAAATTGCACGGTGTAAAAGGTTCTTAAAATAGTTCATAATTTCAGAAAAATATTTTTATTTTTTTACTGGAAAAAATTTTTTTTCTATGACAACATATTTTTTTTCCCTGACGTCATAGTTTCTTTTAAAAAACAATGTTCCAAAAATGTTATCATTGCTTTTTTGTCTAATATTAAGCAATTTTTACTCACAGCAATATTTTATGAAAATAAGTCTTGAACGAAAAAATGTATGACGTCATAGAAAAAAAATTGTTGCAATAAAAACAAAAAAAAAAAAAAATACTTCTTTTTTAATACTTTGACCAATTTTAAGAACTTTTTACTTAGAGCGATTTTTAATGAAAATTGATGAGAAAAAAGTTATACATACAAAGTAAAATAACCAAAACTGGTTCTATCACTAACGCAAAAACTAAAAATTTTTTGAAATCGATTGAAAATGTTAAAAAAAAAGCCGAAAAATTGTCGAAAGATGTAGAAAAAATGTTCTACGAATGTTATCTGCGGCTAACTCACAACTTTAGCACCACCTTTATTTTTAGCAGCTTAGTGTAAAAACGACTATCGCAAAATCCTAAGAATTTCAAACTTTTATGCAGATAAAAATTAGTGAAGAAATTTTGCTTGCTCACTGTTTTCAACCTAAGGCTATTTGATTATCTTATCTTTATGAATACTCAAAAAAAAAAACACTTGTTTTCCAGAAATTGACCAAAATGAGTTGAACTTTAATTTCAATGTGTAAAGATAGTAAAAGCTGATAAGTGAGAAAAATCGTTTTAACTATTTGTTCTTTGCTAACAAGCTTTAAATGCTTGTATATATTTTGAAGCTTATATCATATTATGCAATTAAAACGATTATATATTCTGATGTATGTATGCATATCAGTTTTTAGCTTTTACTCTTCCCAACGTATTTATTGTTGCTTAATGCTATAATAGTGGTGTCAACTCTTTAGTCATGAGTACAGGTTTATCCCACATCAACATTGTTTCGCTATAATGCCATCATTGGATTATTTCAATACAACGACATTAACGTTTTGTCAAATCGCTAAACCATTACTCACGGTATCTCTAATAAAGCTTTCACACAGGCTTTAAATAACACATTTTTATTTATCAAGTTTTTGAACCTTATTCCAGTCAAAAATGTCTCTTTTTCTATACAAACCATACGTCCAATAGAAACCTCTCAGAGTTCATTTTGTACAGAAATTAATTTTTTCTATGAAAATATTTGCTATTCTGAATGAATTCAGATTTCCGAAATCGTAGGCCTACAGTTTTCCGTTTTGCGCAAAATATGCTTTCTCCAAGAAATTTATTTTGTTCAAATATGATCCAAGTGATTTGATACTCCATTTACATAGCTATAAAGTGTGTTAATAAAGTTCGTTGGCAATTTAAAGGATACTTGGTCAACCGTCAGAACTACTATGTCGTTGGCAAATGTTCCAATAATGGCTTCAATCGACAGCGAACAAATCATAGAGAATAGAAGCCATATCACTGCCTTTGGGCAAGTTGGAGTAACACTTATGCATGTTTATTTAAAAATGTAAGCATGAGTTAATTTACATCCTCAGCTCACATTCGCTGATAATAGAATTCTCTAATTTTTCGGTTGTAATTTCATCTTTTTTTCGAACAAAAAGTGAAACTTCAAAACTGTGACTAATTAATTCCCAGCCAGCCAATCCTTGTCATTGCTGCTCATTTACTGCATTTCAGCTGAATGAGCAAAATCTGAAATCGCTTTTACTTTACGTTGACTTTTTCTTGTGCATCACTTGGCAAGCAGCATCACAGTCAACAGCACCACAACACAACACAACAACTTGAGATGTGTAAACGCTTTTAATTCCGTGGTCGACCTTAACGTCAATGTCCTCGAAACCTTGAACGTAAAAAAAAAGTTTTTTTTCCAAAACAAAAAAACAATTTACAGCAACAATGAAAACAACTATAATGACCAGTAAACAGCAACAACAACAACAACCAATAATAAGAATGCAAAACTTTACGTTTTCTTACATTCACTCTTAACGCAATGCCGCAATTCATTTACGTTGTTTCTCTCTTAACTTGACTTAATTTCTCGAATTGACTTAAATGCGGTTTAACTTGCCTGCTATTTTTTGCTTTTCGTTGTTGCAGTTGTTATTGTTGTTGTTGTACTTACTAAAATGTGTAATAAACACGAATTATTCGAAAATTTAACTACACATAATTTTTGTACGGGTTTTTGTAAAAAAAAAAAAATAAATAATTATCTTAATAAGTACGGGCACAACAAAAGACATTTAAAAATTTTAACATCCTGCAGTTATTACGTTTCCGCAAAGCGTTTAGCAGCATAGCATAGGATAATGCATATGTTAACGTTTCAAAACTGTAGCTTCAATAGTGAGGGTATTACAATAGCAAAGTGAAACACTTTTAAGAGGAGGCATCTAGCATTCAGTGAGATTGACCTGTATATGGAACTTTATAGTAACTAATTAAAATTTTATTGAATCTCTAATCAATTTAACGAAAAAATTATTAGAATCTAAAATATTAGAAATTATTTGATCTATCAAAAAAAAGTTTTTATTCAAACTTTTACCTCTTGTAGGGTACCTATAATATATTATAATATAATAAATAATATATTGATTTTAATTTAAAACTTTTAAACATTTTTTATTTTTCGATTGAAATCTGCACCAAAAAATTTTATAAAATGTATTAAAATATAAATGAGATCTAAATACCTTTTGTTTTTTCTTTATTTTTAAAAAATTTTGAAATAATTTTTTTTGAATATTTTTCAAACATTTCAATATTAAGGTACCATTGTAGTTTTTATGCTTTTGGTTTTTGTGTAAAAAATTTGCTCTCTCATCGGCAATCCTATTAAGGGGGCAGGGGCATTCAGAATTTTGAAAAAATCAATTTTTTTTGCATTTTCTTAAAGTATAATATCTTTGAAATATATCTTGAAAATTTGAAGTGAATCAGACAATTACTTTTGGAGTTATTCGGCAATAACCCAAAGGCTCTCGGTAGTAAGAGTACGGAAATTTAAGTGTTTCTCGTCGTTTTTCTCAAAACTATGTTTTCGAATCGTGAATCTGGAGGTAAATTTCCTGAGGCCGCCATTAAAAAAAAAAAAAAAAACATCGATCAGGCACTAGATTATTTATTTAAATAACTAATTTTTCTTATCCGATTGATTTCCGATAATTTTCCAAGAATTTGTGATGGGACAGAGTCCAACACAGCCATCTATAACTTTTTTTATTTTTAATTTTATTTTTAAACTTTCGTCAAGTCAAGTTGAAACATAATGTAATGATGCCATATCACTTCTATTAAATAAATTAAATTAACACCAAAAAAAATTATTGAAAATGTTTTATTTTTCACGCCTCTGACTGCGCCTGCCCCCTTAGGTGCATTGTGACAAAAGGCACTGTACCTTCCTTTGAAAAAAATGTCATTCAAAATGAGAACTTTTAGTATAACCAGCCAGCATTTGGCACGTTGAAAAAACAGCACTTTAGTATAAATTTATGATTTAATGCGTGGTAGTGTATTTAATTTTTTAATAACACCCTAACTAGTTGAACTTCACTTCTTCAAATTTGAAAAAAAAAAATCTGTCAACAACATTTTTAGTCGCAAGTCGCTGACTACGATAACAGTCAATATTAAAATATTCGATCTTTTCTGTGCTTTACAGTGATATAATGTTTGTGCAAATTTGTCTTCTTATTATGATACAAAAGCTCTTTGAAGAAAAATACAATTGAAATACTAACAGCGTAAAACCAACGAAATCAGCAAATATGGCTACTTAAGTATTCCGACTGCATTAAAAATGCATAAGTGTGGATTTTTTGATTAGATATGGCGTGTTGTTTATTTACGTTTTAAGTCGCATATGTATGTGTGTGTGTTAATATATATTTACCAACTTGCACAAGACATTTATGTACTATAAACAAATCATTAATGCCTTACAATAAAGTAATTAAACTTAGCTTAAAAGACAAGAAACTAATTCTCATAAAATGAAATGAAAAAAAGATAACAATTTCCAAAACCTAAACACAGGTTTCATTTCATGCTCAGTGACCTTTAGAGAGGCATTACTAACTACAATCATTCCACCGCATATAATTATGACATCAGCACTCTCTATAATTTTGATCTTTCTTTATGGGATGTTAAAGTTTCGCTTTCAAAATCATGATTATGGGGCTTACAATTATATCTAACACAACCACCTGGAAGCTTAGAAAAAAAAAGAAATGAAAAAATATAAATATAAACATAAACTTGAGCAATGAAAATAAAAGTCTAAACAAAACGTTTAGGAAAAAAAAAAGATTTCGCAATAATTTATGCGATTTAATGTAGCAGATAAAAGTCATAAAGCAGATAAGCAAAAGCCGAAGTAGCAGCACACGAGGTGATTTGCAGAAATTGTAAAACTACCAAATGGCACAAAAAAAAAACTGTTCACTAAAAACAACCACAACCAAAAATTTACCTTAAAAACTTTAGAGCTTTGATTTTAAGTCGCAATTTCGTCTCTGTACTTTATCAAAAGTAGAGCTTATTATGTTAAGCATTTGTTGAAAATTAGCTTACTGAAATTTGCGAATTTTTATTTCTCTTTTTCTTATTAATTCCTTATTATAATTTCGTTTGTTAATTCTTTGCTTGCTTAATAAACCAGGCCCGGATTTACAGTACAGGCACACTAGGCCAGTGCCTAGTTCGGCAAGAATTTAGGGGCGGAAAATATTGGGAACTTTGAAAATTTGATGGTGAGAGTTACATAGGGGAAGAAAAATTCGAATACTTGGAATTTCGCCCCCTAAACTACCTTAAAAAATTTTGACAAGCAAAAAAAAAGGTCCTCACTTTTCATATGAAACAATTTTTTTGTCCATATTCACCAGTGGAGAAGGGCGGCTATTTGTTAACGGCTTAAGGGCGGAACATTTCTAAATCCGGGCCAGACTATAACCAATACTTCCTTGTCTTGAAGTTTATCTATGAGTTTGAGTTTGAGTTTTTTTTTTTTTTTTTTTGAATGAAATCATCAGTGACCTTTGAGCCGATGTGGTGGAGTTTCCAAGCCTGATATGGTTTTCCTTTTTGCATGGATCTGTTGCGAACCCAAACAAAAAGTGAAATAAAGCAAAGATAAAGACGACTGTGATATTAGTCGACTAACTACTGCGACTATTCACTGTAGGTGCTGCTGGTTGCTAAAAAGACAGAATTAAAATTTCTTTAATTAATCTACAGCAGATGTCAAATCTATTTGCCTTATTGTAATATTCTCAGTGGCTCAAATTTTTGGGCAGCGAAGGTCAATGGCTCAATAGACATTTCTTTTTTTTCATCAACCATGTTAATAGGCTGTAAAATGGTGCATTAGTGGCTGGACTTAATTAAAACTGACCTTTGTCTTACGATTTGTAAGGTTATTGAGTAAGAAAAATTGGTCCTTTGAGCCAGAACCTCTAAAAAGAGAAAAAATAATGCTTCACTAAAATTTTTTGTTCTTTCGGAAAGGAGTATGAGCTAACTCTTTGCTATAAAGGTGAGACTTTTTTAGGTAAGCTTTCGTCGTAAAATTTTTTTTTTTTGGAAAATAATAAAGTAAAAAATATTAATTGCATTAATTGGTGAAAATTTTAAGGTTAATTTTTATGGTTCCATATTTTTAGTTTTTTTTTCTTTTAACCATATCCACATAATTTTTTTTCACATTAGAAATGACTGCTACACAGCTGCGACACAATCCATCACTCAAATATGCTTGCTGTCAATTAAATTTGCGTAAAATTTGTCTCTCTTCGTTCTTTGCACTTGCAACCAGGAACGCAGCAGCAACCATTGATCATAATTGAAAGTATGGTGTCCTCATTGATATTATGAAAGGCCATCTTTTTATTTTATTACTATCATCATCACTTACATCTGCATTATTTTTTTTTGTTTTGTGACATTTCAAAGATATTTATTTCTTTTTTATTTAAAACATTTATTTTGTCTCTAATCTCTGCATAATTAAAATTTCAATGCAAACATTTGTAACAACCAAAAGTAGCAAAAAATATTAGAGAAAAATCTCCCAACTAAATGTTGACATTGGCCGCGTTTTTATGCTTTGTTAAATAATAATTGCTCATAATGTTCACTAATTAACTGAAATGTGTATGAAAACAACTAAAAAAATTAAAAAAAATGTTTTGCGTATTTTATGAGATTATACAATAATTAAAATTTCATAATAATTTTTTTTGCTTAAGTTTTTTTTTTAAATTGTGTAAAAATTATTTATTAAAAATATAATTGGTACTACTACTTTTTGGCTTAAGAATTCGTTAGAAATCATAAATCATTCCAAAAAATTGCACCAAAGAGTACGCACTTCAGGTACACGCGCTCAAACTGTACGTACACACACACACACTCTAAGTTGAATCAACGAAAGTGTGCGCACCCAAAGAATCCGCACTCAAATAATGTGCATCCAAATAGTACTCACTTAAAATGTGTGCACTCAAAGCGTTTCGCACCCAGCAAGTACGTGTCCAAAAACTATTCACTCAAAGAGTACGCATCCAAAAAGTACCCATTTAAAGTGTACGCACCGAAAGTGTTGTGCACCCAGAGGGTTCGTCCAAAAAAGTATTCAGCCAAAGAATATGCACACATTTCCGCAATAGTACGCATGCAAAGAGAACGCACTAAAAGAGTACTCTTCCCAAAAGATCACACTCAAAGATTACCCACTGAAAGAGTACGCACTGCAAAAGTACGCATTGAATGAGTACGCATCGAAAAAGTACGCACTCAAAAAGGTCGCATTCAAAGAGTACGCAAGCAAGTATAATCCGTACCAGAAAAACTTTCTTACGCGATTTTTAAAAGTTTTATTTTTAAAACACCATCAACGTTTTCTAAATCATGTTATTTTGTTTCACTTTCTTGACGCTTAAAGCTATTGAATCCTGCACATTATAAGTACTCACTCACATAACTTTTAATTTGTTCCGCAAATCCATCAACAAAGTAAGAAAAAAATCATAAGCCAGCAACTGTAACATACAATTTAATTAATATGTTGATATTAAGAACAGTAGCTGCTGTCATTTTCGTTATCGTCACCATGCTGTCATTAGCGCGCCTCTCCATATAATTTCTCTTACTCACTTCGAGCACTAATTCTCTCATTTTATCATTTTTGTAGTTCATTGACTTAATGTTTAAAGTTGTGTAATATACAATACATCCTTGCTTTTATTTGGCAAAGCATTTCGTCATCAGCATTAGACAACAAAACCAGGAAGCCATCGCATTCAAGTTCCGAAAAACATATATATATTATATTTTGGTCATCGATTCAAATTTTTTTGGCTTTTACCGATATACCATTGAAAACCCAAATATTTGTGTTGTTTAGCATTTCATCACACGTTCAAACTGTCAGTCACTCAGCCCAGTCTGTCACTTGTGTGTAGCGTCAATCCATTTTGATTAATTGCAAAACTTGACGTTTTTACATGTATACAAAATAAATACATTCACATATTGTGTATAGATTACTAATACAATAAAATCAAAGAGCAAACAGCAGCAACAAATCGCCAACATTAGTTGTAGCAACAAAAAGAAAAAAAAAAAAGAATTATTAACATCAACCAACAACCAGCAATGAAACAAAGATATGCCTTTGATTAATGATGCCATATTTTGTTGGAAAAATCTGCATGTTTCTGAATTTTATTTAGATTTTTTTTTCTGCTGGAAAACTTAATATATGAAACTAAAGAAATGTTTGCTATTAGTTAATGAGACAAAATGTTGTTTTATACAGCATACTAATAACTTGCTGTTGTTACCACCCCAAAAACTGTGCTGTCGTTTTTTTGTACTCCCTTAATTGTTCACACTTTTACACAGTGATTGCTCACACTTCTGAGCGCACTAACATGCCCAACTTTTCTTATCTCTTTCATTAATTTGACTCTCATGTGGTTTGTGTCTTGTTTATCTAAAAGTTTATATAAATTAGCTAGAACACACAATTTTAGCGTAGCGTAAGCTTGTACGCAAACCTCAGGAGAAATCAGCTAACTAGTTGACTAAAATTAATTTATTGTCACTTTCTTATTTTTATTCTTAAGGATTTCAGCAACGTAATTAATATATACAAAAAATTAGTTTTCTGCGTACTTTTATTGGGAGTTTTTAATGCCATGTAATTAGTTGAGAAATTATTTAAGATTTGCTATAGATTCTTTAAATTTTTGCTAAACGAATTCAGTTTATTGGCAATGAGGATAGGGTATGTTTCACTCACAAAAATTTATTGGTTTGCTAGGTTCCAGAAATATTTATTAAAAATTGACAAATTTTGGTAAATATTACCTTGCCTTGAATTGAAAATTAAATTATTGTTTAAAAGGTTGAAGAAGTTATTTGTTTGAGGGAATTGAAGGGATTTGCTTTGGTATTTAGCAATCATATTTTCTGTTTTTTCACTTGATCATAATATAAATATTATAAAACAGTCAACATAAACAGTGTGGCAATTATTTTTGCGACTGAAGCTATACAAATGGCGCGAAATTTTTTTTTTTCAAATATCTCTTATATTTATGCAAAATATTCTCCTTTGGATTCAATGCACTTTCTATATCAATAGTGATTTATATGTCTTGTCGAATTCATTTTGTGATATTGCTTCTAAGAAGCGTGTTGAAACAGTTTCAATGTCATCGAAAACGCATTCTTTCAACTTAATTTTAATTTTTTAAAATAGTGCAAAGTCACATAATGCTAAATCAGGTAAATAATTTAACACGCAGTCATGATTTCGTGTCAAAAATTGACGAATAATTAAGGATGTGGGACTCGATGCATTATTGTATAACAAATACCAGACGTCAGGATCGCGATACCTGGTCGAATTCGACGAATTCTGGCTATCAAATGGTAAAAAACTTTCAAATCGATAGCACCAGTAACTGTTTGACCAGTTGTATTGAATTTGCGATGAATTATGCCCTTGCTATTGAAGAAAACAATGAAAATTGTCTTGATTTTGATTGAACTCTTTGGGTTTTTTTTTGTGGCTTATGGCCACTAAAAAGTCTTTGACCGTGATAGTCATCCATCCCCATAAACTTTTTGTATTATTTTGAATTTTTCTGTGACCGTTGTTGTGCCAAATTTTGCACGTTATTCCACAATTATATTCCAACACGTGAACGAATTGGACAGATGAAGTGAATGTCCTAAAACTAACGTGTAAGCTGATTTCAATAAAAAATAAACGTTCGTTCAGCAAAGCTTTAAAATGACGTATAACTCAAATAGAAACATTAGTTGCTTAGATATACATAGCTTCGGTCCTGAAATACAATTGCCGCACTGTGTTTGTAAGTAAAATATTATAGATATCAACAGTTTGGTACTGTTGAATACTGAAATTTGTTTTTCGCAACAGTTTCTGTTTGAAAATTTAAAAAATCATGTTTTTATCCCTCATACAAAAATGACCAGCTATATCTCTGGAAATACCGCTTAGTATCTGTGTCAAGCAGATATCATTGATATGCTTATTAAAGTATAAGAATGCACCTCAACCAACTCTATACAATGTATGTACTTGTGACAAAGAAAATAAATATTTATTTAAGATCGTTTTTCATCGATTTACAAAGGCGTTGACGAGTTCGATGTCGTTTAAAAACAACAAAAAAAAAAAAATAAAAACAACGAAAACAAATTACTCATTAGCAACACTACAAAAAAAAAGGTTATTATTATTATCGTCATTATTATGGTTATTACTGTTGTTATTGTTGTTGTTATACAGTTCTTATAATACCATTTCTTGTTGTTGTACCGTACTCATATCACAAATAACTGAGAACAATAAACTTAACGAAGGAAGAAGAATCAAACGCAGCGCAACGAAATGCAATGGAAACTCAACGAACAAATGAACAGCAGCAACATGGTTGCTTCACGAAGTTGCCATATTTTTTTTTCTTCTCATTTTTTATTTACTTATTTTTTGAAATGTTCTGTTTTTTTTATTATTTTATTTGTTTCTCACTCGTTACATTTTGAGTACATGCAGTAGTGATGTATTTTTTTTAATTTAATTTTTTTTTTAACAATTGTTACGAATCCAGGTCAGCTCGAAGAAAACAACAAAAGTAACAACCAATAAACGAAATTTATTTATTTTTTAAATTTGCCTCTATATTTTGCTCGTATCGTTTTTTACTCTTTAACTCTACTCTTTAAAAAAACATTACATTTTTCGCATGAGTCGTCGCATTTTAAAAATAAGCCCATATGAACTACTTTAACTGACGACAGGGAATACCGCTAACTAAATAGAATTTAAAAATTCTTTGTTTCATAATTTTTTAAATCAATATATCAGTAATTTTTAAAGTAGTCAATTAAAGTTGAAAATTAAAAGAAACAACAAAATAACTGTGCTGTTATCGGCAGTTTTTGACGAATTATTAATAGCTAATCATATGCTTTTTGAGATTTTTTTTGGTGTTGATAATTTTGGTATTTACTTTTTGCTCTTTTGTTTTCTCTGACCTAAAGAAGAATTTTTTACTTGTATTTTCTTCAGCTTCACCAAGATTTATTTATTTTATTTTTAACACTTAAAACCTTGATGTTGTTTTTTTTTGTTTTTTATAAGATTTGCTTTGAGGTAAGCAATTTGAATTTTTTATAAAATTCTGACTGTAACCATCAATAATAAGTTTCTGTTCACGGAATCAGCCAGCAAAATTTGAGGACATCAAGCTAAGACTAAGACTACTGAAACGAAATATACTATACTTCGGCGCACAGGTTTTGATCGAAATTCTTTCATTCTTAGGTGTTGAAAGAAAATCGCTGAAACTTTTTTTGAAAAATTCAAAAAATTTCAGATAGATTCAGTTTTGAAAATGTCGGTCTCTTTTCAAGATATTGGCACTTTTTTCCTTTTCTAAGCAGTAGTCATGAAAGGTAATTTAAGAAGAAAAAAAAAAAATCGCAAAAAATACGTAATGAGACTTCGACTTCTTTCATGTTTTTTTGATGACAGCTTATGGTAGTATATATTTCCCTAGATACCCTGTAAGTTACAGAGTATTTTTGAAAACTTTTAAAGAAAAAACAAAAGTGTAGAGCCTTTTTTAAACACATCCCACCCATGCATTTTTCTATTTTCCTAAAAGCATTGAACTGTTTAACTGAAAAACGTTCAAAATATCACAGATCCTTGGCGCATTCAGATCTGTTATGATATTTACAATTAGTTAAATCGCAATTATTATAGCAAAAGTAAAATTTTGAAGCTGATTAAATGTTGCAACATCATGTAAAAATTCGACAATGAACGAAATAAAACGAAAACGTAATTTTTTTTCCCCGTTTTGTGAGAATTTCATAAAATTGTCACGTAATTTGACTGATTGTGAATTTGTTAATGAGATATTTTGTTGTTATTGTTAATTTATTTTTCTGTAGTACAATAATATTTTGAAATCGCATAATAAAATAAAATGACGTCAGTTATGAAACCGAAAAACGTGGCAATAGAAATTTTTGTTACCAAAAATGACAGACCAAAAATACTTTGATCGTACTATTGAAGTTTTTTTAGGGCCTTAAGCTTCAGCCGGTTCTCAAAATTTTAACTTGGATATGTAGGAAAATGTAACTAAAAGTACGCACCTAAAAAGTACGTAGCCAAATATTACGCACTCGCCAAAGAGTTGCACTCAAAGAGTACGCACGTAGGCAGTGTGCAGCCAAAAATTAAATCTGCATAAAGATTATATAAAATCAAAGTTTGAAAATGTTTTCAAGATAACAGCGCTAGTAATAATTTGCAGTCCTTGTGGAGAGTGTTTTAAGTACTTGTTATTTGGCTAAGTGCAATTCCAACCTAACATCTTGGTTAAAATTTGAGTTTCTCTTGTAAAGCAAAAAACTTCGACATTCATTAATTATATTTTTTTTTTTTTCTAAACTTTTTGTACTTTTGGTGCAAAACCAAACAAATTACAAGCGAAAATGCACTCAAGAAAAAAATGGGCAACTAGCTGCTTATACAAGTTTCAATCGTTGCTACACGATATCATCAGTAAATTTTACTGTTTGCATTGACCAGTTAAGAATCATAGCATAACTGTTCAAATTGATAAAACTGTAAATTAACAGTATGTCACTATCACTGCATGTTATTGCAATTTAAACCGTTGATATCAGTGAAATTTACTGATAGATTTCTTTCTGTGTAGTTCATTTGAAATATAAAATTCTGTCTCAAAAATGACCACTGCATTCTTATCATAACATAATGTTAATTGATATCATTGATATCTATACCGTTTGAAAGGTCCTCTCTTGTTCAATGCCTTAAACTTTACTTACAGTTTAACGATGAAATTATTTCAATATCCCTTTGCTTTTAATATTTTTCCATTAATTTGACATGCAAAATTTTTCTGCTGAATCTGTGCTGCAAATAAAATATCATGCTAAAATAACAGCAACACAGTATGGCAACAACAGAGAAATTGCATATTACTGCTGCTGTTGCTGTTATTCATTTTTTCATTATTTTTATTTTTTGAAAAATAAAAAAAAAAACAATAATGATATTCTTTTCTTTATGCAGTTTTTTCCATTAATTTTTTATTTTTATAATTTTTATTGTTGCTGTTGTTGCTGCCATACACTGACAACTCTCGTATGTTGCTGTCGTTTAAACAATAAATGCATAAATATAAGAGTGTGCGTTTATAGTTAGTTGTCTGTGTATAAGTCCAACTGCAATGCGTTATTCTCGTTGCTGTTGTTATTATTTTTATTGTTGTTTTTGTATTTAAAGTATAATTTCCTGTACGCGTGGCAAAGCGAAAAGATCTCTTTTATATAATTTTTGCTGATATTGCTGCACATTTGTTGCTCTTGCTGTTTTTTTTGTTTTTTAAATTAAAATTGCCATTGCCGTTGCTGCTGATTTTTTGTTCTGACACATGATTACTGTTTTGTGTGCTGGCAGCTTTTTTTCAATTTTTTATTAAATGCCAAGTATTTGGCTTTATTTCATGTTTAATAGATTTTTTCAAAAAATTGGTTGGTTTTTATTTATGACTTCCGCTTTTATTCGCTACATATGGTTACAATGAATGAATTGAATAAACAAAGAACGTTTTGGCGCTCTACAATATGCTGTAGCATTAAGCTACGAAAATATGATGAATTTATTGTTGCAGCTAAAGAATGTGCCACATGTTGCATTACTGCACCTGTATTTATACTTTTCTATTTATTATTGCGAATGCAAAATTTGGCTCTAAATAAAATTGAAAAATCATCTATAAAAAAGAGGTAATTTAGCCAAAAATAAAATGAAGAGAAAAACTATTATTAACTCAAATGCATCACTCTTGGAATATTGGTGCAAAAGTTGATGACCCATTTACAAAAAATTTGTTGGGTTTGATTATATTAATTCTTATTAATTTTTTTAGATTTTTTTAGTTGAAAAAATCGTCCTTAATTTGATAACGCATTTATTGAATATTTTTTGACTCATTTTTTTTTATTATTTCCATTTTTCCTCAATTTTCATAGAAATTTTTATTTTGTTAAGGTTCAAGTCTTTTTTGTACGATTTCGCCAAAACCCTAAATTCAAGGTTATATCACAACAATAATAATAATAATAATAGCAAAAAAAGCTTCATAAAAGATTATTCAACTAAGAATATTTTCAGAGAATCCCATCAGTAGCCCTCAAAACAAAAGCAGGCTTATGCTACTTCTTATGCTAAATAGCTGTAACCATTTAATGCCAGCTTCATGTAATTATAGCTTCTTTATCATACTCATAAAAAAAAATCCTTAAAAAATTTGTAATTGAATATTTTGATCGTATACAAAAATTTAGTTAGTTCTCCTTTACACTCAATACATAATACTATATAGTATGCATTAGTTTTAAATGTCATTTTCACTTAGTCATCAATACTGTTCATTAAAGTTTTTTGCTTAAAAATTAATGTTACTTATACGACATGCCTATCAAAAATGGCAACTGTGTGTTAACTTTCATATCTCAGCATCGATATAATATAGGTCTAATATGCACTTTGTATTTAAGTTGATTTAAATTGCTCTAAAGTAAAGCCTTTGTTTTACCAATGTCCGCTAAAGCTAAAATATTCAATAAATTAAATTAAATTTCACTAAATCTAATTCTTAAATACCCGACAAAAATGTGCTTGCATCTCAATTTTTTTTTTTAACTTGTGGCCAACAATTTCCAGGAAAACTCGTAATAAGAAATGTGACAAAAGTGGGCTAGCTGAAAAAAACTAATATGACACTAGTATTGACAGTAAAGTAATGATTGTAAGAAAAATTTCCGTGACTTCAAATCCATTGCTAACTTAAACTAGGTCAGTTTCTAATATTCAAATCGATTTTAATCGTAGCTTTGACATAAACTTTGAGTTTTTCAGCTTGGTTTAAATTACCATACGATTCTGGTATATGCTTTTTCAAGTAAAACTCCTCTTTGAAGTTAAACTTAGATTGCAGTTTCACGACGTTAAAACTAAACGTCAACTTTGTTACCTTAACACTATTGTATTTTAAGATTGATGACCTAAATAATTTTTCTAATAGTGCTCTTAAATTAAAAGAAGGTTTTATCAATGACAGCTAGCAAAAAAATTAATGAAATAATCTCTCTCAGTAAAAATAACTGCCCAACTTACGAGCTGCATTCATTTATTCTGATTTCATAACAACATAGCTTTTATGAACACTGAACAGCTATCTGTACGTCATAACTTTCAGTTCGTAATAAGAATATCAAAAATAAAAAATTGTAAATCTGCTTATCAGAATCTGCAGATAAAATTCCTATAAAAACTGAAAATAAATTTAAAGCCGGTTTTTCTTTAAAAGCTGACAATAAACACATTACTGTTAACATTTGATGTTGCCGTTTTCTGTTGCTATCTAAGCTGTTTGTGTTACTCCTTCTCTTTTATTTGTAGCCAGCAAAAATTCTAACAGACGCAAAAGAAACCGAAGATAAAAAAAAAAAAATGCAGAAGTAATAATCTAAGAAAATATCTGCAATATAAACCGTTAACATAATGGCTAAAATACACCGTTTAGAATACAGCAATAAGCAGCCAAAGCAACTTCACGGTGCAACATCAACAAAAAAAAGATGCAAAAGAACAAAAGCGCAAAACATGTTCTGCTTTTCTTATGGTATTTTAAAATTAACACTTAAGCTTACAAGTGGGATTATATGACCCAGGTGGAAACATCTTGAGGCTATCATGTTGAATATCAAATATTTTGTAAACAGCTATATTGCTTTGATATTTTAAGTTAAACTTCTTAGATGAAATGTTTCTTAGAGTAGAATATGTTTCAAAAAGGAAAAATTAAATAAAAATTTTTATGTAAAAAAATTTTTTTAAATGAAAAGATTGCACAAAATTTATTTTCTTTTTATAGAAGATCATTTATTACATAATTTTTTAGGCATAATTCAAATAATACTCGCAGGGCTAAATTCTTAAAAATTATTTCAACAACAACAGCAACACTGGCGTTGGTTTTTGGCCAAGAGCGATATTAAAACTTGCTATGTACTCTTCTGAATTAACGTTGTTGTTGTTCTTGTTGTTGTTGTTGTTTTTGTTGTATTTAGAAGATTGGCTTCAGTCAAAAACTTGTCTTGCCACATTTTGTTGAAGGTGGCTGTGGTGGTGTGCTGCTGTTGCCGGTACCGATGCAGCTTGTTGCGCATTTTTAAGTTGTTGTTGTTTTTCTTCTCTCGTTGAAATGCAACATTATAATCATCATTATGAGCAGCAGCAGCACCACCATAATTTTAGCTGTAACTACAACAACAGCAACAAAAATTTTAGCATTGAAAACTTTGCTGCAGCACTTGCTGGAAAATGGCAAAAAAGTAAATTAGTATGCAACAACAGTTAATATAAAAAAAAATTCCAAGCAAAAGTTTATTCTTTAACGATAAATGCGAAAATTTAAATTTTATATAAATATACAATTTGACATTGATAGAAAATTGCCAGCTAATAATTTTGCTTCATTATTGAAAGGTTAGAGAATTAATATGATTAAATGTTGCTGATAGTCAAATTTCATTATCTAATGGTAGTGACATTGACATTGTAAATTCTAATGATAATGGAAATTATAATAAAAAATGCTTTGCTAGAAACTCTTGACATGATTTGAGATGATTTCTGTGATATTTAGGAGAGAACATATTGCAACTAAGCTAAGTTTCAAAAAATTTCCAAAAAATGCACGAAAAACAAGGGTGTATGTTAAATAAGTAAAGCGCATACAAGAAACGAAAAAAAGCAGGAGCAAAGAATATAGCGATAATGACAGAATAACGAAAATGGCGATTAAGGTCAGCGTTGCCAAGTTTTGCTAGAAGTTTTAAGTAATTTTTCAGTAAACAATATAAATTTTCAACTTATAGCAGGAAGATCGACGTTTAAAAGTAGCAGCAGTGTTAAAAAATTAACTCAAGTGTAGCTAAAATTAGGTGTGTAAACAGTGTTGGCAAAGCTTGTAAATTGATATGCACAATAAATTAAGTAGCTATTTTCGAACATTACAAATTGTTTTATGGAGTATCTTTGAAAATTAATTCAAAGTGAAAAGTATATGAACAGTTTTGATAAGACTTGTGAATTATTGTGAACAGTAAATAAAACGGTTAATTTTTAATGCATAGTTTAAATGTTTTGCTTATTGCGACATTGAAACCACTACAGTTAGTTAATCACACTGATCTTTAAAATTGTTTAGCACAAATCAATGACTTTTTCATGTTACAGCAGACGCCCATTAATAATTTATTATCTTGTTATTGTATTAAGTTTAAAAGCCATACAATTTAAAAAAAAAAAATCCAAATACGAAATTTTCTGCGCTTTCTGAAAAATTGTCAAGTAAACATTATAATTTGTAAACATTAAAAAATGTTTTTCTAATTAAAAAAGTTTATAGTTGCAACGAACAAACAAGCTATGCATTTTATTATCTTTAACAACCAGTGTTTTTGTTAAAACTCCCTTTTCTTTGACTCTCAATTATCACATAAAACATATGGCAACTGTTAAAAGAATAAAAAAGAAACCGTACTCTGCTTGCACACCAAGTTACACGTTATGTCGTTAAAACTCAAAATTATGTATTCAAAGCACGTTAGCTTTCTCATTTGATGTCTTCTTAAAATTTTCTACACTTTTTTGCAGTTACATCAACTAAACTTTATTTTTTTGACTTTAGCATGTGGTGCTGTAAAAACATGCACTGCCCAACCCCTTTACCAACTGACACTCTCATCAAAGTTCCTCCAACTAAGTATAATGCAACGCTAACCAGTAACTTTTCGGTAAAACTTGCAATAAAATGAAAACTGTGACTTTACTCACAACTTCACTACACTTTAGTCTTACGTACTTTGCGTAGGTGTGGCTTGCGTAATTTATATGCATTGCAGCAACACGCATTCAACTTGACCGTTTTCGTAAGCTTAAGTGTGCGCGGGTTTTCTTTGGAGAATTTAAAAAGGCAAATTTTTTAAGCTAACATGCTTGAAACTTTAGAGGTTTTATTTTTATTTTTTTTATTATTTCTGGTTGGTTATTGTGCTGTAAATTATGCTTGGTATAATGCATTTTGTACGCATGAACAGGCGAAAAATGTGGATTTTACAAGCGTAGTTAATTGTTAAAAAAAAGTAGTAAATAAGTAATGGCATACTACTTAGGCAATTTTATGCAGTAAGGTGTAGTACAAATAAATAGTTTAGTAAAAGCTAAGTGAAAAGATTGTTGTAAAAAAATATGCATTTAAAACCGTGGCGAAAAATAGTAGCAAAAAAGAATCTAAAATATAAAAGTGAAAAATAGTAGCCAAAAATAGTAACATAAAATTATAGTAGTAGCATTAAGCTAAGTACAAGCACAGTTTGCATTTTGTCCGCAGCTTTTCATGTATTTTCTTGAAATTTTATTTCCCCAACGCATTAAGTAAATTTATTGCACTTAATTTATCAACAATTAAATGAAGAAAATAAAAATGAAATATTGTTGTTTCACAGGAATTGCATGTTGTCACAGAAAATCTATTTAATTTGCCATTCCTTCCTGCTGTTCTTCTTCGCAAACTCTCGGAGTGTTGCCATGAATTTTCACAGTAGAAATGAATGAACTTTTCAAAAGAATATTCGACAATCTAAAGCAAACGATGCATGAATGTCATGAAAATGACATTTTTTTTTTCAGTACATTTTTTCTTCTTTAGCAACATTTTTCACATCAACAAATTGCTGTTCGTATGAATCGTAGTGCAGTTTCGAAAAAAAAAAAAAAAATAAAATTTAAAATAAGAGATGATGAAGAATACATCATAATAAAAGTATCTGCATTTTATAATGTTGTCATTATTAATGATATTTGTTGTTGTCGTTGTTGTAAAGTACATTAAGTCGTTTGTGTTGCATTGCGTGCGTGTAAATTTTTTGTGTAAACAATGCTGATGCGTTTTTTGATTTTTTTTTCAAGTTTTTGCCAATAAGGCAAAGTGGTCATATTCCGTTGTGCAGTTTATTCTATCCGTTAGCAAAATAATCAGCTAAAATTATTCACTCAGATGTTCGCACTTTAAACTTCTTTGAAGGGCGAAAAAGATTTTTAAAAAATTTGTTTCCTCTCAGTTTTAAAATATTTTTGAGTAAGATAATCTTGTAACGAAATTGTGGGAGTTTACCTTAATTGCATTTTTGTTATCGTGTCTTTTTCATGTTATTTAAATTTCCTGATATTTTTGCTGGCTGTTGTTGTTGCTGTATTATAAATTTTTGCTGCTGCTGTTGCTTATTTTCGCAGCAATGCGCATTATTTTCGTTGTTGTTGTTGTTTTTTTGATATGCTGTAGAGTTGGAAAAAATTAAAAAGATTCTTATAGATACATAAATTTATTATGCTATGCTTCTTGTTGCTATATTTCAATTTTATATCGTGTATCGACGAATTATTCATGCGGAATCTGAAATGATTCTTTATGCGATTTCTTAGCGTGATAGCTTAACGTTTGTATGCGATTATTTGATTGACACATGTACATACGTATAAACATATAAAATACGTAAATAAAATGCAATTCAATTGCTGAAAAAAGTTAAGTATGCATGTATAATATAACATAATAAAAATTTTTCAAGCCTAAATTAAACTCATGACACCACTTTCCTGTTAAAAAATGACTATCATTGAAGCTGTGCTACATTTTGTGTACTTCTGATTGAGATCCATTTAGAACGCTAGAATTTCACGACAGGTGGGTCATTATCATAACTAATTTAATATATGTATATTAATTTTATTTCAAGACACTTAAAAAAAAAGGAAATTTTCGAAATGAAAAATTTTTTAAAAGAAAAAACTGATTTCAGTTTGAATTCTTGAAGAGAAGGAAGCGAAACATAATTTTGTGACTATTTATTTGTAAACAGAAATTGAGTGCGTAATATTCTTTTTTATTTACTAAATCAACACGAGCTTGAAACCGCAGCTAAATTTGAATATGTCGCTCATGTTTCAATAATATTGATGAAATTCGCATTCTACCATAGAAATGCATTATGAGGGGAAAAAAATAGTTATTTCGAATTTTTATTTTACAAATATAACTAAGCAAATGCCACACGTAACACAATTCGTACTTTCACACCAACACAAAAAACTGCAGTTTTGAAGTTTTTTTGCTCACAAACTTGGCACAACAAATGAAAACTTCAAAAGTAGCAAGTTAAGTAGCAAAAATTGCAAATCACAAAGTTTAGAGTGAAAAAAAAGCA
This sequence comes from Meiosimyza platycephala, assembly GCA_963662105.1. Lineage (NCBI taxonomy): Eukaryota > Metazoa > Arthropoda > Insecta > Diptera > Lauxaniidae > Meiosimyza > Meiosimyza platycephala. Next base: position 97,559,949 of record OY759210.1, read on the forward strand.
AAAAAGCAAAAAGAAATTCAAGTGCGCAAAAACAAAAACAAAAAAAAAGCGTCGTATCCTTGGCGTTTTTCTTATGCTCAAAGTTTTCGCGCGCTCTCAAGTGCAAGTGTTGCGAAGACGTTGCGCAAAACTTAAGCAACCAAGTGGGCGGCAACACTTGAGTAGTTGCTCGGCAATAGCAACAGCGTATTTTTCTGTTGTTGTTGCTGCTGCTGCATAAATTTGAAATTGCTACAGCAATAATTTCATGATGCCCCTTTTAGCGCATTTTATTTATTTTTTATTATTACTTTCGTCAAGTTTTTGTGCACTCGTGCATTTAATTAAAAATTTCACAATGTTTCGGTTTTTCTCTCAATATTTTGCAGTTAATACAACAACGACCACGGAGCGCGTATATCGGCAATAACAATAAGGCATTATCAACAAAAACAGCAGCAGCAACAGTGTTTTCAAAAACAAAAATTAATACAGCGGCAGGAGTACCAGCAACAGCAACAGCAGGGCACATCTACGCTGCAGCTAACAGATGAGCCCCACATGTCAATTGCTGCAGCCGAAAATGCAGGGTGAGTTTAAAAAAAAATTGTGAATTTTTTTAATTTTTCTTGAATTTACAATTTAACGCAGCCATTCAAATGTTATATTTGACGAAACTTAACGATGCTTGATACATCATATCGATGCTTGTTGAAACTTAGAGAAGCAAAATTTTTTATGTTTCTAAATTATTTTTGTATTTTTCGCTTGAGACAGTAAAATTTGACACTTGACAAAACTTAACGAAACTGAATATTTTGCGCTTGCAATCTGTTTTCATAGATTTTTATGGTTAATTTTTTATAAAAACTTTAACTTTCACACAAACTCTAAGTATTTCAACTTGACGAAGCATAAGCTTTTTTGACGAAACTTTAATACATAAATTTTTATTTGGTCTCTGAACAATTTTTATGCATTCTGGTGTCTCTTTCTCATTAAAACGTAAAAATTTAAACTTAACAAAACTTAACGACACTCGACAAAGGTTATTTTTTTTAGTCTTCTTTGCGAGCAAAGATAATTTATGTGTAATAAACTTAACGAAAATCTTAAAAATTGTGTTTACAATCCTTTTCAAAAATTTCAAGCAAAGAAATGAATATTTGCTATATTTAATCTAAAATATATGCATGATAATGAACAACTTCTTAATTTTAAGTTTTAAGAAAACTGCACTTTAATCAAAAATATATATCCTTATGCATCATAAAAGTGTTAAAATTATGTAGGCATTTAACAAGCATTTCAAATTACAGCTTAACGCAACAACATTATCGCTAACAAGCATCATTCTAATAAACTCAATTAATTTATTATCAACAACAATTTACATGTAAAATTTATGTTTACAACCACATGACAGTAATTCATAAAAAAATCTAACAAATCAATTGAGGAATTGCCATAATAATAACAACAACAACAACAACTACTACATCAGCAGCAGCAACAACAAGTAAGCAATAAAAATCATTGAATAAACCAATATCCAAAACAAATTGAACAGTTTACGAGGTAAAAAAAATATGGCTTTCGCCGCTGAATGACGTATTCTGCGCTACACCGATACTTTCGTTAAGTATTTGTCGTTGATATTTTAGTGCCGATTTAAGTGAAAATAAAATCGTCAAAAGAACGAATCAAGCAAACGAATATATGGCATATACTCGTACATACCTATGAAAGAGTAACAAAAATAGCGAAGCACAAAAATTTTGCTTATTTCAATATTAACCGGGTTCAAAGAGTAGCCGGATGATGAGAATCGAATAACCAATAAATAGCTCGACATGCAAAAAAACTTAACGATAGCTACAAATAAGAAACGTTCGTTATTTGGCCCCTACAACAGCTGCGCGAGTTAAATAACAAGTTTGTTGTTCTACCATCTTTTTCTCTCTACATTTTGGGGGTCGTTTTGTGTAACTGCCGCGGCGTTTATTTATTTTTTTTTTGCTAAAGGGGGGAGCACACAGCTAAATAAACCTACTGACTAAAACCTACATCTTCGTTTCGAGCACGTTATGAGTAAAAGAGAAGCGTGTAAGCCGAGAATATTTGATTTTTTTTTTTATATTTATTTTATTTTCGCCATTCCCTCCCTTGTGTTGTGTAGGGGAAGCTCGCACGATGATATTAATGATTTGTTTGGGTTTGTGTCAACGCATATAAGCGAGCGTGCCGTGTGACTGGCATGTTGGATTTAGGAAACAGGTATTGATTAGAAAAACAACAACATTAGAATGACAGTGGCAGTAACGTTGATTTAAGACGCTACTTTGAAGATAGAACCTCGAAAAAAGAGTTTTGGATTAAAAATGTTGCTTTGTTTAATTAAATTAAAATGATTTAATGCTTTAAGATAGCTAAAGTGTTGACATTAAAAAAACTTCGTATCATTGTGTTTCGAGTTGAATTTTGTGTTTTGGCTGTGGTGCTTCCTGATCTGACGAATTCAATGTGACCATAAAGTGTAGGAGAATATTAATAAAATATTAATACTAAAAAGATAATATTGCTCTAAGTTTTGTGTATTTATTAGTTTGGGGACAACTTGTGGCCTTGCGAACTCTAATGCAGTCTCACGTTTTTTTTAAATATATAAATATTTATTTTTGGTTTTTATTAAACATATAATCTATTTTTATATTTTTCTAATATTTCATTTACATAATTTTGTGTTAGTTTTTTTGAAAATGAGCTCTATATAAATTTATTCATTAATATTAAACAAAACAGGTGGAAATCAATTTTTTATAAATCAAAATTCAATGAATTAATTAATATATATTATATTAACTGCTTTATATTTATGTAAAAACTCTAATTTATTTTTACTAATTTGTTCCTACTTCACTTTAACTTTGCTTCGTAACTATAAAATATCTTTTATTGTAAACATTTTAAAGTTTTTTATAATGCAAATTTAATTTTATTTGTATATTTGAATAATAACTTATAAAATTTATGCGTCATAATTATGTATAGATAATTAATTGAGGGCTGCAAGACTTTGGGCTTAGAAACTCCTAAAAATGACAAAAGTTGTTGCTCGTAAAATTAATTTCTACTTAAAAATATATTTAATGAGCAATTATTACGTAGTTTTCACCCTTTATATTTCTTGAAACGTAAATTCAAAAAAAAAAAAATAATTAATTCTCTATTGAATACCAAATTGTCAACTTAACGAAACTTCAATTTTGTTCAATATATTTTAAAGAAAAAGAAAAATGCTTAATTTTTGAATTTTAAATGAATAAAGAAAACAAAGATATTCGTTAGTGATCAAAATAAAACAGCAACAAAGGTAACAGAAATAACAACAACATTATAACAAACAGCACACGACAAAAATGTTTAAACTGTTGGGGAAAAAAACAAACTTAACGAATGACATGCTATACGTGCATGATGATTAAAATAAAAAAAAAATATTCATTAAAGGTGAAGACGAAATATTTAGGCGCCATGCATAGCCATGTCTGAATGTTTGTATTTATTTTTCATTTTTATTTTAACTCATCAAAAATGATTTGCAATTTGATTGTGGGAAAAACAAAATCAAGTTGCAAAAAACTTAAAAGGTTTTACTCGGAGTTGGTATTATACGCACCCTTCGATTTAGATAGCTTAATACTGAACATAGCATTGCAAATCGTTGCTCAAATTTGTATCCAGTGCCTCAGAATCCCTCAGCATAATAGTGAATTTTGAAAACTTTTCTCCACATTTAAAACGTTTAACAATTAATCAGCTAAAGAAAATGTTGATTTCCTTAGAGTTTCGTTTGAAATAAACTGAAATTTTGAGTGCATTGAAGAAAAAATGCGGCGTGATGAATATAAAAATTTATATTTTATACAACCTTGCATACCTAATATTATTTTAATTCTCCTTGCAGTCATTTGCAAAGACCGATGTTCTTGTAAAATTTATTTGTAAACTTACGAGCATATCGGTCTTTACTAACGATTAGTTTCCATATCATATCAATAGCCTTAAATGATAAAACAAATTTTGAGAATAATTTTACTTTAGTAATCAAACTTGCAGATAAGCTCTTTTGGAATATTCACTGCAAACTCATATAAAGATTTTCCGACGCAAGAAAAGCGCTAAATATAGTTGTGTGTTATTTAACTTTAGCAACATTCATTGCAACCGTGAATATAATGCCATGCAGTAGTATAATTTTCTTGCAAGCTCATAAGTATTCGAAGATTTCCTCGGAAAAGATTTTTTAAGTTTGCTCATATTTTGATATGTCAAAGTAACTTGAAGATTTTGATCACTGCTTGAATTTCAGTCCGTAACTAAACAGAATTACATAAATATCCATATTTCAAAATTTTCGTTCTCAAACTTAAAAATCCAAATTTCACGTTTTGATTTAAGGGGGAGGAGCAGTCAGAATTTTCAAGAAATCGATTTTTTCTCAAAGTATAATATCTTAAAAATATATCCTGAAAATTTGAAATTAATCCGGCAATAACCAAAGAGCTCTCGGTAGTAAGAGTACGGAAATTCATGTGTTTCTCGTTGATTTTCTTAAAACTATGTTTTCGGAACTGGTGACCACTGTAACTCGAAAACCGCTCAATAGATTTCAATGAAATTTACACAGTTTTTGAAAAACATAAAAGGCTTGTCCCCGATCGAAGGATTTTTTTTTTTAAATGTCGATTTCTTATGAACAATTAATTAATTGTTGGTATTTTCCCGAAAATCTGGAGGTAAATTTTCTGAGGCCGCGATTTTGTTGATTTTGAAAAAAACATCGATCAGGCACTAGATTATTTATTTAAATAACTAATTTTTCTGATCCGATTGATTTTAGATGATTTTCCAAGGATTTGTGATTGTCACCGCAAGGTACTCTGCATGGGACAGGGTCCAACACAGCCAGTTTTATTTTTTTTTATTTTTTTTTTAAACTTTCGTCAAGTCAAGCTTAAACATAATGTAATGATGCCATAGTATCACTTTTATTAAATAAATTAAATTAATACCTTAAAAAAAAAATATTGAAAATGCTCTATTTTTCACGCTTCTGACTGCCCCTGCCTCCTTGAAAAATTGCACAAACTACGACTTGTGCGTGAAATATTAAAGAGAATTCAATTTTTTTAAATAACCTATTTTAATAAATAATATAATATTACATTATTTCATAATCTCTGACAACATTGCAAACTACCTACGAAATAGATCAAATTTAAGTGCAATAATAAATATTTAGTCTTTCAAAAAAAAAAAAATCCTACATAATTTAACAAGCAATCAAAAGAAATCACATTGAAATGCGATACGCATATAAACTACATACATACATAACGCATGCATTACATTTTGCTGCTGCCAAAAATTTTGCAGACATCAAGTTGAAGGTGCTGCTTAATTCACGAACTATTTGTGGAATTATAGCAAAAAAGCAGAAATAAAGCAAAAAAAATAAAAAATAATCAAGACTTTAAAACTCAGCAAAACTCAAAGAAAAATATCTCAAGCGGCTGTAACAAAAGCAAATGTTAGAAATAGAGTAGAAAATTAAACTGCTTTAATACGTTTGTTAGGCAAGCTCTGATATATAAAAAAAAAGCGCACACATACGCAAATAAAAACTACACACATGTGTATGTGGTTGTGTAGCTAAAAGATACCCGTGTGCCGAAATCATATTAAAATTAAATAAAACAAAATACAAACTGGAGCTTAGAGCTGTCGCGAAACTTAACGAAACTTTGTTGAATTCATACAATCAACAGAATAAAAAAAAACGAAACGATTCAAACGCGCGCTTGAGTTTTGTTGTTGTTGTTGCTGTTATTATGATCATTTTTTGTTGTTGTTGTAGTTTAGCTGTTTCCCTGCAACGCATATCGCGTATCTATCAAATGAAATCTTTGTTTAATGTTTGACGTTTTTTTCTTGCTTTTGATTATAAAAACTTGAATTTTGTAGATTTTTTTCTTTTCATGCGGCAAATTTCTTAAAGACAATTTTTTAATGCATACATATAGTTTTATTGCGATGCAGCTGTATTTGTGTAATTGTATCAGTGTGTGTGTATGCTTGTATACAGTGCTCATTCATTGTATGTCTAACTCACGTCTAGCCTCGTCGTCGTGATTTTCTTCTTGAATTTTTTATTATTCATTGCGTGAACGATTTAATTTTATATTCATTTTATAATTTGAAAAATTGTTGCTACTCCCAGCTTAAAATATTATTAAATTGTCGTTTAACGTCTATTTAGCTGTTTGTTTTCTCTCCAAATAACCAAGTTTTTCATGCAATTTTAAATTTGAATTGTCTATTGTGTTGCAATTTTAAACTCAATAAATGTTTTTTCCTTACTTTGATGTATAGTACACAGAGGACAGCGTGAAATTCGTGGAATATGTTTCGAAAGTTTTTAAAAAAGATATTGGAAAATATCGATATATCAGTGTATCGACTTATCGTTAATCGATTTTTTGTTAATCGATTTTTTGTTAATGAATTTTCATAAATTCCTGTAAGCGACGAATTATTTATTTTTAGCTTACGTGCAAATTATCAACATGTAAATGTTTTCAACCAAAATTAGATTTAGTAATAATTACTAAATATACGATTGATTCAAAAAAAATTTTTAAAGTTTCTAAAAATCCGATATTGTGAAGTATCGATACATTAAAATATCGATCTTTCTTGCATCGATTATTTTAGTTTTCTTCAGCTTATTTCTAAATTGTCAACATGTAAATGTTTGCAACAAAGATATATTTGTTTCAACCAAAATATGATTAGATAAAACTTACTAAATATACGAATTATTCAATGTCAGGCATACGACGTGTTAACTAAAATTAAAATTTTTGTTTCGCCTATATGAAATATACCATTCATCAAATATTATTTGTTTCAACCAAAATATGATTTGATAGTATTTACTAAATATATGGTTGATGCAACAAATTTTTAAAGTTTCTAAAAATGTGATATTGTGAAGCATCGATAAATAAATATTTGTAAAATCTTTACTAATACAATTAAATCGTTTCCTCTGTGTATTGCAAAAGCTGTTTGTTTAAGGCAGAAACTTTATCCGTTTTTTTAACTTTAAAACTATATTTCATTTGAAAGTTGCAATTGGAATTTTTTGAAAAATAGCATATTTTACAATGCGTTGGAAGGATAACAGAGCCGACATCTTTTTACTTAGATAGCGCTTAACTGAGAGAAAAAAATGCCAATTCTGATTGATAAAGCTTTTGTAAAAGATTAATAGTAAAAAAGATATATGTTCACATTAAAATTACAGCATAAAAATATAAAATAATTACTAGGTAATCAGACCGTAACTAATGTGAACATAGTTGCAGTAAATGTTAGCGTATAGCATGAAATAAACATTTAAACAAACTGACATATACATATTATAAGCATGCCCTTAGAAATCTATACACATAAGCCCACGCAGAGAACTCGAGGCTTCAATAAGTGCCGCACATCTACAGCAGCACTAAGCTAAGTTTATGCCAACCTTAAGCGTGGGCGGTTTCGACAAAAACCATAAAAGCAGTAATACACAAATTGTGTCCTTAAAACATTTTATAATGAAGGTACATTTATAAATTCAATCTTTGGTTAAAATGCGTTCAGTGCAATAATTTCATGTTGACTTATCAAGAGTCAAATTTTGATCAATACGTTTGTTTGGAATTCAACGAAAATTTGTGAATGGAAGCCCCCTCTCTAACCATGAAAAGCCTATAAAAATTTTAATGATTATTAACTTCTTTCTATAAATTGCTGCTTTGTTAAATTAAATGATTCGCATAATAAATTTAATAACTTTATTAAGTAAGCGCTATTGCAATTAGTAAATTCTGTTTTAGATTTTTAAGTTTAATTAATTTTTGTTGTTGTTGGTGTATAGCATTGAACGCATTGCATTGATTAAATTAAAGAAAAACTGGTTTTTATTGCTATTGAATTTAATAATTTTTTTTTAATAATTCAACTTCTTATTAGTGATATTGATTAACTCTATTCAGTTTCCGTTTTGTGTATTTGTACTACAATAGTTCTTGGCAACAATTGCATTATTATTTTTCAAGCTTAAAACGCTTTTTTTTCAATGTCAAAATGACCAATGCTTATATTGAACTAAAGTTTGTCCGTAACAAACATTGAGAGTGCAGTATTGTACTGCTGTGTAAATATTGTCAAAAATTGTTATTTTAAAGTTCAATAAGATAGCTTCTCTCGAAAAGAGTTCGCTCTTTAATTAATAGATATTTTAATAATTTAATATTTTTAATTTTAGATAGTTTCATTTCATAAAAATATCTAAAGTGCCTATATTAATAAACTTTATTACTTATCACTTCAATTATGCCTAGGAGGAAATTTTATTGATTTTTTTTTTACAACTTTCATTCAGTTTGAATTGTGTAAGTATAGTGACAGCAATTAAAAATAGCTACATTGTTGTTATTGTGTTGTTGCTTTTACTAATATTGTTGTTGCCACTACTGCTGCTACTGCATTTGTCAGCGATAGAAAATAAAAGTGAAAGTTTAACATTTCATATTAACAACAAAAAAGCCGACGACAATAATGACAACCACAACAAAAAATTTGCAGCAGAAGCGGCAACAACAATAATAGACGGTAGCATATAATAAATAACAGCAACTATAATAACATTAATTTAATTAGAGCTTTGTATATTTTAATGAATAATACAAACATATAGCATTTTTGTACGTACATGCATATATATGTATGTATGCGTATGCATTTGCAAGCGTGAATAAGCGCGTGTTGAACGAGAAAATTAACTTGTCATAAAGAATGACAGCAACGGCAGCAGCGCAAATGCATTAAGAGTAATTGCAGCAGTTTAAAACGATATATTTAACTACTGTAGTAAAACATAAATGAAAATTGAAAGAGAAAAAAAAATTCACTATTACTGTTTTGAAATTTAAAATCTTTTATTTTTATTAGTCTTTTATCGTTTTTAACATTTTTAGAGCCCTAATCGTCTAAGTCGTCTTTGTCGCTGTTATCCCCTTTAACATCCTTATCAACACAGCCATTAAAGATAGCTTTGCTAGGAAATCGCCAAGCTGGAATAGGGTTTTTTCGCACGTTTTGTGGCTTCTGGTATTTGAAAAGATCCTGAAATATTTGAAAAAAAAAGAAAACGGCAATAAGTATAGATGACTGACTCTTACATGAAGTACTATGTATCGCCATGGAAAAAGATGATATCGTTTTAGTTGTTAGTTTTCATAAGAAGAACCTAGCTGTTTTTTTCTTAGAAACGTTACATAAAAGCATTGCACAGATCCCTTGAATTCACTTGAGTTTAACAATTTCTGAAGGAACTACGGCAAAGAGAAGCAAGAAGAATCGGCTTACTCTGTTGATACCCGGTTGTACAAGAATGAAACCTTTGCGCATAATACATAACATTTTTTTTGCACCAATCGATTGGAAAGGTCGAAAATAGCCATTTTCGAGCTTAATCTATCAATTGATGGAAAAAAAATTTTATTTTGAACCACCCTTAAATTTTTTTTTTGCTCCAATCGATAAGGAATGATCGACAATGGCTTTTGGACATACCTTCAGGTGGCTCCGGACCTTGAAAAGCACCAAAAGGGTCGAAAACGGTACTTTCCAAGGTCCGGAGCCACCCTAAGTGATGACGAAAATTATTTTTCAAACTTACCCAATCGATTGGGACAAAAAAAAATTCCGAAATGTTTCAAAAACGGTCCTTTTCAGGGCCCGGTGATGTCCAAAATCCATTTTCGATCTTTCCCCATATTTTAGAAAACAGCAGTAGCTAGCTCGGCCAACTCATACTTACAATAGTACGAGAGGCAGCGTTGCATTTTGCGAAGCAATTTCCTCCCGCATAATTTTTTTTGATGATCGAAGTAAGCGTCAGCCGAGTAGTGGTGGGCCTGGTTGTGAGAAGCCGACAAAAAAGGTTTTGCGCAATAACTTGAAAAGTAAGCCACAAGTAGAAAAATAAATTAAGACCAATATTGTAGAGGAGATGAAAACACATCAATTTCATGCCTGAAATATTTCCGTATGACAAGATTTGACCCAGTTTGCAATTGTAAAGTTTTGTTTTTGATTTAAAGCCGCAAACTTTAAAATTTTTTCCGTTTATTTTGAATACAAACAACATAAAATTCATTAAGAATTTGAAAAGTATGGAAATAACATTTTTTAACTTAACTTCAATCATAAAAAAACTTTAAATCATTGTTTTTTCTCTGAGCAAAATTATAACATCTATAGAAATTTCAATAAAAAACATTAAATAAAAAATAAAATAATTAATTAAATTGAAACAGCAATAAACAACACATATACACAGTTTTGAGCCGAGTTTCGCTTTCTTTAGGCCTACAAATAAGAAATAATAGCAGCAAGTTAAAAGAGAAAACAATAAACAAATAATAAAAAAAAATACCTGCAACTGAATGAGAGACGAACGCATCACACCGTCATCACCAATACCAATAGCAGCAGCAACGTCATAAGTCCCACTTTCACTTTCGTTAACAATTTTCTAATTTTATTTTATTTTTAATTTTGTTTTGTATTTTGTAAACTTCGTCATCGTTGTTGCTAACTGATGATCTAAAATTGTGTCAATTTAGGCTGTAAGACGTCTTTTGTTGTTGTTTCAAATGCTATACTCAAAACAAATTATTAGTAGGTATTATTATCGAAAATGACAAATGATTGTTATACAATTATTTTCAATTATGATATTAATTTATTTACTTTGTAGCCAGTCAATAGTTTTTATTTTTCGTTGTAGATATATTGTATTTTTTGTTATTTATACCAAAAATTTAAGTTGTTAATTTTGTGCGTCACATATTTTTATGTTTTTTTTTGTATTTTTAAAGCCATACCTGCTGTTTGTGCATTTAAAATTATTTGTTTTCCATTATTTTTAGGTTTTTACTATTAAATGTAGGTTTTATTTGGTCAACCTACTTAAATAAAAAACATAGTAAAAATGTTTTTCAAATAGCAATGATAATAAAGTAAATAATTGTCGAACAAATAAAAACCACATGCTGTTCTTTCTAAAGATCTTTATGTGAAACCTCTACTCTACTTTTATAAATTTTTCACTGACGCATAAACAAATATTTCTTAAAATATAAATTTGTTTTTAATAACAACCCAATATGGCTGTTCAATAACTGAGTGTTAACTGCTAAAAGAAACAATTAACTCATTAAGGCGAATGCGAAAGCCGGTATGCTTATCGAAAGCAAAAGTTGATGATCTTTATCGCTTTTACCACATACTTCCATAATGTTTGTGGTTTTTGTTGTCATTGTGGTATTTATGTCGTCTTTAATTTCATCATTGTTTTAATGGTCTTTAATATCTTTGTCATCTTTGCTGTCTCTATCGTTTGTGTGGTCTTTATCGCCTTTATCATCCATACAGTCTCTACCATCTTCATTCTATTTATCGTCTGTATCGTCTGTATATTAAGGCTTTAGTCATCTTCATCGCTGTCATTTCAATATTTTAGTCATTATCGTCGTCGTTATCGTCAATCCTCTTTATGAACTTTTTAGTCATTATCATCTCTCTGGCTTTCATCATCTTCATGTTCTTTTTTGTTTTTATCGTCGATCACATTATGTCGTTTATCACATTTTATAGTACATCTTATTTTTATTGCCTTTTTCGTTTCTATTATTTTTCTCATTTTTAACGTTTCTTTTCCATCATCTTATCGTCTTTTTAGCTTTTATTGTCTTTCTTGTTATTATCGTTTTTCTGGCTTTCTTCATCGCCATGGTCTTTTTTGTTTTTATAGTCTCTCTCATTTTTATCGCATAACTTATTTCGTTGCTATCGCCTATATCGTCTTCATCGTTTGTGTCATCTTTTAACCATCTTTCTGGTTTTTAACGTTCCGTTTTCATAATTTTACCGTTTTTGTTTTAGTTTTTACCGTTTATCATGTTCTTATCGCTTTTCTCGCTTTTCTCGCTTGTGTCGTATTTGTCAGTTTTATCGCCTATTTCGTTTTATCATCAATTTCATCTCTATCGTTTTTATAATCTCCCTCGTTTGCATCTTTCTATTGTCTTTACTAATTTTAATTGTCTCTCTTGTAATTATCGCCTTTCTCTCTGTTATCGTTTTTATTATTTCTTTTTATAATTTTTGTAATTAATATCCTCTTTATACTTTTAATAATCTTTTTGTTCGTATCATCGTTTCATCATCTTATCGTCTTTTTGCTCTTGTGATTCTCGCTTTCATCGTTTTTATTTATCTTTTTCGTTTCAAAGACGATAGCAAGGCTTGAGAGGGCGGAAAAATTGCCCTGAAATATATATAATTTTGTTAGGGTTTTGTGAAAGTCAAAAATGAGGACCTATTTTTTTTTGCAAAGTGAAATATGAGTACCCTATTTTTTTACTCGTGAAAATGTGCTTTGGTACTTACGGGGAGCGGCATTGAAATTGAATGTATCCGCACCACTCGCCAAAAATGCTTGCTACGCTACTGCTCTGGCGCCGTCCAAACTTTCTCTTTCAACGTGTTCTTTTAGTACAGACATTTAAGATTATTTTATATAATAAGTACATAGAAAGAAAATTCCTTAAAATTTATGCACCTATTCTAATGAATGTTTCTCTATTTCTTTTGCAGGTATGTATTTCTCAACTTAATTTCTTATTGAAAAGAATATTAACAAAATCCGTAAGTTTATGACTCAAATTTTTCTTGATTCAATTTATTTCATGCGATTTTAGCTTCCGCATATTTTACTTCTTATTAAAACGTAAAAATAAATAAATATAAAATTTTGATAATAATCTTACTATGACGCACTTGTTTTCATCTCATTTAAATTGTATCTTCTGGAGCGAAATTTTACCGCCCCTTCTGCTTACAAAATGCATTGTACATTTCGTGGATGCGAAATTTTTTTTTATATATATGCTGCAATTTTTATGAAATAAAATTCTTTTCTTTCCTTTCCTTATACATATGTGCATTTATTGTATATGTTTTTTTTTTGCTGTTGATAATTTTAAGTAATGTAAAAAGTAAACAATTTTTGCATTAAAAAAGACACAGACAGACAAAGCGTACAAATAACAACAGACGACAGTCAGACATAAAATCTGACTAGGAACCAACAAAGAGACCCACAAAATGCAAGATAAGATGTCTGTCTGTCGAGAAGAATGCAGAAAACAACAACGCCATCTATGTGTATAATAAAAAAGTTACTACATTATTTACAGACATGGGAAGAAGAACAAGCAGACAAGACAGAAAAGGAGCATTTTATTTCTTTTTTTTTTTACTTTTTCTTCACTTGATGGCCATTGCAAGCGAAAGTAGATTATTTTTTTATTATATTGGACATATAGGTACTTGTATATAAATATTTTGGTTTGGGTGTGGGCGGCTTTTGCGTTAATAAAAATGCTAAAGTTTCGAGAATAAATTGCAAAAAATGTTGAATATTTTTTAACATGTTGTGGGTGCATGCATCCATCGTAAATCTATGCAGCAAATGTTGCATAAAAAATTTCAGATAATGACATGGTATTGAAGAAATAATTTTGTCATTGGAAATAAAAAAAGACACTTTTTGAAAAAATAATATTTATTAAGCAGCAAATTTTAAAAATTTTAAATAATTCGTAACAAAAATTGTTTTGGCAGTTTTTTTTCATTGAATAAATTCTGCTCACAGTTTAATGTTCGCATAAAATGTAGTTTACTGTATTTTCTTTCATCTAAATCACACTCTATATGTTTTTTATAGTTTTTCACACTCCAACGCTAGCTGCAGTAAAACACTACAGCTCTAATTATTTGCATAAACAAAACGCGCTAAAACAGGATAAACAAAAATTAACAATACCTGGCAACACTGTTAAATAAATAGTTTTGTTTCAGTAGTGGGTGCACAGAAATGTCAGTGGAAAAATATGCACTTGTTATATACAATATTTTTTTATTTTTATTATTGCGAATGCACTCACAAGTGTAAACACGTGTGGTTTTTTTAATTTATTTTTTTATATTTTGAATAATCTTCATTAAATAATGAACAATCAACGAAACATGAATTTTTGTTTTAATTACGGACGTGATGAGACTTTTGTTTTTAATTGTAAGATTTTTGTTATTAAATTTCGAAAACAAGCCTGTAAATATTTTCTGTTAGCTTTAGGTGTGATGTTTTTATGAAATTTATATCATTCTTAATTTTTGACTACATTTACTGTCATAAAAACAGTTTTTTTTTTAATAATAAAGCACTATGAAACGTGAGTGACAAATTTTAATGTGAACTTAGGAACACAATTTTGAACAAGTGTATTTGCATTTGTCAAATTTTATTTTTGATATATAATGGCATTTTCGCATACATGAAACATGAGTGACGCTTATCTTTTTCATATTTTTTTTAAAAATTTTTCGCTTAATTTGTTGACACATAACAGCTGTTATTATTAATGGCTATTATAGCATTTGTAGTAAGATGAAACATAAGTGACGCTTTGATGAAATATGCTACAAAGTATAGTTATACTAAGTTTTAACCACATGCATTTGTATACAGGGTGTCCTATTTTAACTTACACAGCTGAATAAGTCAAAAGTCAAGTTAGAGGTCAAAGTGATCCCTGAAGGTCATTTCAAGGTCGATTCCCCGCTTGGTGCAGAAAAGCTAGTAATCGTTGGCTGGACCGCTGCACAATCTTTCCTTAAATGGCTGCAGCTTTTCTGCACCAAGCGGGATTTCGAGCTTGAAATGACCTTCAGGGGTCTTTTTGACCTCTAACATGAATACCTATCTGAACGTAGATTTTTGTGCTCTTCCGGAATCCGATGTCAAAAATAGGGGTTTCCATTTGAAAAACTAAAGTTGACCTTCAAATAACCTTGAAAATGTAGGTCAAGGTCATGGTTAAGGTCATGTCTGGATCAGCCCTTTGACACTCACCAACTTTTATTTGAAACATTTTTTGAATGACTTGCAATTTTTTGACTTATTCAGCTGTGTAAGTTAAAATCGGACACCCGGTATAACTGCGGGTGCATATATTTGAAATAGCTGAGTCTATAAACATATTTGAAACATGAGTTACGCACTAAAATTTAACATCAGACTCAATTTTTACTACAATACATATATGTGCATACATACATTAATTTTAACATAGCAGCCACATAAATTATTTTTAAAAATATGTTACATATTTCGAATTTTATGAAACGAGAGTGACGCATTTATGTATATGTAGTGTTATTTTTAACAAAGGCTCGATTTTTGAGTGAATTTATGTATGCATTTGAAAATATTCTGTTACATATACATTTATTTCACATATGTGAAACATGAGTGACACATTAAAATGTACAGCAGCGTTATACAAAATTTGTATAATAATTGTATTTTACTATATTTATGGGCACATACTTGCATGCGGAGAAGTACATTTGTAAAGAAAACTTCTTAACTTATGTGTATAAAACATGAGTGACATAAAAATATATAGCAACATACCTACCTTTCCTTTAGTATATTGAAACATGAGAAGTCGTAATGAAAAATTATGGATATTTTTGATAAAAAAAAAATATTATAAACTTTTGTTGAAAAAAAATGCGCAATATATAGCAAAAATAAACTATATTTCCATTAAATTTTGTGTAGATAGTTTTTAAGACTTGGTTTAAAAGATCATCACATGCATCCTCTATGAGATCTTTTTTTATATAAAATATTAAAAGAGTCATACTCTTACAAACTTGGCGAAAACTTCACTTTTTTTTTTGTAATGCAATGACTCTCAAGGTCAAGCTTTTGTCATATAATTAACAACATTTAACTCCAAGAATTAAATTTATCTCTTACAAAGCAAATTACCGACAATTAAAGTTTCGCTTGTTATAAGAAAAAGCTAAAATAAATTAAAACCTACAATGTTAATGAAATTAAATAAAATTTCCATTATCGGGCTCATTGTCAGCAAAGCGTAACCTTACAGAAAAATAATAAAAATGTTTATTTTTGAACTTAATTTATATAGAAAAGAATTGCTACTGCTGCTGCCGTATGCATCACTAATGCAGATAAAAAAGAGGAAAACAATTTCTACAATGTCACATTTATTTTTTTCTTCTTTTCTTTTCATAATGCATTAAATGCAAAAATAAAACGTTAATTCCGACATTAAAGTCAACATTAAGCAAGGTCTCTTGCATTTCCAAACAAATAATCAAGAATTGAGCGCGAGAGCAAAAAAAAAAAGTGCAGAATTTAATTTAAAAAAAAATGCGTAAATATGTGTAAAAAATGGCTGTATCCACTGTGGAGCAGATATTTAATTAATTGAATTTAACAAAAGAAAAACAAAATATTTTTATTTTGTTTAACGAAAAAACTCAACTGCACCGAATTGTTTGAAGAGAAATTTCATGTACGCGCGAATGTAAAGCAGCCAACAGCCTCAAAAGAAGTTGCATGGCGGCGCAGTAAGCCCACAAAAAAAGATGCGCCAAGGTGCACAGTATGCGGTTTTTGAGTTTTTTCTTATCAAAATCTTAGATTGTAGTAAGGTGATTGAAACGGCATGCAAAAGTTGAAGTATTGTTATATAGCAAAAAATCTACCCAATTACGCTGTCACTGACGCTTGACCTTAAAAAAGAAGGTCAAAGTCTGGTCTACACAATGGTGTACCAACCTAGTAGACTTAACTCTTCTCACCTGAATTTTCAAATTCAAATGGTAGTGCCATCGTGATTGTGTCTATTTCCCTCCATGGACCAGTAATTCAACTTTCACGTGACTCCTCTCAAGTGTTCTACGATTTTGTCAAGAAAAAAATCAAAAAAGTCCACTGTGGTGCGTACACTACAACTTTTTAAGGTATTTTTTATTATTCATTTAATATTTTTTTTATAAATATTTTTTTGCATAGCAATAAATCGCATAAAAATGGAAAATAGCAGATGGCAAAATCGCTTAAAGCTGGAAAAGTTGTTCGGTAAAACGGTGATTGAAAATAAAAGAAAAAAATTGCCCCATAAATTTTTATACGAAAAAGAGCTTCATTTCATAAAATATGGCTTAAAATCTTTTATCGATACCTTGAATTTTTTACAGTCCAAAATTTAAGAAAAAAACTAAGCATCGCTGTAAATTTGCCTTTCATTTGCAAAAATGCAAAATTTTTTCATTCGCAAATGTGCAGCAAATTCGCAGTCAGATGAATTTACATTTACCCATACAAACAAGAACAAAATACAATTTTTCTTGATAGCTGAAATTGCAAATGTTATGAAACTTGGTACAGAACAAAAAGTGGGCGTGCTTGGTGAAGTAGGCGTTGTACCTCCCATACAAGCCGAAAGTTAAGCACGCTTTGTTTTGAAAGTGGAATCTTGTACTGAGATATAAAACAACACAATGAATAATTGAATATAAAGTTGACGGTGTTGATCCAGTAGGCGTGGCATCTTTCATATAAGCAAAAATCATAACATGTTATAACATGAGAGTTTAACTGATGAATGTTGTTATAAGAGCGTAAGGCAACACAATGACAGATTGAAAAAAACGTATGTTGATTGAGTGAGTTTAAAACATTAACATAAAAACAAAAATAAAATACCCTTTATTTTAGTGAGATATAGGATCGCAGGGCAATACTATTAGACATTAAACAAGAAGTTTTTATAGTACCTTCCGTTTTTGCGAGAAGTATAATAAACCATCTTTAGGGAATGTTGGAATGTCTTATCTTTATCTTTAGGGAATGTCGTAATGTCTTGTCTTCATCTTAATTTATTTCTATTGTCGTCGAACACTCAAGATGAAGTTTTCTTTTCATTTGGCATATCGCAAATGTTGTGTACATCACTGGAATATTAGAAAACACTTTTAAAATTTTCATTTTCATTCTTTAAATTTTTAAATAGGAAAATATACAAGTTTTACAGTTCTTTTCTTAAGGGCTATTCACGAGAACATTTGGCCACACATGATACGTATGGCATTTTATTTTTTTGAATATCTTATAAAAACCAGCGAAAAAAAAGATTAAGTTGTAAAAATTTATTGAGTTCTGTGCTGTACGTTCAGTATTACTTTTCTGAGACACCACTTCTCTGAATTTCCTACTCAAACTTTTGTTTGCACGATGCTTTCGCATCGACCAACAGCAAGCGAACAGCACCAACGATTACAACTCTGAATTTTATATTTTTTTTATCACAAATTTCTTCTTTTCAATTGCTAACTTGGATATTGTTGACTAAGGGTGCAGCAGCACAGTAAAGTATCGGAATTTTTTTTTTCCTTAAAATTATTATTTCTCTTATACGTAATGTACAGGGGATATTCTACGTAACCGGCAAAAATAATTTTTGTGATTTTTAATTTTTTTAAGCTGTAAAGTTTCATTAGTTTTCAGTTAGAATATTAAGAATGTTAGCTCAAATTTTATATAAATATCTTCACAGAAAAGAGAGTGCTCTTCAAATAATTTATTATTCTGCTTCAAGCGTATGTAGATTAGGGTGTTCGAATATTTTCTTTTTTTAAATTTTGCTGTGGCATGTAAATAGTGTTAAAATGATAGAAAATAGAGCTCAAGTTAGTAAGATTGAATTCAAAAGCCAAATAAAAACTTTTAAGGTAACTCTCTTCGCATAAAATCAGTACTTTATCGCTTTATTTATGGAATGACCAAGCATACAAGTATTTTTTTTTATATTCATCATTGATTCGTTTCAGTTTTTGAGTATAGTAATAAAGAACATAAAGCTTTTGTTGTTGGACATATTAACAACAGCAGCAACAGCAGCAGCAGCAGCAATAGCAACAGCAACGGCAACAAAAGTCAAATACTGCGCAGCGTAGCTGTATAAATAATAATAATAATTTTCGCCTTGGGGTAGGTCGTCGCATGCACATTTTTGCAAACATTCATTATCGTATGTGTGTGCGCGTAAGTGTATTATGCATGCATGTGTGTGTGTGTGTGTGTGTCTTATTGGTGCTGTATCTTATATATATCGTATATATTTATGGCTTTTACTGCTGCTCCATTCCCAATTCCATACTTTTTTTTTTACATCCCATCTCATTCCCAAAAAAATAAACCAAAATCATTTCAAATTCTTCTTCTTCTTCATGGTATTTTCTGCTGTTGCTAATATTTTGCTTGCTGCTATGGTTCTTTTCTGCGTTTCCATTTCATTTTTATCGCATTTACTAGATAGTATAATAAAACACCAAAAATCACCGACAACGTGGCGGCGCTGTTGACGACAACAACAACAACGACGACGGCCATCAACAGTTGCAGCCGCCACTGCGTCTTGTCAGCTTGGCCATTCTCCCATCCTTAGCGTACGCGTCATTCATCCGCATAGTCGTTGTTGGTTGTCTGCCTGTGGTGCGAATAAATGCAGTTTTATGTTAAAATTTGGTTATTTTATGGATATTTTGTTCGTGTTTTCGGCAACATGTTTGCATATCATTTTTGGTAGCATCTAAATTAAAAAAACTTAAAAAAAAAATTAGAAAAAAATGTATAAAAAATAATAAATATAAAAACAAATGAAAAAAATAAAGAAAAATTTCCACAACTTTCAAGCAAATTAAGAAAATTCAAACAAACAAATAGAAATTTAAAACAAAAAAGTAATTAAAAATTATTAAAATAAGTGCTTTGTGGAAAATGACAAGTACCCAAAGCGATAAAAATTTTATCGACATTTGTAATAAAAAAATTTGAATTGCGAGTAGGTGTTATGAAAAATAAAATTTTCTTTCTAGTATGCATTTCACAAATTGTTTAGTTCTTTGGATGAGATCTTTACCTAAACTAATAGCGTTAAAACTAAATGTTTCTTTTAATCTGGAGTTCATAATTCTTAAAATTATTTTTTAATTATTTTCTATTTATTTTCATATCTCAAAATGAGTTTGCGTTACCTACTGTTTAGTAGATTTGCTATAAAGTTTTTCTTTCCTACTCTCTGCTTTGTGTTGTCTTGCATATAATGAGTATTTTTAATATGACAATGTGAATTATTGCTCATTAACTTGTTATCAGATCACATTAATTTCAACTTTAATTTTATTTATCAATTCAAGAGCTATAAAATAAATACACAATATAAGTCTTATATTTACATGTAAGAAGAACATTTCAACGCCCTATTCAAGTGGTGGTGATTCAGCAGCGAGAAGTACGAAAAGATAGTCGCTGTCGTCGTCAAATGAAATGGACGAATAAAGAGACAACGACAGAGTTTTGGTAGTGAACTCAGTGATGGCGTCTTTTGTTCACATTTTCGTTTAACCACTCATTAAACTTGCATTAAAAATATAATTTATTACCTTTTGACATGTGAGACACTGACGTTGAATGGTCTGTTGTAGCCAAGAGACACAGCAATGAAAAAGAAAAAAAAAAAAAGAAATTAAATAAAAATCATAATCCACGATTTAGCGAAATTTTTCATATATGTACTATGCAATTCTATAGAAGTTTCATTACTTCTTTAAATCAACTTATTGATTAAAGCCAAAATGGGCGCGTCATTACTTTTTTAATTTTAGCTCAGCTGCAGTTATGTATATGCTCATCTGAGTATAAATTTTCCTTTTATGATTTATTTTGCTTTTATTGAATTTTCACTTTTCACAAACCCCAAAATATGAAAACGCGAAAGTCAGCAACAACAAATCGTTGCCAGCAGCAGCTGTTTTATATCTTTCGGTGTAGCGTTGCTGTTGCCGTCAGTGCACACAGAAAGAGTTTGCATTGCTGCTGCTGCTGCTGCCAACACCCACCCACATGCATGAAAAATATTCTGTAGCGAGTGCTTTATTGATATTAATTATTTAATTTTAAAAATTTAATTGCACTTAAACATGCAATTCTTCACACTTCAATTTTACTTTCATTTGCTGCGGTTTTTCTTTTAAATTTTGTTTCTTTATATTTTATGATTTTTAACATTGCAAGCGGCTTTTAATTTAGTAAAGTGAAAACTTTTAAGACGAAAAAAATCCTTATTCGTCAAAATTGCTCACAAATAAAGGTTGCTAGGGTTATTTTATTAATTTTTCAAGTTGACCACAACTCAAAAAAAGTATTGCGAGAAGCAAATATTCATTTTAATATCTGCACAGTAA
Source organism: Meiosimyza platycephala (assembly GCA_963662105.1). Lineage (NCBI taxonomy): Eukaryota > Metazoa > Arthropoda > Insecta > Diptera > Lauxaniidae > Meiosimyza > Meiosimyza platycephala. The sequence goes on from OY759210.1 coordinate 97,581,243, forward strand.
ATGTTATTACATTTTGTCGCTAATCAATCGCTTATAGTTTACGTTCTAAGTAGGTGAATTTGCTTATTGAAATACAATTTAATTTGCTGAAAATGTACCTTGTTTTGTATTTTGCTTAGTTTTAGAATGATTCAAAGTCAAAGTTTTGGAATTTAGACTAATGATCATATGAATAAAAGAATTACGCCAATTTAAGATCATTGAAACTTATTATTCTCGATATAATCAAAAAAAAATGTTTGCTAAAATTTTTCAATATGTATATTCTTTAGCTTATGCGATATTTCTGTTTGAAATATTTTCGGTCTTGGAGCTAAACCATAAGCATTTACGGTTAAATCAAACATAAAATCATTGATTTTTTCTATGAGTGTACTGAGTGCTGCTTTGGCATTACATATTTTCCCAAAAGGATTTTATACCAAAAGAATTTTATACCAAAAGAATTTCATACCAAAAGAATTTTATACCAAAACATGGATTTTATACCAAAAGGATTTTATACCAAGGGGATTTTACACCAAAAGCATTTTATAGCAGAACTGCAGTTAACTCTAATTTTATAATCTAAAATGGTCCAAAAATGCTCAATCGAATTAAGATCCGAATATTGTGAAGGCCATTATAATTTTCCTTTCCCATTTTCTTCAAAATACTGCTCGTGTTCATAGGGTCATTGTCCTGCTAAAATATAAAATCCTGTAATATTTTTAACATTTATTTCTAGATTATTCTTTAAAATGTTTACCACAGTCATTTTACAATCCTACACCGATTGACGAAAAACATTCCCATACCATCATAAAACCTTCGCCGTAACTAACTGTGTGAGCGACGTTTCTGATTTCAGCCTTTGCGACGGTTCTCACCATACTCACTTTCGTTTCTGTGAAATTTTCAACATTCGCTTCGCGCGTGGGTACTGGCGCGAGCTTCTCAGAATAAAAAATAAGTTTCAAAGTGGAAAAAGGTTGCAAAAATAAAACAAAAAGGTTAGAAAATTAAAAAAAAAAATGTTGAAAAATTTGAACAAGCGTTGCATTTTCGCCAAATTATAAATTCTTTTGTTTAAACCCATAGCAAAGATATTTACAAATAAAATTTTTATTCAATTTATAAAAATATAATTTCAGCAATTTTTGTAACCCACCCTAGTAAATTATCTGTCTGTCTGATTGGTAACTGATCTGTTGTTTTTGTTTTTTGTTTTGTTTTGCCTAAAAGCATGCATGGCAAATAATCATCAATGTCTTGTCAAAACAAGACATCCAGCATCACACTTAGACAAAATTGCAGTATCATTTATCACTTACTCCCACTTATCACTTATTCCCAAACCATACAAAAAGCGCCGCTGATAATAATTATAATTTTTTTTTTGTTGTTTTCTTTCACTTTTTTATCTTTGTTTTTACTAACGGCGCCCACAATTTTGCTTAATCTTCAAAACAAATTTTAACTCAAGTTACTAGCTATTCTATTAGCAACATCATTACCCATCGGAAATTTTCCAAAAAATTTAAGCAAAAAGCCGTATAGATGACTTCAAGCACTTACTGATATTGTATATCTTGAAGTTTTTTTTGCCTTTAGGCCAATTGTCTTATGTCATTACCAGCAACAGAAAAAAAAAAACAGAATGCGTGAAACCTAACAGCTTAGCAACAATCATTGTCAGTTAGTGGCTTACTAGTAAAAATAACTTTTGATAATAGCTAGAAAAATCTGGGTAAAAAATGCTGTTCCCTAAAGCTAAAATCTTTTTTTTTTACAAACTTTTTTTGCTATAAAGCTTGGTGTTTTTGAAAATGTTTGGTTTTTCGTGAGTGTTTGAAAAAAGTTTCTACAAAAATATGTCAATTAGAGAAAAATAATGGCGCATAGGCCTTGGTCAAAAGCAAGTTTTGCAAATTACGAGTACTTTTTTATAAAAAAAAAAAATATTTTTCTTTGTGATTAGTATTTCTTAAGGGCCACTCAAAAATTGGTGTTGCTTCAAAAAGTTGTAATAGGATTTTCCTAAGCATATTTTTTTTTGCTTTGTTGTGGATATTATTTTTTCTTTTCTTTTTGCATCTTTTCTTTTCTTGTATTCGAAAAATTTTTTTGTAATATGTTGTTGTTGTCATACAGGTGTTAGTTCACACAGAAATTATTTATTAGACACGCTTAATTTTCTATACCGCTTGTGCATAAAAGTTGCCAAAAATAGCCATAGGCATTTTTCAATTAAATAATCGTAATGAACGCCTCAAGAAACTTGCAGTAGTTTTTTTTATTTTTTCCTTTTTTTTTATTTTTTAATTTTTTTTTTTATTTTAAGGTGTTGATAAAGTTTTCACTTAAAAAATGAAAAACATGAAATTGTTTTGAGAACTAACTGCTTTTGTTAATTTCCCGCACTGGACATAGTGTCTCGTCAGTTGTTGCAGTAATAACTGACCACTGCCTCATCGGCAGATGTGGAAGAATAGGAAAACGTTAAACATTTTCTCTGCTCCTGACTCGCGCTTGCTAGAAAATGCCAAATAACACTTGGTTAGTTTTTATTTGATGACCTGAATGACCTTAGACATGTTAATATAGGTCAGATATTTAGTTTTATTGCGAAATCCAAGTGGTTCAGCGAGAGGGTATGGTCAGACACCCTGTGGTGTCTGGTCTAAGTGAGTCGGTTTCGTAACTGAGTGCCACTCCTACCTAACCTAACTTAACTCTTTTGTTTATTACGAGTACGATTCCAGTAATCTAGTACGATGCTGCAATCAAAAACACACTTTTAAATGTGTTAGTATATCTTCTTTATTTATTCTTTGCAATAATTCACAAATTGTAACAAAACTGTTTACAAACATAAAAATTTATGTAGTTCTTTTCTGTACCTGCTACTGGTGTTTCTCGAACATTTTGAAAATGGCATACTGTTCTTGTTTTTCAGTTCGTCTATAATTTTATTTATTTTGCTTCTCTTTTCTTTTGTCATTCTATTTGTATACATTTAATTTTTTTCTTATGTTTTAAAAACAAGCCAATCATCATCGGATGTTGCGCGTGGCGTTTGTCAGCGTCACGTCTTCTTGAAAGATTTACCACGTTTGACCAAAATATTTGTCAAACGCTCAAAGGCGTTCAGCGTTTTAAATTTCATTCACTTTTGTGTCGAAGATTTGCTGTCATCATTTAAATCAATATATATTTGATGTTTAAAAAATCTGTTTAGCTTAGTGGTGACAAGCGCCTTATCTCCTTCGCTCGCTAGTAAAATTATCACCCCAAAAAGCAAAGATATCATACAATGAGCTTGCATTCTGAGAATAGACATATTGCAAAGATTTGACTGATTTTGAACTAAATGAAACCGTTATGATTATTTTCGTAGCAAAGCTTGTAGCCGTTTCGATTCATATAATCAACAATATCTGTATACCCAAAGTACTTTCCGTCAGCATCACATCGCTATCTCTAAACTGAAATACCAAAATATTTGCTGCACCTAAAATGAGTTTTGTTTTTATTTTGAAACACTCAAAACGCCCCGAAACTGTTATTTCTAATTAAATTTTTGTAATTTTTTAATCATAAAAATTAAAACTTTTGCGTTAATAGCAATGGCATCCCCACAAACACTCTAATTTTGACATATCGTCTGTCAGTGTGAGTAGACTAACTACTCCTCTCAGCCTCTTCTAATGTCATGTCTATGCAGTAATCTGTCTTTTGCGCGTTACTGCTGCACTAACTGTCAACATGTCTGTCTGCGTCGTTTTTGATACAAATTTAACTAAAGTTTTATTATTGAGGTTTATAATGTCGTGCTTTTTCTTTGCTTTACGTTTTAATTTTTGCTGATTCATAATTATTATTTTTTCGTTGTTTAGTTTATTTTATTTTTCATTTGGTGGCTCCCATATAACTTTTTTGATACAACAAGTTTGCACCTTTTTTTTGTTGTTGAAACTTTGCTGTTTTTTTTTTTCTTTTTGGTTCGGGCTAAAGTGATGCATATGCATGTCTCTCTAATGGTGGGTCCGTTCAGCGTTAGTTTGTCGCAAAGTCTACAATGTCTGTCTGTCTGTTGATGTCTGTAGCTTGCTACATACTCCGATTATTGCTTTTTTAATTAGATTCGCTGTTGATGGCGTTGTTGTTGTTGCTGGTTTGATGAGTTTTTCGCTGAAATTAGAAACTTTTCTTATTTCTTGTCAATTTTTTTTTGCTGGATTTTTAAAGCGCAAATGCCATATTTTGTGGAGCCGCTTGTTGATATTTAAAATTTTTTAAGATACCCTAGCTCGATGAAAAATGAAAATTCTCAATGTCGTACAACAAGACGTTTGAGCCAAACTTAGGCTTTGGAGAGTTTGAAACCAATTTCGTTTTGCTAAACAAAAAAAAAAAAAAAATTTAATATAAGAGAGTTCAGCTACTACCGCTATTAGCCTTCTTAGCTATTAGACTTTGTGGTATGCGATTATGCTGATTTTTACGCTACAATTTTCAAAAATTTTGTTACATTGGAGAATTAATTTTTAAACTATATTAAACCTCAGTAAATTCCTAAATGAACTATTTTTAATTAAATAAATTGTAGCTTAAAATAAAATTAAAATATTAATAATCTCAATTACATGTTTAAATAATAGAAAATATTCAAGCCTATAGTAAAACTTTAATTTAGTTGACGAAATTTGGCCTATTTACCCTATTAAAATACTTTATGCAACTACAACTTAATCGAGTATCCACCATTAGGTATCCACCCATATTAATTGCATTTTTTACAACATTGTCTGTCTTTTTTTTTTAATTTCCAACAATACAGATATGAATATCATATGCAAATATACAGTCGTGGTCATAAGTATTAGGCATCACAAAATTTTTTCAACTTTGCTAGTACCACTCAGAAAATTACAAAATTTTTGTTTAAATTTTTTACTTTAAATATTTTAATTAAATAAAAATCTATATTTTTCTTTTATACATACAAAGAAATGCTGCTGGTTTCAATAGGACCATCTGTGCATTTTAGAATTTTTCACAAATGCTCAATCGGAGTTAGGTTCCAATACATATGAATATATTGAGGTGCCTAATACTTTTGATCACGACTGTATATGTGTTTTTTGCTTGCTGCTGATATATTGCTACTGTTGTATATGTTGCTTTCATTATAATTACAACAATTTATGTAGCAAATAAAAAAGCAAAAAAGAAATTGCAAAAAAAATGCAGTGAAATTATATATGTATATGGAATTAAATGTCAAGTTTATTGGTTTAGTCTATATACTTTGTCTTGTAATCTGCAATATATGAAAGTTTCGTTAAGTTGCAGTCATACAACTTTGTTGCTGCTGATAAGTTTGAAGGTTTTAAAAATATTGACGCTGTTGAGTAAATACAAAAAAAAAACATTTATATTGTGCAATTTTTTGAGTCGGAATATATAATTTTCTGAACTTAACGAAACATAAAAAGATTTCTTTAAGTTTACGAAAATAATTTCAAAATTCAATATCAAAATTTTTGAATTTCTCTGTATGAAAATTTGTAAATCTTTTAAAAAAAATTACTTATAAAGTAGATCACACTATTTTCGTACACGCATACAATGACCTTCTTCAAAAAATATCTGCATTCGATATTATTTGAGTTTAAGCTAAAGTGGTTAACTAAGCTTGAGCTGATACTAAGATCGTTTGCGTTTCAACAGTTAATTTCTCATTATCAGCTGTCAATGGAGACATTAAATTTAAGAAATTAAATAAAATATTCTAAAATATATATGTTAAGTTAAAAAAAAACTTTCAGAACTTGACGAAACATAAAAAATTTCGTTAATTAAAAAAACTTAAAATTTGAATATGACAATTTTTTTTGAAGTCTATTTAATGCATTTTTCCAATTTTGGAAACTTAACGAAACATTTCAACTTTCGTTAAATTTTAAAATTGAATATACCATTTTAAAAGATGCAGAATTTGCGAACTTTTTCAAACTTTTTGATCTTCATGCCAGCTAATAAATTTATTAAGCATAAGTTTGAAAGCTTTTTATCGCAATAAATCATTTCTATCATTAACCACATAAATTAAAAATTAAAAAAAAAATCACACACACTCAATTTTAATTAATCTATAGTACATAATTTAAGCCAAAATAATGCTTAAAAGACTTTAATTAACAGCAAAACTGCGTAATTTGATGTTTCATTAGATTTGTTATATATTTTTTAATATGATTATTTTTTATTTTTCTGCTAATTTTCTCTCTCTCTATCATCTGGATTTCTACTCTTCGTTCACACATTTGCAAATTGATTTTCCGTTCTGTACCTACGTTGAATCAGTTTAGCTCGCCAACATGTGTTAGCAATAAAAACAACTGCAGCTAATCCATGCTAAAATAACTTAACGAAACCATATGTTCTGGCTAACAACATAATGTTTGTTGCTATTGTTGTTGTTGGCTGATTGTCGTTGCTGTGGCGTAATTTTTTGCTTGCTGTTGTTTCATGGCGCATTTTTATGATTTACGATTTTAATACAAAGATTACGCACAGCGCGAAATAATGCGCCAACCAACAGTAGTAGTAAAATATATACAACAGCAAGAACTCCAGAGAGTCAGAGCAACGGCAACAACTGCAATAATAGCAGCTGCATTTAGAAATTAAATTTGCCATGCAGTCAGCAACAGCGGTCTCGCGCTGCTTGCATTAGAACTGCTGCTGCTGTTGTAATGCAGCAAAAGAAGTTGCGCGATCTTAAGGTAAATGTGCATCATGTTGTCATGTGTTTCAATTTGAAAGAGTTCTAAAAGAGTATCTGCAAGAAATTATTTTTATTGTTCTGAAACACGAGTGACTCAAAAAATATTGTTATGTTTATTCTTCAAAGAACATTTTGTATAAATGCTGCACACATTCATAATTAACTGAGACAATTTCTATGCGTCACTTGAAACACAAGCAATGTTTTCTGTCTTCAATTTAAAGTATAAATTAAGCACTTCTCGTAGATTGAAACGCGAGTGACGCAGACAAATTTATATCTTATATTATACTTTCCTCATTGATTTGCAGATCTCACAGTCTGCAAAACCGAATTTGAGAATTTTTTCTACGTCACTTGCGTTTCATATCTGTTAATATATGAAAGACTGCGTTCACATAATGCAAATATTGCAGTAAACCAAATTAAAATGAAAAAATATTTTCATGTGTTACTCGTTTGTTGCCCAACCCACAAGGGGTCAACATTTTATCACCTAACAAACATTAAGTACATTTACCCTACTCACAGCATAAAATATATATCGCTTAAAATTAAATTTCATTTAAGATAAATACAAATGTGTTTTTATAAATTGCTTTTTTTTTTTTTAATTTCTTTACGCTGCACTGTCGTACTGTGTTTTTGGAAATGATTCACGCCATGGATGACGCTGCTGGGACGACTGCACACGCATTCCATGGGGAATCTTTGTTTTTATTATTTTTTTTTTGTTTCTTGCTAGCGCCGCCCAACCCCAGCCGCTGTTTTTGGGGCTGCACATATGTGATATCCGGCGTTACAGTGTCGTTTTGTTGTCGTTGTTGTTGTTTTAACTTTATAGCTTTAATATTATTTCTCAAAAATTGTATTTGCTTACCTTAATTGTTGGCTTTGGGAATATCGGCGTGGCCTTTTTACTATACTCGTATCTATGTAAGTAGATTTGCATGTATTTGTTTGATGGCAGAAGGCGTTATTGCATTTTTTATTTTGCTTCTGTGATATGATGTTTACCTAAAAAAACACACACAATTTGCTAATTAAGTGCAATAAACCTAACGAAAATCATTGACCTTTTTTTTTTTTGCTGTGTTGTTCTGGCTCAGGACTGATTTATTACGTATAAATTTTGGGAAATTTAATTTTTCTGCAGCGGTTAATGAACTTAACGAGGAAGTGCCTTATTAAAAAAATTTTTTTTTTTCTTATGGTTGCAAAGAGATGTAGGTGTTATCAGCCATCAAAAATTGTGTCAGAACTTAATGAGAGTTGTCTCGCTGAAAATGTTCACACATTTTTAATTCATTTTGGATACCACTTATTGGCATTGATTTTGCACAAGTTAAAAATTTACACCAATTAACTGAAAATTCACCAATTGATAGATTTTAAAAAATGTCTGGCAACTCCAATCTTTTCGAATATTTTCGGCTTAAATTTTTGTTTTAGTGTTCATTTATGTTGCCTATGTTTTGTGTTTCTGCGCATTTACTTGCTACAAATTGCATTCACAAAAAAACAAAAAAATTACTTTTGAGTACCATGGGTAGAATTTTTTCTGAAATAATTAAACGTCCCATGTATACAAGAGACCACAATATACCAGAAACCAGTTCCGGACTTAAGGTTTAGAAACTAATTACAATTATTATTACCAGGATTTTGTTTTAATTGAATACACACATTTTATTGTTTAAAAAGTAAGCGCTTTATTTACAATTCAAAATAATTCAGTTTTTGTGAAACTGTTTACACATTTCAGTCTTAAGTTGTTTGCGAATATTTTTAGCTACTTATCGATGGTTAAGAAAATGCTGAATATTTTGACAATCATTTTAGGGGACGTCCATTAATTACGTGAGTCAAAATAGGGGGAGAGGGTCCGGAAAAATCTCACCAAAACTCACCAAGGGGGAAAAGGGGATCAAGGAAAACCTTACGTCAACTTCTTCATGCATAAAATTTCCATAAAAAAACTATAATTTAAATCTCACGGGAGGGAGGAGAGGGGTCCCGCCAGATCTCACCAAACCACACCAAGGGGAGGGGGGGGGTCCGAATTTTTAAAAAACACCTCACGTAATTAATGGACGTCCCCTTATGCAGTCAGAAATTGAATTTAGTTATCTGAAAAGGGTAATAAGGTCATAAGAGCTTGCGAATTTTGAAAAAATTTGTTAATTTCCAATCGAAAAACAAATTAACGTATTTTTGTACAACAAAAATTTTAACAAGGGATCATATGTAAAAATTTGTTTATTTTTTTCGGGTTCAATCCCATGGAAAACGCTTTATCATGAGCTGTTTTTGTAAAAATATGTTCTATATAAAAATTCCTCAAAATTCTTTTTTATACTCATGTTGCTCACTAGGCATTGGAATTGTTTATTGTACTTTGCAAACTTCAAGCTCATAATATTTTTTTAAAAATTGCTATCTTTTGAAATATTTTTCTGCAAATCCATACGCTTTTACAAAGTGCCAATGGGAGCAATGCATTCAATTTATTTGTTGCTTGAATAAAAAAAAAATATTATTGAAAAGATATTGATAAAATCTTTTGAATTAGCGAAACATCATGTTTTAAGTAAAATAACACGCACCAATAAAAGAGCAACCAACAATAAATATGCTGCTGTTGCCATGCATACCAATGCCAGCAGCAACTCACTCGCACAACTCTTGATCCTTTTCAATGTACACTGCAAAGTTTACCAAAGGATTTTCTATTGTTATTGAAAATTTTGTTGTCGCTTTTAACATTTATATATTAATAATATGTACAAGTACATACACAAAAATATATATTATACCTATATTGTTGGGCTGAAATTTCACCTTATTGTTGTCGCTGTTGTTGTTGTTGATGATGCTCATATCGTTTGCTATTGCTATTTTTGTTGCCTGCCAATAATATTGTCAATATTTTATATTTTATGGACTTCATTGATGTTGCTGTGATGATGACAACGTATGATAGTAATGCTGTTGGATTGCCACTTGTTGTTGTCGTCGTCGTCGTGTGTAGGTTTCAATATATTTTGGACTTTTTTTTTTATTTCATATTGTTGTTGATACGGGTGTTGTTGCTGCTGCTACTGCGTTGTTGTTGGAAAATATAAAAGACTTTTATATTTTTGATTTGGCTGTTGCTGTCAAAATATGAAATGGCTCATTTGACAGCTGATATATCTTGTATTTATGGACGGACGGGGTTTGTGGTTATATGGATTTGCCATGCTTGTCGTGTGTGTTGTTAGGGATTTAGTGCTTTTTTTTTGGCACCCTTTGTTTATTTTTTTCGCACTCTTTTATATGATTTTTTAATGTTTGATATTTTGCTAATGAATTTTTCTCTTTTTCTCTTTCCAGGTAAGTCTTGAATTTTTGTGTCAAGACTGTTTTTCGTGAATTATGTTGCATGAAATGAGGTAAAGTCAAAATTTTAGAATATGCGGAGCTTGATATTTTCGAAAGCTAGGGTTTACGGAAAAATCATGTTTGCTGCAACACAGCTACTGACTTTTAAATTGTGTTCATATCGTTTACAAATTTCAATGAATTTTGAAATGTGTTACTGTTTCTGTAAGTCAGATTTTGATATAGAAATTTATGGAATTCTACAATTGAACATTTTTCAGCAGCAATCACAAATCTGTTCTTAGTTGCCAAAAATAAATAAAAGTTCTTGAGAATCATTCCCAAAGTATTAGTTAAAATTTTTATGGAAAACATTAACAAAAGCAATTAAGTATCACCATATAGTTGTCGTTAAGTTTATTAACTAGCTGCCCAAACAGATTTATAAGCTTTGCTAGCACAATGTGTTCATATACTCTATGTTATATAAACTATGGCGCACTTTAATTAATAAATCTTTCAATTAAAAATTCGAATAAAAATCACATAAAAAATTTCCAATTAATTTGTGTTACTCTAACGCAACTTAAAGTGGCATTTTTTTTGGTAATTATTTTGTTATTTGTTAGAGAAATAATACAAAAAATCTAAAACTTTTTTTTTTTAAAAGTTTCATACAAAACAACAAGCGTGAAACTATAAAAATCGCACATATGTTGTTTATTTCTAACGTGCCACATATCAATGATGTTGCTGTCGATGATGATGATGATGATGATGATGACGATAACGATTATGCACAACATTGCTCAATAATTATTGCTGCCATTATATTCGCATTAACAGTTTCATTATATGCGATGGCATTTTTTTTCTTCCATAATTTTGTTTGCATTCAACGAAACTGTCAATCAAATTCAATGAATTGTAAAAAAAATGCCATATAACGAAATTGTGAAATAAAATCACATAGAGAGCAAATAGATAAAAAAAAAAAATCCAAATTAGAAACCAATTTAAAGTAGCAGACAAGAAGAAACCAAAATTGCAATTGTTTGTTTGTTGTTTGTTGTTTTGTGCTATTTTATTCATAGACACTGAGACAACTCGAGGTCGTTTTGTGAAAAAAATCGCATTGCTTTCCAAATGATTTATGAAAAAGAAGTTAATGAAATTTTTTTTCATATTTATAATGTGCCGCGCTACATATGCCGGGATTGTGCGAAAAGAATGCGTGTTGAATAAAATTTTTAACGAAGGCAATAAATGAAATGATTCACGCAGCAATAGCGAAAATTATCGTATGTGTAGATGAAATCTGTGTCAAGTGGATGATCGTTTAATTCTGATTTTAAAATTAAATTTATTTACGAGGAAGTAGAATATGTTAAATGCTTCGTTAAGTGCACAAAGAAAAGAAGATGATTTTGTGCAAATTGAATGTTTACTACGAGTAGTTGTTATATTTTTTTTTTTTGGCTATTTAAGAAAATTAATATCATAGAACATGTGATTTTTTTTTGTTGATTAAGTTGATACATGTTTTTGGCAAGGCAATTTTATGCAGACATACTTCCTGCAAATATTGTATATCTGTGCCACATAAATTTTTGGTTTAATACTCAAAATCAAACACTTTTAGATAACTCAAAAATTATGAACCTAAGAGCAAACCAGTAGCCTTATCAAATTCTTTGAGACTTTTTCTTTCACACTAAACTTTTTACCATTAAAGGACACCTTATTTTCTGTTCGGTCAAATGGTTTTTTTGTAAAACTATGTTTTTATTATTTTTTTTGCATCAATATAAATCCGATCCCATAAAAACAAAGAATTACTAACAAAATATTATTTTCTTTTGAGAAGACAAATTCATTGATAGCTAAAATGTCGTTAGTTTGCCCGTAAAATGTACATACATAAATAAGACCTTTATAGGCCAATAATTTAAAATTCTGTCATAGAATTTGATCATGTCCATTGAGGCTTTTAATCAGCATCACAAAATCTACTCATTCCTAAAATCTCAGCTCATTTCACCGAACTGCCTTTCCCATAAAAATTGCGTTGAGCTTTGCTTAATAAGCTTGACGGTATTATGCTTTCCTATGTACTATAGAGGTATACATTATTTTAGAAAGTTGATTAGCAAAAAGCTACCTAGCTGAATTAATATATTTTTTTTCTGTAATCAAACTTTTCTCAAAAGTGTTCTGATTATTTAGCGTTACTTAAGGGGGCAGGGGCAGCCAGAATTTTAAAGAAATCGTTTTTTTTTGCATTTTCTTAAAGTATAATATCTTAAAAATATATCCTGAAAATTTGAAGTCAATCCGACAATTTCTTTTGGAGTTATTCGGCAATACCAAAAGCCTCTAGGTACTAAGAGTACGGAAATTCATGTGTTTCTCGTCGTTTTTCTCAAAACTATGTTTTCGGAACCGGTAACTACTGTAACTCGAAAACCGCTCGATAAATTTCAATGAAATTTATACAGTTTTTGAAAAACATAAAAAGGTAGTCCCTGTTCGAAGGATTTTTTTTTTTATAAATCGATTTTCCAGATTTTCCCGAAAATTAGGAGATAAATTTCATGAGGCCGCCATTTTGTTGATTTAAAAAAAAAACCATCGATCAGGCACTAGATAATTTATTTAAATAACTATTTTTTCTATCCGATTTTAGATGATTTTCCAAGTATTTATGATGGTCACCGCAAGACACTATGTATGGGACAGAGTCCAACTCAGCCAGCTAAAACTTTTTTATTTCTAATATTTTTTTTAAAATTTTTTTTTAAAATTTTTTTTTTAAACTTTCTTCAAGTTAAGTTGAAACATAATGTAATGATACCATATTATCACTTTTATTACATAAATTAAATTAATACCAAAAAAAAAATTATTGAAAATGCTCTATTTTTCACGCCTTGACTGCCCCTGCCCCCTTAAATTTTAGATATCGCAGTATCGTAAAAAAAGAGTAGAGAATATAATTTTCTAGTTCAAAATCCTATGTGATATGATCTTGTTCAAATACTATTATATTGTGAAGAATTAAAATTTGAATAACTTTGTGTTTGAAGCTTCAACTTTACTATTCTTTTTTTGTCCAAATTAATGAAAAATATTATCACTTAGGTGACCGTCATTACAGTTTTCTCAGAACTCCAATATTCAATTTTCAATTAATTTTTTTAAGGTATATGATGTCAAGGTCAATATATGAGACTTATTGTTCCTTCTGAGGTCTGCAAGAAACCCCAGTTAGGATTATCAAAAGACCAAAGCACAAATTGAGGACACTAAGAACAATTTTTATACTTTTCGAACCTGCGTTGTTTTTCAGCATTTTCTCAAGTCATCACACTGAGAAAAGATAATTTTTTCTTCAAATAAATGTATTTGGTTGATGTTATGCCCTTGCTTGGAAGTTAAATTGTTGTTGGTAATTATGTACTTTTTGACTCCATTGTCACAGGGGGTGGGGGTTGCGGAAGTAGTTCACAAGGGGTACTCTGAACATAATTCCGTTGGATTTAGCCGTCGGTTACGCCTTGAAAAATTTTTATGATATATCCAACACCTAGTTCGTTAGGAGTGGGGGCTGCGAGGGGGTGATAAAAAACGATGTTTCCGATAAGAATCCGAAGGAATTAGCCGTCGGCAACTCCTTTAAAAAAATTATGGAGCGTTGAAATTTCTGGTAAAATTTGATGACGCAGGCCGCCCACTTACGCCTACTCTTATGTAAAAATACTGTGGCTAGCAAACTAGGTGTTGGATGTTTCATAAAAATTTTTCAAGGAGTGACTGACGGATAAATCCAACGGAATTATGTTCAGAGTACCCCTTGTGAACTACCCCTGCAATCCCCACCCCCTGTGACAATGGGTCAAAAAGTACATAATTACCTTGTTGTTTATTGGGCCAAGCATAATAACTTGCGGGGTGGCAAAATAGTATTTGTATTGATCATAAATTTTATTCAATTTTATAGACCATTTTTTGTAGTAATTTTTTATTTATGTTGTATGACAATTTTGGTTCCTAATCTGGGGGTGGCATATTAGTTCTTCACCCCGGGCGACAAATATTCATGCTGCGTGACTGAAAACAGAGCACCAAAAATACAAATCACTTCTACTAAAATTGTTATCTTCCACTTAAAGCAACCTGGTCCGAATAAAAAAATTAAAAAAGTGCAGTGGTATTCTAGCGCAAGATTTTTGCTTTTTTTCAAGTGTTTACAAAAATCTACTTGATACCAAATTAATAGTGATTTAAATTATTAAAATTTTTTTAAACAAAACGTTGCCAGATCGTTTAGCATTCCATAACCTCCCAAATGACATCAAATATCATTTTCACACAAAATATTCGAAAAATAAAAAAACAAAAACATAAAAAAAGCCTCATATACTCGTATTGAGAAAAACGAAAATTTTGCTTTAATTTCATTTTCGTCAACAACAAAATTTAATTGACCAATACTGAGAGCGCAACACCAACACTATTACAGTAGCCAATAACAGACATACAAAAAAGAAAAAATGAAATGAAATGGCAGCACAATTTTTAAGACGCAATATTTTTTGTATTGCTTTCCTTATTAAGCACAAAATAAAAATCGATAATTCTCTTGCACAAATTTTTGTTGTGGAAGGATGCAGAAAAACTTGACGAAGGATTTTTATTAAATAGAAAAAATTAAAAATTATTTCTATTTAGAAAAAACAAAAATTAAATTTTTCATATTAAAATTTCATGCAGAGCAATATAAGACGAGAACAATAATAAGAAAGAAAGAAAAAAAAAACGACAACAATAAAATTTCAACGAATGTGCTTTCGTTCTTTCGCTTTTTCCAACGTTTATTCTGTTGTTCGCTTATTACGTATGATACGTGAACGTGGAACGTTACGAGAAATGAAATGCGAAATGTCAATGTCCTCTGACAGTTCAGTTCAACGCGGCAACAACAAATGCTATATAGAATAGCAGCAGTGTGATGGAGAACAACAGCAAGACACAGCAACATTGCACGTTGGCAGTATTTGCGAAATCTGTGTTTCATTTCTCATTTTATACCGCACACTGAATGTGTGTTTTTTTTTGTTCGTGTACGTAATTGTGACGTTCAAGCATTGCGCTCTAGAACTTAACGAAACCTTATTTGCAGCAGCAATGGCAGCAGCAGCTGCTGCTGTTGTAAAATGTTCACATTTTGCAACATCACATTGATTTAATGTTTTTTTTGTTTTTTTATTTCTTTTGAATAAAAATGTTGCTGTAGAATGCATTTCTTTTTTATTTATTTTATTTTTTAATTAACACGTAGTCAACTACAACAACATTGACAACAATACACACTGTTGTTTAAAAGTGATGTTTTTATTTTTCTTGTTGTCATTGTTGCATATAATTCTTAGCGGATTTTATTTTTTTTCTTTCAAAACTTAAGGCTTTTTACTAAAAGGTGTTGCAGTAACAATTCCTGTTGTTGTTTACAAACGAAGTTTACAAAATTGCAATGGACATGCATACATACATACATACACACTTACATACGTACGCATATTAATAATATCAGCAACGGCAGTAATGAATTCTAAAATAATTTCATTTGAGTTTTTTATGATTGCTGTAGCTATTGGTTTAGCTGTTTACAACAACGGAAATGGTGTGTTAGATTGATTCATGTTGATCAACGATATTGCCAAATGCCAATTGCAAAGTTGTGCATTATTCCTTTATTTTGTTGGAATTTTGCTTGAATGTTGTGATCAAATTTAATAATAAATGAAAAAAGCAAGAATAAAGTTTTAGACATACTACTGCGCATCGATCATATTGACTTGCCGATTGTATTTATAGAGAAATAATTTAAATAAATTCGGACAAAAGCCCATCTTCTCACGAAAAACATATTTTAATCGAGTTACACAGCGCTTATACTTACATATGTATATCACAGTGATAATTTATTATGACTGAGTTATACATATATGAGACGGAGCGCCAGCGGCGTATTTTGAGTTGTCATTTTAAAAGACACACTGAATTTTATATACCGGCTGAACAATAAAAGTCGGTTCTGTCAGCATTTCCTTCTGCACTAAGTGTTGCCAGAGCTTGATAAAAAAAGTTTTGGTCAAAGTTCCACATTTAATCACATTTTTCTTCTAAATTATCAATTTTCAGTAAAAATTACGCTAAGTTAAAAGTTCTTAGAATTAGTCAAAGAATTCAGAAAAATATTTTTCTTGTATTGTAACAATTTTTCTCTTGCTATGACGTCATGACTGACGAACAATAAAAAAATTTAGATATTTCGTTGTTGAACCAATTTTAAAAAATTTTTACTTCCATAATTTCTTATCGCATTAGATACCCTCAGGCAAAAAATTTTTCTTTGATTAATAAAATGCCAATTTATTTATTTTTTTTTAAATTATTGTTTCAAAAAATTTTCACTACTGAAGTTTTGTGTACTCAGAAATGCGCTCAAAATTGTTGTTTTTGACGCATTTCACTTCATTTGTCTCAAAAACCAATCGTGATAGAACAAGAAAAACATACTAAATTTGAATTCAGCCCCATGCTATTCATAATATTTTCAAACAATAATTGTTAATTTGAAAATATTGGTATCGATAACTCCACATATCATAAGATAAAAAAGCGAAAAGTTACAAAAAAAAAACAATGAAACTTCAATTAAAAAGATAACAAAAAAAAAAAACGAAAAAGTTGCCATGCAGAAATGCAATACACAGAACACACAACTCAAACCCTATCCCAACCGGCATTTATAGAGTTTCATGTACAGACACACGCAGCACTACTACAACTACCCGAAAGCAACACCAACATAGCGCCAACAACACGACCCACTGCGCTCAACAAATGACAATGAAAAGCTTTTTTTTTTTATTCACGTTTTACTTGTTAATTTATCATTTGTTTCGTATCGCAATGAAGTAGCGTGGGGCTGCTTACCCTACTATGGCTCTCTTTGTAACCTTTCCTTATATCTCGCTCCTCACTTTAGTGCAATGCATAATTTATTAATATGTGATTTTATTTTTATTTATTGTTTTTTTTTTACTTAAATTTTTATTTTTTTTCTAGAAAAATCTGTGAAAGCTTTCACCCAGCCCTTGCACTAATTCGAAATTGGCAACATATGAGTTATGTTGTTAGTAGCAACTTTTTTCACTGTAGGGGTTTTCAATTGGAAAAAAAAAAATTTAAATTTCAACATGCGCAAAATTTGTATTTTCTCAAGATTCTCGTCAACACAATTATACTACCGTGGAGAATATTTCTCGTGCAGCTGGTTTTTTGTTTAAAAAGCTTTTTCTCTTATTTCGCCTAAGCACAAAGAATTTGCAAGTTTCTCTTTGTTGACTTGCAAAAATTTAAAATGTGTCATATTTAACACACGCGCTCTTTTTAAAATTTGCTCTCCCGATATCTCTTAATATTTACTTTTTTAAGTTATTATGCCCAGCCAAGTCTATTATCCAACCCATCCTGCTTCTTAATACATAACGGTCGCTCGTCGTCATCACCAACAACAGCATAATTATTGGCAGCAGCAGCAACATTCATCGTGTCGTTTTATCGTTTTCGTCTAGCAGTAGGTCGCTTGGTCGTGTCGTAATTTCATTTTTAATGTATACTCTCTCATACTTTAGTCACCCATTGGACAACATCCTTTTCATCTCTCTCACGTTGGCGTTTTTTGTTTTTAGTTCTTTATTTTTATGCTCATTATAATTCGTATTTTGTTTATGTTTTGGTTTTTTTCCATGTTTCATTCCACTTGTTTCGCACAGCATAACTTTTACTGTATTAAGTTCCATATATTCTATAGGAATTCTCCATCTTCTTTGTTATGCTGCCACTTTATGCATTCTCTCACTCTACTCGCTTTTATAATGTTTCGTCCTGACACAACAGTAAATGTAATGTGAAAGGATTTTTATGTTTTTATTGCGACGTTTCTTTTGTTGTTGTTTTTTTTTGTGTCTTGTTTTTTTTTTTTTGCAACTTCATTGCTATGTGTTTGTATGTCGTCGTTGTTATGTTGGCACTACTGTCGCCGTTGGCTTACATTTTGTTGTTACTTTGTAGGCTGTTTTTATTTTTTGTCTTTAAAGTGTTATTTTTTTTTTTTCGTTATATTCCTTTTGCATTTTGAGCTTTGTAATGATTTGTTTTGTCTGTCTTTGTTTTTGCATTTAGTGGGCTTTTGGTCCGTTTTTTGCTTTGTTTTGTTTGTATTACCCTTTTGTGCCAAACGCCCACTTTTTAGGCTTAGATTAATTTTTTCTTCTTTTTAACTTGATTTATACTTTTATTGATCTTTATCTTACATGCTGGAATTTGTTTTTTAGTTCATCAATTGTCTGTTGTGTACAGCCCTAATAGCGTCACGTGGGTGTTGTTTTTCGGGCAGCCAAACAAATTTTATTTTTACAAATTTGATATTTATTTGTTGTTAGAGTTACCACTGTTGCATAACTATAGAGTTGCTATGTGGTTTTAAGATTTAAGATTTTGCTTCAAGCAAAATCATTACTAAAATGTGGCAGTCTTTCTCTGAGTTGCAGGAAGACTTGTTAACTGCCTTTAAATTTACTTGCTTTTATATGAAATGACTCGTTTGAATAGACCTTGTATGCTCGCTTTTAAGTGGAAGGGAGCACAGTATGCCTTCTCAGTAAAGGAGGCCTGTGTTAGTGATTGTAAAAAAATGGTATTTTCATGAATTTATATGAAAAAGTAATGTGTGAAATTATTAGGATATTGGAATACAGGTATCAGATGAAAAAAATCGTAAATTCGCAGTTCTCTTTGTGCGCCAAGCAATTATATTTTATTAAAAAATTCGCACAAACTAACTGAGAACCACAAAAACAAATGATTCACGAAAGCCAAATATATTGTGGTTTTTTCTTAGGCCCAACAATTGGAAGACATGTGAACAACATTAATGTCAATTTTGGAATGACGATTTCTATTTTTTTGAAAAATAGTTCTTTAAGTTGGCAGGGGCAGTCAGTGGCGTGAAAAATAGAGCATTTTCAATCATTTTTTTTTTTTTGATATTAATTTAATTTATTTAATAAATATTTTTAAGATATTATACTTTAAGAAAATGCAAAAAAAAAATTCGATTTCTTTAAAATTCTGACTGTCCCTGCCGCCTTAATAGATTGTGAACGATTTTCATCCATTTTTGACTCAGTTTTGTGCTTTTTCGTTGATTTTTTGTTTATATTTTGTGTCTTATTTTCTTTCTTAGTTTGTTTTTAAACTTAAGCAAGAATCCAGAAGAAAAATTAAAATCATACTTACATATCTAAATGTTTTTCCACATAAAATTGAAAAAAAGAACAAGAACAAAAACTTAACGAAAGTGAAAAATGGAAAAAATAACGAAAATATCAGAAAGCGTAAAATCGTTAAATAGAAAAACCACACAATTTAAAAATCAAAATCAAACAAAATTTTTTCCGAACTTGTTTTTGTTGTTGCTTTTAAGCTGCACCACAAACTCAATTTTACGGTTACACGGCTACAATGTGCACTTGCCACACTAACCAGCCACCTTAAACTTTACCTACGTTGCCAATTAAATAAAAAAAAAAAAAAAAAAACAACAGCAACAAAGGCAAAAGCAACAGTAATAGCAACAAACAGAGAAAAAAAAAAACATATCGACAGGAAACTTCATTAAAAGCGACATTGGCTCCACTACCAACTTCACTGTTCACTGTAGACATACATATTTGTGCATGTGTGTGTGTGTTTGTGCAAATGCTGCCAAAGTCAGTCAACAGCGTTTAAGCCATGAAAAAACTGTGAAGTTGTTGGTTGCTGACTAACATTGCAACGTGACCATCTAATGCACTTGTTTTGCTGTTGTTGTTGCTGTTGTTGTTAATAAAAACTGGAAAAGTGGAAATACTTTTTTTGCTGATTTTTTTTGCCGTTGTTTTTATGCGACTAGGCAAAACAAAAATAATATCGAGCTGCACTGCTAGCAGCATTATCAAAAAAAAACTTGTTTTTCTCTACTTCTCATCGCACAACATGATGTTGAAAATTGTGTTGAGTGTTAAATCGGGTTTTTCACTTGGCGACACTGAAAAAATTCAACAAAAAAAACCTAAATATCAAAATTATGTTACTCATACTTCAAGTTTAATATTTAAATATCTAAGTTCCGATATAATTTATATCTCTACGTTTTTTTTGATTCTCGTCTGTTATCAAAAACAATACAATAATAAAAAGTTTAATGAAAAGCCAGCAAATAATTTAAAAACTTTTCGAATTTTTTGTTTGTTACTGTACAAAAATGAAACAAAAAATAATTTCCTGTTATTTAAAGTTTTTCTCCGTGTATCCACTTTCGTTATGTTGCTGCTTGCTTGTTTGCTTGCTTTGAATATCCTTAGCAATGACGCCATCTTTCTTTCATTTATTGCATTTTATAACATCAACAACAACAACAACTACAACAACATCAAGTAGCAGCGGCAGCAGCAGTCTCAAGTGTAGTTGAAGCAAACAAGCAACAAAAACAGATTTTTGTTGCTTTTTGAGTAGGTCAGGAATTTTATGTTGTGGCCTCATGGTGCCGTGGCAGCAGCACTTTGAGCTCAAGTCGAGTCGAGTTCAGTTGTTGCTGCTGCGCTGTACTGAATTTGCTGCATTTGTTAGTTGTTGTTGTTGTTATTCAAGTTACATATTTACAGTTATGCTGCCGTATGGGTGTGTGTACGTCAACGACGACTATGACTATGTTGCTGACGTAGTTTGCTTGCTCACTGGTTGAATGGGTGACTGGGTCGACATTGTTGTTGTTGTAGTTGTCGTAGCCGTCACCGTCGCCGCCGCCATTGGTTTATGGCGGACGGGCTAGGGGCTTTGGCATTAACATGCTTTGGTCATAAAATCAAATTAACAAACTTTAATGTAATCTAAGTTTAGTTAAATAGCTGAGCTTGTTTTCTCTAGTTGTTGAGATTGCTGTTGTTGTCGTTGTAACAACTTTGTTGCCATTGCTGTTGTTGTTGTTGTAAATGTGTTGCTAAGTTGTTAGTGCCATCGCTTTAAATTATGTAATCTTATGTGCAAACAACAACATCAGCATGCAGCAATGATGATATTGCATCGTTGCGTAGTTGTTTATTTTTTGATTTTTATTGTTGTTCTGTGTCGTCTGCAATATCCTTGCTGTTGCTTAGTAGTTTACTTAATATCCTTGGGATTCTTTGATTGCGAAGGTGTTTTGCGTTGCAGCAATAATTATTCAAATTGCGTTGCAGTACCATTGCATTTAAATTATTGAGTAAATTTTACGCAATCATTATTACTTTCGTGTAGTTTTCAAAAGTTTCGTTAAGTTTTGTAAAATTTTATTAAACTAAAATCTAAACTTTAAGTATGCGTTTTTCTTGCTGTTGAACTAGTTTTATGTGTTAGCTCAGCTTACAACAGCTTAATGGCAACATAGCGTGAATGTTGCTTGTTTGTTGGCAATTCACACCTTGGCCTTATGTTTTGATTGCAAACAAAGCTGTTGGCTGTATAAGTATGTATTTCAAGAAAACTTGTTAAAAATATAATTAAAACTACATATAAATAGTATGAGGAAAAATTTAATTTGTTTTTTTTTTTTTATTTTTGAAAGGCATTTCTTAACAAATTTATTAAAGGTTGATTTATTGCCTAGTAAGTATAATTATTTGTGTTGCTGTTGCTTTTATATCGAACAGCGTAAATGCTATACAAAATTTATCGATTTCTTATTACAGCTAGTCGTAATGAACTATTTTTAAGCAATAGTGCAATATCGCTTGAAACAAAATAAAAGATTTACGTTCAAAATAAATTTATTTGAAAATACATATAAAGTTCTGTTAAAATATAAGAAGCTTGAAAACGATTTGCTGTAAAATAAATGTTACTCATACCTCATGTGATGCAATTAGAAAATTTCACTGCAAAACGTATTTAAGTACCGATAAATTCTATTTTGATATGGCTTTCTTAGCTTTATTTATTTCGAAAAATGATGATTGGCCTTTTAAGAAACGTTTTTTTTTCGATTTTATAATTTACAAAATTATAAAATTATTTGATTGCTACTACTCTGTCGAGTAGTAAAGATCAGATCATAAAAAAAAACACACACATTATTAATCTGCTACAATGCCTAAAAGCAGGCAACACAAAAATTATGTAAAGTTCAAATTGTCGGAAATTAAAACCGAGACAAAATTCAACGGTAAGTTTTACGAAACAGTAAACGCAAAAAAAAAAGTTCAACTTTTGCTTGTAATCAGACATTGACATAAGTTTTCGACACACACTTACAAGAACAAATACACAAATGTTAAAAATACACGCATATACAGACGTAACGCTATATGCCAAAATACAAAAAAAAAAACTAAAACTTAAGGTTGACACTTTGCCAAGTTCAAGGTTATTCAGGGAAAACAAATTCGCTATGAGCTGCGTTGTTGTTTTTTTATATTTTTTGTTTTTTAGGGTGTCCTTTTTTCGGTTGTGAGAGATTTTAAATGTTTGTTGTTATTATATGCCTAGTCGCAATTTTACAAAAAAAGAAGGCCGAAAAGTAAATGAACTTGATGCTTTTTGTGATTGCATGCCTTTGAGTTTACACATGTGTAGATCTGAATGTTAATGACTCAATAGAAAAAAGAAAATTAATGCGTCAAATTGGAAAAGTTCTCGTAATTACAAACATTATGAGCAAAATTTTGATTTTCATAGTTTGTCATAAAACAAAATTTCTAACAAACTTTCTTGGCATTTTCCTTAATTGCAAAATTTTCGCAGTGCTTACGCATTACGTTATTTGCATATTTTAAGTTAAGTTTTTTAACATGTGTCAAAGTTCTGAACGAATCAGTCACCCACAAAAAAAAAAAAAAAAAAAAAAATAGTGCTGAGCAAAAAAAGTGGCGCCTTTGTATGCAGATAGCTTGAAAATGAACTTGATGGTGTTGAATACCCAAAGGCTAGCATTTTTTTTTGAGGTCATTAACCAGTATTTCACACTTGAGTCATAGTAAAAATTTGGTAATAGTTGCTGGAGCTCTCATTTGCCGTTGCTAAAAATAAAATTGTAAAATATTCATATTCCTTTGCGAGTATTTTTTTAATTTCGTTTCCTTTTATAAGGAATTTTTAATTTAACACGACAGAAATTATTTATGAACTTGAAAGTGTTACACCTCTTTGGCATATTTTTCTTAACCAGAAATAATTGCTTTCGTGTACTTATTTCTATATATTGGACTCACGATACATAAAACTTAAGTTTTGTATTTTGTATTAAAAGTAAGTTACTCATACGCCACGTAACCCAAACAAATTAAAGTTTATTTCAACTCTGATGCGGATGCTAATCTCATACAAACTTTTTGTATCGTGTCGTTTAATAAATCTTCAAGCTCAGATTACTCATACGCCACGTAAACTAAATAGTAGCTGCGCTTTGATATAACAAGAAAATCTATACCTTGCTTTTTTCGTAAGCTATTAATTGGTTCACAATTATACATAATATTATAAATTTACTTTGTCTAATTAGAAACAATTCTTTTTGTTGTTATCATTTTTAAACAGCATTTTGTCTATCAAACTGTGAAAAAGTGAAAAATCGACTATTTAACATTTTAGGGAGCTTTTCTCAATACTACTTCGATGTAACTAAGAAACAAGATCCTACGTGATTTTTGTGTTCTTTAAATCGTTCTACAAAAATTTTAAATTTCTTTAGTGGCTGCTGAAGGCAAATACTGTTTTTTTTTTCGCCCAAATAAAAACATGCAATTGAAATTAAATTTTTGAAGGAAAGCAAATAAATAACATATGTTATTGACAGTACAAGAAAAATGGCACAATATGCCATTTCATTTAATTTAGTACGAATGTCAGAAATTAATTATTTTTAATGTCACACATATCATATGAGCACGCAAGTAAGCAAGCAAGCAAGCAAGCACATGTGACAAGAGCACAATCAAACAACCAGCAATATATGAGTTTTTATGTTATACAACAATCGTAAAAAAATCTAGATCGGTTATAAACCAAGTGTATAAAATCTGAATTGTAATAAAATCTTGGATGAAATTAAATGGTCAAAAATGATGTGAAATCAGCACAGTTCGTAAGTAAACAGTTGAAAATTGATATTTCGTAGAAGACATTAAACGATTTATTACACACATATGACTCTGTATATATAAGATATTACAAGCAAACAAGCAAGATTTATATGGCTACACAAAAATTGTATGTGTACCATACCAACGTAATGGACAAATCGACTGATGGTTCGATGTAGTGACAAACAGACCCTGACAAACAGTAGAAAAAAATTGTAAATAATGTCGTCATGTCATGCAATCAAATTGAAGAAATTAAAAAAAAATATTGATACGAAAATAAGATTAGATGAGGTTTATTATTACAGCGTGGAGTAGGTGTTGTTATGCGGGCTGTTCTTGTTAATAAAGTATTATATTTGCAATAAAATGTTGTGAATCTGCTTTTTAACTGAGTAAAATTTTCGAAAATATCACCTGCATGCATGTAGATGAAATTTTAAAGGTTAAAAATTTTTTGGAATTAATAGCAAAAACTGAAAAATAAATTTTATGCTTATAAAAATAAAAAAATCTGTGTATTTAAGCAGCCATTTATCAAATTATTTATAATTTTAAGGCTTGTAATATTGACTTATACTTGCTGAAGCTTTAATTTATTCGTTTTATCGAAGCTGTGATATTCTACAGCTTGGTAAATAAACGTGGCGTATGCGTAACCTTTATTTTTACTATAAGACGTGAAACTCAAAAGTTGTTTGAAGAAAATGTTACCTGACATGGGCAAATATTCTAAATGAGTTCGGGAATCTTTAAATTTTGAATATTTTAACAAAGTGTAGAATTTTTCATTTCTTTCAAATATTTTCTTGTATAGTTTTCTGTAGAAAGCCATAAATTAAAACATTTTTTTATTATGCTCCACATAGAAAATAACAACTCATTTACAAAGTCAAAGTCATTACGTGATAATATGAAGTTTCATAGAGTTGTTTTTGCATAAACTTATAAAGAATCTCAAAAATGTTCCTCTTTTCTTTATAAAAATAAAAAAAACATCATATAATTAAAACTCCTCCTGTATAATTTTTAATAAATTTTGTTGACTAGTTTAATTCAATATCATGCCAACTTCTAACGAGAGTATCATTTACACTGAATCATTATTTTAACTCTTGTCAATTTTATATGATCTCAAAAATAGTATGTTCCTACATATTATATGCCATGAAGAAGAAGCGTAAACTCTAATTTCGTTATATTTTTCTTACATTCATTAATTTCAACTTTTTGGATATTATCTGTTTAAAACAAGTTAAGATATACAAAATTAAATTGTTTTTTGAGCTTAAGTCACTATTTGGATAAAACGGATATATCGGATAATTTTTATCCGGCTACAGAAAATGTATTTTATGACAGTAGTTATGCTTATAAACTATTTTCTATTACGAAATTTAAATTTGTGAACATCTTGTTGGCATAAATTGATCTATAGCAACAAATTTTCCCTCAAATAAATACTATTCTTTATTCTATATAATTTCTACATTGATACCTTCAAACGTAAGTACGTGTTTGTAACCAAGATATTTCAATATTTCTCTCAAAACGTAATGAAAAAAGTAATTAGTACTAATGACAAAACCAAATACTTGACAACTCAATCTCAATGTGAAAATGTAAAGAAAACCTCAAGTGCAAAAGTTTTGACACGTTGACAGAAGCAAAAAAAAAAAACAAAACTACTATTGAGCATAGAATCCGCTTACGTTACAACGACGCAAAAAAACACATTTAATTGATGACGCCTTAGAGGCGCGTTATTACATCGTACAAATAGCAACTCTATGACTGACACATGCACACACACACACACACACATAAGCACAGGTTCAATTCTTTATCGATGGATATCACATTACATAATGTTGCTATATATTAATGGCTGACTGACTGACTTTAATGATAAATCAAATTGTCAAGAAACAACAAAAAAAAGAAGCAAATATTAAGAAATAGAGAAAAATTTTCACTGACGTCAACCAGGCAGGCTTCCTTTTTTCTTTGCTTTCTTTCGCTGTCTAGCTCTGGGAAAGGCAAAAAATTAAATGACAGCAAACTTTTCAAGGAAGAAAAAAGTGAAAGAAAAATGTGAAATTTAACGTCCTCCCTATAAAGTTGTCAAGCGTTACGTTTCGTGTGGAAAAATCGATAAAATTTATACGTTGTTAGCAAGTGATTAATTGTTTAGCCAGCTCTGACTTCCTAGCGGTATTATAAAGTATAGGCACTAAGTAAAAGGTTATGAAAGTCTACGACGTCAGAAGGACCCACCGACATAATAGCGGCGCAATAAAGTTGTCAACAAATGTGTTGTAAATTTACGATAATTTATGTTTTGGATACGTGAAAATTTGCTAAAACTTTGACTTTTCGTTAAAAATTGAATACAAAATACATAGTTGCAATTTTTGCAGTGAAAACTCTACGATTAAATGTTTAACTAAAGAGCGAAGCGAAGATATTTAATTTTTCGTCTAATCGAAGCTTCGGATAAAACAGATAATTTTTATCCCGAATCAAATCATCATTTAAGTAATACATTTTGATGTTGAATTTTGAAATTTGAACTCAATAGAAAGAACATTGTTACCTAAAAGGATAGTATTCGAAATGTTCAAATTTTGCAAGCTTGTGGAACTATTCATTTTCTAAACGTTTTATAGTTTCGCTTTCAATAGGCAAAATGTGTTTACGAAACTCAAGTTAATTTTTAAACCGAATCACAGTTTCGGATAAAACGGATAAAATGGATAAAACGGATAAGACGTATAATTTTTATCCAAATACCTTTAATTAAACCCTTAAGCTAAACTACATTATCCGTTAAAAATAAAGCCTAGTTAAAGGCAAAATATGCATCAAAATGCGCGAAAATTGCATTTTTGACTTAATTACCACTTAGAGCAAAACGGATACGTGCGATAATTTTTATCTGTTTTAGTTATTGTGTAATTTATTGCAATATTTATTTCATCAAAAATGACACTACCAAATTGCTACTCAAGTAGTGGATAATGCGGATATTAGTTAGACAGGACAATTTATTAACTCCATACATTATTCATTGTACTATTTTCAAAGCGTAGGCGCATCTGAGCCATAAACAATGTAATCTGAATAGCCACACTAGTAGTATCCTTTTAAGTCCTTTTGAATAGAAGGCAACCTACAGTCTTAACATTGCAATGTCATAGCAAGAGTATTCCACTATATTCAACATAATCACGACACATGTTTCAAGTTTATTGTATACTGGCGCATCAATCACGTTGAATACACACACACATACATACATACATGTTGCATATGTATATAACAATATGGTAAAATTCTATGAAATAGCAGCAATAATGCAAAATAAATGACAATTCCCGCAGTTAGGGCTTTTATTCAAACAACTCGTACGTAGAAGGTACCATGTAGGTCGCTTTAGGTTAAGTGCATAATTTTAACAGCAGGTGGAGTTGGCTAGAAAGACTTGACATTAATAAGAAGCAATTGAAAAGAGTAGAGTAAATGCTAATTTTGATGGTCAAAACGAATAGGTTAGTTGCAAATGACGTCATGTTTTTTCCCTTTACTTGTTATTGAAAGATTCATCCAGTAACTTAAGGAAAGCGCACCTAGAAAGTTGGTCCAACTATGGAAATAAAATGTGCGCCAGAGATTATAGCATATTCTACCACCCATATCAATATCTATATCAGAAAGCCTTACTAGAAGTGATATTATTTCCTTAGAAAAATTAACAAAAGGTTTCAGAAAATGATGATGAAAATATTCTAGCAAAAATTTAAAGATCTTCTAAGATCAAAACGGAATGTTACCTTGTCGCAACTGAATTCAACATAAAAATACCTAGATACAACATAAAACCAAGCCAAATTATACTCTAAAATTTCGCTCCATAGTTTGCGAAATTTTTTTTAGACTAGATAATTTCGTAAGAAGAAAAACCACAAAATAAAAAATCTCGAGACTCGTAGGTTAACTGAAACTTTGCCATTGAAATACTTCTCTAGTCCATAGATTGGCAACATTTTGGAAGCAAGACTCACTTACAACAAAAGGAACAATAACAACAATTACAAAGACAGACAAAACCCCATCATAAATTTGATCTCGATTTTTTCTTAAGAAAAACGACATGGCTCATTCTTAGTCTTTTGCCCATCGCTGCTCTGATTTTTGGGATTTGTGCTTCATGAATTATACATATAGTGCAAAAGCTTAGAGAGCATCTATGTATTAATATAACAGCATTTCTGGTATACAAAATAATATGCCCCTAAAAGTCTTCCGTTTCGCCTGAAAAAGTTTCAAAAATAGACTTGCATATGCTCGATATTACGATTATGTTCAGAGGAAAAATTGGCAAAAGAGAGAGAAGCTTGAATAATCAATGAAAATTTTTGATAATATATTAAATACAATTGTTATACATACATATATAAAATTTCTGAAAAAATCTTAAAGAAAACAGCACTAATTAAATTAATAGCAAGTAAAATTCCAGACTCATACCATTGCTCATTTTGAATTAATAGGATGTCACTTAAATAAAACATACTTCATTCATTAGTAAATCTACCCATACCAAAACAAAAGTAAAACAAAAATCCTAGCTAAGCCTATAGGAAGACAGCAAGCAGCACGCATGGTTAAATAAAGTTCATTGCCTGCCTTTAGGCGCAGAAGAACATTAATTGAATTCAAACATGCGCAAAAAAAAAATATAAAAAAAATGTAATACCAAGTTAAACTAAGAAAGCATAGAAAATTGTTTTATGCTCCTATTTTTTTTCAAAATTTGAAAATTCTTGCTAATTAAAATAAATTAGCCTACTTTAGGGCTTCCATTATAAAATGTCTATGTTGGGTTTTGTTCTCTCAACGCATTCGCCTGCTTGCTTGCCGGCTTATTTTTGAGTTTGTTTACAAGCTCTACATAATTGGGCTCACAAATTTTCAACCATCCATCCATTGTAATCTATGCAAATTGTATGCTGAGAACTTGAACAAATGTCCTGTGAAAATATTTACTTATGTACATATAAATTTTACAATATTTCAATGTTGCTGCAGCTGTTACCACTGCTTTTTGTTGTTGTTGATTTTATTTGTTATTGCATTATGAGTTTTGCTACTATAATAAGTATTCATCACTTGGAGCAGCAGCAGCAAAAATAATACAAAAACCGTAGCATATCTTGCGGCGGTCAATGAACGCATTCACCGTTTGTCCTTGTAGCGAAAATCTAAAATATGGGAGACAGTAAAGTCGTAGCGAAAAGGAGAATAGCTAAGTAACCCAATTGAAAGAAAATAGAGAGAGAGAATAATATTTAACATAGATGGATCTTTGCTAGATACTTCAACCTTTTTTTTGGAGCTATGAAATATGGAATATATACATTTAATACTGTCCATAAGTAGTTAAAAAATCATAAGCCATGCTATTGCTATTTGTATTGCATGTTTTTAGTCGCTTTTATTTATTAGTTTTCCTCTCTCAGATCAGTAATCTACTACGCCTATTCTAGCAAAGTATTATAGTTAACTAAACTATCAGTTTTATTAAGAAAATTTATTTCAAAATAACATTTTATAAAACTTATAAAATAAGTGCCCAAAAGTATGCTATGAAAAATTGTAACTACCGTTATATAATATTATTTTCAGCTCAATATATTTCTAATATGGTAAGCAGCAGCACCTAAAAATATACTACACAATTTGAATGCTTTTATCTCTCAGTGTAATGTGTATATTAGAATTATTGGGTGTAACTTTTAAGTTTATTAAAAGCCATTATTTTTAGACGGAATAAGTATCATTTTTAAAAATAAAAATCACTTATATCAGTGATGGCCCACTTGCATTTTTTTATGTGCTATTTGTGACCCTCAAATAAATTAAAAAAAAAACAAAAATTAGCAAAAAATAAAATGGTTTACTTTTCAATGGCTAAGCTACACCCAAAGTCATAACAATTTATTATTTTGTTTTTAATTTAATTTTTGCCGCTCCACCTACAAATCTGGTTTTTTTTCTTTGCACAGCTAAGGTCTGAACGTCATAAAACGTAGAAAAAAAAAATAATATTTAACATTAAACATATAGAAAAGGAGAAATTCAGGGCGATACCGGAAAACGTGTTAAGAACCTAATTTTTATATCTAAATCACCACCCTGTATGTACAGTGATTTTCGTTGTCTTGGAGAAATAATGATCAAAAAAATTTAATGTAGTTGCATAAAAATTAGAGTATATTAGAAACTATATACTATATTATGTCTGTTTTTATGTTTTTGTCATAAATATGAAATACATAACACATACTTACTTAAAAAAAATGCTAGTGCTTATGAGTTACCAGAGGTTTCATATAATACATATAGCATGTTAGATCAAAATCAAAAGATTTAAAAAAAAAATTAATATTTTTTTCTATAGATTTTTGTATTAATCGTATAGTTCAGACCTTAAAAACAAATGACTTGCGTAATTGTAAAATCATAAGGAAAAAAAATACGCTTTATTACTTAAAATTTATTTTGCTCATAAAAGGTTCGATTGTGTTTGCAGCCAATTCTTGTGGGTGTATAAATGAGTAATGGTAGCCTTAATTTTCTGCTTGAAAACTGAATAAATAGAAATTTATTTTTTTTGAAAATTTTTTTATCTAATCAGCTGTATTTTATTTTCAAAAAAACTTATCGACCTCAATTAAATTATTAGGGTAACACTGCCTATATTACTCAGAATAAAGTTATTTACTTAGACGTATAATGATTTACCTGAACCATAACATATCTATTACTATTTTCTGTTTGACTAAAAGTATATTATATGAAAATTTTTCCATCAACATTTTATTTGAATTGTTATTTTCTCAGAGTTCCCTGAAAACTTTCATTATTTTGGGTATTTTTTTTTTTTTTTGATGAAGCTGTCGAAAAATGTACATAGGTTAATTAGCAGAAATAGAGAAATATTAAATTCTGTAGCGACGTATACTTAAAATAGTATTTCCTTATTAAACTGAACACAAAATATTAAAGATTTGTATTTGTAAGATTGTATTTTAGCTTACATGTTTTTCTTAAATGAGTACTAAACAATGTATATATTTTCGTATATGACAGAAGACAGCGCAAAATATTAAGGACCTCTATGAGTTTTTTTTTCTTATTGACGATTTTTCTTAGGAAAGATCAAACAAAAATACACCAGTAAAAATCTTAAAAAAAAAATGTAGAAACTTTTCAAAAAGTAAAATAAAATTAAGAGCGAGGTTTTATAACTGAATATTTCCTTTTTAAGAAGGTTTTCGGGCAATCTTTCCTTTTAGCTTTGGATCATATGTTCTTCAATAAAAATCGGTTTTTGTATAATTATATAGGGACAAGTAATTTTGGCTATCATTATTTCAAATTGATTTTATTAACTGATATTTTTTGTTTCAATAAAAAACTAATTTTATATTACGCTCTTTTCATTTCAGGTGAGTTCTATCACATCGATTTCTATATATGTCATTGATATTTATATAAAGAAAAAGTAGAAAAACAGGTAAACAATAGAACGTAGTGATATGTGGTAAGCTTTCATTTATCATTTACGTCACACACGCACACACACACATAATACAAAACAAGTGAGTGCTGCCAATTTAATGGAAAGCAATAGAGCACTACAGTAAATTGACAATTTCTACAGCTTCCTTCCTAACTTTTTTTTCCTTCTTTTTTAGTCTATCTACTTCATTTTTGACAAGTAATGAAAATTAATTGTTTTGTCGTTGTGTCGCTTTTATTAACGCCTTCGTTATTCGCTTCATAGCCACTTTTTCGTCGTCTTAACTCTCCCTTTGTACCTTTCGATTTTATATTTTCTTTGTTTTTACTTTTATGCTTTGCTTTCTACACTCGTCGTACACCGGATGCTGCGTAGCTGTCAATACGAATGACAGCTCAAAACGTTACTCACTCTTTTTGGCGCACTTTTACTTCAAATTGTTGTTGTTCGCGCGTTGGTTGGTGCATGCAATTTCATGGAAATTTTTTTTCTTCTGCTACTCTTGACTTAATTAAATTTGACATATGCTACTTTTGGCTGACAATCAGCTAGCGGCAGCGTGTTGTATTTTTGTTATTAGCTGTAAACTTTAGCCACACGCCCATTTCACGTCGAATGAAAAATCGGGCCGGCATGTCATCTTCGATTTGCGTAATAATTTATATATTGGTTTCATCTTAGACAGTTTTATATTTTTTTTTTATATTGGAAAAAATAGGCACATTAGCGCCCGAATTATGCTATTGAAAAAATTTGTAGCTCCAATATTTTTTGACGGTTTGCTAGTTTGCTTCCAACGATTTATAATACTTCTTACACGCGTAGGCCATTCTCGAGCAATGGCGACTAATTATAGTTTTTAGTATAAAATTAAAATGTAAACAACTAGGTGCTGGAAAATGGACCACATGGAACTTTGTGTTCGTTTATTAAAAAAAAGTTCGTAAAAAATATTAATCCACTGCCTCGACATTAAAAAATTCTTCCAAAATTTCAGTTTCCTAGATCAAAGCTGTGATCGCCACAAACAATAAGGGTATTCCTGAAAACTCGAAAAGCCTCGAAAACTCGAAAAGCATCGAAAACTCGAAAACATTTTCGAGCCTCGAAAGTTGGAAAATGAATAATATGAGCGAGAAGAGCGCAATTGTTCTCAAAAAGATAAAAAAGTGTCAAAAAAAAAATTAAATTATGACGATTTTTCGAATTTCCAAAACAAATTTTAATTCGCTACAAACTTTTTATTTTGATTCAGTTAAGCAATTTTATGTTTCTGTTTAATCAATATGGGTATCAGTTGATAAGTAATTTATTAAGCTATAATATTAGTGTGAAAAAGTTTCAAATCGGTCCATCTATAATCAAAAAGTTTGGTTTAAAATTAATCCAAAAAAATGATTTTTTTAACAAATTAAAGTTTTTTTATTTAATTTTTTTGATTGACAACTAAGACACATGTTGATTTCTCTCACACGAGTTAGGTAGTTTTAGGCAACAAAAGGCGTTTCTCATTCGCTTGCATGTTTGCACAGATTGGGGTGTTCCCTTAAACAAGCTCGAAAACTTTCGAGGTTTCCATGCTTTCGAGTTTTCCCGTTTTGAGGAATACCCTTAATGTTTGTTTCTATGTCATTAAAATGGAAAAAAGTTTACTTTTTTTTATTTATCTCGTTATCGCATTGCGTTTTTAAAAACAGCTTTCACACTAGCATTATTGAGCTTTTGCTAAATGATTTTTGTTTGACGGCAGTTGTTTTGTCAAATAGAGCAAAATTAATATATTTCATAGCCAAGTTTCGAATTCTTACTGCACATCAAGGAACTAACTAATAATCTTTTTATATTTTTGGGTTTTAAACAAAGATATTTACATCCTATTGGCTCAAAAACAATATATGTACATAAATAAAATCAAACTATTTTCTAAAATCGCAGATAAGTAGCTCGTTT
The DNA here is from genome assembly GCA_963662105.1 of Meiosimyza platycephala. Lineage (NCBI taxonomy): Eukaryota > Metazoa > Arthropoda > Insecta > Diptera > Lauxaniidae > Meiosimyza > Meiosimyza platycephala. The sequence continues at coordinate 97,615,144 of OY759210.1, forward strand.
TTTTTTTTGAAACCGGTGTCAAAATTGTACTCCCAGTTGTGTTTTTTGCGCCACTATTTGGTGTCTCCGCTCATATAATGAATTCCATTATAATATTTCAAAAAACTAAAGCTACCTAACGCTTCTGCTGTTGTAGAACAAATGTAACCAACCAACCTTTAAGACTCAAACCAAAACCACTGCAATTTTGTGTAAATAATATAATGCTAAATGTGGGTAAATGTTTTATTATCACTAATAGCAATTAAATTTGTTAGCAAAAGTAAACCACAATGACGACAAAGTCATTACTTTGTGGTTAAGCAGAAGCTAATAAAAAAATAAAAATTAAAGTGACCAAAAAAAAAACCAAAAACCAGTCAGTACCTACTAATCGTAATGGGTCATAAAAACAACGAATGGTTTTATAGCCGTTGTTGTTTCTCCTCTTAAATGTTAATTAATGAATGCATTGCTGTGAACATTTGAGGTTTTTCAAGAGATATTTTTGTAGCATGGCCTTTGAAATTAAAAAAAAAAAAAAAAAAAAAAAAAAAAAAAATCAAAGTGTGGTGTGATAGGAATTTATTGTTTACAAATTTAATTTGAAGATAAAAATTTTAAAATTCTACGCTTTCAATTTGAACTCGATTACAAAATTTTTCTGCCACATATTTTATGCTATAAAAGTTTCAGAACAAATGAGTTATCACTCTTTTTTGTAAGATTTCTAAGCATTTCTTTATAATTTTCAACCTGTGATGTAAATTCATCACATTGTCACGCGTCACATTTGCTCAGCAAGAAATAGAGAACAAAAAAAAAAAAACGTTACGCCTTTAACGTCTTGTTTTTTACATCGCGTTTTTCGCTTAATCGTTGCGTCTTTTCTTTTTTGTCGTACAGTTTAAGCTTTTTTTTGTTTACGTCAAAAAAACTCCTGCAAAATGAACTGTTTACGAAAGTTCATTGACCGTCGAATTTTTGTTTTTGTGCTTTTTATTTATTTTTTTTTTGGCTTTACGGAAAATGTAATCAGCAATAAAATAATGAAAAACAACACCAACTCAGCGCTGTATAGCACTGTAAAGTATAAACCGAAAATTTTGTGTTTCGTTTGCGCATGTGATTTGTTGTTTGTCACATTTTTTGCAGAATTGTGTTTTTTTTGTTGTATTTTTGCTGTTATGTTTCATTGAATTTGTTTACAATTTCAAAAATGTACAAAAATATAAGCAGGAAACTTGGTGTTAAAATTTTGTTTATCCAACAAAATTGTATGTGAAACGATGTTGTGCTGTGAGTCACATGTATCACGTTTAGGGTGAGTGTGCCATATTTCGTGACATGTTGAATTTAGTTAGTCATTAAAATAAAAGTTAAGGAAAATATACAAACCATCAATTGGAGTAGCTTTTAGTACATTTTTAATGTACGGTGGAAGAATTTGCTCTTTACTCAAGTCATTTCTATTGAAAGCAAAATTCTTTTTTCTGGCTTCAATGCGATATTTGATTATTTATCCTATTAAAAAATAGAATGTTGAAATTACAGAGAAATTCTGCTGTTAACTACTGGGCAAAATATTTTTTGTGGACGAAATTTTCTTCATAGAGAGATAATCGGATTCGATAATTGGATGATTATTCTCTATAAACGCCCTGTACATTAGTGAAAACTTGACCAAGTGTAGAAAAATTCCTTTCATATAAAAACACTTTTCATATAAAATAACAATTGAATATAAAAACAAACACCCTTTGCATAAATGTCATAATAAAATAAACAATAAAGTCTGACCTTTTTTTTTTGTCAAAATTAAGCTAAATCTCCTTTAATATCAAACGCTTAAAGGCAATTTAATTCCAATCAGAAATTTTCTCTTAACTCAGAAATAAAGAAAAAGTCTCAAACAAAGTAAATAATTTGCATAAATTTGAGACATTTTCTCTCACATGCAAATGCATTAACCCCAGTTTTTAAAATAAATAAAAAATAAAGCTGTTTAGGGTAAACAAGTTGCACCCATGAGAATGCTCATTAAAAATGTATTAAAATGGAAAACACATATGAAGATGTGAAGCAACTTTATTTATTTTGGGTTGGGTCTTATGTCGCAGAAAATTGATTATGCGGTTGATCAAAATAATTTGAATTTAAATGAATAAATGCATTGAAATTAAGGTAAAAATTAAATTTTAAAAATCTTAAACGCATAGTAATACGATATTAACGTAAATTGATTTAATTTTTATTGTCTGGAAAACTATTTATTTCAATAAATAAATGAAAGTTGAATTGCTTTTATATGAAGTTTAAAGATCATTGATATTTGAAATATATTCTTCTTTTTAAAACTTAAATAAAATAAAAAAGACCTTGGAGCATTCCTATGTCTCAAATACTTTATCTAGAGAGCTGGTGGCTTTTTAGTATATGATTTCGTCGTCGTTGATATTGATATCTCATGTAGTTCAAATTATTGCGATTTAGAAAATACTAAGAGTGAAATAAAAAGAGAATTTTGAAATTGAAAAAAAATCTCTCTTAATATGTAAAAAAACTCTATTAAATAATTTTATCGCTTTTTTCCAGATTTTTGTTGTTTTCAGTATTGCTCTTAAAAGCTGAGGCATATTACCGTGTAAATTTTGCTATGCTATTAACTTAACTTAACTTTGAAAAAAGTCTGCCCTCGAAAAACCAACGCTGGTATCGTCTGCTTAGTCTATTTTTTGTTATTATAAGTAAAAGAACCAGTCAGCTAAGTGGCAGATGCGTTAAAATGATTTCTTTTTCAATTTTTTATTTTCGTATTTTTAATATCGTAATTCTTAAATTCAATAATAACTTTGTAGCAGAAGTTCTTTTTCTCGTTTTTTGCGACATAATACTTATAAATATCGTAATCTGCCTGACGATAAAATTACTTAAATTAGTGTATATCAAACAATTTAAAAAAAAAAAAAATTAAATTACTAAGTGCAGCAACAAAAACGTCTGCCTCTTGCATTTAGCAGCTTTTGTATTCAGACACATATTTTAATATAACAGGCAGACGTGATGAAATTACTTCTGATACTTTTTTTTAGAGCTTTAAAGGCCTCTCAATAAAGAACGCAAAGACAACGTAATGGCAGAGATAGTTCGTATTATTTACCCTAGGGGACGTCAATTAATTACGTGAGTCAAAATAGGGGGGAGGGGGTCAAGGAAAACCTCACGTCAACTTCTTAATGCATATAATTTACATTAAAAATTATTATTATTACTTAAATTTCACGGGAGGGAAAGGAGGGGTCCCGTCAGATCTCACCAAAGGGAAGTGGGTCCGAATTTTCATAAAAACACTTCACGTTATTAATGGACGGTCCCATTACGTTAGAATTTCATGATTGCAAATTGCCGTCTCCATATGCATCAGTGATAATCTGAAAGTCCGCTTTTTATCATATTCTCCTCGACCAATTGAGTAAGTAAATGTCGGCTAGTGTCGGCCTCAGAAAAACTTTTCGTTGGTCGCAGAGAGCAACAGATCATTCGGCTATCCTATAAAGGTTGAGTTGTTTGCGCACCAATTTGGAATTTACTCTTCCGGCACCCTTCTTCATGGAGTATTACTAGACTCACAGACTAGAAGTGTGGAATTCTGAGTTAACTTTATGCTTAATATTCAGGTGAGTTACGATATTTTCTGTAAAGAGCTGTTGTAAGAATTATTGTCAGAGTATTTCTAAGCAAAAATTATAGGCATAGAAGAATTCTTATCTTGGCTGAGAAGAAATGTTTTAACCAAACATTTATTCAGGTAGTCATACTGCTGTAAAATCTCTAGAATCAGTGTTCTTTAACATACTAGTGATCTTTAACATACTAGTGATCCTAAATAGCCGTACGTCTCTCAAAGTGCTCTTTAACATCATCTCATCTGTGTGCCTGCTTCATTGATGATAATTGCAGAGCTAGTGAAATTGCTAGTGAAGAATAGTCTAAGGATATTGAAGGTATTGATAGGCCACTTGCAAAATGCTGCTGAAATTGTAGAAATCCAACAAAAGATGAATCTGAAAATTAACATGGTATATGACAACACAAATCTGGCAGAGATTGGACGCTAAGCACTTCTTAGCACTTTCATTATGTTCTAGACTAAGTAACTTGTCAGTTGTTGTGAGAGTGGATCATTATACCATTGATAGACATTCGCATAGATCAAAAATCCGCTCATTTGACTCTTGTAGAAGTTATATTGATGCTGTTGTGCTAGCTTCTGCTCTAACATATGTATAACATTCAGTTGTTTTCTTCTGTTGATGCTCTTGGTGACCTTAGGCATATTAAAATAAGTCAGCTGCTTAATTTCATTACAAAATCAGATTGGTTTAATGAGAGGGTATCACAATGTGCCAACATTTGGTTGAAGTGAATTGGTTTTTAAACTGACTGCCATTTCTACCTAAAGATCTGAAAAATTTCCAATATTTTTATATTGCAAATAATGTTTTATTTCAACAAAATAATATTTGTAATAAATGCTGTTTAAGTTAAATTAAAGTATTTGAATTGAAAAAAATATATGTATATTAATGAAAAAAATTTTATCTCAAATTAAAGAAAAAAAAAAGTGATAAATTTCACAAGTTAAAATTCCGAAATTCTTTGAATCATCCAAAAAATAACAGAACTTTGACAATACAAAAAAAAAAAAAAAACCCAACCAGCGATAGCATAACAACAACCTATAATTCCAAAGAATTGAAGAAAAAGATTACAAAATTTTTGGACAGAAAGAAAACGTGCAACATTTAATGCTTTAATTCTCACAAGTTTATTCACCGCAAACTTTTTGCTGAATTTTGCCTCACACTGCATTCGCTGCTTCTATTGTTATTTCTTTTCGTCCAGTGTTTTTTTTTTGTTTTGGAAAGATCAACTTTTTTTTACTCTTCTTTTATAACGACTATTATGTGCAACAATACTGAATGCAATCAGTTGCAGATGTTGCTGCTGTTGTTGTTCTTGCAACGACATCTCTTACCGATGCTGTTGTTTTGTATATTCTCTACTTTATGCTGCAACTTCTTCTTATTCTCTTTTACTTTATTATTTATGTCATTTACGTCATATTCAGGCTTTCGTATATCTCAACATTTGGGCTTGTATTGGTTTGATGCTTCGCATTTCCTAACCTAACGCAACAAATAAACCGGTGACATTATTTGTTGTTGTTGTTGTTATTTTTGTATTTGCATTGCATATTTGCAATTCTGCTGTAGCTGTCATCTCTGTTGTTGTTGTTGTTATTCTTGCTGTAAAGTTTTTCTGCTTTTAGTTGTTGTTGTTCTTTGCTGTGTATTCAACAGTTACGCTGCACAGTTGTGTTCTTGTTGCGGCTGTTGTTGTCGCCATTGTTGTTGCACAATTTAAAATGCATTATGCAAGTTTAGAAGAAGAAAAAAGTGAAGAAGAAAATAAAACTTGGCAGCACTGCCTGCAGCAGCCCTTTTGTGTTGTTGTTTACCCAACGAGAAATTGGATCGTTCTATGATTAATCTTTATTTGTTTCTATTGGCTTAAAGCTTTGCTCCTATCGGTTTAAAAAATCGCTGCTCCTTTCCGATGAAAGAATTGTGCTTCCAATTTCTTTGGCATTTACCCCAATTTTAATGTTGTAAAAATCATAATATCAACATTTAGCTGCTTAATATCAAACAGAAAGAATCGCCGCCAATGTTAAACAATAAGCTAATGTCAGTAAAAACGCGATAATGTCAGTGTGAAAGCCATTTTTGAAATCTGCTGCATTTTCCCGTTGGGTATTTTTAAAGGTAGGTTAGTGTTGTTATTTTTTTTTTATTAATGTATTCCTGTTGCATTCGTTCTTTCTTGTGATTGTTGTAAAATAAACGCGCATCATTATCAAAACATAGCCAAGCTAAGCCAATAAAATAGAGGGATGTTACTATGAAAGCCACGTGATGCTGTTGTTGTTGTTGTTGTTGCTGTTGCTGTGATTACTGCAATCAATTTAAATAAAGCAGCTGCTTTTGATGCTGGCGTCTGTTTTTTGTTTGTTTCTGAAGTTAGCTTTTCTTTTTTGTTCTTTATTCAGCAATTTTAATGCAAATAATCTTTTGAATAAGGGTTAAGAAATCTTGGAACATTTATTTTTTGTAAATAGTTGAAGCAACAAAATTGCTTGTATGCGGATTGGTTAATTTATTGCGCAATAATTAAGATTTTCGACAAATACATCGATTATCGAAAAAGTAGAAGAAATTTTTCAAATCAATCAAAACGTAAAAGCCCTATGGATCTAAACCAGCGAACATAATTCACTGGGTGTAAATAAATTATATGATATTTGGTTTAATCTGATCTGATTTGATTTGATTTGGCTTGATTTGATTTGACTTGATTTGATTTCATTTGATTTTCTTTAACTTGATTTGATTTGAATTGATTTGATAGCTTTCGACGATTGCCTGAATTTCAATCAAAGAGATATCTTCGTTCAAATTTTTTAACCTTTTTTTGGAGAGAAATATGTATTCTTCATTTTAGTCACGTTTTTTTTTTTCAAACTATTGTGAGTACTGGATCAGATCTATAGCATAATTCTTAGTTTCTTCGAAATTATTGCATATAGATCAATTTTATTTAACCAAAAGCTTGAATCTATATTTTTTTAATAAACTGCTACGTAATTAATGCTCATATTTATAAATAGATTATTAATTTTTTACTTTGTAAGTCTTCTTACAGTTGTTTGCAAGTAAAAAATATAATTAAAAATTTTAATTAAATTTCATTTACTCATATTTTTCGCGTTGCTGCTCCCTTTTTTCTACATTGTATTATGGTATAATTCTTTTAATTAAGTTTTCTTGTTTTAAACATTCAATGTCCCTAAGCTTCCAAAATAATTTCATTAAATTTTGTTTTTCTGACCACCTACTCTGACTACAATTGTTTGCCAAACTTAATGTCTGTACTATATGGCTGTAACTTTTCAGAGCTGTTAAATAATTAATATTTTCATTTTCAAAATTCTGTAACTTTCAAAGGGTGCTGTCAATTTTTTACATTTTTTAAAGATTTATTTTAAGAAATATTTTCATTTGTGGTTATTTGCGGAGCAATATTTTGCGCAGCATTTTAAGAAAAATTTTTTTAATTGTTTGCTTATTTTGTGAGTTTATAAGATTTTAAAATTTTCTTGTTTTAAATGTAAAATTTGCAAAGTTTTTCCATGCAAAATGTACTTTTTTACAGCTATGTTGTTATTTCTTTCTTATATCATTTTTTTTTTGCGCTCAGACTTCAATTTACTTTATATATTTCATTTCAATTATTTTTTAATCCTTCAAAGTTTTGTTTTTTTTTTTACTTTACATATAAATGTCATAATTATTTTTTAAGCTGTGTTTTTCTGTTTGTTTGTGTTTCGGTTTGTCTCGGTTAAAATTGAATAAAGTTAACAAAAAAAAAAAAAAAAACAACTCGGCAAATGGCCAAAAGAATTGGTGGCTTAAAAATAATTGATAAAATTTTTCCAATTTAAAGCTTTAAAGTTTGGTATTTGAAACAAAATAATACAAATGTTTAGTTGAATTAATAGTTAGTTGTCTATACAAGCAAACATACCTCAGTTGAAAATATACTTTAAATAAAATACTCTTTTAGAACATCCTATACAAAAGAATTCTAGAAAACCCAATTAAAAAAAAATAAAATTTATAAAATTCCAATTAAATTCTTTGAATTTAATTCTTTCTAGAACGTTTCGTTAGCTACCTGCCTGAGCTTTTGCCCAAAATCCAAACAAAAAATAAAAAACATAGACACCAAACATTTATATTTTGCTACGCTTGCGCAAATTCAAGTTTTCTGTGGTTTCATTTTCAGTTGTGTACGTCAACACATAGAAATCAGCAAAGCAATAAGGAAGAAAAAAATGAGATAAAAATTTTCAGCAAATCTCCTACATTGGCATTTTTTTTTGCGCTACTCCTTTTTCTCCGTCTGCTGCGTAGAGTGTTGTAGCAGTTCACCTTCTTGCAATGTGTTTATGGCGCTGTGCTGTGTGTGTTAGTGTTTAGGTAGCAATGTACTCGTATCTTTAGGTTTGTAGGTCTATTACGGTGATTCTTCCATAAAAAAGAACAGCAACAGCAATAGCAATAGCAGCACAACTTCAATCTTCGTCTTCATCAACAGTAATGGATGGGCTTTTCAAGCCAATTCAAGCGTCCTTTTTTTGTGTCGATGTCGATGTTGCTGTTTTTTGTTCATATTTTACCGGTTTTTTCGTACATTTCTGTTTGGTAGTATATTTTTTTATTTTCTGTGGTTTTCTTCAGCCATTCTACTGTTGCTCATCCTGAACTGTGGCTCTTTGGACTAAAGTTGATTGTATGATGTTTTTTTTAATACAGCGTAGTTGGAATGACCACATGCCTAAGGTTTAGTTGTAATTTTTTTTGTTTTGGATGCAGAAAATATTTTGCAAGGATTTAAAAGAAAAGTTTTATCAAAAATTTTGCTTTAACAGCAGTGTTATTTTGGGAAAATTTGGCTCTGAAAAACTTAAGGTTTCAACACATTCAAATCGGTCACATTGGGCACATTATTTTTCCCAAAAATTCATCTATTTGCATCAAATTTACAGATATGGTATTATTTTACGTTCAATTCTAGGGGACCCATATTTTTTTATTTTGCTGAAAGAACCCAATTTTCAAAGTTATGGTCATTTGAACTTTGTCATTTAAAAGTATAAAAAAAAATTTCTGAAAGGACTTTTTTCAAATTGTCGATATTTCTTTAACAAATAACGGAGTTTCATAATTATTTTTTCAAACTTTTTGTAATTTAATGGATTTTGTGAAAAGTTGACATTTAGTGCAAAGTAAATTGTCGAAAACGGCTTATTTTTAATTGAGAGCATTTTTCTTAAAACTCAACAATTCAAAAATTTTAATTGAGTAGTTTGGTGGAATAAGGGCCTTCATCCGTAAAAAACTTCTATATATATAAGAGATCCTCCTCCACCTCTCACCAAAATATTATATCGATATACGTAGTACTAGCATTACAGTAGAGCAAAACGTAACACTCACGTTCTAGAGATGGCCGAGTCAAACAAAAGTCTATTATTCCGGCTCCTTTACAAATATGATATACTCTTATATAACTTTGTTAAAAAATATCTCATTTAGATTCTACAAAAAGTAACAATAATGTGGAAAATACGAAGTAGCGCCGCGGTTTGCCGCTCGCAATAAAAAATGTCTTAACGCATTTAAATCCATGCGTGTGTATAGAAATGCAATGTACGTCATTGTTGTTGGGATCGCTCCATCGCATATGTTTTTTGGATCTTCTTTTCAATTTTTGCAATTTGGGTTAGCAAATTTACGTATTGGCTCTTTTAATCAAATGATTTGTGATTTCCAGCTCCCTTACTCAGCTCTTCTGGCCATGCCTGGCTTAGAACATGGCACCGATATTCTTAATTATTTCGAATTTATGGTTTAATTTAAAATATTTTAAGGGTTTGTTAACCTATGTAGTGTATAGTTTTTAATATTTGTTCGAAGAAGAATGCGCCACGCCCATTTATCCAAACCTGAACAATTTTGGTCTAAAATACTAAATGTTCTGAAAGCAAGTGTGATTGCATTCATTTAAATAACTCGCTCAATATAGCACTTTAAATTGTAGGCTTGTGTAGGACGTGCCATGGCTCATTTTTTTTAATATGAAAATAAGTTTTAGCTTATGTCAATCTGAATTGATAAAACTCTCTACTGATGAAGAAGTTTTATTTATTTTCACATTCTTCACTTATAAATCACTTTAAATATAAATCCTTTATAATATTAATATTTACATTTTTGTGCCTTGTGCTTAAAAATTTTTTTCTTTGTGTATAATTCGCTCCACCTTCTGCTTCAACTAAATGCTGTTACTGCTGCCACTGTCGCTTCTTCTACTTCATCAACATTTACCATCATCAGCAGCAGCAATATTAACAGCAAAAGCAGCCATAACTTTGTTCGTCTTTTTTTTTTCGTGGCTTTGCATTTTGTTATTGTTTGCTTCGTTTTTTTTTTGTTGTTGCCGAACCGGTTTTTGCAGCTTCTAGCCCAGTTGTTTCTGTTGGCTCTCTGCTGTTGCTGTTCTTTGTTGGGGGTTTCTGTGCTGCTGCTGAAACTTGTTGCGGATGCTGATTTGCTGGCGGTTCTTTAAGTTAATGATTATGATGATAATGTTGATGGTAATGGTAATTTGTTGTTGTAGTTGTCGACAACAACAATTTTATTTAATGGCTGTTCTTTTTTTTTCCTTTGTGGCATAAATCAGCCATTCTTGCAGCATCCATCCAAAAATTTATTTGCGTCATTTGCTGGTTGTGCTGTTGCTGCTGTTGTTTGTTTTTTCATAATTTTTGCCATGAACACAAGTTTTGCGTTGTTTTACTGCTGATATTGCTAAGTTTTTTTTCTGTTTGCTGTTCTTAACGTGAAATCGTATTTGATATCTATTTTTATTTTCAATTTAAAATTTTTTATTATTTCAAGTAAAATTTTGAATAAAACAAAAAAATCCTTATCAGCAATTAATACAACTTTTCAATGACTACTATGCACATATCAGCAACATTAAAAAAGACTTTGCATAAGCAAAAGAAAAGAATAGAGCAAATTGCAACTAGCGATATGTTGCTGCTGCTGCTATGCTTACAAGGATAATGGTAATGTTTGTGACATCAACTACAAAGACAACAAAAAACAACAATTGTAAGCAACATGACAGCATTGTCTTTGCAAAGTATTCGTACGTACAATAACAACAATAAAAGCGAGCACAAAACAAAATATCTAAGTTATGTTGTGCATAGAGTAAATAAGAAAAAAAAAATTTAAATTTCTATAAGGAGTGCAATAACTGCTAAACTACAAAGGAAGTGAAATGCCACAGCGGCAACAACAACAACAATGAAAAAGTGATGCCAAACAATGGGGAAAAAAGCACATGCTCTAATCCTTTTGACAAATAAGTGCACCATGCAGCAAAAAACATGAGGTTCTACGTTGCTTGGTTTTGTTGTTTTTTCCCCCGGACAAAGTAAAAAGGTGTCTTTAAAAATATTCTAACAAATACTCTTTTATACTGGGTGTCCCATTTTATTTTACACAGCTGAATAAGTCAAAAAATTCCAAGTCATTCAAAAAATGTTTCAAATAAAAGTTGGTGGGTATCAAAGGGCTGATCCAGCCATAACCTTAACCATGACCTTGACCTACATTTTCAAGGTTATTTGAAGGTCAACTTCAGTTTTTCAAATGAAAACCCCTATTTTTAACCTCGGATTCCGGAAGAGCACAAAATTCTACGTTCAGATAGGTATGTTAGAGGTCAAAGTGACCCCTGAACCCTTGGTGGAGAAAGGCAAGATTGTGCAGCGGTCCAGCCAATGACTACTAGCGAAATCAATTTTAAATTTCAAAAAAAAAAACAAAATCGAAATTAAAGAAAGAATCACCCTAGAGCACACTGACATACTCCGATACTACACCTTGTGCATTCGTGTGTGTGCACAATTGTAATGCTGCTACACAATCACAATCTTATGTTGTTGTATTTAGCAGATTCCACTAGTAGTGTGAGTAGGTGACAGCATTTAGAAAAGCGCAAAAGGACATGAAAGAAATAACCCTGTTTCTACATGTCTTTATATGTTTGTGTGTAATAAATCGATTTAATACACCAGCAGCTTGAACACACACAAGTATACACATGCTGACAATACGAACACACACACAGAGACGCATGCTAGATATGCGACTAAGAGTTGTAATTTTTCGATTTTCCAAGCAGTTAGCTCTTCTATTGACTCAAAAAAAAAAATTTTTAAATTTTTTGGTTTTGCTCGAAAAAAAAAAAACAGAAATAGAAATAGAAATAAAACTGCGAATTACTTTGTACAGGGTACACCTGAAAGCAGCAAATTGTGCATTGTGTTATAAAAAAATGCTATAAATATGGTTATATTTCGCAGTATATTCTGCAATAACTTTTAAAAAATTTTGTGCAATATATTTTGCAATAAATTGTACAAAATATTGTGCAATAAAGTATAAAATATATCATACAATACATTGTGTGATATATGGCGCAAATTGTTGTAAAAAAATTGAACATTTTATTGTGTAAAAAAATTAAACGCATTATTGTGCAATAAACTGCAGAACAATTTTATTCAATAATATGTAAAATAACTAAAAAAAATATTCACCTCTTCAAATCTTTTTCTTCTGTAGGCTGAAAGCTAAACAGCTACGAATTGCTCGTGTGTATTTTGTTGATACAATTTGAGCAATAAAATCAAAAGACCCCTTTGGGCTTTTTAGCAACAAATTTGGCTTTGTTTTTCTTTTATATCTTGTTTCTTATAATACATACAACAATATAATTTGCTGCAAATCTTTGTAATTCATTTTGATTTATTTATTTGGTAGCAATGGGATTTTATAACATTTTCTTGAGAGATGGAGCATTAAATTGCTTTATTTGACTACTGTGCGATTTTTTTGTGCAATAAATTTTTCATTTTTGTTTTATTCTTTCGTGCTGTTTATAGTAATTGAATATGACATATAAAAATTTTTGAGATTTTTCGCAATAAATGAACAAAGCCAATAAACTTAATACAAAAAATGTAGATACCCCACTGCGGAAAAACTGTAGGAGTGGTTGCAGAATTAATTGATATTAAAAATATTTTTTATAAAATTAATAAATTAAGTTTTTTTTTCGCTAATAATATTCCCACGAACTTTTTTCTAATAAGCGCCATTTTTCTTTTGCTTTCATTGCAGGTGAGTCACTTACCACAACTAAATGGTAACACAGCATTTTATGCTCGTACTGTTATCGCCAACAATGAAGTATTGCTGCGGGTACCTAACAAATAGTCAAGGTTTTTATTAACATTTAAATGAATATTATTGTAGCGAAACCTAGCTTATTGTTAAGGTTACTTTTTTTTAATGTATTAAGTTGGTTTGTTTTTTTTTTAGTTTCAATTTTCACTTTGTTGCCATATGATATTCTTGATTCTCGGAAAACCTCAAAATGTTGTCGTCGTTGCGCTTCCGTAGCGGTTTCATTTTGCGATGTGATATAACTTCATGAACACGAACGTACAAATTTCAAACTTTAGTTTTAACTTCAATTTTCAATTTTTATATGTGTTAGTTAGTTAGCCTTGTGCTAAATCGTCAATTGTCAATTGTTGTTGTTGAAAAAAATGAAGAAAAACAAAACTTTGCACCACGTTGGAAATTCAAAACGTAATATATTATTATTTTAATTTATTTACGACAACACTTTTTTTTTTCTTCCACCACTCTATTCTTGACAATAAATTTGCGTATTTCCGGTGCTCTATGCTGTGCTTTATCAGTAAAGTTGCTACTGTCGCTGTTGCGTTTCTCATTTACCAGCAATTTATATGCATTTTTATTGCTGTTGCTGATGTTGCCGTTTGCTGTTGCTTGCCTAGCTTTTCATTTTAACGGTGTTTAACATTTTGTTTTTTTTTCAATTTAGATTTTGTCAAATTATGTTGTGAATTTTTAATGACCAAATTACTACCGTTGTGAGTATTGGACAAAAATCGTCCCCTTGCTTTTAGCAGCAATTAACAACTTGTTGCAAGTAACAACGGAAATGTATGGATTTCCATGCATTAAAAAAACCAAAAAAAAACTGAACATTTTGCACTCTACGTAGTGTTTTTAATTAATAGCATGCTAACATGGCACAACATAAAATTGTCCAGTAGGAAATTACTGAAATTTTTGATTTTTTTCATATAGAAGTTCGTGATTTTGTTAGAAAGCATTTTTCTTCGATGATCTTAATGAAAAGATGGCTTGATAAGAAAACTTCTTCATTGAAATTTTCGAACGATTATCACCCAGTTCTAACCATGTTGCCGACTGTTTATTGGACTCCGGTGTTTAGTGGTGGATCCATGTTTCGTTCATTATTACGAATCGATGCAAAAACTCTTTCGGATTACCCCGAAACAGCTCCAAATTGGCCTCCGAATAACCGACACGATGTTGCTTTTGATCAATTGTCAGCAAACGCGGCACCTATCGCGCGCCCTTCTTTTTTATTTCCTAATGCTCATGCAAAATATTGAAAATTCTGCTGATCGACAACTTCATTGTCTGCTAGCTCTCTCACTATCACTTTACGGGCTTTCAAAACGATCAGATGGATTTTCTTGATGTTTTCTGAAGTGGTAGACTTATTTGGCCGGCCCGAACATGGTGCATCACTGGTGCTCGTACCACCCATTTTAAATTCAGCAAACCATCTGTAAGCAGTTATTTTCGACGGTGCAAATGTGCTGTGATGTTTTTGGAGCCATTCCAATAGTTCAAATCAATATGATTTCATTGTCAATATGATTTCCTACCTAGTCACAAATAATCCAATTTCCACAAGGGTTAGTTTACAGTTTTGTATTAAGAATTGCATTGCATATACAAATAGTAATGAAAATTGTTTCTCATGATTGTTACAATTTTTGCTGTTACTACAGCTATTGCTGTTCGACATTTTAACATGTCAAGTTTTTCTACGTTATATTTACATTTACACAACATCGACGGACTAAGTAAAATATTGTAAATTTTTACTGTTGTGTATAATATATTAATATTCTTCTTTTTCTGCTGCCATCATCGTTGTTACATTTAACATTTGTTAGGGCTTAACAAGAGATTCGCATGTTGTTTTTATTGCTGACATATTTTGTAAAACATGTTATGTATGCAGCTTGCTGTTGCTACATAAATTTGCATTGACAACATATGGATGGTGATTGAATGTTAATGAAAATACGTATCTTACTTTGCTTTTAACTTAATTTTTAAGTAACAAAATCTATTACATACATGTTATAAATTTTTACTACAAAATAAATATTTTACTGAAATCAATACTAAAAAAAGGTTAGGCATTGTGAATGTTGATATAATCTGAATTCTAAATATTTTTTGTTTTTACGTTGCCACCACTTTGCGCTTGAGTTTTTCGTAAAACATTCTAACTATTGAAAATCAGGCAAAAAATTGTGCATTTTAGGCATCAGATCTACACGCTATTTGAAATTCTGACTGTCGCATAATTATGCGCTGTAATCGATAAAATGTCATTAAAATTGTTTTATTTTTACTTAAACAAATGGTGAAATCAAATTAGATTTTTTCCATAGCCACATGAGTCATCTTAACTTATGACTCATGCGATAATCATAAATAAGTTATATTATTCTTAAAATACTAACGCAGTTATTTGCAAATATCGAAGTTCAACAACATTTTTTTTTTTATCAAGAATTAATCCAACTGATGTATAGTTTAATTGTTAGTCAAATTTCACTCTCTTATTTTTTGACACTTAGTAGAAATCCTTGCGAAGAGCTGAGCTCAGTTTTGCATAAGCAATTGAGTGCGCGTGTTACGTGACTTTTGTCGTATCTACGTTTGTCAAAAAAAAAGTAAAAAATAAAAAAATTTCGTTTTGGAGTTACAATGATTTTTAGCTGCCAGCAGTTACCTGTACGTGTTTA
Source organism: Meiosimyza platycephala (assembly GCA_963662105.1). Classification (NCBI taxonomy): domain Eukaryota; kingdom Metazoa; phylum Arthropoda; class Insecta; order Diptera; family Lauxaniidae; genus Meiosimyza; species Meiosimyza platycephala. Next base: position 97,630,781 of record OY759210.1, read on the forward strand.
CCTAAGTGTGCGCATTAAAACATTTTTGTATTTACTTAAGCTGTTGCCTTTAATTTATTGCTGATTTGATAAAATTCAATAAATACAATTTGCATAGAAAATGTCACGTGATATTGATAAAATTCGCTTTAGATTGAAATTATCAACATGTGCGTTGTTATTGCAAAATCATTAATTACTTTTAATTACATTTACAAGAAGTGTTGCGAACGTGATTTTTGTGCTGTAAATTAACGCAGATTACAGGTATTAACCTGTAATTGCAATGTGTTAAAACTTATTAGGTATGTATTTTTATTCCATTGAGATATCTTTTGCTTAGTAAAAGAAAAACAAAATACAAATATTTAAAGACGCAAGAATTATAAAAAATCGTGAGTTAAATGAAAATTATTCTCCTATAAAGCATTTAACAAGGCTGTAGATTTGTAGGCCTTTAATCATAACTCCGTGAAAAAGATTTTGAAAAACTCAACTGATAATATTGTAGAGACATCACTATTTTGTCCATGTAATGCAACCGAAACTTTGCAATGCCCAATTCAAAGTGTACTGACTTAAATTCGAGATTAAGAAAATATTGGAAAAGGTTGAATGTCGCCGGTACTTCATTGAATGCTCACAAAAACTCGTACAAAAAGAAGCGCAGTGCTGTACAGAAAAAGTCTTTTGAACCTAAAAATAAATCACTACAAGATACACGATGAACGTGAAAATATGCTCCATACGATTGAAACGGTTATAAAGAAAATTTCAGCAACGTTTTCACAACACAAAAATTGTATATTATTTCGGGTTTGTACTGGAGCTATCTAAATGTATCACAAAACAGTTCTGACGCCTATACTCCGTCGCCTAAAATCAACTGTCTAGTTCGTGCCTCGATCTTAAATTTGAAAAGTTTAAACGCTTGAAAGCCTATGAAAGAGTATGCTACCTAAACAGTACGCACGCTAAATAGTATGTATCCTTAAAAGCAGGCAACATCAACAGTATGCATTCTCAAAATAACACAACCTAAAGAGTATTCATTCTAAGGCGCACCAATAAAGTACGCATCCCACAAAGTACTCACAGAGTACATCAGAAAGAGTACGCAGAGTACGCATCGAAAGCGTTTGAGAGTTTGGAGCACACACCAAAAGAATACGTACTCCAAATACGATTAGTTTCTTTTTGAAAGTACGCATTCTAAAGAGTACGCTCAAATGAGAAAAAAGTACGAAATTTAAAAAGTATTCACACAAGGCAAACGCACCCAAGGAGTACAAACCTCAAAAAAGTACGCATCCCAAAGAGTACGCACCCCAAAGAGTATGCATCCCAAAAAGTACGCATGACAAAGAGTACGCACTTAAGATGTATGTATTCACAATGTTGACTAAAAATTTTCAATTCAAAATTGTCTTCACATTGTCAACGCTGATATTAAGTGAAAATTAATTTCACAGAAAATTACATTTTATGCTTTACAAATAGCTCACAAAATATATGAAATTGAGCATAACATTTTATTGCCATTTAAGTGTAGTTAATTATGCCAAACACAACATACGTGCAAATATTAATATGCACAAATTTGACAACATACTTACTTGTCTATCATTAACTAAGCGACTTTATTTATTTATACAAATCAATAACAAGTTGTATGTCATTTCATGTTAAATGACTAATAAATATTTTTGACACATGCGTGTATTGTTGTTAATACATATTGTAAATGTGTAACACTCACGCATGCACACATGCACATAAATAAACACATTAACACAAAAATTTATTTGTTATTTATTACGCATTTATTACACGTTAATTTACTTATTTTTGATGCTCAAGTTTTCTCTACAATTTTTTTCTACTCCCGTGCACGTCTTTATTCATCATCTGTCTGTCTGTCTGACAGTCTGGCAACACTTTCGCTTGTTGTCGCGCGCATTTTAGCGTAAACACACACACATACACGTACCCACACAATATTTGTACAAACACCGTAGAGTAGGAGGTGGCAGCAGAATTTACAACGATGCCGCCGACGTTTTCATCGTTTCATTTAGTAGAGTAGGTCTGGGTTATGAGGCCAACATTAGAGATGTGTTTATTATTTTTTTGGCGGTTTTTGTTTTCATCATATTTTGTTTTTTTTTTTTGTTTTATTTTGTGAGAGTTTATTTTTATCTTGTAGATTTTTTTTTGTATGGTTTTTATGTGTTGTCTATTTTTTTTGTTGTTTGCTTTGTCTTAAACTTTTAATACGTTATTTTCTATTAAAGTGCTTAAAAAGTTACACTTGCTTACAAAGTTTTTGTGCTTGAAATAAAAACTATTGTCACTAGATACTAGCGCCACGAGTTCGACAAAAATTATTTAAAAAACTCCAGCGCGTACTGCTTTTTGGATACAATGAAATAAATTTTTCTTAAAAAAATGTTTCCACTAATTTGTAAAAAAATTGAGCTGCACTCAATCGTTTGTGTTTTTTGCATAAATGAAATTTCAGAAATGCTAACTGTGACTTCCGAGTTATATTTGTATTAAATGAGTTTTGCTTGTGTTTGTAAAAAGAGTTTTGTAAGAGTGTGAATCATTTAAGCTTTTAAAATGCCTTGCCTTATAGCAGCTTATTGGCTTGATTTACAACCTTACTAACTCAAACAGCTTTTTAAATTAATTAAAAAAAAGTATTAACTCATTGTTACCAGCTATTTAAATTTATTATGTTTGCATTTTCAATAAATTCGACTAAATTGTTTTTCTATTTTGAAATAAATTCCCACGAGACGTCAGCAACAGAGCATCCATCGATAGCATCTAAAAGAATCACCGCCACACTCAATCACTCAGTCACTCACTTACGCTCTCACTGCAACAATTTATTGCCATGCACGTGTATTTGTAGCAGCATCATTGTATTAGTGCAGCATTTGTGGCTATTTTTAGTTTAAAAATTCAGAAATTTTTGAATTTTTTTTTTCACTTAATTTTTATTAGTATTTTTTATTGTTGCCGTTGCGCTGCTGCTTCGCATTGTTTTCACTTTTAACTTGAATTTTCTTTTGTGCCTCTGTTTTTACTGCAAAGTGTATGATAGTATGTGTGGAATTTCTTTCTTTCATCATTAAAGAAAAGAAAAATGTTTTTTTTTTTTCAATAAATTTTTTTTTTATTTAGCTTTCAACGTCGTCATTTGTGTTTTATTTGATTCATTCAAAATTTCACTTTCTATTTATTTGTTTTTTGTTATTGCTACTGTTGTAGTTGCTGTTTTCAATGTCAAGTAGTTTTTGGTTTTATTTTTACTTTGATTTCGTTGTTGAGTTAAAAAAAAAATTTTTTTTTTTTATGATGCAATTTTATTTTTCTAAATACACGCAACAAATTTTACTTTTTAAGAGAAATTTATTTTTGAATTAAAAATGTTCCCCTATTAGTTTTCAGATTTTTGTTGAGAACATTGGGAAATAATCAATAAAATCTGTTGAGCTTTGTTTTCTCTATTGATTTTAATTATTTTTTTTTTTTAAACTTCTTTTTTTTTAAACCAATATCAGTTTTATGAATTGAAAAAATAAAATCGTTTGTGTCTTCAAAGAATTTTTGTGAATAAAATTTTTAAAAAGAATCAACGAAATTCATTAAGTCATATTTGGCATATTTGTTAAAATTTTATATAAATTACACCACGTAGTAACCTTTTTTTTAATAAAACTGTCTCTTTTCGACGTTACTATATCAAATATAATTCATTTAGGCATTTTAACATTTCTCAAATGCCTCTCGAGCCAACAATGAAAACTATATTAAAATTAGCTCAATAATTCTTATACCGAAAATGTTGCGGCTTTGACCGCGTGGGCTTTATTTGTAAAATAATTTACAAGAATCACTTGCAACATTTCTTGTTTTCACATTATTGCATAAGATGCGTAAGTATTTTACTATATATGTATGCTATGACAAAAGAAATTTATAATATATTTCATCTGAAAAACTTAATGAATTTAAATGAAAATTCTTTATAAAAACATCAAAAATAAAGAATGAATTTTTAATAAAAAAAATACTAAATATATTGTTGGAATAACTCAAGATTTGGCATTCCTGCTGTTTTATTTAATTTATTATTATTACTTGTTGGAAATTAAACATTTTTGGATCAAAAAAAAATTTTTAAAATAATTAAATTTCAAAAATTTTCTGAATTCATTTGTTCACGCATAGATAATTTGCAAAATCAGCGCTTGGGGATTTTAAAGTGCAAAAATATTTTATAAATTTTACAGCGTTGGTAGGAAGTTATTGAAAAATAAAAATAACACTTCATGATAAAATTGTAAATACATTTTAAAACTTTTCTAGAAAGAATTAAATATAAATATAACTATTTAAAGGAGGGTTTAGGAGGTTAAGTTCGAGTTGCGACCTTAAAGCCATAATGCTACAATAGCATACCGGAAGTTGTGTCAAATAGATGTTTTTTTTTGCATTAGTACACAGGCCCGGATTTACCTTAGAGGCACACTAGGCCCGTGCCTAGGACAGCAAGATTTTAGGGGCGGCAAATATTGCGAACTTTTTTTTAAATTGTTGACAAGCAAAAAAAAAAATCCTCACCTTTGATATTAAAATTTTTTTTCCATATTCAACAGTGAAGAAGGTTGGCAATTTGTCAGCGGCCTAAGGGCGGCAAATTTAGAAAACCGGGCCTGCTAGTACATAGTAAATTTTTGATACTGCAAAGTCATTCAATGATTTGTGGTCAGTGCTGAAAAGTTCTTCAAGGTCGTTAAAAAATATCTAACCAATTAAGACAGTCATACAGCTTATGTTTTTAAATCTTCTCTGGATCTTCGTTGCAGCTTCCTTCAAACAAAAAAATATACCCAACTGCTGAAAATATCAACAAGGTTGTCACTGATTGCCAATTTTCGTGAAAGTATTAATAAAATTTGCATCGTATTTTGCTTAAAAAACTATCAATAAAGATATGGAAAAACACCAAGTTATTATGTAATTACTCAATTGAAAAAACCCAAAAAAAAAACCACTAGCACACTTAATTGTCTTAGGTGGCAAATTTTGCCAACTCATTGAAATGAGGAAATTCCAAAAATCAAAATAAATTTAATTTTGCAGATATTTCAGTTTTTATTGATGAAATTAAATTACGAGAAATCAAGTTGGATAAACACTGAAAATTAAATGTTATTGTGAAATAAATTGATTTACTCATTGATAATTGCGAATTGAAATGTAATGTTTGTTTAATATTTGATTTAAAAAATTCACTTTGAAGTGCTTTTTTTTTTTTTTGTTTATTAATTGGTAGCACAGTTTGTTTTTTTTCTTTTTCTATGTTATTGCAAATATTTATTTAGTCAATTTTTTTCCAGTGAAATAACATTGACACATTTATTGCGTGTCCATTAAAAATTAAAATATTTAAATGTTTGTTTGGCTTTAAAAAATTTCCAATTAAGAAACGATTTAAAAAAATTTGTTTAAGTTCTGTTACAAAAAAAAAAAATTTACATTCAACAAAATATTTGTGCTGTATGTTGTAAAAAAATTTTAGCAAAATCAGCGCAATCTTTATTTCATCTTTAAAAAGACCATATGTATATTTAAAAATAAATAAAATTTTTTCAAGTTCATAAGTACTTTGATAAAAGCAGCACCATAATTCTAATTTTAGGCAAAAAAATTAAATATCCATCTCTATTTTGTAAATGACATCATTTTTAATGGATTTCAATTTGCGTAAAGAACGTAAACTTGACAATTTATGACTAAGTTGACAAAGAAATGTAAATATCGATCTGTTTCTGCTTAGAAAAATATGCTGGAAACTTAAGAAATAAATAAAAACGGAAGTTAAAATACCTCAAATTTATGAAGGCTGGAAAAACAAAAAAAAAAATAAATAAATGGCAGCTGAGTGCTATCAGTTAAAAGAGACTAAAGGAGTTAAAATTAAAAAAAAAAAACCTAAGAACGTTCGAAGAAACTTGAAAATACTCGAAAAATGCTGAATAGATCTATCTATTTATCTATTCGAAAAAGTTAGAGAGAGTCAAAAAAAAAGTTGAAGTTGATCTTTTTAAATATTCTGAGCAAAAGTTTGATTTTGTCGATCAAGTACTTGCGTCCTTTGCAGAAGTTGCTGTCAGCGATGAGTCAAAATAAAATAACGTGGTAATATTTTGCTTCTTGCCTTGCAAAATATATCAAACAACATAAAAATAAGAAGTCGGAAATTTTCTTAAAATATCGAAAAAATATTGAAAAAGTCAATAAAAGTTGAAAGTATCGAACAACATCGGAAAAGTCGAAAAATATTCACACGTGTTGAGAAGTATCGAAAAATATCGAAACTCATCAAAAAAATCTATAAAAAATATCGAAAAAGTCAAAAGACATTACATGTTTCATGCCAGCATAAGCGTTCTTTTTACTCCGGTAAAGATTTCTTTCTTTCACATCAAAGAGATGTGTATTGTAAAAAATATATTATGAACGAAAAGTATAAGCTTTCGAAAAAATTTAAAATTACTTACTGTAAAGTTACCAATTCCAATTGATTATTTAGACAAATTGCTGCAGTTTGTTATTCAATCACTTACGAACAGAAAGTTTTCAAATTAAAAAAAAAAAAATTGAAAGAAAGTAAGAGGAATTGAATACTTTTACAATTGCGCTGTAACTCTACATATCATTCATAATAAAAGTCACTTATTTTTCGTTTAATGTAATCAATCAATCAATTTAATTTAATTTAAATTTAATTAAATTTTTTAAAAGCCAATAATATCAATGCAATTTCGTATCATGCCATATATATCGGCTACTCTTTTCTACACTTAAATAGATAGGTAGTCAGTCCGCCTTTCATTCGCAACGACATTTCATGCATGCAATTGTTATTGAAATTTTTTATTGTTATTTTTGCTGCTGCTGCTGCTTTCATGCAATTTCTTTGCAATTTTAATGGAAATCGAAATTGTAGCAAATAGAATAACATGCAGACTAAATGAAATGAATATAAATATCCCACAAACATACATATATATGCGTATGTTTGTATGTATGTCTTTTACTATACATATACTCATACATTTGCTTAAATTCAATGCAATGCCTTGGGATTAAAAATACACAAAATAATACATATGTTAGAAATAACAATTTATATTAAAATAATTATTAATATTCAAATATTTAATTAAGGTCCTTGGCTAAGCAAAAACTAATTAAAATGGTATTAACATTTGCACTTTTGTGTTGCACTTGGGAAAAGTCTGTAATTATGTATTGCTTGTTAGTGTGTGAGTACTTTATAATAAAAAAAAACTACCAAATTATTGTTCTAATATAATAGCTCGTTAAATATATAAAATTAATTACTTATTTTGTGCTTTTCGTTGCATTGAACTAATTAAATTCGTGTAAAAATGTAAACGAGAAAAAACTACGAATTTTTAATGCCGCAAAAGTTATGCCAAACCGTCACTATTCGTGAGCGGAAATTTATTAAAAATTTCACAATTTTGTATCACATATAGATTACCAAGCGCGCAAAGGAGAGTTCTTAATAAAATATATCCTTGTTCGGATATAGTGAAGTAAAGTCTAGAACGAAAGAGCCAATTTTCTGAGTAAGCTTCCAAATTTACCTTCAGCGTCGTCGCAGAAATATTTTTGTCGGTTTTTTTGCACCAGCAAATCATCATCACCAGCATTTTGTTAGTACATTTCTACCTATCATGTAGCTATCTCTAGATTAAAAGTTGCTCATACGACTTGTAAAAAAATGATTGTGTTATTAAAATAAAATAAATGAGCATATTTGAAAGCAAAACTTAAATTGAACCATTTTAGTAAAAGAAAAGAGTAAAAATAAAGTTTTTTGTTCGTAATACAACGAATATGTGTCACACTGATCTTGTTTGTAAGAGGCCATTATCTAAACATTACATTTTTTACAACACAAACTACTTTCCTAAAATTATTAAAATCAATTATGTCTAAGATAAATCTGAGCTGAGATATCGCCATTTCATTTGGCATTATCTTAGCTGAAAAACTCTTAATTTAAACAATAAATTCTGTTCTGTTGATTTTATTTTGCTTTAAATTGGAATCAAATTTCTACTTTTGTCTAGTCAATTATTTTTTGCCTGACAGCACACTCAAGTTATTAGCAGTGCATATAAAATTCGTTATCAAAATAAATCTGAGCTAAGATAAAACAGTCTGAAATTTCGAAGAAAGATCTTAAATTGAAAAAAGTTACGCTTTGTAATCCTATTGTAAACTTAGTGGCAGTATCTTTGGAAATTTTTTTTTGTGATTTTTTTTGACACAAAAAATGAACTACAGCTACTTGTAGTATAAATTTCATTCAAGTCGGTGATCTTAGAAAGTTTTGTGTGACCTGACGTATGTGTAATTTTCTTAAGTTTACTTAAGAATTGCATTAAATTATCGGCACGTACCTAGTAAGATTTCACTATTTCCTTCTTGCAGAAACAACTCTTGTGGCCATCTTCCTTACATTTTTCGCTACCATTAACTTTAAACTTTTAGTCATCAATAGCCGCCCAAAAATAAAAGCCTGCCTTAAAAACAAATGGCTAATGTACAAATTCTTAGCGTTGATAAGTTAGCCCTGCCTGTCATGCAAAATTTCTCATCAATTGTAATTCTCAGCGACAAAAAATCAAGGAAATTGTCAACAACACAATTAAATGAAGACAAAGGTAACAAAATAGCAACAATGTGGTGCTCGTAAGAATGACAGCAACAATTGTGCACAATTAAATTGAAATTTTTTTAGCAGACAACAGATAAATAAATAAATTTTGCAACAACGACAAAATGTGATAGTGACTACGACTACTAGCTGCTGCTTAAACCCACACAGCAATAAAATTTCTTGTCAACAACAATTATTACACTAACAGCAACTTATCCGCTGCAGTTGCTGTTGCTGCTACTGTCACTTAAAAGCATCAAAATGTAAGATTTGCAAATTTTGATGATTTTGCAGTCGTTGTTGTCGTCGTCTTGCAATCGATTGATGACGTTTAGTTTTAATTTTGTTGTTGCTTGCATTTTACCAGTCAGTGCTCATCATTGTCGTCGCCGATATTGTTACTGCTGTTGTTCGTTTCTGTTGGTTGGCTTTTAAGCCGCTTGTAGCAGCACTGCCGTTTTTTGAAGTGCGTACACGTGTGTGTTTGTTCGTGTTTTTGTTTTTTTGCGAATTACAAACGTCGTTGCAAACCGACGTATCATCGTATGACTACAACGACGACGTTGAAAAAGTGGGTCATGGATGAAAGCAAAAGCGAAAAATGTGGGACATGAATTTTTTTTTGCCATTGCTTATTTGAGTGTCTTTATTTCGTATTATTTTATATTATTTATTTTGCTTTTATTCAGTTTTGTGTTATTTGCTTTTTGAGTTTGCAACAAAAAATTGATTTACTACTTAATTTAAGCTTTTCTAATTTTTTAAAATATTTTTTAAATTTAAGTGATTTTTTCTAAAAGTTTTAATACTTTTTTTTATAATTTTGCCTTTAATTTTTGTCTCAAAAGAGAGTAAGACCTAGTGCTTCTTTTGTGTACTTTCTAGTGCACTTGTGTTTATATGCAACGGTTGAAAGTCAGCGCAAAAATACTCAAAGTTTTTTTTTTAAAAAAAAAACTATGCAAATTATCATAATAAATAAATTAGAAATTTGTCTCACTCAAGTATTATACGTTCGCGATTCACTAAATCTTGCACTTTTTAAGAGCATATAATGTACGAAAAAATCAGCAAGATTATGTGCTTTCTATGCAAATCTGAGCTGAGAAATTATCATTTAAAAAATAGCAACAATGCTCATCTTGACGTATGAGTAATATTTAAATATATACATATGTAAACGAAGATAACACTTTTACTTATGTTTACAATTTTACTGTAAAATCAATTTTTATAAAAACCAACAACAATAAATTAAATTATTCACAAATTCATGCATGACATTTTCCATATATGTAGTAGTGACGATATTGCATTGCTGTTGTTTTTTCGCTGCTATAAAATTGTAATTATTATAGTTGTAGTTGCAACTGCTATTGAAACGCATTTGAAATGATGCCAGTAGGTCAGAGTCAACGTTGCTGCTAGCAACAACAACAACAACAACAACACCAGCTATAAAAACATCAACAAAAATTCTTGCAATACATACGTGTAAAATACTGAATGCAATCACAGTTTCAACAACAACACTAGCAGCAATAATGAGAAAACAACGTTTTTTTTATGCAGTCAACTTTGTTAAATCAGCTGTTAAAATGCTCGTTTAAATGAAACGAATTAAAAAAAAATATAAACATTTTGTAATGCGAAAAAAAGGCCAGAATGAATTTCAAATGCAACAAAAAAGCAATTAACACCCACTTCCTTGAAAATAGTAGTAGTTATATAACAACATTTCTCTCTACCGCGACTGCTGCTCATTAAAGCGTTTAAACTATTGTTAAATGTTACTTGGTTAAAGCACGCTTTGAAAAGCAATAAAAAACACCAACAAATAGTAGCAACAAAAAATAGGCATTGTTGTTCATTACAATTGTACTTAACTTTAAATTGTAAAAAAAACAAATAAAAAAAAAACTATAGGCTATAAAAAAATAACTAGGGTAAGGCTAACAAGCCCCCAGTTTTAGGAACTAAAAAGTTGCTATGCAATGCAGTGAAACGAATGAAAAAGGCTTCAACAAATTGGTAGCAGCTTAAATTGCTCATAATTTTAGACAAAAAAAAAAAATGTACTGAATATATTACAAATTAATAAACAGTTTATCATTTCCTACGTACAAATTTGTGAATTTGTTCGTGGCTACTTGAGCAAATCGTGAACGAATTTTAATGACGTTTAAGCAAAAGCGTTTACTTAATTAATCCTTTCAATATAAATTTTATATATATCTTAGAAATATGTTGTTTCTTGATACAAAAATTTCTATGTAAGCGATTCCATAAAGTTTTCCACACAGCATTTTGGCTTGTACATTTAAATTTTGTTATGACAAAAAATTTGTACGACAAAAAAGTTGGACGGCAAAAAAAGTTTAATTGCAAAAATCAACTTTTTTTGTTGTACAATATATTTGTTGACCTTTTTTGTCATTAGTCTTTTGTGGTTCAAATTTTTTGTTCTTCAATTTGTCTTCAAACTTTTTTAATTCTTTAATTTAAATTTGAATGTTGTATGTTGTCCTGAGTCCTGTCCAGTCCTAAGTTGAATGAAGCTTAACCGATAGTGGCTCGGTCACGAAATCTAATCTGAACTCTTCCTGTTACATGATCCAAGAAATGGCGTAAGCTTCGCAATTTACAATTATTTTATATTTGATATTTCAAGATGTGCCAAAAAATTTTGAAAATATTTTTTTCTTATTACGAAAATAAAATATTATACTACTTGTGTAAGCAATAAGCATAAGCCATTCTAATGAATATTATACCTATACTTTTATGTGCTATGAGCTACTACATTAAAACAACTTTTAATGAAAAAACCCCCAATGTGCATAATGTGATTTGTTTATTTGTATAGAAAACGTAAATGTTACTCATACGACATGTGAACACAAAAAATTAGAAGTAATTTATAAATGCGTTTTTTTTTAAATTTTTAATTTTATTTTTTCGAGTATTTATCATTTCGAGCATTTTTACATTTTTATTTATTTGTCTTAGCAGCAACAACACATTCTTCTCCACATGACTTTAGAACAGTGCAAAGTAAATCTTTATCAGCAATAAAATTGGCACGTAACGAATTTCCTAAATCACCTTCTGGTAGTTTGAGATCTTCACGTAACTTGCCATTATCCGACAGCAATGTTAAGAAATTATCATCACTAATATTAATCAATTGATAATCCACACGTCTTACATGTGGTACATTGATGTTATGCGTCGATGGGCAAATATCTTCATACTTTTTACCACTGAAAATATCTAGGCCAGTTAAATGTACCTTTGCATGTCCATGTTTGCCTGTCTTTGTAGTTATCATTTTTAGAATTTTACACGGACGCGCACGTAACATTACAACGCCATTTTCACGTAAAGCAGAACATTGTAATGGATATGTTTCAGATGCACCAGATTCAACTATCTCAAAGTTATGTTCTTCATACGCCACTACTGTGTTGTACTGCTGATAACTTGACATTTTAGAATTAATTTAGTCAAACTTTAGCTCTACTTGAATTTGTTTTTTATTTTGTCTGTTTCTCTTGTATTTATATACGAAAAAAAGTTTTTTATATTTTATTGCAACAATTTTTGAAACATCGTGATTGATTGCCATAATTGTGAAATTATTTTGCTAATCAAAAATTACAGCTATTTCTCACCTGTTGCAATACAAAACTTTCGCAATCAATTTTTGCCAACTAACCCTTTTTTGTGGCTTCCAATGTTTCTTATCAATGTGTAATTGCAGTTCAATTAAATTTTTTGAAAGGAAGTTTTTTGCAATCTAAGATATTTACCTTTCTTTTTCAATTTTATTATGCTAAGGTAGCTCTCTTGGTTTTTTCCTTATCTGGCGTGCTTTTTCTCTTTCCGGTGGTTTTGTTTTTTAAAATTGATAAGAAAATTATGATTGACCAACTTGACTTCAACTGTAGCAAACAAACTGATAAGTGAAAAAATTAAATCGAATTATGAGCAGTTTGTACTGCAAAACTGTTTATTTTAAAACAATTTAGTTTATTTACATGATTGTGTGCTTTAATATAAATACAGTAAATTTACTTTCAGGTAAATAGTAAAAACTTTTCAATAAAAATAGATTTTCAATTTTGAACTCTTATTATAGATTAGAATTGAGTCCTAAAAGCATAATTTCTAATTGCACTTGATTTGATATCTGAATGTTTCTCATACGTCGTGTTAAATAAACATTTAAATTTTATAAATCAGTTTTGATATGATATGTAACATTGTTGCCTGTGGATGAATAAAAAAGTTCACAGTAATTAGAAATATTTTTCTTTATGTACATTATTGTCGTAGTTAGGATGAAGAATGAAGATAATTTGCCTTTTTACTGATGTAGCAAACTGTTATCAGAGACGACTACATTTTAAGGAATTTACAAACTCAAAAATGTATTTGTCAGGAAAATTAATCTTTCTCTTCCATAAAATTACGTACATTTTTGAGGTAGGCTATACTTTCTACGGATTGTTTTAATTATGAAGAAATAATGAATGAAAATGGGAAGTCTAATCAGTTTTATTTATTTTTGTCGAATTACAAATATTTTTTTTTAGCATATGAATTCTACTTAGAATTTTTTCATGAAATTAGAAGGTTGCTCATACATCTTCTTATATAAAATTCAAAATTCTTTAACTCAGCTTCGATGTAACTAAGTTCTCCATAACTGCAATTTTGCTGTTCAACATTTATTGTGCAATTAAAATTAAAAATTGAATAAATCGCCGCGAAACTGTATAATAAAAATACCTTCTGTAAAACTGTTTATTGTATTTATTTAATGTTTTTAACTTGACTTTGAAATTTAAAAATACCAAAATATATTTTTTTTCGCTTTGATTGTACGTCATTAAAAGAAGCTGCCAAATTGTACCTGTCTGTATTGTTATTTAATTATGTAAAACTTTTACTATAAATTCAACACACAACTCTCAGCAGCCAATTACTGTTGATGTTTTGGTTGTAATTAATTACTTGTTTTTTTTTTGCCAAATTGGTGCCATTGATGTTTTTGTTGTCATTGTATGCAGGTACACGTTTATTGGCTTGTTAATATTGTAAAGTGCTGAATTACAAGTGGCTGTTTTTATTCAAATTTAAATTTTTACATCACTTAAATACTCAATGTAAAATATTTAAACGACTTTGCTTTCTTATTTTTATAAATTAATTTTGGTTGCTCTTTAGCCGCTCAATGTTTCTAATTATAGTTAATGGTGGTTTTTTCTTTAGGTGAGGTAAAATCACGCAAACAATTATTTCAAAATCTTTCATACAAAGTGTTTACTTACTTAGTTTAAAAATGAGCTAACAATTTTTTACGATTAATTAGTTCTTTTTTTAAATAATTTTTCTGTTATGATTTTTTGGCGATTTTATTTGAGAAGAAATATATATTTAAAGTATACGTATTTTAGATATTTCAAAAACTTATCTTAAGATAAATCTTCTAATTTAGATATTAACTTTTTGCTTTAATTTATTATGTCATTTGTGATGCCTTCTTTTAGGCGACTGTAGAATGGTTATTTTACTCCCCTTTCTCTGCATGCTGCATTGCACTTTTTTCTGAATGCTTCGTATTTATGTGCATTTTAAAAGTGCGCAGCTCTTGATGTGACAGCATTAATTTTGTTTTACTTTATTTTTTTTTCTACAACTTGGGGCTTTTTGCTTTGTTCTGTCTTAATTAAAAAGCGTTCATCATTATCATCATTCATCATGATGCTTTCATTTACATTATGTTTTGGCTGCGTTGTGTTTATTATGGGCGTTGCAATTGTATATGCGCATTTTCATTGCATTATTTTTTTTTTGTTTTTAATTACATTCATTTAAAGTAGCGAAAAAGTTGAATTTTCTATAGAGAAGGGGGGCGTAGCAGCATTTTTTGATTTCATTTTTGAATTAGGGGGCTCGTTCACTGTTGTAGTAATGGGCAAAGAGTGCAATGCAGCAACAAATCATATAATCAAGTTTCTTTGCTTTTGCATACTGCTTTTGCGGTCCGTTGGTGGGTGTTTGAAATTCTCATGATGTTGCGATTTTAATTGAATGCTAATTATTAAACGCTCTGTAATTAACAAGCAAATTATTAATATAAACTTTATAAATATGGTAACATTGTCGCTTTAGAGTGAGGCACGTGTATTTTGATTCGTGTCCTTGAATTTTTTAAAAAAATAATGTTTTTAATTAAAAAAAAAGTGAATAATAAAATTCCTAAGGTTGTTCCGAAGAATACACACCTAAAAAGTACGCATCAATGGAGTACACCTAAACCAAAGCTTATGTACTCAATTAGAATGAACTCAAAGCGTACGCACGCAAAGACTATGCATTCGAAAAGAGTACGTTCTCAAAGAGTACGCACTCAAAAAATTCGCACTGAAAGGGTACGCACTCGAAAGGTACGCACTCATAGAGTACGCATTCTAAGATTACGCACTCAAAAAGTACGCACTCTAAGAGTACGCACTCAAAAGTTACGTTCTCCATAGAGTAGATACGTAACCAAACAATTCAAGTTTGAACCATCTTATAAAAATAAAAAATTATTTATAGAAACTAATAGAATAAATGGCATGCATATTTTCTTTTGCGTACTTTTACTTTTCTTATGAAACTATTGTATAATTCTCACCTTGTTCATGCAAAAAAAAAAAAAAAAAATACCAATAACATTTTTTCTTCTTACAGGCTTGGCCCATGTGAATTACCAGATCATTGGGCAACACAAACGTCAGCATCTAATAATCCATTGTCGTCGTCAGCGTCAACAACAGCAGCAGTCACACAAGCGTCAACATCCTCGTCTTCGACCTCCACCTCCACGTCAGCAACAGGAATTGTCAACCTGCCACGTTCATCACCGGCCGCTGCAACAGCCGCCGTTTCAATCACAGGTGGTGCCACAAACGTGGTAACGGCCTCGCTGGTCGGTTTGACGCCGATACCGGGCGCAGGCGTCGGTGTCGGTATTAACACCGGTGGTTTAATTGTTAGCGCTGCGGGTATTGGTGGTATCGCTGGTAGTGGTGGACACTTTCAGGGCATTCATCATTCGCACAACAACAATAATACACTTTTAGTCAATAGCAACAACAATAACAACACAATACTGGCTAATAATAATAACAACAATATCTTACATAATAATAATAACAATAAAGCTGCCACAGCTGCTACATTAGCTGCTGCACTGCAACGCTCAGCCATTATGAATGCGGTTGCATCGCCGATCTCAACCAATTCAGCGACGTCGAATCGTAAGATACGCCGGAAAACGGATGCAAAAGCAAATTTGGTAAGTAAATTGTGAAGTAACTTGTGCTAAATCCACGTTATGAACGTACGAGTAAAATTTTGTTGGGACTGATTTCTCAATTTCCATGTAGTTTAGCGCCTAAAAGTAGTAGTCAGCCGTTTAGCCTTTAAATGGAGTATAATAATGCAATTTTTAATTAATGGCTGTTAAGCTCAAGCTATTTTGATAAACTAGATTTTGGGTTGTATTCATTAATGAGTACCTTTTATATGAGAATGCAGTTTTTTATCTCTGTGCGTTAGCAATAAAATGTAGTAAGGCTGCTCAAATTATCCAATATTTATAATTCCATTGGAACAACGTGGCGTATGAATAACATTTTGTATAAATTAAGACTTTGATAACTCAGCTGCTATGCAACTTATGCCGAAAGAGTGCCAATTGACTTATAATCTTTTAAAGGGGCCACAATAAAAATTATTTTTTAGTGAATGGCCGCTAAAACAATACCATACTTTTAGCGTTCTAACTTATAATGTGTTTTTTCTTCTTATTTCTCTTTTACCATAACGTAGCCCCAATCGCAAATTAACAAATGCAACAATGAAAAACGTCGTCGAGAATTGGAAAACAACTACATCGAGCAGCTCTCTGAGTTTTTGCAGCTCAACAAGCGTGGTGATATGACCTCAACGAAGCCGGACAAAGCAGCAATTTTAAATCAAGTGGTTAAAACGGTAAGCTATGACGTTTCTGTTCTTATTTGGTTGCTTTAAAAACAGCAGACTGACATACAAATTGAGTTCAGCAAAAGCGCCAAAAAAAAAAAACCATCGGCACATTGTGATAATTGAAATTTGCGCTTAAAATTAGGCTACACAATATCAATATTGATGCAAGTAATTGAAATTCTCTGTGTGCGTGTGTGTTTCGATTTTTATTTTTCACTGTGTACATTTGTTTTTCTTAAATTCAATTACAACAGTCAACAACAGAAAAAGGGTTGCAGACGGACCCATCTCGTTTGATCTGACCAATGTTACCAAATTATTGAATCAATTTAAGTTGCCAAACAACAACGCCATTAAAAATGTCATCCACCACTAAAGTGTTGAATGAAATAAGTAGCTGCTGCTGTTATTGAACACCCACCACAATTGAATTATTGGTGGAGATGTTGACGTACCAAAAAAGGGTTTCATTCGCCTCCTGTTGCTTTTACCACATGCAGCGTTTGTGTTGTTGATATGTCTCCCTTTCAATGTGATTCACCCAATATATTCTCCGATTTCGTTTTTAAGGGCGCGGTCTGGTGGCCTGCTTGTTAAACTGAGCATTGTGTGCAAATTTAATTATCTTCTGGATTAAATTTGTTTTGCGCTCTTTTTTCTCTGCTCTGTTTTGTAGATTTAATGTGGCCTCTGTGCAGTTTACGTTGTGCTTACATGGTTGCTATCGCTATTACGTTACGCATGTATTTTTATATTATATATTTAAATTGATTACGTTCTCATCTTCCCATTGTGCTCACACGTTATACTCTGATATCAATTTATTTAATATTTATTTTCGAAACGCTGTTCATCATCTCCCCCCACACATAAAACACACTACGTAAGCGAGCACGTAATTAATTAAATTTAATGTCATTTTAGTTTGCCGATGTCGTGGAAAGTTCTTTAGGGTCACTCTAACCTTGCAAACTGTTAAAAGTTGCAATATTCGTAATGTTAATTATTGAATACATTTACTAATGATAGATTATGTCTCATTAGTCACTAAATGTGAGTTAAATTAGAAGTCCAAGCACACATTATGACAAAGTATGACATGGGGGGCCAAAGGGTGGTAATATGTTTCCTCGCATTGAAAAGATCATTTCAATTGAATTTGGTAACTAAAATCATTGTACAATGCTCTAAAGCAGCGATGGGCAAACACGAAAAATGAAAGGCTCTAAAATTATGCGCCTTTTAATTTTGTTTTGTTAGATCGTTAAAATTCTTTATATTTTTTTTTTTGCAAATTCGTCATTTTTGTCAATATTCTATTTTTATTAAGTTATTTTATTTAATTTAATTCTTTAAAAGCGCAAAACTGCGTGAACGCAATTTGCATAACAATTGAGCAAAGGAAATGAGAGAAAAAATTATAATATCAAAGGTACCAGTTTAAAAAGAAAAAAAAAATATTCACAATTAAAAGCAAAAAAAAAAAATAAATAAATTCGCAAAAATAATTTATTTTTGTTTTTAACTACAAATGAAAGCGTTAAAATTACATCATCGGCAACTGCTGGATGATGAGTCAAACCAAAAATTTTAAATAGTTGCCAAAACATACTATGCTTCGAGACATGAATACGAGAAAAAACTGTTGTTATAGGTCTGAATTTTTTTTTATAGATTTTTTAATTACAGTCAAATAGTAGCTGGTAAAATTAATGAGCATGTTAATGACAATACCTTAAAATAATAAAATAAGAGGTAGCAAATAAAATTTAAATAAAAAACAAGTAATGAAATTCATACGACTTATTTTTGATGATGAAATTAAATTCCTTTGAAATTATATTTTTTTTATATATGAACTGCTTAAGAACTATATGGACGTGAATGATAATTTAATTTTCAAATAAAATGAAAAAAGTTTTTTTGTTGCTTCGTTTCTTGGAAAAAATTTAATTTTGAGAATCATTTATTTCATTCAGTTCCATGACAAGCATTTTTTCATCAGCAGCCCTTATGTATATTGAAAACTCACTTGCCAAGTATTAAATAAAAGAAGTTCAGATGAATTTGAAAAAAAAAAATGTATCCAATATTTTGCTGTCTCATTTAAAAAAATAGCAAAACTTGTTACCATGGTTTTTCATACAAAAATTATATGTTTGTATGATTCGCAACTACTTTTTTGAATATTTCTAGCGACAGTTTTGTAACAAAATATAGCTTGGTATAAAATAGTGACACTAATTTTAATAATAAATTTAAAATCAAATGATGAAGAAATCAATTACCAAATGAAAGAAATTTTAGTACAAACCAAAAAAAAAAAAAAAATCAATTAGTCCTTGTAACGGTAATGAGTATTCCTTTCAAATGAAAATTAAAACCATTCTTGACAGCATTTAGAAAATCAATTATTTAACACAACTAATTAAACACCAACGCTTGACGTCACATTTCTGTTTTTTTTTTTGTGTGTATTTTTGTCCAGTTGTATGTAGTTGTTCTTGCTGGTACCATAGCCACTCACTGTGTTAACATCAAATAAACCACGTAACTGCTGCTAACAAAGAACTTCAATGAAATTACGTAAATAAGTGATTAGTTTACTCGTTTCGCTTAGATAATGGTGGGTTTAGTTAGGTGATATTACTCGGTTCAATATAAAGGGCTTTATGCTTTCTTTTTCACTTACACAACTAACATACATATTCTACTACAATATTCTTGACGTGTATGTGTATGTGGTATGAATCTGTGATGCTGCTACTGCTGCTGCACGTACATATAAATTTAGCAATTCATTTTATTTATTTTTGGTTAAACACCGCAAGCTCTTGTGTATAAAACTAAGATAGCCATGAAATTAATTATATGTATTGGTCCAGTGGGATTTTGTCGTAGGTCTTTTTTTCTGTTTATTTTAGTGTACATATCAGTGAATTACAAAAAGAAGAAAAAAAAATACAAAAACAAATTTTACTAAATTTATTTTGACATTGAGTGGCTGATAGGGATAATAATTAGATTGGTAGCTGGAAGCTAATTAAGTAAATTATATTGCTGTTGATGAATTTAATTATTTTAGATAAATTCAAATGAATTTTAGGTAAATTAATAAAATAAGTTGAACATAAAGAACTCACATATTATGTGGGTGGGAATTGGAACAACAGGGGACGAAGTCCACTAGTACTTTGGATAATTTTTTGAAATTTTTTAAAAAAATTTCCGTAGAATTTCTATTAAGTTTTAAACTTCTATAACGAGAATAAGTGATTTTTGAAGGATTTGTTTTTTCGACAGAAAAAGTAAAAATTTTTTTAAAAAAAGAAAAACATAAGAAAACAAAAATCACTGCATTGCAGATTTATTAAATTTGAGTATCAAATTTAGTGCTCGACGCCAACAACTCACAAGGTAAATACTCAAAAGAAAGGCATACACTTGTAATTTTTTTACACCCTAACGTATATACAATAAAATTTTTAAATAATTTATAACTTAAAAAATTTACTAGACTACCTTAACATACTTTCGCCGTAAGTAATTCATACTTACAATTAGTTTACTCTGAATTTATGGATTATAACTTTAAGTGTTTACATTCTTTATTAAAAAAAAAATAGTTTCCTATTCCTCTAATCACATGTACTAGGCCACTCCGTTTAATATGACCACAAAATGAAATATTATTTTCTCATATTGCTGAGCAGCAGCAGCAACAAGTTTTATGTTTATCGTATATTATCGTACAACATTTGCTTGTTGGTTGCAAAATTGGCAACACATGGTTTAACTCTCAACTGCGACATTGACTAAAGTAGCGCCAATTTTTGTAGTCATAAAAAAAGATACAAGTGGTTCTTTTTATTATTTTCTAACGACAACAACGTACAAAATGGGGGAAAAAAATCCCGCTGTAAATAACAATAAAGCAACTACAAAAACAACAAAAGCAAATATACTATAAAGTAACAAACAATTCTAACAGCAACAGAGCTACAACAACATTAACAATATCCTATATGTATATGTGTGATAAAAAACAACATTTACAATAGCAAGCAGCAACTATAATGAAATAAAGTTAAGCTCTCAGGTAATAAAATAAAATAAAACCAAACGTAGTAGCAGCAGTTGCTTGAAGGTACACAGCAATAAAATTCTTGCCAAGTTTTAAATTGAAATTGTAGCTAGGAAACATATTAAGCAGCATTTGGTTAGCTATGCTGGCCGCAATTCTTTCTGCGTTAATGAGATTTTTATATTTCCTATCAGACTCAAATGGAAGTCCTTTCAAATTCAATGTATTCATCGAGGATTGAAATTGCGATTTATTTCTAATAACTCGGCTCAAAAATTCAAAAATATTTTTTACACTTGCACCTGATGGAAGCCAAAATTGTTACCTCGAACTACTTTTTTCCCCCGTGGCTTAATTTTAAAATATCATACATACATAAAAAAATAAGAAAACTTTCCCATATTTATTTTTATTTAATAAACCTTACAATTTCTTTAAAGTGTATTAAATTGTGCAGCATAAATTAAGTGCTTAGAATTCTTTTTTTTTGTTCAAGAAAAGATAAACAAACTAAGCGTTATAAGGAAAGCTTAAGCAAGAACAAAGCTTATTATGAAACCTTAGTTTGCTGCACCCGCACTTGGACATGATTACAAAGAAAATTTACATTACAAAAAAAGTTACACACTTTTTTGTCTTTAAATTCAAGCAGAATTCTCAATAAGTTTTTAGTTTTTATCTATGCGTTCGCATTTGAAGCTTTTCATACTTTTGCTATTGCCATTGCCATTCTACGAATTGGTGGCAACAGGAAAAGCGTTAAAACTCAATTGTAGCGTTAATTGTTGATGTTGAGCTCTACATGTCGAAAAAGTTTGCAATTACGTGACTGAAATGTTTGAAGTATTGGATACATAGATTTTAGTGTTAAGTTGATTATTAGAAAAAATCCCACATTATAATTAAAACTGAATTTACTGAAGTAAATAACAAAGATTAACCAAAAAACTGTCAAAAAGAAAAATTTATTTGTAAAATATTTTTCAACGATTTAATGAAATTTTGTTATTGTAGTTTTAAGTGCAAGAAAGTTCTATATGTTTTTATTTTTTGAATAAGGCCAGGCGCGATTTGAACTTATGATCTACTGTTTACTAGAGAAGCGCTTTAACCAAATTTTCCACAGCCTTAAAAGACTTTCGCTCACTGACGTCTTTAATACTCTAATTAAAATTTTTAATATACAAACAATAATAATATGTATAAATACTCTTATTTAAAGTCAAAATCTATAAATACTTTCATATATATGTATGTGTGAATTTTGTGACGTTTTGTATTTATTTCTCTCAATTTTATTATCGATAATTTTACTGCCTCTTATCGGTGTGAACCGGTGTAGACTGATAACAGCAGCTCTCAAACGAAATAATTTTTTTTTCGCTTAAATAAGTATTTTAAATTTTCGATGTTTTTATGACACAACTGTGAATTTAATATTTCATTTAGTGACTTGGAAATTTTGGTAATTAATTTGTTTACATTTTGCATGTAAATGAAGTCAAGTGTATCAAAAACTCTAATTTTGATAATTTGTGTGCACTTGTACCGAAGAAACAAATATTAATTAGTGAGATTTTTCTTTATAATCCATTTTAAAAAATCCTAATTAGAGTTGATTTATATTAATAGGAACACACAGTGTTCAGTCAAAAAGGTACATAAAAATACCACTAATAGTGCAAAAAAGTCAAATATGAATATTAAAAAATACTGTAGCCACAAGGAATAACACCTACCATCAGTTATGTGTATTTGAGCCGATATTTTGCTCACACTTTTTATATTTTTTTTAAAAGCCCAATACATTGTTTTCCGTCAAGCAGCGTATATTGCTTCTCATTACATTCCACATGAAAGTGAAGCATTTCTTTTTTTTTATATTGAATTTAATATCTTTTCAATAATTTCTTAATAAAATGTTGAAAATTACTGGAAACTTTCCATGAAATCGTAGAAACTTTGCAGTACATTGTAATTTATGAGTTCTCAAATATTTAATTTTTTTTCTTTAAATATTCGGATTTCATAATCAATAGCAGCAGCACACATTGGACGTTAGTTTCCGCCCAATTCGGCAGCAAAGTCGTGACAATTTGCTTAGCGCTGACGATTGCTTGTTTTGCCCTCAGTCACACAGTGTGATTTCGTATGCATAAAAATTCTACGCGTTATTTTTGTAATAATTTTTTCGTTGCTAAAAATAGCAAATAACGAACAAAAAAAAAAAGAAGTAAAATTGCAAACTTTTGAATAAATAAAAAAACATGCAAATAAAGAGCACAAACTTTTAAGAGAATAACTGAGATGTTATATGGAAAAATTAAATAAAACGCAGAGAAAATATTTATATTGAGCATATACACACCTAATTCATTTTCGAAGCTCATATACAGATTGTTGTTTTTTTTTTTATCTGACAGAATTTGTAAATTTATCATAAAGTGAATATCACACGAGATAACACGTGACCGTTGATCGTTTTCAAAAGTGAATAATATATGTGTATGTATATTAAATTTCCTTTTCAAACATTGATGAAAAAGATGCTAAGTCTGTTTGTGAATATATTCAAAAGATATCAGCTTTTTCGCTGACTACTCCTGTAGGTTTTGAAGGTTTTGTTTGCTTGAATTTGTCAGCGAAAAAGTTATATGTGTGTACAATGTTTTTATATATTTTTCCCATGATTAAAAGTTATTACGAAAATAACGGCAAAACAAAAGTACGCAGAATGCAAGCACGATTTGCAGATAGTAATTTGGAATGTTGAATTTGTTATATGCTTTGAAAATAGTACCGTAGAGTGGCTTGGTAATGATGAAAAAAAATTGACATTTCGATTTTGTAAAAAAAATCTCCTCACCTCATTTAGTCTTTTAGCGTGCATTAAACTTATATCAACAATTCCGAGATTTGAAGTTAGTCCGACTGCATGATTTGAAATGGATTTGGTCTGTTTATTTTCATTGTTATTTAAAAATCGATGTCTCTTATCAAATTTTATTACCCTCTTCTACAATAGATTTTTATTATTTTTTGAAGAAACTTGATAGAATACCTTAAAAAAATTATCGCGAGCACTAGTTACTGCTGGAAAAATATGTTAAGGATGACATCATGAATAATGGTTTAGAGATATATTCAGTTTTAGACTATCGAGAATCTCGGAAGTATTGAAATACATTGTAAAATTTAACACAAGCTATGTACATAGCATCGCAATATGTACCCAGGAAAAGTAAACCGAATTCGAAATTTAATGAAAACATCGTCAATAAAATAAGAATATCGAAAAATATTGAAATAAAATGATGATGTTATTCAAAGTATCAGAATGTATCAAAAGTCTCGGAAAGTATTGAATAACATTGTAAAAGTGGGAAGAAGTTATATATCATTGAAATATACAGAAAGCAGTTAACCAAAATCAGAAGCTATCGAAATTATCGTCAATAAACGTTGGTTAATATCGAACAATATTGAAATAGTTGGTACATGTATCGAAAAACATTAAAAAAGTGAGAAAATAGGATAGTATTGAAAAGTATTGAATAGTACTGAAAAACATAGAAAATATCATAAAAAGTCCAGCTACACAACCAAATTACAAAGGATCTGTGCTTTCTTAAATAAGCAATTTTCTACAGAAATACTTATATTCATTATCAAGGAGGTTCGAAAAGCGAATATTATTTAAATTTCAAAATGCCGATATACTTTTTTTTTTAGCTAATCTAATGAATGATCAAGTTTTTTTTTTTCAAGTTTTGTAAAGTTCTCTCGTTACTCACAATTTAGTCAAAATTTTGCGTTGTTGTTATTCTTTTCATATTCATATTACCTTCTTGTTCGTGTACTTTTCGGGTTTCATTGAACTAAGCTGAACACAGTGAAAACATTCAGTCACCCCCTTTTTTACTGACCAGCATTTTTGCTGTTGTTGCTGCTGTTCATATTATTTATCGCACGAGTTAAAACCAACATTAAATATGTGCGCTCACACAATACTTATTGTTTTTGTAGATATGAATTTATTGCGTTTTTTTGTTGTTGTTTTTGTTGGTACTCCTGACTTACTCTCTTTCCGTGCTATTGTTATTGTTGTTGGATGAAGATCAACGAACTGCATTACGAATAAGGTGCAAAAATCTGACGATTGTTGTTATTGGTACCGAGGAGCTTACAGAAAAAAACGAAATTGAAAACTGATTCAAAGGAGGTTTTTGTTTTTTTTTTGTTTTTTATTTTTTATTTTGTCGGTACGAGTATTTCACCATTTTTTTGTTGTACATACGTACGCGCTCTTTTTTTGTTGTTTATTTCGCTTGCGATTATGCGACAATGAGAGCGCACAATATAAAAGATAAGAATTAAAATCGGCAAAACGATGAAAATACGAGTGCGATCAGCAGTCGCAACGAGCACCGCCGCATTTAATTTTGTTCTAAGCTTTGTTGTGCACTTTTATTGCAAATTTCACTGCCCGAAGTTATTTGTTTAAAGTTTACTTTTCGTTAGAGATGAAGTAAAATTGATAAAAAAAAGTAAAATACATAGCATTTTCTTAAGAATTATTAATTTTATAGTGAAAATCCAGCAATTTTTGCTCTCTTTTGTGCTATAAAAACGGCCTTGGCGTCTGTTTAAATGAAGGTAGGGCAAGATTGTGTGCTGTTAAGTTCAATGGATGAGTGTAAAAGTGCCCGCAAATGAAGATGAATTTTTGCCAGTGGTGTAAATTGAAATTCTGTAAATGTTAGTTCTTGGAATTGTGTTGTGTACTTAATAACTTTGTTCAAAATTTAATTAAGTTGCAGTTAAAATGCTGAAAATTTTATATGATTGACTAACAGTTACGAAATTATTGTCATTTGTGGTTCGCTATTGTAGTATGGCATTCCATATTCCATAATTGAATATTTTTCGAATTTCGGTATAATCAATTGACAAAAGTTTAAATCACATATTTATAATTGTTTGTCGTGGGTTTCTTTAAAATCATAGCAACTTCATCATTGTGTCTAAGATGTTTACAGTTAAATAACTTTTTATTTACTTAAAACTTGTAGTGAAGTTCAATGAAAAAAGTTGCTATAATTTTTTTTAATTCGGTACAATATGAAAACAATAATTTTTGCATTCAAAATTGCTGAAAAATAAATTTTGAATGCAAAATTTTATGCTATAATTTTATAGCAACTTTGTGTTTTCTTTAAATAGTGTCAAAGTTAAATATTTTCAAGTTTCTGCAAAAATATAAGCAACATTTAACTAACAAAAGTCTTAATAAAAGTTTCAAACTGTGCCATAATATTATGTGCATATAATATATTGTGCTCTAGTCTACAGCACATGCGCATAATATTAAGATTATTTAACAAATGTTGGTTATTCAAAAAGTATGTATGTGTGTATATCAACTTTCTTAAATAAAACTTTAAACTTTATAGTATATATTCAAAAATTCCGTAGAATGTTTCTACAAAAAACTTACTTTTTGCTATTATTTAATAGAAAATTTGCTAATCTAATGCAAATTGGTTGTCAAATTTGCGTTATCGTAAAATTATAGCAACTTAATTTTTGCATTCAAAGCGACCGAATATATAGATAATACATACCTATGAAATAAAGAATGAATTGCAACAAAATGTAACTAATAATAAAGTCTGCAAGTGATTCATAATGTGTTATATCATTATGACAACCTTTTAGTTCCGTAAAAAGTTTGAACAAACATTATTCGTATACAAAATACTCAAATTTGTGACTCAACTCGGGTTGCTATAAAATTATAGCTTCTATAGAATTTATTAAAATATGTTGAATTTCAGTTGCTAGGAACTTTAAAGACTCCGATCGATGACAATGTAAAATCATTAGGCGGTCACCGTGTAGGGTGGTTTAAGTTGCTATAGAAGAATTAATTTTAGGTACACTAAGTTTTTGTACGTATGCCTACATTCGAGGGAGCAACTTTTGCAGATGAATATTAGAAAATATCATACTAAACCTACACTAAGGCAATAGGTTCTAAGCCAATATGGCTGAAATTCTAGTGCAATGATTCTCTGACGTTCTTTGACAAAAGCATTCATTGGCGTTTCCTTTAAACAGCTTTATTAGTCTACGGAGCCCCGGGAAAATTCCATGGTTTTAAATAATATAAATGTGATAGTAGTTTTGTCACTAAAAGGTGTGGAAGGAAATATTTTTAAGGGATTGTGCTATATAAGAAAAATACAAAACCATCAAACATTTTAGCTGTTTAATTTCTTAAATTTCTCTAGCTAAATTTCATTACTGTCAAAGATTACTAATAAATCTTACTCTCTCTCTCTCTCTCTCCCATACAGTACCGTGATATATGCGATAAAGGTCAAAATCGCGATATCTCCTCAACCTCAGTACCGACTTCATCATCCTCGTCGTCGTCGTCCTCGTCATCATCAACCTCGTCTCAATCGGGCACAACTAACACTTTAGCAAACTCTACGGCAGCGTCCAACAATAATACACAAACAACAATAACAACCTCAACACGTTGCATCCGCTGCGCCACCGATAACTGCTCCATACATCCGGTGCAACAAGGTGAAGTTTCATCCACCGAACCACCACTGCCGGAACCATCATTACTCAACGGTCAAGCGCCAGAGATTTCTGCATACTTTGAGGCGCTCGAACATTATATTTCATCAGTGGGTTGGGTCCTACTGCAAGTCAACGCAGACGGCATCATTGAGTCGTGCACGCAAAATATACGCGAGCTCATTGGCTATGAGAAGCAGGAGCTATATAAGAAGCCACTCTATTCGTACCTGTATCCGGGCGATCATGCCAAGTTGAATCCTATTATAAATAACATGTCGTACAACAGTATGCCGTCTCAAGTCGGCATTGGTGGTGGTGGCATCGTTAATAGTGGCAACATGGCTGGTTGGGGTGGTAGTGACGCAGGAGATGATCAACAGCAGCAGGCTAATAGTGGTGGTGGCACTTCAACGCCCGGCAGTGGTTCATCTTCTACCGCACAGCAGGGAAAAGCGAAACGTAGCATTTCGACCAAAGTTCGAATGCTAGTCAAAGATCCGTTACGGTCGGCTATGCAGGCGGCGACCGTCAACGATGCTATGGACCAAAAAACTTTGCGGCAGTTGCATCAGCAGCAAGATAAATTCGAGGAAGTGGTTTTGATAGCGGCGCCAGTGAAAGGTGAGTTATTTATTTATCGTATATATTTTAATGAATGATTTGAGAATTATGCGTTTTGAATGAACATCTAAAAAAATGTGATTGAAATGTCAACTTAAAAAATCCAAACTAAAAAGACGTTCTTACTTTTCACAGGAAAAAAATAAACAAAATTAATTTCCTGCTACTGAAACATTTTAATCTCTTTTTTTGATACGGAACATTTTTCATATGGAAGTATAAAGCGACGTTTTTTGCGAGTGGAACTTATGGAATATTCCATAATTGGATCTTAAAAACAAAACACACGCTTGCTTTTAAATTTCTAGAATGGTAAAATCTGAGTGAAAAAGATGACCAGCATTTCATGCGACCTTTGCTGTTTGTTTATAAGATGAGACTCTGATCTATTTTAGGAACCACTTTAATATTTAGCTACTGTAATCTACATTTGTATAGTTCTCATCTGATTTGTTTTCCCTTATATTCTTGCCAACTCTAATTGTCGTCTCAATTTTACAGATGATGGCGATTCTTCATCATCGGTGCTCTGCCTCATTACCCGTCCTGAAGATGAATCCCCGTTAGAAATGAATATCCAACAGCATGTCGTCCAGCAACCCATCGAACAGATGACCTTTAAATTGGATATACACGGAAAAATTCTCAGCCTTGATGCGACAGCGTTGCGTGAACCTTTCAAACAGCATCTATCCAATTGGGTTGGACGTTTGCTTCAAGATTTATGCCATGTTGAAGACCTACATCGCCTAAAGACACATCTGAAGCAGATACAGGACTCCGCCGCTGGTGTTAACTTAGCTGCATCTCAATCTCCAGGTGGCAGCAACATGGGTTTAAATCCACCAATACCAAACTTCATTTCGGTGCCGTTTCGTTTGCGACTTGGCGCGCCTGATGTATACGTGCATGTTAAAGCCAATTCGAGACTTTTCCTCAATCAGACGCCGGACGAAAGTGATTTCATTATGTCTGTGCAAACGATACTCAACACGGAAAATGACATGAACAGTAACAATACGACATCAATCGGTGGAGGCATGGGCTCGAATTCACTTTCGGCGCTCTCACCTCCTGGTGGCTCCTCGCTAGTATCGTCTTTAGTATCGACGCTATCGCTGGATGCATCTTCGATGATGGGTGGTAATTCACCGCATTTGCTATTGAGTGGTGGTCTTGTTGGCGGTGGTATGCAGACGGTAACGAGTGGTGCTGGTGCACATCATCATACGCAAACAACAAATGTAGGCGGGCCGCTAATGACATCTGCGGTAATAAATGGTACCGTTGGTAATGGTGGTGGAGGTTCAGCCGGAGGAGGAAGCAGTGTGAGTGGTAATGGCGGTTGTAGCGTGCATGTGCAAGCTTCACCACGACACTCCAATAATTCATCAAACATTGTTACCTCATTCACTTCGTCGCCCTCGGGCCCGGATGCGCAGTCATTTTTCAGTCAGGAAACTTTTGACTTTGACTTTACACATTCCTTTGAAATGGACGCTGGTACAGGTTGGACTGATTCGCGTCCAAATTCACGCGCCTCGGTGGCGACACCTGTGAGTACGCCACGTCCGCCATCTGGGCATGCCTTTAGCCCTGCGGCACATACGGTCTGCGCTTCGCCGTCAACGCCCTATCAGTTGTCGTCACATTCGGCGGCAAGCTTACCATCGCCACAATCGAATACCAGTCAGACTGGTGGACCTAGTAGTGGTTTTGGTTTTAATTTTCCATCGTTTGATAGCAGCGGTGGTGGTGATCAAAAGTCGGATAAGGATCACATGATCAATAATAATAACAACAACACAAATAGTAACAATAACAACAATACAAGTAGTATGCAAATAAGTCATGTTGGTGGACCTGGTACACCTGGCGGTGGAGGACCAGGAGGTCCACTACAAAATGGTGGTCCTGGAATTTTAAGCCATGGCGTTGGTGCCGTTATTGGTCCACAACAACAGCCGCAGCAACAGCAGCAACAGCAACAGCAACAACAACAGCAGCAGCAACAGCAGCAACAACAACACCAGCAACAGCAGCAGCAGCAACAACAACAACAGCACCAGCAACAACAACAATCTCCGGTCGGCGGTCCAGGACAAAATAGCACTGATTCGGAGCGTTTGCGACATTTGCTTACTCTCAAGCCGCATCAGTCCAGTTTAACGCATGGTCCTGGAGATAGTGACGATAAGAAGCATATTCTGAAGGTTTGTAGAAAATTAAAATTAATATAAAAATTTAAAAATTTGAATCAACTTAATTTTTTTATATAGCAATAATTAAAAAAAATTAAAAATGTTTTTAAAAATAATTTTTTTTTAAATTAACTAATTTATAAAAATAATTTTTTAAAAATTAAAAATAAAATAAATATTTCCCATTCCAATTTTTAGTATTTCGCACAGAACATGCTTAATGCTGATGATGACAAAGATGGCAGTCCAGGGGGCGGCCCAGCAGTCATGTTCAAAATGGGACCTAGCTCAGGTGGTCGTATGTTTGGGCCTGGCGGTATGCAGAAGTCAAACTCCAATAATCCAATGTTATTGCAGGTGAGCATTTTTTATAATTTCAAATTTTAAATAAAATTTTAAAAAATAGAAAATCTCTCGCTTTCAGCTTTTAAATGAAAAGTCCGAAGATGACGAAGGCAAAGGTTCTTCTTCTGGCGGTCGCCAAAGTGAACTTATGCGCCAATTGCAAAAAGACGATGGCCATCATGGTCACGGTCATGGCCATGGCCATCACTCCAACAATATGACAAGCGAAGATCTCAAAAGCCTGCTAAAAATTCAAGGCACAGATCCAGCAATGACGCGGAAACGTTCACTTAACGAGCCAGACGATGGCACTTCGGCAAAGCGCTCTGAGGATAAACCTTCATTGCTGCGAGAGAAAAACAAAATGCTCGCATCACTGCTTGAAAATCCGCCAAAAAATCCAGTGCTGCCAGCGCCACCTGTCGTTAAAGTAATACCTGATATTACTTCGTCGTCGGCGAATCGCGTCAGTTCATCAACAATTATGGCACCTGCTGGTGGTGTCGGTATGGGCGGTCTGCAGCAGCTGCAGCAAGCGCAGCCAAAAATCTCTATAAATACAACGACCAACATTACACAAGCGTCAACAACAATTAATTCGCATGCGAATACGTCAGGGACACGCGGCGGGAATATTCGCAAGCAGCCTTCCGATGTCTACCTCACACAACAGCAGCAGCAAAATGTTGCCGCTTCCGCAGCTGCGACGACAATCTTACACCGACCTCAACAGCAACAGCAGCAGCAACAACAAATGAACTTTGCGCGTGCAAGCCAAATGTCGCCAGCCGATCAAATGCATCATTCACCTTTTGGTGCAACGCCTACAAATGTAACAGCTACCTCATCCGCCGCCACGAATATATCCCTTAGTGCTGCTATAGCTGCTGCGCAACAACAACAGCAACAGCAGCAGCAGCTGCAATTGCAGCAACAACATCATCTTCTCAATTCCGATGGCGATCCAGAACTTTCGAAAATACTCGACAGTGTCATGGACTATGTCGTCGACGACCAGGCATTTGGTCCAAGTACACCAACAACGCCTATCGCAGGACTCACTCAACAAGAAATTAATGAACGCATGGCTATTAGTGCCATACAAAAAACACTGATGTTTGAAGCATCTGGTTTTAGTGTATCAGCTGCACAACAACATCAACAACAGCAGTTGCAACAACAGCAACCACCGCATCAGGGACAACCACCAGCCTATCCAGGTACAATGATCGGTGTTGGTGGCAATATGTCACAGCAACAGCAGCAGCAACAACAAATGCTACAAATGGTGCAACAGATGCGCAACAATAACCAACAGCAACAGTTGCAAATGTTGGAACAAATGCGCGCAAATAATCAGGTTAGTGACAAAATACCTTTGGGAGCGTTCTGGGTTGATTTGGAAAATTTCTTGAAATTTGAGTTTTAAAGGATTAAGAATAAAAAAGCAAATCGATGACGGGCATCCGCTGTTAAAATTAAAACTCACTTAATCATTTATCATCAGTTACGGCCGACGACGGACAACTCGCTGATGGGTATCCGTTGACTTAGATTTAATTCTGCTTATTTTCGCCATCGACTAGCAATGGTACAGTGTTGCAATCTTATCATTCGCACTTGTTTTGCATGGCGGTAACGAAACAGCTGTTCACAATCCGTTGAAGAATTGTGCTTAAGACATGAGATTTTTTTTCAACATTTTATTTCATTCGTCATGGTGACGGATATGTGGGCCATTTGTTTTACTCTATTTTATTCAATATTGATAAGTCAAAATACAATAATTCAGAGTTTAATTATTGGCTGTTAACTATCCATAGTTAAAAATTGTTCTTGTGAAGCTCTCCAAAGCAGAGAAAACTTACTTATTGCTCCATATGTCATATTGATGAAAGTACAGTAAAAATTCAACCTTTAATATCTCCTAGCCGATGTTAGCATAGTGCAAATTCCAAATTCTTTTCATGCACGCTAATTTTTAAATAATTTTTCTAACATTTATTTTTCGTTCGTTTAGGGCTTTCAACGTCCACCACCAATGTATCCAGTACGTGGGCGTGTACCACTAAATACTGGTGGCGGTCCTATGCCAACTGGTACACAACAACAACACATTCGAACATTGCGTGAACGTCAGCAGTTACAACTAGCTGCCGCACAGCAGAAAGAACGCCTTTTGCAACAGCAGCAGAAGCAACAGCTGCTGGTGCCAGAAAGTGCAACGGCACGTGGCGATCAGTTGTGTGAGTAACGTGAATTATAGACCTCAGTAATATTTTATTTAACGTTTGCTTTTTCCTCAATTTTTTCAGCTCTCAATCCTGGTATGAACAATATTGGATCGCTGCTTAATAATACTGTAGCACCAAACGTTTCGCTGTCGCGCACAAATTTGCCACCTGATTCACAATTAAGTCCAAATTTTGCGCAAAGTATGATGCAACAACAGTTGAGTCCAGGACAGCGTAATGCGCCGTTCAGTCCGCAGCCTAATCAGGGTAAGTGTTCTACTAATCATCGGAGATAATATTAAAAAAAAAACAAACAATACCCACAGAATGTTTATTTCATATTTAATCTGATGATGTGAAGAGATTGTTCTAAATTACTTAATCGATTTGATAAAAAAATGGTTAATGACAAACCAAATTAAATAAAGAACAGACTTGTGTCTATAATAAAAACTTTATATAAAAAAATCTATTAAATATGTATGCAGTTGAATACACTGAATTTATTTCATCAATTAAAATATCATGTGAAAAATTATGATAAGTTGGTAAGCAGAAATTCCTATTGTAGCAAAATATAATTAAATATGAATTTTGAAATTTTATCCAGAGTTGTTTTCACACTTATAGTTCTTATCGAAAATTTCAAATTTTAATATTTTCCAAATTCCACAGGCTATAGTCCACACTTTCCAACAAATGCACAACGCCTCTCACCGCAACAGCAACAGCAGCTTTCACAAGCACAGCAGGTAGCAGTAGCCAATGCACAACAGCAACAACAACAACAACAGCAGCAACAACAACAACAGCTAGCTTTCCAAGCTGCTGCTGCCGCCGCGAATCAACAGCAAGGAGGTGGCAACAATGTAGCTGCACAGCTGTCGCCAAGGCAGCCAAATTTTGGTAGCACTGTAGGCAACGGTGGAGTGCAATCACCTGGTATGCAGGCAGCCACACAACAACAACAACAGCAATGGAATGCAGCAAATGCAGGAACACGGCTGTCGCTGCAACAACATAATCCCATGTTGAGCGCACAGTTGCAGGTAAATGTGAGTTGTATTCGAAACTCTACTAATATTATGTGTATAAATAGTTAGCATTAGTGCATATATAGTATAATTGACATATTTAAATAATTTGACTTTTAATTTTTAACTTTTAGGGTGTCGGTACCTATACGACTGCACGACAATATCAAAGTCAACGTCGTTCTTTAAATTCACCTGGCGTAGCAACGGTTGGTGGCAACGCAGCTGGACTGCAACGTCAAAATTCATTTCAGTCAAACGATAGCGGATTTCCATCGGGACCGTCGACTTCACCATCACCACAGTCTCCGTATGGTGCAGCTGCGGCAGCTAATGCATTTCAACAACAACAAATGCAACGTATGCAGCGGCAACAAAGCATACCACAAGCGACGCAACATTTGCCAGGTAAGCAATAGGGTAGAATTTAAAAAAGTTGTTGAGTTCGGCATTGTACTGTTAGGTATCTTAAAACTAGGACGATTATCTTTTGTCTCTTGAAACTTGATTAATGATAGAATTCTTCAATTTGGAGATAAATATGTCCTATACCCACAAATTAAATTATGAGAATTTATTCTAGTAACAGTGAAGTGCCAGTTTTAAAGTATGTTTTCCTTGAAGATTAGCCTGCCTGAATATTTTTTGGATATTTCATAAATCCAAATGCATGTTATTGAAAAAAAAAAAACATTTTTTCTTTTGCCACAGTCGATTTTTTATTGCCATATGATGACAAGTCTCATATATACGTACATAATTTAGTATTGAAAATATTTTTGAATATTAAGCTCAGTAAAATAAATATAAGTTATATTCTGCTCCGCAACACAAAGATATTTTTGATTCTTTCTATGCTACAATGAATTTACTATCATTGTAAATATATAATAAAGACTTAATGTAAACTCAACTTTCTGTACTTATGACGATTCAGTAAGATTTTATGATACAGTGGCATCATTAATCATGATACGTCATGATAAATAAATTTTTTTGCAATATATATTACTCACTTCGTACTGTAGCCTTAGCAATCGATTGTGAATTCTTTATTTTATTAAAATTTTTCAGTGGCAATAAAAAATCAAAGGTGGCTTTGTTTTTTTAAATTTCTGCTTAAATTCACGGTAGAATTTATCTCTCGGTGTTGCACTGTTCATTCAGCTTATAGGATACTAAATTCTAGACATTTTTCAACTTTGCTTTCTATTTACTTAATTTTACCTTCTATTTTTCTTAATGAACATATGCATACCACTACGGAGTGAACTGTAATGTTGCATAGGTACACAATAGTTACGTCCATTAAATATATAACCAAGACAAGGAAAAAACTTGCTATATACATATTTATAACAAAATAACAATTAATAAGCAAGCTTTCCCCTCAAATAATTCGACTCGACTCACATGTATTTTGTAAATTTTTACTGCATAACATCATTGTAAAAAAAACTAAAACAAAAAACTCCATCAAAATTTTTGTTTCGCTATTAAAAAAAAAAAAAAAAAATTAAAACAGGCTCGCCGCGTTCATTTGGTGGCACACCTTCTGACAGTTCTGGTAACGGAATTATGGGTGTAAATGGCGGCAACATTGGCAACAATAATAATAATGGCAGCGGCAACAGTTATGGCAGCATGATGTACAATAATATGCAGGCTGGTCCACCGCCAAATGATTTCTATGGTCGCACACAGAGCGGTAAGAGACCAAAAAGACAAAAAAAAAAAATAATGAAATTAAAAAAAAAACACCACTCATCAATAAGCATTCATCCAAACCAAGCAAAAAAATGTTATCCCCTAATTTCCTAGTTTTACCCATATATGTATACAACTCACAAACACACGTTCTCACCACATACTTACACCTCGCTTCCTGTGCGTCATATTTTATGTTGTTGGGATTTCAGCAGCAGCAGCATCATTTGAATTTTTTGTTCAATGTAAATATTGTATTTTTACTGTTGTAAATAATATATTGTAAGCAGATCTGTTACCTTTTAAGACTTGTAGGTGCTATAATTGTATAGCATACTTTTCTCGTAACCATAACTTAGCCCAAATTTAACTGCACTATTTACATTTTTATTTGTTGTTATATTGTAGCTTGTGGAATTTCAATCAAGCCTGGTTGAAGCCATTAAAAATAGCAAAGAAAAGCAACAACTATTAAAAATAAAAACATACCGGCAACGGCGAGTGCAATTCGGCAACGGTTTTTATTTATGAAATTCACATATGTTCCTTAAAAATATATTCAGCTTAGGTTGTAAAGGCACAAAATGCTATTATACTCGTAATATAAGAGTAAAGCTCATTGATAACCATATAAAGTTGTCGTTGGATACCATTGCTAAAATTTATTAGAACACCATAATTGCAAACTAAACGACACTTCACTTAGCAATGATAAATAAAACCAAATATGTATTGCTGTAAAATCAAAAAATAGAAAAATATGCTTCATCCATATCCATAAATATGCATCACCAATCTTAATTGATTATATATAAAATCTTCCGACATTCAAATCAAAAGTTGCATAGATAAAATAGAATTACATATATGTATAGTTATTGAAAAAAATTTTATTAAATGTAACTCCTACGTCACGTTATATATTATAATTTTTTAGATAGTACGCGAACGTCGCTTTATAATACATAAAACCCAAAATAATAACGAAAAATAATTTGCTTTATGGGCTCAAAGTAGTATCGAGCTCTAGATATTAAGATCGAAAATTGTGGAACTAAAATAAAAATTTAAAAATAACTTTATCTATGAACTGAAAGCGTTAGTTTGTTGTTCACTTTGAGATGATATGTACCTGTTTTTCTTCATAAACATTTTCGTTTTATATTACATCCATATTTTAGCTATTAGGTTTAAGAACTATATGTGATGGCTATATGATGGTTCGGAGTTTATAGCAACACGCGCTTTTATTTTGACTCTATAAAATTTGTAAATTATAACTTTTGTATAGAAGGCAGGTTATTAATAGTTCTGTTTCACTTTTTACCATAGACTTTATGTTTTAACATTTTTCCTAAGTTTTGAAAATAATTTGGAAACATTATTTTGTAAATTTTGTTGTTTAAATGTTATTGTTTGACCATTTTTGTTATTATTATATACATATGTTGTGTTAATAATTTCTTTTACCTACTATAGCATTTTCATACGAATGAAACATAAGTGACGCCAGCAAAAATGAGCAGCGCAGAGATTTAATATATAAATGACAAAAAGGCAACTAAAATTTAAAATTTGTATGCATCGCTTGCGTTTCATTCTCGTGGAAATAATTAAAAAAAAAACTGAAAAGTAACTAAAAGGTCATTGTTTAAAAGGAAAGAGGACATACATACATATGTATACCCTATTCGATCCCTTATATGCATGACTGTTATATTTTTTGATTATATATTTTTTTACGTTGAGATTTGTTTTGGCTGAAATTAAAAAATAAATTTTCAAATAAACTGTGATAATATCTCACCCACCCCACCCTTTTTACCCAGCGCACCACCGTTCACCCAAAATAAAGTGCACTCTCCCTTGTAAATAAAAATGAAATTACAATGCTGCCTTTTATCTTTTTGTATACAAATGATATTTTTGTTGTGGCTAACATATGAAGTAATTAAGATTTCCTATATACATGGATAAATAAAAGTCATAATATTTTAGTTAAAATAAAAGTAATTTATTTTAATTCTTGCAGCTGGCAGTGGCGCAAATTCCTCAGAGTTTGTCAAACAAGAATTGCGTGCAGTTGTTAGTGGACGTGCACAACAGCAAACAGCTGCAAATGCAGCAGCAGGCAACAATGGTGTGCCAGGAGGCAGCGGCGGTGGACCTGGTCCAGGATTACGTGTTACAACACCGCAAAGCCCTCTCAGCATGGGTCAAAATCCTATGCTAAGTGGTGGTAATAGTAGTAACAGTACAAATCCGCTTAGTATGTCACAGCAACAACAGCAAGGTCCTGGTGGAACAGGCAGTGGAGGTGGTGGCAATGGTGGTAACAATTCATTGCTCAATACACCACCGGATCCAACGATGAATTTCAGTTTTGATTTGCCTGCACGTGAGTAGAGAAAAATAAAAACATTCAAAGGAAGATACTTGTAAAAAAGTTTAAAAAAAATATAGAATTGATCCTTAATATGGAATAGTGTATTCATACTAAATAAGTCAATGGATCTTTAATATGGAATAGTATTTTCATGCTTAATATATCAAACGCTAGCAAAAAAGTCAGAAACTATCAGCAGAAAGCGATGAAGATAATTCCGAACATCGGTATTCCATAATTGGCTATCTATTCCATATTTGTTATAATTTTATATTTCTTAATTTAAAATTAATTATTGATTTGGTAATTTGATTCGAAAAACTGTGATATAACATATTTGGCTACTGTGCTCTAAGTGAAATAACATTGAAAAGCGTAAGAGTAAACAGCCAAAAAGTATGCACTCAAAGAGTACACATCTACGAAATCAAAACGCTCAGATATTAAAGGCTAATGTAATTTATTTTAATATAACTTACTTATGTCTTTTCATAATTTTTTCATTTTTACAGAAGATTTCTTTGGAAGCAGCGCTTCAAGGTGACCCTAAAAAGCCAAACAACGTAAACACAATTGGCAACACGGATAACGCAGACATAAACTGAAATAACCATAATAAGCAAGAAAGCAGTAACAGCTGGTGTTGTGTTGCTTCAACATCCACACTACAAATACGAAACACAGCCACAATTTTGGAATGGTGCAATAACTAAAGCAGAAATTAAGCATTTATATACCATAGTCTATTTTTTTTTTATTTTTTAAACTAAAAAATTGCATTTTTTAAAAATCTAACGTTGGAACAAAAACCACTACCTATAGAAAAACGGAAATCAGCATAGAAGCGTATACGTGTATTGCAACAAAATAAGGGTCCATTGTCTCTTTTAAAGGCGATAACGCACATGATTGAAAAGGACGTAGTTAAGAAATATGAATGATGACGTAACGATGAACATACTGTGAAAAAAGCACTTGTGTGAAACACTCTGTTGGCAACGCGACATAATTATTATTATAGCACATTTAAAACAAAAAAAAAAAAAATGTTATAAAATTAACGAAACTTTTTTTTTTGTTTTTTAGCTTTTCGCTACTAATAATTAAGTATGAAAAAAATTGATAGTATATTTGTAATATAATTTAATTAGAATTACATAAAAATTTACATAATTTAGTTTAAGAAACAAAAAAAAAGTTAAAAAAAAACTATTAAAACTTTAGTAACGATTGAATATTTAAAAAAGGTTCTTAAAAAAATAAGTGATAAAAAAGAGAAATATTGTATTTAAAATTATATATACATAAATATTTACTAAACTTATTAAAAAATACATATGTACTTGTAGTTGAGAAAGCAAAAAATATAAAAAAGAAAAAAAAATTACAATATAAAAAAATTGCACCCAGGTATACCAATAGGACAACAACAATTGTATGTATGCAACTTTTTTTTTGTCTTGTAAAAATATAACTTTATTTTAACTATTTCATATATGCTATTTTTATTTTCTAAAGTACTAAAGAAATAATTAAAAAAAGAATTAAATTCTTAACTAAATTAATTGAAAATTATTAAATAATATAAAAATAAAATAGTTAAAAAAATGTGTAATGGTTACACTTAAAAATTTGTTAAGCAGTGTAAAAAGATAATCAAAACAATAGCAAAAATATACAGCAAAAATTGTATTTCAGTGTGATAATTTGTTGAAAATTTGAATTAAAACAAAAAAAAAAAATTATAAAAATAATTATTTAATTTTCTAAAAAATAGTTAAAAATTTTGCAAAAGGTTTTTATTTTTTGTTTTTAATTTTTTATCATTTTGACATTTCAATAAAATTTATAGCGCTCATTAAATTGAAGGCTTTAGAATAAAAATTCACATTTTAGTTTTTGGTCTTCATTAAAAAATCTGCATGTCTACTTTAGCGTCATTCTGTTGAAGCAAATCGAAGTTATAGCATAATTAGAAAAATTTAATTTTCAATTTTAATCCATATAGCACCGCTTTGCGGAAGGTGACGATGTAAAATGGAGTTTGTGAATAAAGTAAAGGCAATTGACAAGGGTTTAAAAAAAATGTTATTACATTTGTAATTAGTATAGTCCGTCTTGACTCTTTTTTCATGAATTTTTTAACGTTATTTAAAGCTGAAAAATCCATTGGCTTAACTTACATATTGAACTTGCTATATTTCAAATTGTATTTATGAAAATGTAAATGAAAAATGTGGGTTTTGCCTTCATATTGCTATTTCGTTGCCAATATTTACCAAACAGAACTGGCCATAACATTAATTCTCGCCTATTAGTTTGCACACCCATGTCATTTTCGAAAGTTTTGCAAAACACAATTTTTGATTATAAAGCCTTCAAACATTCAATTAAATATAAATTTCTTTTTGTATAATTTGTTTTTTCTATAATTTATAAATTCTCCAAATAAGTTTGCAGCAGTCTTGAGGATAGTAATGTGTACATTATGTAAAATT
Organism: Meiosimyza platycephala; assembly: GCA_963662105.1. Taxonomy (NCBI): domain Eukaryota; kingdom Metazoa; phylum Arthropoda; class Insecta; order Diptera; family Lauxaniidae; genus Meiosimyza; species Meiosimyza platycephala. Next base: position 97,671,286 of record OY759210.1, read on the forward strand.
ATTTACGCTGTGAATATCTTTACAAAACCCAAATTTTATTTTTGTTGAAAAATATAATCGCTTTAAAAAAACTTTCCGTAATACTATAATTATAATGCAAATGAGACCATGAATTCGTTGGCCTTGGCCTGAGATAGTTTTCAGTGTCAGAAAATTAGAATTTGTAGAAACACTATAAATAAAATGAACACTTATAAGGAAAAGAGTTTGGGTGGGGCCAGAGCACTCGGTCGAAGCGAAGTGGCGGTGGCGAGGAGTTGGTAATGAAGCGAGCTAGAGCTGGAGCCCCTAAGCCTTATATGAAATAGTTTCAAGCAATCTTTTTTCCTGCTTTTACCTTAAAGCTTCCTGCAAAAAATTTTTACTATGTATGATGCTCTTAAAAATCGAACGCATAAATTTCATTCAGAAGGTAAAAAAAACATTTGATTTCCACTGAATAAATAATAAAACTATTCAAGATATTATAGCTTCAAATAATTGTTTTGCCCCTTGCATTGTGAGCAAAACAAAAATTGCAAATTTTTCTTGAAGTTTTTTATTAACCAATGCACGAAATTGGTCAAAAACAATTTTTGTTTTTCAACACATTTTACCCCATATATTTCACAGACCGGAAGTGATAGAATTATTTTAATGGAAAATTGCATAGGAAATGATAAATCCACACTGCTACCACATGACTGCATTGCAAAATTGTTTTGATTTGTTTAAACTGTAAATATATGGAATACATATAGCATGTATTTTTGAAATATGTATATATGTATGTGTCATTTAATTACAATGATCTTGTAAATTGTCATTTTTTTCTTTTTTTGAGTAGTTTTTGTTTTATTTACTTTAATAAAACTTTCTTTTATACAATTATTGTAAAACGACCAATATTTTAATTTGTTGTCAGATTTATTTAATTTAATTCTTCTTCCAAAAATTATAAAAAAAATGAAAAACATAATAATCATGCTATAATTTCATTAATTATAATGTTTTAAATTTAACACTGCATATTTGCTTTATTAATTTTTAATATTGTGTATAAATAACTTTATAATTTAATTACATAATTTAGTTATATATTTTAGCTTAAATTAAGTTATAAAAAATTATTTAAGTTTTTAAGTTTAAAAGAAAATGTGCATAAGGCATTTTTGTTGTTTTTACATATTTTATGTTTTGTTTAAATAATTTTAGTTTTTACTCTGTAATCTTACTACCTTTAATATGCGTTGCTTTTACGTAACATTTCTGAAAAAGGAAAAAAAGTCAATTGCAAAATAATGTAAATTATTTAAAATCAAACTAAATAAATAAATGAAAAAATGAAATCTAACAAAATATATAGTAAATTTTAATTTGTAAGTTCTATTAATTTTTTTTTTTTCTTAAATAAGTGTTGCTTATTTTCCTATAACAATTTGTTCATTTCATTTATTCTGTAAATAATTTTTTTTAATTATTATTATGACACGCTCCGTTAAACAGTTATATATATTTAAAAGTTAAAGTGAAAAAAAAATATCGAAATTTAGTAAATTTTTTTTTAAGTCGTAAAACAATAAAAAAAAACTTTAAGGCGCAAGTTAAGCAGGCTTTTTAATTAAAAAAAAATTAAAAATTAAAAATAATATTATGTTTGGGATCTTTTATATAATGTATGGATATATTGAATTAAATAAAAAACATTTTATTTTAAACAAAACTTGTTTTATTATTATTTTTCTCATAGGAAAGTTTATTTTGATTTGATGTTTTATTATTTTGAGATTTTGTGCATTACATTTTTTTTTTGGTATTAATTTGGCAAACAACAAATTAAAATGCTGAAATATATTTGCAAAACTTTAAGAGAAATGTGTTTTAAATAATATATTGCTAATAAATAAAGCGACAAGTGGCGACGAAGCATGCAGAACACTTGTGAAAAAAGAAATACCTCTATTTAAGTTCAAACTAAAAAATAAAAGTAAAACAATTAAAAACTAAAATTCAAATGCATACAATTAAATATATAAAACAGAACTTGTATATAAAAACACATAAAAAATATATAGGCGATATGTAAGTACTTAAATTCATATAAAACCTTGTATACATACATGCATATATAGCATTTTCAGATGAAATTGAAGCATTCTGAAATAAAACGAAACAATTTTAAAATTTAATTAAACTTTTCCGTATAGTTGAAGCTTTTTTTTAACACAAAAAAGTAATTTCATTGTCTGACGAGCATATCTGCAAATTTTTGAAAAATGTTATTTCCGTTAAAAACTTCTAGAAAATTCAGAAAACTCCAAAATAAAAAAAAAAATTCAAAACCGAAGAATTTTTTAAGAATTTTTAAGGGAAACGACATTTTTCAAAAATTAAGATCTGGAATCCCATTTCGATTTTGATACATTTTTTGTGTGTAAATTTAAAGTAGAATTTCATTAATACGATAGAATATAAAAACATTGAAAAACTATTTTTTTTCTGCAAGTTCAACTAATTTGAAAATAGTTTCATTCAATTTGAAAATGATTTAATTTAAATTGAAAATGCTATAGACAAAATTCAAAAATAATTAAGAAAATAAAATCGATAACAAATTTAACTCAAAAGATAATACGTTTATATATATATACAAAGACACGCGTTAATGAATTAAACAATATAAATAAGAATATGGTTATTGAAAATTTAAAAATAGCCGCCTTTTAGCCTTTTCCAATTGATATTTTTTATTTAATCAATATTTTTTTTATTATTAATTTTAAACTTAATTCTTTTTTTAAGGTATCGTTTTCAACTTTGTCAAACTTCAAATTGTTATGCCTTTCCTTGTTATTGTCTGATAAATTGTGTTGCTCTCCACATGGATTGCTATATTTGAAACAAACCATGCTTTCATGTATAATTGATAATTTTTTTTAGAAATTTCTTTAACTTCAGAAATTAATATCTCTTCATCGTTCTAACTTAAAATTCATATGTTCATCGATCACCAGATCTATTTCTCGAAAAAGGACCGAAGAGAAAGTGACACTTCTCCTCTGAAACAATATCATATATTGGGTATACGATGCGCCAATTCGTAATCGCTTCAAATGGCATTGTCAAGTCACTACAAACAATAGCTTATTTTCTATTGTATCTGAAGTATTTTAAAAATACTAAAAAATTTAAAAAAAATTGAACAAAAAATTTCATTTCATTGAAATGTTAAATTTAGCCCCAGATAGTTAGATCGAAAAAACATATTAGGCATTAATATGTGTAGGAGAAGATACATCGATTGCTGGCCTTGTCCAAAACACAATTCAATTCGACAAAATAATTGTTTACAGAAGAAAGAGTTTTTCACCACACCTATGTGGTATGTGCTTCTAAATATCTACAGAAAGTGGACAAAATAAAATTTTTCTTAAAGTGAACTAACAAAGTGCTTTAAAATTTTCGATCGATTCGATTCCATTTTTATTTTATTTATGAGAATTCTTTTCAGAAACATTTTAAGAACTTTTTCATTTCTTTAGAAACACAATTTTTTTGATTTAACTGAAAAACCTCCCAGAAGTATACAATTTATTAAAAACAAAAGCTAAAAATGCCAAAATGCGCTAATTGTAAAAAAAGCTAAGAAAACCATAAAGTTTGCAAATCATACAATATAAATATCTGAAAATTCATACATACAAAAAAATTATAGTACATTTTTAAAGTGCATTAAAAGACTTTAAAGTTATATATAAAAGAGTTTAAGTATTTTGCAAATACATACTTACAAAAAAAGAGTTAAGAAAATCTATTTAAAAACTCTGTGCAAAAATGAAAAATAATTAAACAAAAATACAATTTTTCAGACTAAGCGTATTTCGAAAAAAGTAATTAAATTGTTTGCAAAAAAAATGAAAAAAAAAACAACAAACAAAACCAATTGATAGAACTATTCTAAGTAAGAAAAGTAGTTAAAAATTCATAGCAAAATGCCATAGCAAAGGAAAAACATAGAATTTCTACGTCAATAAACAAATAAACAATATATAGACACACCCTATTGAAAATACAACAAAATAGTTAAATACATAGTTGAACAAAACACATGAAAGTTGATAGATAATGATAAAATAAATAAATAAATGAAATATTTTTACACCTCACAATTAGAGCAACAAAAAAAAAAAAAAAACAAAATAAAAATAGCAGCGTTGAAAATTATACTACTTACCAGTTAGCAGAATAATTATGATAAAGAAAAAGTACGTTATTGGAATATTGTTATACGGAATAAATCCAATTTGGAGTTTTTAATTTCTATCCCATATATTTGTTATTAAAATTGGAAAACAACTAATTTCGAAATTGCTGTGTACACTTAGAGCAGAATTAAGTTTTAGATTTTATTTTGAGTTTATTTTTCGACACAATAGCTGCTTTCCCATACAATAATGCTTTAGTCCGATTTATTGGACTTGTCCTCTGTACTCGAGAAATATATACAAAACCAAAGTTTTTCGGAATGATTCTGACAGAATTTGAAGTAATGCATTATTGTACAGGAATGCAGCTAGTGTTTGTCAACATCGGAAAATTTGTCTGCAATTGAGAAAACTATCTGGAAGTAAGATAATTGTTTCGAGTTCCACATCTGATTCATTTTCGATGGTCATATAGCGAAGAACTGTCAATCCATTTTTTGTTTCTTTTGATTGGACGCAAAGAATGAGCAAAAATCAAACGAGTGACTATAATAATTCTTCTCTCGGATTTTGAACCTATCTGCGGGAAAATTTCATCGACAATGTAAAAAAGCCCGAATTGCTCAAACGAATCTACATAGATGGTGAAACATTAAGTCGTCTTCTTAGCAGCGAGCGAGACCATACTTGCGTTTATACCATGGAACAAAAACACTGGACGAGTGAAGTAACTTGATAGACCGTTGAAAAAAACAAGCAATAACAAAAGCAAGGAGCCATACAGCTATTATGTGTTATTTATTTCGTGATACGAAAGTACAGTCCTATCATTTGGCAGCTGTCAAGCGTATACGGTTTAGTTTAAGGTTAGCTATTTAACATTACGGATCGTTTAGCTATCGAACAATGTCTTGGGATTTTTAGAGATTTCTACGAAAATGTTGAATCTGATGTAGCCATGTTTCGCGCTTTAAGAGGATGTTATCGTCATCACAATCGTGCTGTTCGTGCATGTACATCATCTATTCAAAATATCGGTGCTGTTCCACTGCACGCTCAGCATTTGGGCTTGTCTCATGGGGTATTTTTAATTTAGACTTAGATCTTCAACGATAATAAGTTTAAGTCAGGCTAGAATTGAAGTCTGTCGACCACGTAGAAGTTGTGTACGTTTGGTTGGTACCCGAATAACATTTATTGAATAAGGATTTAACGAATAAAAGTTTCTTCGGCAGCTAAAAGTTTCATACACCGGCTAAATTGCCATAAATGGGGCTCTAAAATTCTACAAGTGACCTTAGAAAAAGCATTACATCCGCGAAACGTAACTGCTTGGTGTACATTATGAAATGGTGGTGTCAGCAGTGAAATTACTTCGTTTTTTTTCAAAAATGAGCAACATTTTATGTATGCAGCGGTTTGTTGGTTGTTCTGCATAGTTTTGACTGTTGACCAGTGTTGATCTTTCCCTATCACTTGATGCAATAAAAATCTATAAAATAAAATTTGCATGCTCCATAAAACACCTTTTTTGAGAAGGTACGGCTTAGACAAAAAAGTAGACTTTCAAAGAACGATCTTCCGATGTTTACAGTTCAATGACTGATATCATAAATCAGTGCTGAAATAAAGTCATTTATTTTTATTCAAAACTGGCTGAATTACCTTAAAATATAATTTATATTTTTTAAGTCCATTATGTTAGGAAAGTCTTTGGTTTTTTTTGCTAATTTTATAATCCTCATAGAAATTTCGAAAAACTTTATTTTGTAAATAAATCTGAACCTTAATTTTTATACCACAAAATTATCTAACATATTGCAATACACGAAACCTCAAGTTTATCTAAAAAGAAGTACCATTAAAATAAATTCCTTTGTATATAGAGAGCAAAACACAAAAGTACAGAAATAGAAAAAAAAGTAAACAACCTATTTAAAAGTATAAGTAATTAAGGCAAAAAACCAACATACATTCATATTACATAAATAATATAGCCCAATTTGTAAATATTCAGTTGAAATGCACCGCAGTCAAAAATTAAAATTACATTCAACAGGTTAATCAGATAAAAAATATATAAACATATGAGTTTTTAATTTAATTTATTGCAATTTTGAGAATAATTAATTAATTTTTGCGTGTTGTTTAAAGTTGTTGCGGTTTCTCGTTGATAAGCGAATTGTTGAATGAATTTTGTGGACGTTAAAAAGAATGACTGCGTAAAAGAGTAGTAAAATTAAAAAATAAGGAAAAAAATAAAAATTGTTAAAGAATGAAAAAGTAGTAGAAAAAGATGCTGCCTTTTTTAGAAAAATTAAATTACGAAGAAAATAGTGCTCAGCTATTTTATAAATAAAATTTAAGAGTGTACCCTACATTTTTTAATATACATATATGTACATATGCATGATTCGTTATTACGCATGATTTTACACAAAAAAGTAGTTGTCTCATTTTGGAGCTTCTAAGGAACTTTGAGGTAATTTTTTTGCCATCTCCTATCTCTTCTGAGACATGCCACTATCCCGAGATATTTACTTTCACCTAATTTTTCCACAATCGAGAAAAAATGCACGTACGACATTTTTTTTATTTTGAAGGTGAAGAATTCCAGAAATATCCAATAAAAAATTTTTTCAAATCTAAAAACGAAATGATTTTGTTTGAAAATTACAGCATTTATTGGAAATACGATGTAGGTCGAAAATTCGATACAAAGATTATGCAGATATGAAATCGATGTATCTTCAGATATACTATAACACTGACTTTTCGAGTTATTATGCAAATTTTGTGCAATTTTTTCAGATGATAATCTCTATTCCAAATATAGCAAAATTTTATAAATTTAAATAAAAAAAAAATTGAGGGCGCCCTTTGACTACAATACATCTGCTCGACCACCGTGAGAATGCTATTAAAAAGCTTATACATAATATATGAAAAAGTTCCAAAAAAATATTCAGTCATAATGAATATTCTTTTGTACATATGTATATTGAAGCGTATAACAACTTTTCAATTTAATTTTTTTAAAAAAGTGCAGTAATTCATGATTGGCTGTGTTAAATTAAAAAAAAAACATTAAAAATAATGAAACATAAAAGAAAATGTAAGTTGTAAGAATTAAATGAAATTGAAATTAAGATATTGTAGCGAAAAGTAGAATTTTTACAAAAAATGATAATGATAATGAAAAATTGATAAGAGTTAAGATTTGTTGAATTGAATGCAAGGAACTGAAGTACGTATAATGTATAATGAACTGAATATTGAATTGATTTAATAAAAAAAAATTAAGTTGCATTTTATTTAAGCTTAAAAATGCCTATCGAAAAAATAGCTGAAAGCTTTCCAAAAAAATTTAATTTTACTTATTGTCAGTATATTGTACTAACTTATCAATATACTATGCTTCGTTATTCTTAAAAACTGACAAAAAAAAATTTCTTAAAATTCTTCCTATGTAAAAGTAATATAAAAACTTTAATTTCGTACCGCAAAGTTTAACTCTTATATTCAAAATATCACTGTCTGATAATGACATATAGCGTAGACTTTTTCCATTACTGATCAGATATATGTATACCATCACAGTAAGTGAGCCTAAATTAAATGCAATTTAATTGAAAAAAAAAGAGAAATGAAAAGTTTATGAAACTTTAAATGAAACATTATGTTAGCTATGTTTATTTGAAATTAAAATATCCTTAAAGTTCAATAATTTGTTAACCTTGTGTACCTTAATTTTGAAATAGCTACTGAATAAGTTTTTGGTTATTGAATTTTGAAATCATAAAGTGTTCTAAACATTTTCTTCATAATAATACAATAGTTTACTTGTTTTAAGAAAAGCCACATACGACTGTCTTGATATTGATATTTAATGCTGAGTCAATTGTTTGTATATTCAGAGAATTGCCATAATTGTATGGATAGATCCTAAAAAATTCGCAGATTTACGCACGTATCTAAATACCAATACATATAGAACTAATATGTTTATGTTGTATCAATAATTGTTTAAAACTGAACTAATATAAGTTAATGTAACCTTTGACCTTTTTCATGTAACTACACATGTTGATATTTGTGTTTGTCTCTGTCTTTGTAACTGCATTTGTATTTGAGTACCTTTTTGTCGTAACGATATTTATTCATTAATAACATATATGGTATGTGCTACTTACTGGTATATGTTTTATGTATTTATGTAAAAAGTTTATATTGTAATTATAAAGTTTATATTGATAATATGAAAATACAATACATAAATGAATTAAAAAAATAATGCATATATAGGGTGGTCTGGTTATGAGTCGCCTTACTGTAAAATTTGAATCCCTCTGGTTCATTGATTGCAATTAAACTCTAGTAAGAACTTCTATGAACATTCTGGTATTCAGCGTGTGTCTAAGATAAAACCGCCTCCCACATAACTTTTTACTCACAATGAAACAAAGAGTCGATTCGTGGCGTATTGCGGCTCAGCATCAGACTACAATATATATTTATCTTAAGTTGCGTGTTATATACAAAAAGGAAAACAAGAAACAATTACATATATTATATTAAAGATTTAATTTAAATTCTTTAAGGTAATTGTTGATTTAAGCATAAGTTCAGCAATATGAAAGTTAAAAATTTAAGCTGTACATTTGAAGTTAAATTACACGAATTTTTTATTTAATGAATTTTTTTTTGTAAATTTTAATTTAAACCAAAAAGTTTTCTTACATTTTCAGTTAAAAAGCGAAGACACAATAATTATGTATAACGCGTTTCAATTAAACAAAAAAAAAAAAGAAAAACGATAAAATGCATTAGTTTTACAATTTTATTATTTAAAGTAAATAAAATTTATTAATTCTGTAATGAAACAGAAAAATCGTAATTTAAAAATAAAAAACATAACGTTTATTATATTGCAATTATTACAAATATAGTGTACAATTTAATTAAATAAATTATTTAAGCGATTTAAATTAAAAATCTTAACAAAGATTACATTAAAAGATAATGGTATAAAATGAAAAGAAACTTTAAAATTAATAAAATTGATTTCAATAAAAAATTAAATGGTTTGTTTGAGATCGAAAAAATTTATGAAAACTATTATATATACATATATACAATACATACATAAACACACACAAAAAAACACATTAATAAAGAAAAAGACTAAATATTATAAAGTAAAATAAATAGTGAATGTTTTAATTTTTCCATTGAACTATAGGTAAGTCTGGGATGTATAATGTATAGTTATACCGCAAATACAAAAAACTGAATAGGCAAATGCAAATGTTTGAAGTCCAATAGCTGAAATGCTATTGTACAATTCTTTTCAACTTGGCCAACCCTACATCTAATGGAGTTGTAACACCGACTTTTTCAAACGCTAATTTTTTCAGACTGTGCTTGTATCAGTTTGTTTTCTTGTGCCAAATTTTCCAAAATTCTTTTGGAAAATGTCGCTGACGACGTCAGTTTGGCCTAGACAATTCACCAAAACCCAATAATTAAGTCAACTTAAGCTGATTTTCCGATTTGCCACAGAATATCAGTAATATGTACAAAATGGAATGATCGCCCTGGATTTGCATTTACAGTCGAACGCAGATTAAGAACTTCGGTGTGGCAAGTTTATCCTTATAACAAAATTATTTCGTGAACATCACATTTTCGTTCTACTCATTTTTTCATCTCCATGCAACGAATTTCTGTATAGAGAATATTTAGCTAATACGATTTTTTTTACATCTGTGCAAATACTTCTGTCAAAAAATTTATTGCAAGGCTCATCTCAATTATAATTCCATTGAGATATCAAGAATCATAAGAATTTTGCATCATCAGTTTCGTTATGTTGAATCTCAATAACACTTCGTCATTTACTTTAGGTAGCATTTCATATGATATCAACATCAGTCAGCTGTTTGTTTGTACACATGTTTTATTCTCTGTCTCATGAATCATGACATAGCGGAGCAAACGCGCTTCGCTCATATGCACGCTATATCTTTCTTCTGTTAAACTTAACCCAAAAAATCAACAAAGTTCAACGACCGAAATTTGTTCGCTTTTTTCGTGTATTAAATGCGTAAGCCTTTAACCCAGTTGGAATGACAGCATAAAGTTACTTATTTGAAAACAATCTTTATTTAAAAAAAAAAATATGGGTTGGTCTGTAGAATCGAAATCCGAAATATTGTGAGTTAATTTTTGCAGAAATAGTCATATGAGAAAATTTTAATAATGTTATATGTTGGAGAATATGTTTCTGAAGTTTATATTTGTTTGAAAATTCTCCAAAAAAAAGGGTTCAGTAGATATTTGATTATGAAAAAATTTTCCCAGGCTTGATAAATCGTATCTGTGAACCTTAAGAGCATGGCTACTAGTACACTATGATATATGAAAAAATAATAAAGTTATTTCATTTCAATGATTTTTTACCAACCGATTTGAATCAAAATTATTTAAATTTACAAACGAAAAAAATAATTATACAACAATATGACAGGGAATGAGTTCTTATCAATTTTTACGATTTTTATGTAGAATTACCGCAAAAGTTTGATCTGATGTACTTTCGAGGAAAGGAAGGGCATATATGCATATACACATATATGTACGTAGGGTACCACAATAGGCAAACTGCCTCCAAACTTGCTATATGCAAGCGAACCTTTTATCCTTGACCTGATGTTAATTTATTATTCACGAATTTAGCAAAATTGTTCCCTGACAAAAATTAAGAAGTTGTTTCATAGCTTTCATTAAATTAATAAAAAACAACTAAAAAGTGAAGGAGTACTAAATTGGGTAATAAAATTTATGGGTAAAAGTTGATCTTTTTAGTGATCTTTTTAGTATTAAAATTTTTATGTCGGTGATTTTTGATGACTTTTTTTTTTCGATTCTTGCTCAAAAAAATGTAAGTACATAGTAAACAAAAAATAACCACGGAAATTTTTCAAATCCTTACAAGGTCCTCGGCTTTGACAATGCAATTTCAGGATTGGCTGGACCAAAAGCAGCCACTTGGCAACGCTGTGTTCATGGAAAGTTGTGCTCGTCAAGACCTTTACAAAAGTGATTGGTGTTTGGCCGATCGAACTCCTAAACGGAAAGTTATTATGAAGTTATGATGAAGTTATTTTAACAGCCTTATAGGGTGGCTGGAAAAAAAAGTTTGTGGCGCTGATAAACTTTAAAGATAAGGTTCTCAAAAAAAAAGGGAACATTTCAAACCCCTTTTTTTCATAGGGTCTGACACAACTAAGTGTTCATGTATTGTATACTCCTTTAGTACATTATGACTTGCAAACTCAATATTGTTTTAGACTTTTTCCACATTATTCTTTCCTATTTTTTTTTAACTTTCCCCACACTTTTAAGTGTTTTTTAGTATTTTTCCATATCATATACATAACGGTAATCGCATCAAACAAATTATTCAAAATTTTCCAATCCTTCCAACATTTTTCGAAATTATTCTATATTTTTAGAGATTTTTTAACATTTTTCGACAGCAATCTCGACTACTTCAACATTTGTCGACATTTTTACACAACAAACAACAAATTGATTTCACACATCACGCCGCGCTTATTTTTGGAACCACTTACACATTTTAATATGCCTGCATATAAAGGAAATTTTCCAAATGGGTACGTTGGCATAGTATTGCGTTAAAGTCCAAAGACCAAACAATTACGAAATGATAATCAGTAACCAAAATATATGTATATGTAACAACAAAAAGCACAATAACAAAATGTAGAAACCAAAATTCAGATTTCGACTTTTACATTTCGTGGGTCTCCAATGAATGTGATTCTGTTCGCCTGTTCATGGCGGGGACGAATAACACTGCAACTTCCTATAGCGAGCTAAAATCGAAAGTGATCTACTTTTCGAAGTTGTAATAGCGGTTTTTGTTGGTCATTCGTTAGCGTCATTGCCGGGTTTTTCATTGGTTTTAGTTTTTTATTTTTTCTTTTTTTTGGAATGTTGCTGAATATAACGGTGCCTTCTGAGGTGTTTTTGAGGTGGCGCTATATGTACGTTGCTGTTGCCATGTCAAAGTCAAAGATTTCAGTTTACATTGTTATGGTTGCTGAAGCTCTCATGATTTTACTTTGTAAACTCAAGTTCAAGTTTATTTTTGGTAAAAGTGATGCAGCATAGGTTATTGTTGTTGCTGTTGTTGTCATTGTTGGGTGTGTTAACTTTTACCATAAATTTGTGTGAGATTTTTGTTTAAAATTTTTATAAGGTTTCGTCGACCTGCTGTGTTGTTTGTTTGCCTGTTCAATAAAGTTTTGCATTTATTTATAACAAAAAATAAATATATGCATATTTTCTGTTAATATTTTTGAATGTTTTTTACTTAATTAATTGAAGGAAAAGTTAACATAAAAAAAATTTCTTATTCGCAGTGAATGGCTGTACCATTTTAAGACTTCGATGTCTTTTCATATTTGAAATTGTTGCAGTCTTAACCTGATTTTACCATTACAAACATATGCGTTCCTTGTATTTACTGCTAGCGCGCACTTACCTCATTATACTCAAATAAAATTTATTCATAAAATAAAACACAATTTCATAGCTTTCAGATATTTATTTATATACTGTTGTCATTCCTGCGAAGGAATAGATCTCTGCATTTGTCAAGTGTGTTGCTCTCAAAATTTTTTTATGGGAAAAAGTTAAAAAGTTGATGACCTTTTTTTATTTTTAATAAACAAAACTAAATTTTTGTATGTGGGACAAACTTGGTGACCTTTTTCTTTCTTTTTGCTCGTTAAAAAAAATGAAGTCCATATACCTACATCCATATACCTAAAATTCATATACTTAAAATCCAGTTCCCGGCTATTTTAGAAATTTTTAGTTCCCAGCGGGTCCACGACCTTAATATGGAATTTGGTCACTTGGCAACCCTTATTATTCCCGTTAATATTAAAGCAGCAGACTACGCATGAAAGGCCATATAGAATCACCAACTTAAAAAAGTAATTTCTTCCAATTTTCGATGTATTTTATTTGTATTAATTTTGTTTTAAAGATCTTCAAGATTTTTCAAAAAAATACCTAGTCCTATTCGAGAGTGATGCATTTTGAATAAAATGTATTTGGCGGTAAGGATATTATAACTCCTTAGATAGTACCAACTCCTAAGATGATTTTGAACGTATTATTGGGAACAAATATTTTTTGAGAGGTAGAAGAGGTACCTCTACTTACATACGCGTATGCATTAGTACTATTTTTGGTGGTCGATAGTAGTTTCCATATTTGATTTCCGATCACCAAGCTCATATATAAATTTATTGATGACTTGTTTACTGGTGAATATGAAAGGAATTCTATACTCGAAAAAAATGAAGAAGAAGTTAAAGGTCTTGCTGACGATTTTGTCAGCATTTTGTCGATTTCTTAAACATTTTTCAACTTTTTTTCGACAATTTTAGCATGCTAAACTTACTCCAATTTTTTGTTTAGTTTTTAAAATTCTTTTCGGTTTCTCAATTTTTTTTTTTTGACTTTCTAAGCCTTATTCAATATTTTTGAAATCTTTCAATCTATTCAACTTTTATATATAAAAAGAGTTTACCTATGAACGTAAAGTATTTTAAAATTATCATCGCTTTTTAGCACATACTTACGAAAGTCTTCACGAAAAAAATTTTCATCTTACCTTAAGAAAAAATGACCACAGCAATGTTCAACAGCTTCTGCTAGCATACAGAGTAAATGCAAGCAATACATTAATTAGCATTAATACATATGTCTTCCAAGCTAAAATTTGTTTCATGAAATCAAGCAAAATAGCAAAATTAAAACAAAAACAACTGAATTGAAAAACTAAAGCAAAAAGAAAAAAGGAGTGTACAGGATTTGGAATTTTGTAATTGGATTGAACATGGAAAGGATATAATTTGTAAAGGAGTTAAGTTGAAACGCTCAAAAATAAAACACAAGCCAAAGATTGTTTTTTGTTTGTTTTTTTTTTAGTGGGTTGTTCTTCTCCGCTAGTAATAGATTTATTACCTTATTTCTTTTGAAGTTTTCGTTTTTTTAATTTCATTTTTGATAATAATTGTTATGTTCATCAAGTAAGAAGATTTTTTCCAATTATATATCTACTATATGTTGGTAGTTTTTTTTTTTTTTTTGTTTATATACGTGATGTTGTTGTATAACACTAAGTTTAATTGCAAATTTGCATAATTGTTGTTGTTTTTTTTGTTTAACTTTAATTATATAATGTTAAAATTTTTAGATTTTAAATGAATTTCGGTTACATGACCTTTTTGCATTTAAAATTTATTACAATAGTTGTTTTCTTGTTGTTATTATTTCAATGTAAGTTTTTGTTTATTATTTTTTTTTTCTTAAATTAAACACTTCCTGCGATGTTAATTGAAGCGTGATTTTTTTTTCTCGAACTTTGCAGCAATACTTAATCTAATGTTCTTGTAGAATTAATTTTAAAAATAAAACTTAAAAATTTAATAAGTATGTGTTTTTGTTTTATATTATGTTTCATTTAACATTCAAAGTTTAAGTTGGCCTTTTAATACTAATATAATAATAATAAGATAATAATGGTATATGCTTAATATTAGATATTTATGTTTTATTTTTTTTGAATATTTAACATTAACATTTAATTCGTGCTAAAGAATTCCCTTTGCAAACTCGATTGCTACAATGAGCGTTACTGTCTTCCTCAACTCCATATGACTGACATATGTATTCCAAAAGTTTACTTTGCGTCTATGTGATCTCAAGTGGTTCTGCTTTTAATCAATAATTTTTTTTTAATTTGATGTTTGACATAAACTTTTGAGCTTCCGTAAGCTTTTGATTTTACGCGCTTTTGATTTTGATTTTTTTTCCATTGCGGCGACACTGTTTCCAGCTTTTTTTTCTATTTTGCTCATACGGTTGTGGGAACTAAGCTTATTTTATAATTAACTAGTTGAACATTAAAATGTGATTAAATATATTTACTTTAATTGTAAATTGGATTTACGAACAACATCAATATTTCTCTTTATAACTTGAAAACTTGCTAATACTTTTAAATATTTCATTTAAATGTTTTAATAATTTTAAAAGTTTATTACTGTTGAATAATTGAGTTTTTTTCATTAATATTTAATTATTTTGAATTTTAAATTGTTCACTACGTTGTTTCCTTTTCTATTTTGTTAATAATACTTTGATTTCATTATATGTAATTTTTAATTGATTTATATAGTTTATTTAACGTTTAATTGCAACGTTGAGCAAAAGCTTCTTTTAATACTTTTATCAAGTAAGAGCTTTTAAAAGTTTTTTTCTGTTTGAAAAGTAAAAGTAAAGACACGAACCCACTATAAGAAGTATGGCTCAGCACAATTGTGTAAAGATTTTCAAAAGGTATGCTGACTACACGTAACAGTGTTACACCAACTTAAAACTTGCGTGAGCTTAGTTGTGCACAAGCCTAGCTAGTGCTCTTGTTGCTAGGCAAAACTTTCGCTTTAAGTTTTAATTTAAACGATATTTTCTGTTGGCTTCAGTAGACAGCAGTGAAAAACAGATTTTATGAAAGTTGATTTTATGTTCTGATGAGCTTTAAAGCTCTGCTTGCTGCTTTTTGTTACTACTTTTGGCATATGAGTTTATATTTTAATATATCAAGGATTTTTGTTTATTTTAAATATCATTGAATAATATCTTTTGTATATTGTATGTTAATGTTAATTTTGTATTTTTGAAAGTTTTCTACTTTTTGAATATTTTTTTCTTTCATAATAATTGTTAATATATGTTTCATATAATATTAGTAATAATAAAAATTTGAATATTTTATGCATTCCCAACACCAACTATACTATCGCCTTTTGCATTGTGTGACAGGCAGCTTGCTAAAAGCTTTACAAAGGCTTAAGAGTTGCAGCTGCAAGTTTTTTAGCAGCTTTTTTAAGTTATAATTAAAACTGTGTTGCACAATGCAAAAAACTTTACAAACTTGTGATACTTTCCAATATTTATTTTTTTTTAATAAAATAATAATGCAGCTTTTGGCTTTTTTTAATAATTGAGCTTTTTCTGTGTTTTGTCGCTGCTATGAAACAATAGTGTTTAATGCTTAAGCATTTCTAAATCTTTGTGTTTTAGAAAGCTTTTAATTTTTTTTTGTTAATGTTTTGTTACATTTCAACCCTAAAGCACAATATGAAAGTTCAGGCGCACAGCTTGCAATAAAGCTTTTAAGTGGCCTACCCAATGCTTTGAAGAAAACTTTTGGAAAACCCAAGCTTTCATTGTTATGCTTATTTGACACAATTTACTGGCTGTTTTTTTTTCTCGTACCATTACTTACCAACTAAAATTTCATGCTGGTTTGCTTTTTGAAGAAAAGCTGTTTTTATTTCATTGTAATTTCTATTTTCACTACAATTTTTGATTTGTTTGACTACGTCTTACGCTTAGACTCCACTCCAACTTGCTGTTATTATTTAGTATATATTTTCTACTACTGTTTTGTTTTAATTTTATTTTTCATGCACGTTGCAAAAAATTAAATAAATTAACTTTTTTAATTAATTTTACTTAAACTTAAGTTTTTTCAAACATGTGACTTTTTTATGATGTTTTCCCAACCCTTAAAAAAAAAGTTTATTTTTTATTTTTCACGACTGAACTTTGTAACTTCCTTCAAACCATGACGGCTGTTTAAAGCTTTTTTGAGCTTTAGCACTGTTATTGGCACCAACTGCTTACTGATGTGTTTTTATTCACGTAGAGCAGCTTAGCTTGTGTTCATTTGTTGCCTCGTTATAGAGCTTTCATCGCCTGTAATCTCTGTTGTTATTTGTTGTTCAGTCTGTATCGGCGCTTTTGTCATTTATTCAATCATATAACTTATAATTTAAACTGCTACTGCTTAAATGTTCATAAATATAATTATATTTTGTTGTTGTTCTACCGTTTGTTTAATAATTTTTTCGTAATTATTACATGTTCTTCTTTGTTAAATTTAACTTAATTATAAGACTTCGATTTCGTTTGTGATGTTTGTTTATGTTGTTTTTTTTTTTTTTTTTTTTTGTTAAACTACATCATATACTAACTTATTTAACGCATGACGACTCCATTTTCAACTGTTTGTTATTGTTGTATTTGATTTTTTCTATATTGTTACAATTGGTTTTGAATGACACTTAACATTAAAACTAATTGTTTGTTTTTTTTTTAAATACTTTTAGCTTCATTTGAAATAAAAGCTTTAATGATGTCTTGAAGCTTTGCCATTTCAATTGAGTTAAAGCTTTGAGCTTTTCTTAATGTTGACGCATTTTTGTTTTGTTTTTGGTAACCTCATATTTTGTTGTCATATTTTTTTTGTTAAAAACATAATATTTCAGAAATAAAAGCTTTTGAGAGCTTTTATTTTTGAAATAAAATTTCAGTTAAAATTTGAACAGAAATGAAGCACAAAACTTGAAGTAGACAAAACTTAATAAAAACAAGTATGCAGGACAATATCTTATGCTTTTTTTGTTTGTTGTTGATTAAAAGCTTAATTTTTTTGTTGGTTTCAAGTCCATTGCTTTGATATAAAGTTAGCTTTTTATACGTTGCTAATAATAATAATAATAATATAATTCAATTGTATAATAAGTTTCATTTATCATCATTTGATTTCATATATATATATAATATAATTTTTGCCTACTTTTTGTTTAAATAGTTGTTGATTTTTTTTGCATTGTATAATATATAATAATAATCATAATAATAGTAGTATATAATTGTTGTTTTTTATGTATATAATTATATATACGCTAAAAATTTGCTACTAAAATACTTTTTAATCCATTTTGTTTTGCATTTGCAGTAAGTAATATCGTTTTTAATGCCTTTTTACGCTTTTTGTTGTTGTTTTTTTTTTTCTGTGGTCTTAAGCTTTAGTGAGCTTTTTTCAATAAATTTAATATAAGCAGCATTTTTAGAAAGAAAAAACTGTTTGTTCTAATTTGCATTTGCATTTTTTTCAATGCCTTCACTACTTAAAAAAAAGTATTAAAATGCTACTATTTTCGTAATTGTTGTGGTTGATTTTTGACTAATTCAAAAAGATTACTCAATAAGATCTGATCTAGTACTATGACCATTTGTAGCTTTAAAGTCAACAGTACAAATATTGAAAAAGTTATATTTAAGTGCAGTGTTGTAGTTTTGAAAAAAGTTGTAGTATAATTTTGGTTTAAAAAAATTTTTATAACATTATGTAGTAACTAAAATTAAAAAAATTATAAAAATTTTAAAGAAGAAAGGAATAAATTTAAAAAAATATAAGGTAATATTTTATAAAAAAAAAATTTGTTGTAAACGCAAAATGTATTTAGTGCCGCTTGCGCATTAAAAACTTTCATTTGCATACATTTTGGTTAGCCGCTCCCTCTACGGAGTAACAGACGCTACCGAAAAGCTTTGGAGGCATTTTTTGCGCAAAAGCTTTACTAAAAACTTGCTGGGTTAACAAGCAACAAATTATAGAGACTGACCTGGTTTTCAGGAGCTCCTCGTTTTCAACGTGAAGCTATCATTACTTTTTCGTTAAGACAACCGCTTCCACAAGGAAGAACAGACGTTGCCTTAAAAGCTTTGACAACGCTTCAATTAAACTTGCCAGCATTGCAAAATAAACTACGCTACAACACTGCTTTTAACTAATTTATTAATTGTTATTTAGGAATTTTTTTATTTAAAATAAATTACTTGATTTTTTTACTAAATTCATCTCATCATGCTAATTCTGTAGTTGTTTTTTTTTTCAATTTTAAAGGCTTTAGTGGTAGTGAAATTTGTTTTTCTCAAAAAATGAGTAGCAAAATGCAAAATTCAATAAAAAGTAGGTAACGTAATCAAAAAATTTGACTCAACAAAAATCAAAATATACTACACTCTACAAAATTATGAAACAAAAAAGTATTTTATCATACGTATGTAACTAAATTCGGGAAAAAAGTAGTAGCAGTCTACTTTATGTTGCATTTTCTTTTCGTTAAGGTAGTATTTCACATTTTAGTTTTTTTAGTGGTGCTAGCTAGAATTTTAAAAAGCGCACTAAATTGTTTGAATTTTCATTTTAAATTTGCTACTTTACTCTTACTTTAGTAGTGTTTTTTCATCGCGCAGTAGTAATAGTACATAGTAGTAATTCGAGAAACCTTTTAGTACTTAAAATATATAAATTGAAATTTTGACTTTGCGGGTTACCAAGAGAGTAGTTTAAAATGATTTGTTTTTTTTTTCTTTTTTTTTTTGTAAAAGAATACTATAACGCAGGGTGGGATTAGGGTTGCCATTGCTGGTTAGAAAAATGTTATCATATAATTTTCTTAATATTTTTTTTTATTAAGTGGGTTTTAGCTTGCCGATAGTGTTTTAAAAAATCATAATAAATATGTGAAAAAGTGGGGCAAAATGGTTTTGTGTTTAACAAAAAAAGGAGTGAATAATTAAAAATTTAAGTGATGCAAAAAAAAGTAGCAAAAAGTTTTTTTTTTTGTTTTTTGATAGACGTAGTAGTTCATTTTAGATTTTTGTAAAATTTGAATGCAGCTTTCAGTTTATTTTCAATTAATAAATTTTATAATTAAATTTGCAGTGCATGAAGTGGGGGAAATAGGGAAAATTTTGTTAGTTTGCTTTTTTGTTTGCAGAAAAATTAAAAAAAAATACGATGACAAACTGTGAAACGAAATGGGATAGAAAAATTTTGTTTGGGGTTTTGTGGGAAAGTTTTTTGGGTTACTTTGTGGGTATTTTGTAAGAGAATATTTGACAAGATTTAAGTGGGGACATTTGGGTTCAAGTGGGTTGGGTAATTTCTTTTATGTGTATTGTTGTGAATGATGTTTATGTTGTTTTTTTTCTTGTCTGCTGACAGTTGACATTTGACAGCGTTAACAAAAGCAGTTCATTTCCATTTCGTTTCATTGTTGTTTTCGCATCTCGCTTGTTTATTGCACAATTCCATGCCATTTCCTTGTTGTTTACATTTTGTTTTTAACATTCCAATTCCATTCCGTTTCTATGTTTTTTGCTCATCTCATTTCTAGTTTAGTCATCACTCAAAAGCATTTAATGTCGACTTTAAATGCTTTCAACGTGACCATTCTTTGTCTTCAATTCATAATCATTCACTGGCTTTCTCGGTTTTGCAAAAATTTCTGTACAATTCTCTATGCTTGTCTCTTTCTTTTTTCTTGTTCTTTCTACAACTGCAATTGTTTGTTGTCTGCTTTCATCCATGCATGACATGATAAAATATCGCACGTATTTTTGTAAAAATCCAAATTAATAACGCTACGAGTTGAATTAAAATTGGTCGTTGTAGTATCTCGTGGAGTGTTCGGCGTCGGACGTTGTATAGAAACTGTTCCGTTTTACTGCGTTCCTCTTGCAATTCATTGTAGTTCAAATTGTAGTTGTAGTAGTAATAGTTATTATTGTTGTTATAATTGTAATTGCTGTCGCAGTTGTTATAATTGCTATGATTATAATAACTACTACCGCTTTTGTTGTTGTTGTTGTTGTTGTTGTTGTACAGGGTGTTATTATGTTCGTTGGTTATGGTGTTGTTATAATTGTGATTTTCGCTGCTGCTGTTGCTGCTGTAATGGCTTGCATTCATATTTTCTTGTTGTTGTTGTTGCTCTTGTTGCTCTTCATCTGTTTGTTGTAGTGGTAATGTGTGGAAATGTTGTTGTTGTTGTATTAGTTGTTGTTGTTGGTAACTATTTCTATTTTTAGTTGGTTTACGATAATATTACATAATAACACATTTGCCCTTTTCAGCCCATGGATTGTTCTTTTTATCCGGGGCATTAATCAGCGGATCATTTTTTTCATTCTCCTCGATAAAGGAGCGCATTCTGAAAAATAAGAGAAAAAAATTTAATTTTAACTTGCATTGAACTCAAAACTTAATGATATTTGACTAAAAAAATAGAGGTATTAGGTAAAAATATCATTAAATTCAATCAATCAAATCCCATTGATACAAATTTTTTCTTAAGTTTTGGAGAAACCAATCATTGATGTCCAAGGTAATATCAACTTGTTTGTTCTCTTTTTTTCTCAATGCTAGTTTGTGTCAGAAGATTCCACTCTCTGTTGTCAAAATCATTTCACTTTTGCTTTTTGTAGTATACTGCCCTCAGTAGCGGAAAAGGCATATTTTAAAAAATGCTTATTCTGAATTCTTATGCTACCAAATAGCTTAAGAAATCTGTGGCCATAAGGAATAACAACTAAATTCGATATTTGATGACAAGGCGAAACAATAGAAGTCATTTGAATACACACATAACTTATGTTGTTTGGCCTTGTCATCACATATCGAGTTTAGCTGGAGAGGGCAGTATAGCCTTTCAAGGCTTTTGCTTGTATTGCAGATGCCACGCTCTTTGTTGAAATATGTTAGCTATATTTCACACACTGCTTTTGCGAAATATAGCTGGTATTTGAGTGGTATTTGGCTGTATTATATTGAACGACTCTCTCAGCATAGCGTTTTCAATTTTTTGCTTCAGTTAAAACGAAGATATTATCAGTGTACACAATTTTATTAAACTATTTTCCTTCGTTTTAACTTAATCATGATTTTCACAGAAGCACAGACGGGCAGGTCTAAATCAACTTAGAAAGTGACGCTGATCTGGAATTTATATATTTTTTACAACCTCCATGCCACTTTTGTGCCTTAAAAACCGGATATATAAAATGCTTGGTTAATGCTTATTAACAACTTAAAGTCTATGAATACGAAATTATAATCGAAGCTCCTGCAAAATTTAAAATTTAAAATATCATAACGTACCATTATGCAAAATTAAATTGAATAATAAAAATTAAGTGCAAAAAGAAATCAATGTTCATTTATTGGCTTTATCGGCTTAATATTTCAACACATTCGTACAACGAAAATACCTGCAAAAAGCAAAAGCTCAAAGTTCATTTCAGTAGCAGTAAAGATTCAAGTTTTTCTTAATTTGCTCTATGGAGGCATGAGATTTTGCTTTGCCTTACCAACCTCGTTCAACTCAAATTGGAGCACTTCGTTTTTATACTTCAGCTCAATGAAATTTGACCTATAAATGTTTGAGAAAATTTTACTTGGTGCACAAAAAGAAAAATAAATTGTTTTTTGCCTCATGGCATTTGTTTCAATTTTATTTGCAAAACATAAATTTAGTGCTTCTAACCTCAAGCTTTGCGGTAGAGGTAGTAGCCTCCCTCCCACATGCATCACTTTAGTTGAGTTATATGGGTGGCGAGGGCATTAAAACAAGCGGCGTCTTATAAGCGTATGCAGCTATGTACATTTAAGCAGCTCACGAGCGAGACGAAAAAGTATTACAATAAATAAAAAGCAAAGCAGTAAAATTCACTTGCAGCAGCTAACTACATGCAGTAAGACAAATAAAAAAGGACCAAATCAAATAAAAGGATTCAAAATAACAGCACATAGCTTATGTTAATCTTACGAAACACCTTTTTAGCGTTGCCTTTCTTTACTTGTTCTCGAATATTTTGTGCTTTGTCTTTATGCAATTTTTTTTTGTGCTTTACTTTGCAGCCATAATAAAATAGCAAATTTTGCATTTTTTATTTATGGCACTTCAGAGAACTCGAGATCATAAGACAGATGAACATACAGATGGATAGACAGACAGACAGACAAAGGAAAAGGCACTCAGGACACGCAGATAGACAATCATTTTGTATTTCGCTAGTTCACTTTTTCAATTTGCATTACACGATGTAAGCAAGTTTGGGGATGCAAGGCATTAAAATTGGAAAAATCTTTTATAGTGAAGATAGAGTTTAATTTGAATTGAGAATGGTACATTTTTTTTTAAATTGCAAAATCACAGCTTAAGTTGCTTCAAAAATATTTGTATAAAATAAATACAAGTTCGATCAAATTGCCCAAATTTCAGAGCATAAATTAGGCCCTGCAATTTCTGATATAAGTGAAGCGGGCTCTTTCGCTATAGTTTTTTTGAAGAATGATGGGAGAATTTTTCAACTACTCATGAATCTTTTATCTGCTCATGGGCTTCCAGATAAGTCTTTCAACTTGCACGATTTGTAGCAATTGCCTTCAATTTCCCCAAAATTTCTCTGATTCACATTTTTTTTGTTTTTCTACTACCCTAAAGATTCCACTTCAGTACTTGCGAACAAATTTCAGTTGGTGGTTTTCGCAACGTGTGTCCAATCCATTTGCATCTTCGCTTTGATTTGAATCAAAATCGGATCTTGACGGTAATTTCTTAACTAGTGCCCAATTAATATTCAAACAAAACTGCTCAGCTCTTGGGAGGATGAGAGCTGATCAAGTTGATTGGTTCAACACTTCCGCCGAACAAAGCAGTGTGAGTAGAAAAAATAAGTCCTCTAACGAAAGGAAGGATGAACCAATCAACTACATACGACAATTTAATATTTTTGAATACCATCGATTATTTTTTTACCCTGTGTTATTTAACCGACAACTTTTATGGTAAAATGGATCATGTAATCTTTGTGTTTTTTCAAAATCATATTAAAAAGTTTAAATCAAACATGAAAATATAATTCCATATATTTTCATTAATTAACAAAATATTTAAGCGCTAAACCTTAAAAAAATATACTTCTTTTGCCAATTTAAGTAACATAAAACCACATCATCATTTATACAGCATTGCGGTTAGTTAACAGGAAAAAATAAAATCATTTTTTTTACATAAATTTGTCACAAAACAATTTTGCTTTCAATGCTTAAAATTAATATTGCGGCAAAAAATCATATTTATGGTTAACAAAAAAAGAGAAGGAAGAGAAAATTGGTTGTTCAAAACAAAAAAACAACGTCATAGAGATTGTGGTTCAACTCATTCAGCAGCCACTTAACAGCTCGGCTCTTAAACTATGCGTTTTTTTTTCAAGTGCGCAAGCAACAACAAAACACTCGACCATGAGAATATGGAAATCCTTTAATGTCCTTTATTTAATTTGCTTGGCATAGTTGAGAAATAAAACAATAGATTTAATTTATGCCTTTTTGTTTGAGTAGAGCACAGAAGTAATAGATTCGTTTAACTGAAAACTACTACAGGCGTAGGAATTCAACACAAGCACACATATACGATAGAATGGTCTAAAATTTTCAGAAAATTTGGGACTAAAAATTTGAAAAAAAGTAAACTCCTATAAAGCATAGAGATAAAGACAAAATATAATAAAAAATATCAGAAAAAGTGTTCTATTCAAAAATCAAATTTTTTATGAAATGAGTGAAGTGTCAAAAATTGTGATAAAACTTAAATTTTTAATTAAAAATAAAAGTTGAAAATATATGCAAATATTCTTGGTGAAGTGCTTTTGAAGAGCTCTTAAGATATAGTAATTTAAATGTTAAAGTACTCTTGAGCTCAAAAAATATTTTCAAACCAAATTATCCAAACAAACTTTTTTTTAAAGTTTTTGAGCCGAGTGCACTAAGAAAAATAATATGTTTTGTTTTACCATATAATTTTGAACCACTCTAATATAAATTCAGTAAGCCTGAGTATATACAAAACAACTATAGTATGAGCTTTTGAAGGTCGGTATGTAGCTTGAAATTTTAACCTTAGGTAAGAGAACCCTTTTTTTTCTTAAAATTTTACAATGATAGAGGAAATACTAACATACAAACATAAATGTCGCTAAGCTTTTGCAGTTACTATAAATTAACATACACTTAGAGAAATTTTTTGTAACAAAAAATTTTATATAATTACAGTACTTATGACAGCTGCAGTGGAAGACCCAGAACTTCGTGGCGATAAATGGTAGAAAATTGTATATCAAAACCGAAACAAATTTACTTAGCGTTAAACAATGAGCCAGAGTTTGAGATGATTTTTCTAGGCCTGGAAATAGATTTTACTAGCCATAAATATGTCTGCCACTTGT
The DNA here is from genome assembly GCA_963662105.1 of Meiosimyza platycephala. NCBI lineage: Eukaryota > Metazoa > Arthropoda > Insecta > Diptera > Lauxaniidae > Meiosimyza > Meiosimyza platycephala. Next base: position 97,696,503 of record OY759210.1, read on the forward strand.
ATTTATTTAAGCTTCATGTGTAAGATATATCTAATCGAATCGTCTGCCTAGCTGCAATCAGTGTTTTAACTTCTGGCATTAGCTCTTGAACCAAAACTTAAAAATATTTTAAGTCTTAAAAATATTTTAAGTTTTCAATTCTAATTTTTACAACTTAATATATTTTTATTCTTTTCGGTGTAACCTTTTTAGCTGACATAAAAGCTTTTCGTTTTTTTTGTTTGTGTTTTCAGTCAGCCTTCTTCAAGTGGCTTATAACAACTGCATGTAAATACTAAGTGAAAATAACAAAATAACAAAAACATTTTTAAAAAAGTAGCAAGAAAATCTCGAGAAGGATTTTTGATGTTGACAATGTGGTTAAAACTGCGGTCGAGCAGTAAATTTTTTCTCTTTCTGTGTGTGTGTGTGTGTGTGTGAGCAACTTAAAAACTTAATTTTGTGCTACCTTTGCTATTTATGTGTTTCGACTGACTACAAAAGCAGCAACAAAAAGATAATGTCTTGAATTTTCATTTATAATTAAATTGTTTCAGGGACTTACAAACTGTCATTGAAGTTTAGCCAACCTTTTTAATTTAATAGCCTGACAATTTTAAATCACGTGGGATAACCACCGCACGCCTTTTTTTTACCAGGAAACTATTAACCGAATGCTTTCACTTACTTTACAGCTTTTTTTGAACACAAAATGATAAGGTTAGGGAACAAAAGAATTATGTGTTGCTTGTTTATGTATGCATGTGTGTATGTGTGTCTGTCTATGTCTGCTACTGTATGCTTGTAGCTAAGGATAAAGACATACTTCATTTTGATGTATTGCTATTAAATTTAGGCGCTTTGAAATGAAGACTGGGGTTGTACAACCATCAATTTGCTTTTTGCTGCTCTGCTGAAATGATGAATGTGTTAGAGTTGTTACTTTATGGGTGTCAGCAACAGCAACAGCAACAGCAGCAGCGTAATCCAATGTTGGAGATTATTATATTTTGGAAATTTTGAAATCAGTGAGCGTTTATGATTTATCAAAAGTATCAGCTATCGGGTCAATTTTATTAAGCGCCAAAGTGCAAATTGATTTAACCACACTTAGGTATTTTTTTTTCGCACTCTTTTTATACTCTACACTTGGAATGTGTTCACGTTTGTTACGAACAGGAAGAGCTCTGTACAAAATTTTGCCAAATTTCCACAAGTGTGCGTGGCACACAACAATTTGGCGAATTAAAAAAAGGGGGCGTGTCAACTTTCTTATAAGCATTAGATTCGAAACGCTGAACAGAAAGCTACTTAAGTAAATGTTGCCAAATTCGATGTGGATATATTAGGTCAAAGCTGTCAGCATGTAATGTGATGGAAAAAATAAAATTTTAAGAAAAGTTTAAGACCGATGGTATTTAATTTTTGATGAGTCCAAAGATAACACCTTTTAACATGTTTTCAATTTAATTTAATTTATATATTTTAAGTTTTGTTATACCACATGATTTCCTACTTGGCATTAAGGCAATTTTCTTATCCATACCTTTTTTTACCTTATTTTGTTACATTTTGTGATTTGCCTCTTTTTACGCTTGACCTCATTTGTTACTTTCTTATCTATTTTGAATTAACTTAAGCCATAATAAAGATTTATCTATAATGGCATATCGCTCCATATGTATCTTTGTGCTAATATCTTTTTTCATTATTATTTTCTGCAAAATGCTAATGCAATAATTTATATGATAGTAACGAGAAATTGCCTAATCCGCTTATAAGTGATTTATAAAAGTGTAAGTTTGTATAAATTTTGCGGAAGGGTCATGGAAAAAGGAAACCATTTTTTATGACATTACAAAATTTTGGTGATAAATTGCAAAAATCCTTTGAAAGTTTGCTTACGATAAAACATCACAATCTGACAATTTAAAATTAATATTTTATCAATGCAGCTTTTTTTTAATTTAAAAAAAACAATTATGAATTTTGTGCTGTTACAAGTAAAAATTTCGCAAAAAGAAGAGAAAAATTAAGAAAATTTATTTTCTTTAGAAAGCAGTAGTAAGGCAATATGCAATTTTGATCTTAAAATTTTACATTCAGAAACATGAACAACCTCAAAAATGTGAACACGTGAAACTCATAAAACCAAGTCTTAACTAAATTCATTCATAATAATTTCGCTCTTTTATTTATTATTGCTGACAGTTAAAATCTCAACGTTTGTTTACTTAATTAAACATTTGCAATTAACATTTAATATCGAAATTAATATGCTAATATGCTTAAAATGTATTAATAGTTTTTATGCAAATCATTGTAACATATGCATGTATTACAACCAGAGCCGGAATTACCTTAGAGGCACACTAGGCCAGTGCCTAGGGCGGCAAATATTGGGAACTTTGAAAATTTTTTTTTTTTTGGAAATTTTTAAATTTATTTACACAGCAGGAAAAATAGTGCAACTATTGGGATTTTATGCAATAAATTACCAAAAAATGTTAAAAACCAAAAAAAAAAGGTCCTCACTTTTGATATTACAAAATATTTTATCTATATTTACTAGTGATGGGAGGCGGCAGATTTCTAAATCCGGGCCTGATTACAACTATGTGTACGCACACATATCTATTTATTTAATTACAACACATAATTACCTAAACGTGTATGAGTTTCAATGGAAACCGCAAAAAAGAAATGCTGATTACATTTAATTATGGTGTTGCATGATTAATTATATCGTTTCGCTAAAACTTAAATCAATAAATAAGTTATTAAATCACATGCTCACAAACGTAGATAACACACGCACACACACACATTTTTATATCGAATTAAATATAGACACCATTAGAAACTTTCTCACATACTATCATATAATAATTTTACATATTAAGTGTAGTGGCATAATTAATTTGTGTGGTTGTAGTGCGTGCATGTTGAAACAATAACGCTAAGCAACGTAATACATTAATTTATGGCATTATAACATATGTGCACATTGTAATATGTGTACTTGTGTTGGTGTGTTTTAAAATGGATACAGTTATTAGTTGGGTCACATGACAAGCATTTCCGTTGGTAAATTTGGTTATCGTGAATAAAAAATCTAAATCCAAATTTGTATGTTTTTTACACAAAAAAAGTTCAAAAAAAATTACATTAAGGTCAAAAATTATTCAAAAATATGTCAGAAGTTGTGCTTGATTTAATTAGTCATTATGCTTTTTATGAAAATTTCTTTTATATTACAAAGCATACGAAAAGTCTGTAGGATTTGCCAAACAAAATTTGAATTTGTCGAACTGGACTTTACGCTTATTTTTGTCATATGCATAGCTATTTTCACCTGATTTTTCAACAGCTTTCGACTCATAAAAATCAAAGGTTCTGGTTTCTCTTAAGCTTCTATATACGTCACCAAAGATTGATACAGTTCAGCGATAGTACCCAGGTCAATGTTGATAGATTGAAGAGACTTGTTCACTTTGTTGAACCTTTCCAAAATGTCATTCCAGAGAAGTGTCAAAAAGCAAGTTTCCATCAAGTTTAATGAATTCAGATGACCTGAAGCTTCACAGCGCGCAGATGGTTTTTCATTTGAATCATTGCCAATTATCTGCAGAGCTGCCATGATCTTATCCCAGCAAGAACATAGACTTTAGCAGGTGTCAGCTCGAGCAGACCATCTTGTCTGAGAAAGACTATTAAAGACTGTTGAATTTGGTTTCAGTTTCGTTAGCACAATTTCCAATCTGTGTATTGATGCCGAAAAAAAATTGAACTATGATTGCAAAATTGACTGGGACTGGGGCCCCTAAGCTGGCTGGGCCCATAGACTGGGGCCTTGTAGGTCTTGGCGGAAATCCGGCACTGTATATCAGCCCTTGCAAAGGGTTCTTAAAAAGCTGCGATATATTTCATTCTATTATATAAAATAGTTTTCATACTCAGTAAATAATTCCGTATAATGAAAGAAGAAAGCGTATAATGTTAAAGAAAGCTAAAGTTCCATTGCATACTTTTAGTGTTTAAAGAAATGTAGAATTATGTTGTCAAATATAGGAGAAAAACAAAAATTTATGAATGCGCGCGACAAAACTCAAGATTGAAGCGAAGCGGGCAGAGGATAAAGCCTCCTAATAACATTTTTTTTTGTAAAAACGCTCACGTTCGCTTGTATTAACTTATGAAGATATCAAACTAAGCGTCTGTAAAAACCCAAGCTTATTGAAAAATTTTTTGGTAGCATTGCTATTTTTAAGTTTAATTTATTGCACTAATTTTGATACTTTTTTTAACACAATAAAATTTTAAAATTTAGTTGGGCTTTTTTAGCAAATATTCCAACTGGGTGTTCATAAAAGTAGTTTAATCAATATATTTTGTTGAACCGCACTTCGTGGTTTTCTTTGTAATTTAAATATCTCATTAGTTGTCATCTATTCTTGTGTGCTGAGATGTGGTTTTATTATAGATGTTGCTATTTGTAAGTTTACATACAATAGAATTGGTTAGATAGAAAAAAAATATTCATATATAAGATAGTTTTTCAGCAGTAAAATAGTATAAAGAAAATACTAAAAGGTAACTTTTTTAAGGTAGATACATATCTAAAAAAATTATAGGAAAACTCCGTTTTCAGCGCAAAAAAAAATTCAAAAGCCAGCTAACCTTCGCCGGTATATGTTATTTGGGGCACTATGTAATCAGCTGCAGTTTTTTTAATAGCCACTATTAAAATTTTTGTGCTAAAATTTGATATTTTCAAAATAGTTGCTAAAGTGTATGAACAAGTTTTAAGGCTAATTATTCTTCAATTAAACAGCTAATGTTTTAAGTTTCACGTGATATTTTCAATATATTAACTTGTACTACATATTTTTTATGAAAAAAAAGTTTAAATTTAATACAGCAATCTATTATTCCAACTAGAACTCAATTCTTAGTAAAACCTCTTTCAAAAAACTCTTTCTATCAAGTAAACAGCAAATGAAGCACGATAATGTCATAAAATATTTATCATGAATTTTTGATTAAAGAAATGCTATAGCATTCTAAAAACAGTAACGAACCCTTATGCATAATTTATTATTGAAATCTACTCCACTTCATTTGTATTAATTTGAAAAAATTATCATCAACATCAAAGTCAAACCAATATTAGCATTAGAAACAGATACACTCACAGCAGTGAAGTGTCAGTTTGCTGCAACCGACATGATTGCTGATAAAATGGCAAAAAGTTATCCTAACGCAGAACACTTCAGTGACTAGGCATTCAAGGATAATCATTATTTTTTGCTAATCATAAATGAAACTCAATTTTGTAGTCTTAGTTTTATGACATAGCATTTAGTTTGATATCTTTTCTTGCATTTGTGTATGCCTCAGTTGACGCTTCCTGTTTTCGTTCTTTGCTTCCGTTCAATGATTGTTTCTTTTCCTGAAATCGTACATGTATAGAAGCGAGTAGAGTATAAAGTGCCTCAATATGAACGTGCAAATGTGAAGTCAAGCAAATAAAATTCAGATAAGAAGAAAAGAAATTCATATAGTTTTAGGGAAGTAAACTTGAAAGTGTTAGCCAGCATTTTGTGAAATTTAAGAAGAAAATTTTTGTCTGCTTATTGCAGTTTTTTAATTTAAGTTAAGTGCGCATTAGTAATGATAGCTCTTAAGTTACACACTTGTGAAAAAATTTGAACTGAATTCGTTTTGTCATCTATAAGACAATAATTGATAACTTTCACTTCCTCATAACAGAATTCTAGATTCGCAGGTGATCGTATGCAATAATTGCATAATTGAAAAATCTCTCTTAATAAAATTATTTTCTCATTTATTTTCCAACTGCATTATGTAGCGCTCATTAAAATTATTTCATCATAAAGCTACTTGAGTTATTAAAATGTCTTTTGAAAATATAAAAAGAAATTGCTTGCGCAACATGATGGAAATCGTTTAATTTTCCTGATGTTTATTTCTTAATAAGAATTTTCTGCTACTTATTAACTTCCGTTTGTTATGCTTTTTTTTATTTTTTTTCATAGCTTGCAGTTATTTTCCACGTCAACACCCATATACCGGGTCATGGACGCCAACAGTGCCTCCTCACCGTAAGGTGCGCTCAACATTAATGGAAAATCAGCACTCTACAAATATAAATAAATGCAATGCACCTGTTGCCACTTTTTTTAGCTCAACTTATTTAGGGTGTTTTTTTTTTATAAGGACGAGTAAGGTAAGTAAGGACGAGCGCTATTACTTTTTACTCGCCGCTTTTGTTAGCTTCAACTCAATGTAATTTTTCTGACATTGAAGACATTTTGAATTGTCCATTTGACTGTAGGGCATTTTGCAAAATTTTTCATTTATTCCTTTAATTATTTTGTAAAATACTGATGTCTTATTGTTTAGTTTTGTATTTTCTGCTCTATTTTCATCTTCTTATTTTCGTTACTTTTGCTTACGTGTCCTTGTTGACAGCTTTTCACTTAGCGGATATTATTGCATATTGCTTTTTATATCACGAAAATGAGAAAAATATTTTTATTGCATATTATTGGCGAATTTTTGACAGTTTTATTAAAATTTTATGAACAAAAGTATTGAAAAATAAACTTCGGTTTTAATTCTATTTAAAGTGGATACTCTTTTATAAAGCGGCCATAAATAAAGTACACAAATTATTGTTTACTAATTTAATATAAATAAGCATAGCTACATACAGAGTTAAAAATTTCATCGTAGCAAAAATATATTTATTAATTTAAAGGTCTATAACAATTTTGCTAATAGCATGTTACTTATACGACATGTTGGGGTGCAGCAAGCAATTAATTTTATAGATTTTCAAATTTTTATTAAGAAATGCTCAGTCTCGATATAACTTCGAACTTTAGTAACTCACATATTTTATTGACGCAAATGCATGCAACAAGGATTTATTAAGCAAATTGATGGCTTTTCAAAATAAGTAGCTTTTTTCAAAAACATCGATTATTTTATTACGTCCCATATTTCATAAATGGTTAACCATTGTAAAAATGTTGAATTGAATGTTGCTAAAAACAACAACAAATAAAGTAACAACGAAATACAATTGATTTGAATTCAATTCAATTGCATTCAATTGAAAAGCAGCATATAATTGAGAAGCATTCAAAACTGATATGTCTGACATACACACACAATACATGGTTACGTATGGATGTGTATTGAAAAATAATGTCAGTGTGTGTGTGTTATTGTATGGCTCTATTTGATTTATTTCCTTCATGGAACCTGCCAATATCACCATACAAATTACGTACCAGTTTTGTTGGTATTTCACTTCCTAGACAACAATTTTGTGTCCTTTTTTTTCAAAGTTCATTCATTTGTGGAAAATCGAATCAGCACACAAATCCTGTAACATTTTTTTTTTTGCTATTTTTAGAAAGAAAAAAAATGCTGATAAAAATACACTTATGAAAAGCACAAAAGAATTCTTTTCATCTATGATATTATATAATAATTTATTTCCTTTTTTTTCGGTTAAGTGTGAAATTGACAGGATATTATATTCACATGAAAAGAGTTTTGAAAATAAATTGAAAATGTTGCTTAATAAAAGATGTAGTTATGAATTTTATATTTCGATAGAAACTAATTCGATATAAAAATTCAAAATTTTGAAAACTAAAATATTTTCGAAGAAACTATGAATTTGTTTGCTCAGGCCAGAAGACAAGAAATTAATTTTAAATTTTTTTGCTAAGAAGAAACTCGTTATTGAAATCTCAAATGCTTCATTGGATAACATAAACTGCCAGATTTTTTGATAGCTCATATTTCTTCAAAGTACTTTTTTAAAGCGCATCTCATAAGATTTTTGTCTCATGCTTGACCAGAGCTCTTTGATTTCTCATTAAAAACTTTGCATGTCCATTGAAAGTTCCTAAACAAAACAAAATAAGTTTTTCAAATGAACTTATTTCACTTCATTCTTAAGCACAATAACTTGTCTCCTCTATACAGCTAATAAGAGAATTGCGAAAACTGGTTAACTGAAAAATATTAAAAACAAGTTAAGCACGGCAAGTTGGTTACAGGCAATTAAATCATACGCAGCTGCTGTTTTAACTGAGTCATTGAAACAAAAAAAAAAAACAAAAAAATAGTAATAATAAATAAACAAGATGAAACAACGGAAAGCAAAAACAAATTGTGATAAAAAGTTTTTGAGAAATGAGCAAAGAGAATGAAACAACAAGTTGGGGTAGTAGTTGCTGGCAAAACAAACATTGAACTCATTTGAGGCCGCACCACAAGAATTCACGCAAAAGTTAACAACAAAGTCCTTATGCTGCCAAAAATCCTTAAGTTGCTTCGTTAACTTTGTAAGTTTCCGCTAACCTCGTTCGTTGTGCCTCGCTGGACACTAACAAGAGTTGCAATGACAACACCAGTAGCATATAAATTAACCTACAGGATGTGAGAATGTGCAGACAAACGAAGCTGGCTAACTGTGAAATATAGGAAATGGGCTCAAGTTTTATGTGTATGAGTTAAATCAACGAAGCGAAGTCAAAGAGAACAAATATAAAATGTGAGATTAGTTGTCACGAAAAATATTGACATTGGCGACTGTTTTCAGGATGTTATCTTCATTTGCCAAGCCAAGTTCCTAATCTCAAATTCTTATTGAAATTATAGTATTTTTTGTTAAGCACTTGCGGATTAAAGCACTTCACTGAACGCTCAATGTTGCTGTAAACCAAATTTGGTTTGGTAAAGTTTGGCAGGCAGTTTTTGTTTAAAGTTATGGATATGGAAATATTTTTTAGATATTCTGCCTTCAATATTTTGATGAACTTAACTTCCTTTAATATTTTGGAGTTACTTTACCGACACTCAACTTTAAACAACTACCAATGTTATATGCGCGACTCTATCAATTCAACAGAAATAGAAAAAAAAAAACAAAAATATTTTCCCAAAGCGAGCACAGGCAGCAAAATCTATTGAATTTGATACGTAGCTCTATTTATAAGTATATTTAAGATATTGTAATATTTTACATACCACACTTATCTCAATACAGTTTCATGTTTCATACCAACTTAAAGCAAACCAATATAAGTTGCTTGTTTTTCTGCTTCTTAATACTTGAAAGCATCATTTTCCATTAGCTTCCAGGTTATTACTAAGAAATCAAGGAGTACCATAACCCATTTAACGTACTACAGCTTTAATTTAATGCTAATCAACTAACACAACTAACGATAATGCGTTGTCTATCGTCGCCGCCGCCAACTAATGCCAATCGACCGATAAATATCCTTGAACAAGAATCCTTCATTAGTGTGTGGTAATGTTACGCTGTCACGAAATATATACGTAAATTGCACGTTTGTATGCCCTACGTTCATAGTGCGCTATTCGCTACTCATGGTTAAAACAATTTAGAGTAAAACTCGTAAAAATGGCAAATTACAAACATTTACAAAAACACATACTAACAACATGCACAAATAAATATGTGTATGTGTATATCTTGCAGCCACCGCTACAACAGCCAGCGCAATATTCGATAATTGTAGCGAAAATGTGGTCGTTTTTTGTTGGTTATAACGCCGACAAAGTTAATGAACTCCATTAAAATGGAAAAAAAAATCAGCACAAAAAGCGCAGTAAAAATACAAAATTGTAAAACAAAACCATCAGCGCAATATGTATTGCGGTTTTTTGCCATTGTATGTATTTAGGCGCATTTTCAGGTCATGGTTTGGTTACTGTGGTAACGCGCTTGTAATATCTACCAATGTCAATGAGGGTGAAATTTAACTAACAATGTTCAACATGGTACTTGGGGAAATATAAAAACTTTGCAATTGCAAAAGTTGCTTGGGGTAGCATTACTACGGTCTTTGGTGAAAATTTAAAAAAAGACTTTAATTGCACAAAAATAAATTTTTTTCTTATTGCTTTCTTTTCATATTGTAAATTAAATAAAAATTAAACTCCTTTGTATACTGTTATGAAATTTCATCAAAAATATTAACTGGCATGTTAACTTTTTTCATTTCCTAACGCCAAGCTAAATTTGCTTCACATCGGTGACATATGCCAAAGTAACAGAGGCATAAGGTTGATAAGACTGAAAAAATCCTCTGCTGAAAAGCCTCAAATCCTTAAAACACAACTAAATGTATCGAATACAAACAACATTTATCTAGAAAATGAAGTACCAAAAAATTGGGTTGTCTCTGCAGCATGTTGCTGAAGGAAATTATAACGAAAACTACAATTCTTGTTTGACTCCTTTTAACTGCAGTCTGCTCAATTCTGCACCAGCTCATAGCTCTACATCAAAAAGTGGTTGCGTTTTTCTTGCAAAGCCATATATAGTATATGACATTGAAGCTTCCATTAAAACTTCACTTATATCTGCACTACATCATCCTAGCTCTTTGCAATTTTCAACGCCCAATATCAGCACTTCTGAACGCTACTGCTGTTACTGGCATTTATTTGATTTTATCTTTTCTCTTGGCATCTGTGCGTTTGCTATGTGAAACTCTGTGTGTGTGTGTGTGTAATATTTTTTTTTATGTTTTTTTTTTTTCATTTTGCCGAAATTGCCAATAAATTTGACCACAAAGGCTGCGTGCAGACATGTGCCTTGGATATACACACACACGTTTCAGCAGACACAGACACACCCCATACAAACATACTTACACTAACAAAAGTTCATGTAAGCATATCCTACGGTCATAGAATGGCACTCATGTGTGAACTATACATGCAAGAGCTTTGCAATGACACTACGTAAGGTTTTAAAAAAGGGATTGCAAGGATTTTGCATTCAAAATAAATTGAACGATAGTCAGCAACAGAGGAACATAAATAAAAACTGTACATTGGGGCATATTTGATGGTATACAGAGAAAAAGGCAAATAGAAAATCGAAAAGAAAAAAAAGAAAAAATTCAGCGTGGTGAATTTAATGCTTGACCCGTTGCAGGATATCAGTAAGAGTGTTATTAATGGTATTTTATGCCAAATCGAAGGTCAGGCATTTTGGCTGTGCTCCTTTTTTTTGGAAGTATAAAATGCAATTGCAGTTTCATAGAGAAAATTTAAAGCGCAATGAGTTTTTTGAATTTGCTGCTATGTTAGAAAGTTTGCAAATAATTTTTTTGTAAAAAAAATCATCGGTTACGTATTTATAATAAAACTTAGTCCACCAGTTTAAAAAAAAAACTATAAAGCTTGTATTAATAAATTTTGTGCTCTGCAAACGCTGCAGAAGTTTTTTTTTTTTTGTAGCATAATGTTAGGAGTAATAAAAATTTTATGCACGCACATATAAATTAAATTTTCAATGTGTGCTCTTCGCAAATTTTAATTTGTTTTTTGTTTAATGAATTTTATGTTCACTTGGCATGAATATCAAACTTGCATCAATGCATGATTATATCTCGTAAAAAAAATATAATTTTTTGATGAGATTTAATATCTACGCATTTTGCAACACTACCATCCAGCAAGCGTTTATTGTTATAAAGTTTTCTTTTTATGCTGAAATTTTTAAACTGTTTAGTTTTTGCTTTAATTTGCAATTTTACATTAATTTATGCATGTCTATATGATGCACAAACATATGAACTTTTTATATTGCTCACTATATTCATTATAGATGTAGATTAATTAAAAAAAAAAAAATGAAATGAAAGCAAAAAAGCGGACATTTAGACATTGCAGAAAGCTTTCTGAAGTGAATGTGAAAGCTTTCTGAAACGTATCTAAAACTATGTAAGGCTTCATGTGAAAGATTTCCGAAGTCTTGAAAAAATCTTCGAATGAACACATATTTTTTTGTAAATTATTCTTAACTGGAGTAAACTATTATTATGTAGGTATTTATATTGTTATCACATTTTTAGCACTGATGAGAAATACTGAATTTTTGGCTCATACGCCATGATGAGCAAAAACTTTAATAGAAATTTAATTTTTTTTTATAAGTTGAATGTTCCTTTAAACGAAACTGATTATTGTTGCACAGTATTCATTGCTTAGATAAATAAATTGCTGTGATATAACACAAGTAGATAAATTATTCTGTTTGATTTGAACGTAGTGTTTATATAAGCTCCTACAGTTTTGAGTTCCTCCGACAATATCTGCTTTTTTTTATAAAATATTGCTAGCATATGCTAATATTCTTAGTGGTAAAGAAAAATCTCTTTTTTAATTCTAAAATTTACCAAAATGCTTATCCATATGCATGAGTAAAATTCCCTTTCAAATTACTCATTCGTAAACGTTTGTTTGTAACACTTCTATTCAAATGCACACAAACATATTAAATTAAACAACACAAATTCGCACACATGAGTGACTAACTTAACACACAAAATGTGAAATATACATTTTAACAGACATTTAATAGCATTAGCAGGAAAGCACAAAATTGTAAAACTACAAAAGCATTTGAAAATAAGCATGCAAAATGCATTATCCTTTCATGTGCTTTAGTCTTTATTTTTTTTGTCGAAATCGAAAGGATTACGTGAAGCTGCTTAGTTATAGAACACGACAATGTGTAGCTTTTAATTGCAAAAAAAAAACAAAAGCACTGCATTTCTTGGTTGAAATATAAGGTTTTTTAAATAACAAAAATAACAAGCACTATTTGCATATTACATTTTTAATGAATGCAAGTAAATTGAATAACTACAGTATTCAGCATAACATGCAGCTATATATAAACTATTATAAAAAATTTTACTTTTTCTTAGAAGCAAATGACATGCAATCAGAAAAAAATGGAATAAAGTTTTATCCCTTTATCGTTATCCTGCTGCAAGACGCACTGAATTTTGTTGTAGTTCTACTTGCTTATATCGAATGCTTTTTTTTCAGCTTTTGCATCAGCTGAATTGCGGCAACTGCTGCAGACGCCATTACAAAATTAAAATTGCAGACAGACGCAGCAACTTTTGCGCTGATTATAATCAGCAATACAAAGAAAAAAAATCATACAAGAGCTCTTATTCTAATGCACAGTTATTGGTGTTGCATGTTTAGGCTGACCAGAAGTATTATTTTTAAGATAGCAAGAAGTTTGAAATTATTAAATTTTTAAAAAGTAAATATAATTATTCAAAATCTAAATAGTTTCATCTGTACTAATTATATAAAAATGCTTATATGACAAAGATTTGTAACACTTTGGCAAAAAATATACTAAACCAATTTAATAAATTCTTTTTTAAGACAACAAATTTAGGCTTATGAAGGTTATTGAAAACGTGTTTTTTAAAGTTAAATATACTTTACCTTAGCGTTTACTTAGAAATAAATTCACTTCACTAATTAATTATTTATTAAGTTAACCACAAATCTTTATGCTTATTTGATTTTAAAAATAATAGAGTTAGCTATTTTTGCACCATTAGTAATAATGAAATTAAGTTTATAGCTATTTTATGATTTAAATGTCCAATTATTTAACTTAAATGGTTAAGTAACTAATTAATTAAATAATTTGTTAGTTAGTCCGTTAACCGAATAATTAACCAATAGCATTCATATAAAAACAAGTACATCTGGTCAGCTTATTTATTCAATTGAAGTGTTTCTGTAATTGTGTTGGCATCTTGTGTTCGTTATAGAAATAAATACAGAGTTAAATGCACAGGACGTGCCTTTGAATGCAATTTGTTTGATTAAAGTAAATACAAGTCATAAATTTAAATATATAAATAATAGCGTCACATAAATTAAGAAGCAGAGAGAAAGCCAACACTTATTTATTACCACGTTAGCAGTATAATTTAATTTTTTAAAAAATTCTCTTAAAAAAACTTGTATTAATAGTTATAAAAGTTTCAAGATTCACCCGGCACACTCTTCTTTTCCCTTCTTTCCTTTTTCTCCTTTTTATATTTGACGACACAACTATTCAAACATTCCTCAGGTACAACCGAAGAATAATGCAGATCATACATTTGTGCTTGAAGATGCGCGCGTTTATCTTTTGGCTCCGGCCAAATTGTTGCAAGACCATTTTTATATGCATGCTCCATAATGCTTGTTGCAATCTCAAGTGAACAACATGGGAGCATTGATAGCGGCGGATATACACTTCCTTCCTCCAAGTCCTTTGTTGTGGTTAGCGAAGCCAACTTCTCTGCAGCTTGTATAAATATCTCATCTGACATAGTCATTGCACCCGAATATAGGATACCAAGACAAACACCTGGATAGATATATGCATTATTGCACTGTCCTGTCCTATAAGTTTTACCATTGTATGTGACAGGTGCAAAAGGCGAACCGGATGCAAAAATCACCCTACCCTCTGTATGAGTGTATGCATCTTGAGCAGTACATTCTGCTTTATGTGTTGGATTTGATAAGGGAAAAACTATTGAGATTTCATTATTATCTGCCATGTCTTTTAGAATTTCAGCTGTAAACGCTCCACCTATGGTTGAAACACCAATTAGTACATTGGGCTTGTATATCTTTACCACCTCAGCCAATGTATCTATTGGTTTATGTTCTTTAGCATACTCCATTTTTTTCGCGGTTAAACCACCAGTAGGTCGATTTTTAACAATCAAACCTTTGCTATCTACCAGCCAGATGCGCTCTTTAGCATCAACCTCTTTAAGACCTTCGCCCATCATACCGGATACCAATAGATCTGCTGTGCCCAAGGCTGCCTCACCAGCACCATAAAAAACATATCGATTATCGCTTAACTTGGATTTCTTTATCCTCAGCGATGCCAGCAGCCCAGCTAAGGAGACAGCTGCTGTGCCTTGTATATCGTCATTGAATGCACAATATGTATGACGATATTTATTAATCAAACGGAAAGCATTTGAATTACCGAAATCTTCAAAGTGTATTAGACAATTTTGTCCAAAGCGATGTACAACGGCCTGCAAAAATTCATCAATGAATTCATCATACTCATCACCGGTAACGCGGTCTTGCCGCAATCCAATGTACAGCGGATCATTGCGTACTTCTAGAGTTTTTGTGCCACAATCGAGCAAAACGGGCATACAGTGCTCTGGTTTAATGCCAGCAAGCGCAGTATTGAGAGCCAATTTTCCCACAGGTATTGCCATGCCGTTGGCACCCAAGTCACCTAATCCCAAAATACGTTCACCATCGGTGACACAAACGATACGCACATGTGGTTCTGGCCAATTGCGTATCACATCATAAACATGACCCTTATCTTTGATGGTGATATATAAACCGACTTGGCGCTGATAAATTAAGCTCCAGTTTTGACATGCCAGTCCAACGGTAGGCGTGTACACCAAAGGCATTATTTTCTGTATGTCTGATACGAAGAGTTTATAGAAAAGTTTTTCGTTGCGTGATATCAAATCGATTAAAAACATGTATTTGTTGATATCATTTGATTGGCGATCCAGCATTAGCATGGCGTGCATCACTTGAGTTTCTTCACTACGCACAGCTGCCGGCATTAGGCCTTCGATATTTAAAAGACGTCGTTCCTTTGCTGTAAAGCACAATCCTTTATTCAATGTCTTCTTGTTGAGGTGATCCAAGCCGCTTAGTGCGCTAGGAACACTATTGCAAGCAACACTGCTCATTGAACATGGTTCATAGCCACATTCAACATTTTCAATTTGCGTTGGTTTTGAGCTACATTCACACTTCATTGTAGAAAATTTCTAGTATTATGAAGTTTTTCTTATATTTCGTTTGTTTTTTTTTTTAATTGTTTGATTATTGATATTTTTCAAATAACTGACAAATGAAGTTCGGAAAACTTTATTTATAAGGCTACTGAAATAAATAAAAAAAGCAGGAGTCACAGTAATGGTTTTCTTCTTATGGCTTTGTGATGCGTCGTTACAGTTACGTCAGTGAAAAAAGCTGCACTGGGAGTTGATGGTTGCGTGTTTCTTTTTTTATTTACTAGGGAGCTCTGCCGCCTGCAGGCTTCACGCACCATCCCTCCTACCATAATTCTCAGTATTCTTGTTATCTTTTTATATTGAGAGTTAATATTCTCTTTCTTTAGATACTAAAAGTATGCAATGGAATTTTTATTTTCTTCTTATATTTGTTTTATTTTTTATTCAATATTTTTTCTTTCACAACATGCTAGTTTTCTGACACCGAAAAATATTTTATATACTCTTGTCAAATGCAAATGTGATTAGTGTAAGAATTTTTTCGCGAAAAACAACTTAAGAGATGCTCTAAAATGCCATCTAGCTCATTACTGAAATTTACTTTTAACTTTATGAAATCGATTAATCCTGTTGCTTACACTTAAAAAATTTGAGACATATTCAAACCCATTCACTTCAGTAAAGTGACTTATCAATTTTTGGCAAAATAATTATCACAGAAGTGCTAAGTAATTATAATGGTTTACCCAACAAATTTTGTTTTTTCACGTGCAAAATATTCAATAAAACCGCAGCTGTTATGTACGATGTATATTGACGAATTTGTGATTAGAATTAAATATTGTCCTGATAAGTGATTTTTTTTTTTTTTTTGATAAGTGAGAAATGAAATGAAATTTTTTAAAATTTTTTTAAGAAATTTTTTTTATTTCTCAACAGTAAGAAGGTAATAATGATAATTAAATATTTATTTTTGCCACGAAAATCTGTTTGCTAATCGCGACTGCACTGAAAATTTGTAATTTTAAATTCAATAAAATTTCTACTTACATACGCTAGCGCACAGAATTCTTACAAAAATTGTGCCACTATTCATTTGCGAAAAGTTGTTGAGATTACTTACCTAGAAAGAGACAAAAGAGAAAATAAATTAGTGAGATGTAAATATTAATAATTAATTTGAGAAATTTTCTTTGCATATTTTGAAGGAATTTACCTAATCTAATTTTCACAGCATAAGAATTGTGTATGTTAACAAGAAGTTTGTTGTAATTTAGCAAACTCAAAATTTAATGTTATTTCAGCAATGTTTACATTGCAAATATATTAACACTAATGCTGCAATGCATACATATATATACATAGTTGCAATGCAGCCGTAAGTTAGGCAATACTTATTAATATGCTTATACAGTAGCAATTGTTAAAGCAACAAAATTAACTCTCCACACAGACAATACATAATTTATATTCTTAAATTGGAAATTAAGTAATAAAATGTTTCTCCACTAAAAATTAGCAATCTTAGAAATTTTATACTTATTTCATAATGCAGCCAATTAATGTTAAGTGGCCTATTAAATGCCACAAAAATTTGTGCTCATTACAGTTATTGTAATAAAAATGCAGACAAGTCATCATCTCTACGTCAAAGCTTCGTAATATTATCTAGTCGCACACAGACATACATACATACATATGTACATCTACATAAATGTAGTCACAAATTCTAAGCGGCAATATAAGTATGCCATAATAGTCCCAATTACAAAAATTGCTATTGCATACGCTACATATTTGTAAAGGTTTTTTTTTATTTCTTCTTCTTTTGCTTGTATAATTTTGTGGCATATTTTTAGGAGTGCTGCAAATTATATAGCTTGTTAAACTTTGACTTTGACGTTGATTGCTAGAGCATTAAGGCTGCTGTGAACATAACAATTTGTTTATGATGACTTCGCTAGCACAGTAACTTATTTTCAATTAATAATGTGATCAAAAAAAAAAAAAAGAAGAAGATTTACATTTTCTGATTATAATGAAGTTATGCGTTTATGATTTTAAATTTGTAAAAAATTTAAGACCAAAAAAGTAAAAAAATAGACAGCTGAAACTGAAATATGTGAACGTTTTTCTTGTTGTACTTTTTGTACATTTTATGCACGACATCGTTTCAAAGGAGCACTGAAAAACCTCTATTAAGTCAATTAGTATTATCAGTAATCAAAAGAAACGTAGGGTAATCGGACAAAAGTATAGAAATACTCCTATAAATAAACACATAAATTGCTATTACAAATTATATGAAACAACTAAAAATATCTCAAGCACTGCTATTTTAGACTAAAACAAACATGAAATATTGCGTTAATCTACAATTCAATTCAAATTTGTTGTTGTGGAAAGTTGGAGCACATGAGGAGAACAAAAAACAGGCAATATAGAGTAAACCACACAATACTGTAAGTACAATAATAGTGAACGGAAATATCCATATTATATTGTGCTTTAAGTCATTCGCTCCCTATAGAAAGATACAAAATTACAAAATGATTACACTCACATATACATACATACGTATTAATATGACAATTGTGTGCACAATCAATGGCTGTTTGCCTTAATGTAGGCAATGAAATTGTGAGCACGTAGCTAACAAGAAACGTAAGCTTGTACATTTGTAGCGTTTGTAGCAGATAAGGCAACTTATATAGCTTTCATATTATGTCAGCTATTTTGCATGCTTGGCATGTAAATGTAAGTAACGTACGTAGTCAAAATAAACAAAAAAAAAAAATTACAAAAACGAATATTGAAATTGTTTAATGATAGGCTAAACGGTAGTACTTAAATGGCAGGTAAGCGACTGTGTTGGATGGCTAGCATATGAATAGTAATTTAAATGGACAAAATGTCAAATGTAACTAAATCGGAAAATTGTTGCATTTATTATTATGATTTTGATTGAAATAATAATACGTGAATTGCATGATAAACACATTTAAAAGGTTCAGTACAAGAATTCATTTAAATATTAAAAACTTTACAACTTTAGAGAACGGAACGTATACGTAACATTTAATTAAATGTAAAGGTTTCTTATGCTTTTCCACAACAGGAAAATGCAAGCTATAATTTTAATGAATTTGGTAGATTTAAGGAATTTAGATGTGTATGAGTTTTGGCTGTCATTAGGTGGAAAGTCAGAGCTTCAGCTCTTTTAGTTCTTCTAATCTTGTACACCGTTGTTAGCCAAAAAAAAAAAACAAATTGATATCTCAATTTCTGTTTTATTAAATTTTTTTTATTTTTTTTTTCTATTACATACAAAAACTTAATATCTGTTTTATCATATATGACCAACAGTTATATAAATATATAATTTGCAAATGTGTCAAAGCTGCCAATTTTGTATTTCACTATTTTTAACAAAGTTAACTGCTGATATCTGTTATTCGTATTTAGCAAACCTCGTTACATTTTTACGATTCAATTCTTTAATTTTATTTAATATTTCATATATAATATGTATGTCATACATTTATGTATATAAAAACTTACGCACACAAACATAGGCCTATACAAAATTCAGTAAAAATATAAACTATATAAAAGTAATAAAACGGAAACGGAAATGCCATTTCACAGGGCCAGTTAACATTTTATTTTTTTTTTTTTGTTGCTGTTTTATTTCTGACTTATATTTGCATGAGTGCTCACATTGAATGCATAATAAATATTTACCTTTTCTGTAGAGAGCAGCCGGAGCAAAGGGCAATAGTCGGTAGGTAATGCCGTCCTGCATTGTATTTTTGTTCAGTACGTGCCTCAGTTTTATTATTGTGATGGTTTTTTTTTGCGTTTGCGTTGATTATATATAAAACTCACATTTTGAACGCTTGGGGAATATCCCAATATTAAGGTAGAAAATTATGCATGATGCGTAGCCAATTCTGTAGATTTCTTACATTTTGTTTTTTTTTTTAAGTTTTAAAAATAAAGATACAGTTGATAGTGAGAAAGATAAAAAAATGGGTTTTCCTTTAAGTCTTAAGAAAAATTATCTTTAAAATTTTTGTAACATACAGCAATCAGAAGATAAATGACTTAAATTTTAACTTAGAACCTTTAATCCTTCTCGCTAATGTATTTTAAATTAGCGCAGTTTAAAACAAATGTAGCAATATAAAAAAGTATCAATTTTTAAATTATTTCCTGAAATATACAACATAAACTTTTATGCTTGTCACATGTCACCATGGAACTTTATTAAAGCAACATAAAAAAATCCTACACGAATTTGTGCAACAGCCATGCACTGCTCAGTGCCTGGTGCAATTTTGATGGTGCAATTATTAAGCGGATTAAACTTTTTCACTTAATAAATTTCATTGCAGTAAAAATTGCAATTACAGCTACCAACAACAAGCAGTAATGTCACTCCTATGGCAGCGTATACTCAAAATAATTAACAACAGCAAGTGGTTGACATACTGACGACTAATGAGCGTACTGAACATAACAGGCCAAGTATTCTTGACAGAAAAATTTTCATTTACGCACACATTGACACATGTGTCGCCACAGCGTATAGAGAAACATATCCTCGAACATAAAAGGTCCATGTTGTATGCAATATTTTTCATCAATAAATCATGAAAAAGCTGATCTCGTTAGCGAAAATTGGCAGCAATGCAGCTTTGTATTTTATTTATTTTACTGATATTTATGAGAATGTGTGCATACGTTTTCAGATTTTATTTATTTTTGTAATTAAACAGCAAATTGAATGCGCTGTGCGCATAAAGGTGTGCCTCGCATACCATAAGCTGTTCAGTGTAAATTAAATATTTCTTTGTCAACATGTCGTATGAGCGACATTAATTTTTTTGATAGCATTTTTGCTTTGTCGTTAGAAATTTAAATGCAAATATTAGATATGTGCAAGCTGACGTTGCAGTATATATCTTATATTTTACATTTTCTGTCTTTATCCATTTAATTTTAGCAACCTTTCTCTCTTCATTCATATGTTTTTATTTTTTTGAAAAAAATGCATAACAATTTTCTACAAATATGACCTCTTGCTGTTATTATCCTTGAAAATTAGCTTCAACTTGGCTTTGGTGTGGTTTTGAATTTATAATTATGGTTACCATAACTGCAGCACAAACAACAACAGTTGTGACTACGAAAATATTATTAACAAAGCAATTGTTTTTGCGTTTATTTTTAACTCTTTGAGTAGATAAAATTTTTTTCTTAAACGTCATGCCATTTCATGTTCACTTTCTACCATCAAATATTTAAAACGGTTTGTTAAAATGCACATTTTTTTATTTTGCATACTTTTGTGGTTTTGCATTTTTGCTATTGCCTGAATGGTTGGTCTTTAAATGGAAAAAGCTTAAAAGGTCAGCTTTAATAGACAAAATGGTTTGAATGCATTCGGGTTGAATTGGTGCCTTTAAAAAAAAAAAATGTTATTGTTAGTTTCGTGAAATCGCATATACATACTTTGTAAATGTAATCCTATTATTGTAAACTATTTTTAAGAACCAGTAGCCCATATAGCGACTGATAAATATATCAATTTGTTTTTATATCTCGGTGGGGAGCTCCAGTTTAATGCCTAATGGCATTGAGAAAGCTTTTCATAGCAAATTATACTTTCAAAATGCTGCCAGTAACTTATGATAACAACTGACTGGGTAGAAAAGTCCAATGACTCTATTTTCTGATATAACTTTCAACTTTCTGTAGATTTTAAAGCAATTCCTTGTATCGAAAAGCTTATAAAAATTCGTTGTTATATTTAAGTTGTAGAAATTTTATCATAGAAAGTATTTTAAAGAACCATAAAAAGTCACACACGATTTTTGAAAAATTTTTTAATTTTCAGAAAATTCTTTACGGAACCAAAACTTTCATAGCCTTTTAAAATCACATACAAACATTTTGAGAAATCTCATGAGATTTTTTAAAACTTTTGTAGTTTTTAAATAAATTTTTCTTGAGATTTTTTAATGATTTTTAAAATTTTACAATCAGTTGGAAGAATCGCTAAACATATTTAGAAAAAAACATCAAACCAGCAACATGCATAACATTTTAAAAAATTACATGAGATTTTTTTAAAAATTTTGTAGTTTTTAAATAAATTTTTCTTGAGATTTTTTAATAATTTTTAAAATTTTACAATCAGTTGGAAGAATCGCTAAAATTATTTAGCAAAACCAGCAATTTTCTAATAGATTCCTTTTTACATAGTATACACTCATAAAGCTTTGTTTTCTCTAATTATTCTTAATTAAATAATAATTTGGTTTTTTAGTTTGAACTTAACCTTCGATGGCTTGAAAGCACCCTTGAAACTTAAATTTCCGCTCATTATAGCGATAAATTTTATGTGCTTTACAAGTCACATGCATTCAGTTCAGTTGTTCTTATGTTTCCAATTTGTTTCATTGTTATTTGTCCACGCGCTCTTGTATCTGTTCAATAATGGAATTTCAATTTTAATTGCCAACTATCGTAAAACCACAAACGTGCTTTTACTGCATTTGCTGCCAGTTCATTGCGCACATGGGAAATTTGCATATATGGTAAAATAGTGGTATCCTCGGTAAAACAGATAAGTATTTTTAGACATAATTGTAATTAGTTAATGCATTAATATCACTGAATAAACACAATAATATTTAAAAATGCAATGCAGCAGTAGAAAATGTTAATGTCATGAAATATTCACTGGAAAATAAAAAGAGAAAGATTTACTTTAGGAGTGTTTGCTGCCTTTTGAAAGGTATAAATATATTCTGTGCAAAAAATTCCGGAAAAGTTAAATAAAATAAAGCAAAATTTTAACTCATTCAAAGTAGCTCCAGTCAACCATGACTGAATTTATGAATTGTTTTTCCACAAACAATAAATTATAAATGCGGTCTTTTTTAAACAACCTCTTTTGTAATTCCTCATAAGTATACTACAATATTTTGCATGTTGCAATAACATTTATTCTGTCTATGAATCAGACTTAAATTCTCCAAAATTTTTCATATTCAGAAATATTAAAGCTATATTCTATAAAAGGTCTCAAAAATCTACTTCTGCGAAAAAAAAATTGTTTGAAAAAATATTTAGCTTCATTTGTAAAGTTAATTACAATGAAAGCACTTCATGTTCATTCCACCTCTTCACTGTTGTTAACAAGGAATTAGAGCGAAAGTAAAACCGAAAAGTGCATACATACACATACGCAAATTATATAACTACAATAACAAGTAGTATAGAAAAAGAGATTGACGCAAAAAAAAAGAGAAACTATTTTTTACTAAGCAGACTGTCAACAAAATAAACCAAAGCGTGTGCAATACATTAAAATATTCAGCATAATCTTATCTGGTTAAACTTTAAACTTTTGCAAGTTTTTAATTGCATATTTTATGGCGAAAATGAAGTGCAACGTATTACTTTGTAAGAGTTTGTAAGAAATTTTATAGATAGCTCGAACACAAATGTAAGTTGAATTTTTAATTGAATTTATTAAGTGCTGAAAACTATGCAACACAAAATAACTTAAATGATCAAACTGGTAGTAGATAGCTGTTAGTATTGCATAGTTTAGTGCTGTCACTAATTGAAACATATTCAATTGCTTAGTAGCAACAGTAATTATTTAAGATATTTTACATTGCTTCTTAATTAGTTTCCAACATAAAAATTTTGCATATCATCATAACAACTTATTAACATTTCCTAGGCAAAAAAAAGGCAACCTAAATATCTTTACTCGTATCTTGGCAAACATACCATGGGAATTTAAACTGCCATGAATTAAAAAAAAAACCATAAATTTTGCAGTAATGAATATTAAACAAAATAATATCTTAAAAAGGGCAGTAAGCATAGCTACAGTTTTCTAAAGAAAAAAAAGGAAACAAAAAAGACAATAAAACACAAACATAAAAAGGCACGTGATTTTATTTTTAATTTTACTAATTATTCATTTAATTTAATCTGCATTACCAGTTATTTCAAAGAAAATTTTATGAATCATATTTTGGCCTTAAGGCATGCAAGAGCACTTAAAATTTTGGATTTAATTCAGTTTTTTTTTTCTTTGTCAAGACAATAGCTATGAGTTTTGTTTTGGTCGGTTGATATCACTTAAAAAAATTAACTTAAAAAATTGGGATTAAGTTTTGCAATATTTAAATATTCTTTTATTTAATAAATTTCTATTTTTTTACTAATGGATAACCCTAGACGATTCTCCTATTTTTTCAATTTTTTTTACTTAAAATTGAAGAGTGTTTTTCCATCTGCAGTAGTATTTATGAAAGATAACCTTCAGCCTAATTCATAAAGTACGTGTGTTCAAGTTCGATAAAAAAAACATGACTTTCCCTCAGCATTATTAAGTCTTTAAATTTGAAAATGATACAGAAATCTTCATATATTACGTCCTAAGACACATCGGAGCAGAAATAGCTGTCTCTAAACTCAAAACATAAACTACATAACACACTTGAGGTCACTAATACGTCACGTTTTTTTTAAATGAGAAGTTAAGTATTAAAGTTTAATAGCTTTTATTCAACAGATGATCAACTTGTCTGTCCACAATTTATTTTAACATAACCATTAACATAATTTGTAATTTATTTTAAAGTGTCTTCAAAAATTTGCTCGACCACTACAACTAGCAAACAATTTAATTGAAATTTATGCAAATTGACAAAAATGTGCCATGAGAAATACTTTATACAAATTATTTTGTTGCCATAACCCTCGTTAACTTGTCGCCACACTTAATCTCAAAACAACTACGGTATATACAGCGAGCACTTGTGTCTATACCACCCTATTTTAATCCTACCACTGGCATTTGCATAGTGTAAATAAGGCTTTTGTTGGTGCTGCTGCTGATGCAGCTAGCTCATTGAGCGCCTTTCAATGTTAACGTTTTCTATTTTCCACTTCAATTAATCACCCTCATACTCTTAGTGTAGTCAACTTTCGAGCACTTAGAAACAAATTACAACAACTGAAAGAGTAACGAGTAGGTATAAAGATTTAAAAAAGCAGTAGAAAAGTATCTAGAAATAAAATAACCCATGTTCTTATTATTCAATGACGCTTATGTAGCATTATAAAGCGACAAAAAGTATGCAATGAATTGTTTTTTTTTGTGTAACTATTTTGCTGGCAGCCGCAAACGTTGAACTCAATAATGAAAGGAAAGAAAAAACAACAAACACCCACAATTCAGCGGTGGTAAAAGGCTGCTGAGAAGAGAAAAAAAAATCTTTACAAAATAAGGCAGTAAAAAACAGCAAAGAGTCAAAGTGATGAGAGCGAAAAAAAAATTGCAATCCTTTGAGAATGACTAGTCATTGGATAAAACTTGGCAAAAGCCTACACTGTTTCTAGTGGTGTAGGTAAAAAGCTGTGTATATGTGTCAGTATAAGTGTGTGCTTGGCTGTGTTTGTCTGTGCTCTTAAAAAACTTTGTTTTCGACACAAAATATGCAAAAAAGTGGTTGAATATGTTTTTGATTAAAACGTTGCCAAAAAGTAGGCTTTAATATTTTTGAAGATTTTAAGTTAAATGAATTATTAAAAATTTAAAAAATTTTTTAGTTTATTAAAATGTAAACATTTTTTCGTCACATAAAAGTAATTTTAATTGTTCAAATTACACGTATTCCGACTCAAAAACGAAAATTTTTAATTTACTAAGTGTTCATAAAATAGCTTTAGCTCATAATCATAATGTTTAAATAATATTCTTGTTAAAAACGAAAATGTGCAAAATTTAAAAGCGTTAATCTGATGACTATTAATTTTTTTAAATGCATAAAATTATGCAACAATTTTCTTTGAAAAGTATTAAAAATCGGCAACATATTTTTAATTAGAAAAAAAAAATATTTTGCTTTTGACATAATGTGACTTAAGAGAAATGTCGAACTCAAGACATTTTTCATTAAAAAAACCCCACTGGGTATGCAAATTTTCCTTAATTTCGCAAATTTTTCATTTTTACAACAACTAAAACAACAGCAATAACCGCAAAAAACGGCGCCACAGATCTGCTCGTCATAATTATGATTAAACGTAATGAGCTGCTAAACGCCAGCCAACACCATGGCCGACACTGATACCTCACACTATCGTAGACCCATACAATCAGCGTTACGCAAGTACTGCTGATGCTGCTGCTGCTGATCCTGATTAAGGACATGTTGGCGCTGGCAGCCATATTTTGTTCTCACTTTATGATATTCATAAGTAAGAGTACTCGTAATTTTTTTTTTAAGCTACAAAGTCGTGCCAGCAAACAAAGCAAGTGAAATTAGATTTTATTTTAACACGCTCTAGAAAATAATAAACGAATGATTTTTTCGCTGCTTAGCACTTTATGCTGCATACTTATTGGGGGGGTGTAAAAATTATAACGTGTAATGATGTTAGTAATGAGTATGATGAGTAATGAGTGTTGGGTTTTTTGTGTACTTGTTAATTTTGTTGTTGCTTGTGCTATTTGCTGTCATTGTTGTCATCTAGATTTACTGGTATTAAACCTCAAGTGTAATTACAGTAATTTATAATCCAAACAATTGAGAAATATGCTTTATGTTTTCATAGGAATATTTGCGTTAAAGTTTTGTGGCTTAATGCGGAAAACAGTTTCTTGTTGCGTTAGTTCTATGAATTGTTTTGTCAACATTATATATGTGAATTTTTAAAAGAATGGAAACATTTACTGAGTTTTTTCGATCAAACATTGCAAGCTAGTAACCGCTTACTTTCTTAACTCAATCAATTAAACAATCAGTTTTATGCATGAAGTTCTAGCTCTTTTACGTTCCTAAATGTTTTTGCAAAGGTGACAACAATAAGAATAATTGCCTAGCTTTTAAGAATGTGATTAAAAAATTGTTTGAAATACGGGTAACATACTTATGCAACCCATTAGGATCCTACATTCAATAAGGCTTTCAGGCAATGGAATAGTGTGAGAATCATCCCAACGAAATTATTGGCAAGATTATGTCAAATGGCTCGAAACTATAGCCTACGATTCAACTCAGTTTCTGTTCCCATTACACCCTTTTTTTCATTGTAGACAAAACAAGGGTGAGTCATCTGGTCGACTTACATTTGAAAAGTGGGAAATTTTGGAAACTTATTCTCAAAGCAAGTGTTGCCGAAACAATTATATAAAAATAGTTTAATCAATTGTGTTAATGTCTCTGGATTATTTTTGCAAGGTTACATCAAATATCTACATACATATATAATGCTTTCAATTCAGCTTAAGGCACCTTGGCGCCATATTCATAAAGAAACTTGTGAAATGGGGCCACAAATTTGATGGTTACCAGAATATGGCACTGCCAATGCCAAACATTTTAATGAAATTATATTTTATCGTTAATCAAAAGATTTAATACTTTCAATAAAATGCTACTGATTTAAAAAGAAAAAGAACAGGTCTTCACCTTCAACATTACTGCCATCTTGTAGTTATTGTATATTTGATTCTTTAATTCTTTTTTGTTTTTTAATCCGCATTCCAACATTTATTTGTTCAACTTTAACATAACTCACACAATACAAAATATTCAATTGATGCCTCTATGGTTTTCAAATGATTGTCTATTTACTGACACATACAAATAGGATGCCACGCCAAACCACACCACTCTAGTACGTAGAACACGTGATAAATGTTTGTAAATGTGTCAGTGTCTTCAATAAATTTATGCGCTCTTTCATTTCACTTTTTTTTTATATTCTTTTTATTGTTATCCGCATTTAGATTTTTTTGTTGTTGTTGTTTCCGCATTTAGCATTTATTTGCTTTGCAGCTGTTTTTTTTCTTCTTTTTTGTTCTCTCTTTATTTCATGTCTACAGTTTCCTTTTCATACACCTGTCTTTTGCCATTCATTTGTATTTACGCGCTGCTTCATTTATTGCGTTCATTTATTCTCTCTCTGTCATTGTTATCCTTGTTATCAGTTAAAGCTGCTTAACTGTCGTTGCTGTTTGTTGTGCTGCTATGTTATGATACTTCTCTTATGTTTTGTTGTTACTATTACTGCTGGCTGCCCAGATGCTTCACTTGAAATTTAAAAATATAAATTACATCTTACTGCATATATTTTATATGCTAATAAATGTAGCGTCTGGTTACCTTAAGTCATTACTGTCTGGGCTCTCCTGGTTTATATGGTCATCACGTATTATTGTTATGACAGGCCTTATATTTTCATTTTACTTCCGTTGTATTCTTTTTTCTACTGTTTCTTTTTATTCTATTATTTTATGCTTTATTTTTGTGTGGTTTTTTTTGTCTCTTGCTCTCTTTCGCCTTGTCATTCTTCATTGTCTTTTATGTCCTTGAGGTGATTTTAGTGTTAGGACACGTGGATAAAGTATACGCATTGTGTAGCGCATTTCGTGTAGGTGTATTTCCTATGAGCATGTATGTATGTATCATTGTGTGTGTACACACCGACAGTTATATTTGAACAAATCCATCTAACATGTGTTTTTTTTTATAGGTTCCATTGTTTGTTGTTATTGTCTTTAACGTTTTTGTTGCTTTCCTGTTTAATTAATGAAAACACGTTAGTGTTTAATTAAAGCACCATCAAAAGTCATTAATTTTTCTTTGTGACTTTAGTGCTTTCATTCGTAATTCACGCCGTGAGAGTTAATTACAAAAAGAATTATTTGATTCGCCCTCTTAATTAGGCCGCGCGTTGCAGTATGTAATGGTAAGTGAAAATTTCCGGTAAGAGAGTCAATATATTTTATGAGACTTCAGATAAATTGTATGAAATTTTTATTTTTCTCCAATATGTTGTTTAGGTTTGTACGTGTGTATTAATTATTCGGAATTATTCGTAATTAGCAAATTGATTTTGATTGAAATGTTGATTGGATGAGACTAACGTAATGCAACTTGTGTTTTGAAAATAAAATAGATTCAGATTTTAAGTGACTTTATTCAGTTTTTACTCGGAAGAAGTAATGGTCCCTGGACCATGGTACATGTTTTTTTACCCATTTTCGGAAAATTTTGTTTGTTACTCCAATCGATAGGGAAAGGTCGAAAATGGATTTTGAACATCACTTGGAGTACTTCTGGACCTTGGAAAGGACCGTTTTTAACCAATTTTCGGAATTTTTAGTTTGCTCCAATCGATGGGGAAAGGTCGAAAATGGATTTTGAAAATTACTTGGAGTACCTCCGAACCCTGGAAAGGACCGTTTTTAACCCATTTTCGGAAAAATTATTTTTGCTCCAATCGATAGGGATAGGTCGAAAATGGATTTTGAACATCACTTGGAGTACCTCTGGACCGTGGAAAGCACCGTTTTGCATCTTGAATGAATTCGTGAACTGATCTTAGAATGGTATTGTAAACATACAAAGTTTTTAATAAGGATGACATGAGCTAATTTACACATAAATTTCAGCCAACGTAATTGAAAGCTTTTGCTTGAAATAGCTATTTTAATGAGAAGTAGCTCGGTTTAATTTGATAAAACTTAAGTCACTTGCTCTAAAATTTTTTCCCACAAATCAAGAGTTCAAAATGTGATTTATCCTTAAACTTGGGCAAATCGGTTCATTTTCAAAATTTTTTCATAACCAAAAAATAATTCGTAAGTCATTTTTAGGTTCTTTAACTTCGAACTATGGACAAATTTTGATATAACACTTACTTTTTTTTTGTATTCGTTATAAATTTCAATACAATGCTTAGCCTTATAGTAAAAAAGAAAATCAATAAAGGGTTATTTCAAACCCCCCCCCCCCCCAAAAAAAACAAAGACCTAAGATTAAAAAGTCAAGGTTTTTCATAAAATTTAACATGAAAGAAAATCAAATAATCAGTATTTTTTTATTTTCTTCATAAATTATGAGTTACAAAGAAAAACAAAAAGCTTAAACATGGCAAAAATTTAAAGTCAACAACGGAAGTGAATGCTGCACACATTTTTGTTTTTATATTTTTTTTGCTTTACAGGAAACTTTGCCTATGCGAGGAAAAACTTTGCTTCACTGACTGTTCAAGTTATGACTTTTTCATAATTTACTTTTTTTTGCTAATTTTTCTTTTCCTTCTCTCTCATTTAAAATATATGTAGATAGCTTTAATTTAAGCATCCATTTGCAAAGAGAGTAGAGTAAGCAAAAACTTTTCAACATTAAATTTTAAGCAGGGAAATTGAAACTAAAACTTTTTGCTGCACTTTGCATAGTGAAATTGCTGCATGCAAATGCAAACACAAATATGTACGAGCAGATGTACTCATTCATTTATATTGATAAAATTTTGAATTATTTTTTTTTCTTTATTCTTATTTTTTTCACTTTATTATTGCAAATTTCAAGCGAATGAGTGGATAAATGGAATAGTGCGAAATCGCTACAATTGGATTCTAAGTTTTTGAGCTTTTCAGCCAAAAGTTTTCTGTGAGCTCTTAACCTTTTGTAAGTTAGCCAGTTTTTAAGTAACTTTTGAAAAAGTTTTTGTAACGTACTCTAAGTTTGGTAACCTTTATAGTTAGCAAGATTTTGGAGTTGATCTTGACTTGGTTTTGCAAAATAAAAGAAAAAATAAATTAATTATGCTTTTATAAATTTGACAAAGATTTTTTGTTTTGGTACAAAACAAATTTGCTTTTCTAAAAGTAAAATTTGTTGGAAAAACCTTTATTTTAAAGTTTGTGAAAAATCGCTACATTTTACTTGAACTTCAGTTTAAAATTAACCACACGATTAATTGACTTTAACTCATTTTACTTTTAAAGCTACTTCAAAGGCAAAACTCATGCTGCTGTTCTTATGTACTTTTATTTCGATAGGAAAAGCAAAAACACAAAAATTTTTCAGACATTTTAGTAAATTAAAATTTTTAAAAGCGCCATAAATACTATGCAGCATGGCATTAAAATTACTGCCTAGCATAAAGAAGCATTGAAATAGAGGAAGCAGGAAGCATAGACATAAGAGTTGCAAAATAAAGATTTTAAGAATATTCGTTGCTGTCAGTTGTATGAAATTATTGGATGCTCTGTTTTTTATAATTTATTCTATTTTTGACTTTATTATGCAATAAAACTGCTGAGTGAATTTCAGTGACTCTATAAACAGTTACTAACTAAGGGGACGTCAAATAATAACGTGAGTCAAAATAAGGGGGAGGGGGTCCGTCAAAATCTCACTAAATCTCACCAAGAGGGACTAGGGGGTCAAGAAAAACCACACGTCAACTTCTTAATGCGTAGAATTTACATTAAAAATTTTAATTTAAATCTCACAGGAGGAAGGGAGGGGGGTTCCGAATTTTCAAAAAAACAAATCCCCTAATTAATAGATGTCCCCTAAGGACAAAAATTCATTCATTTGCTCACCTAACGATTTTGTCTGACGGCTTATTCAATGTTACTCATACGCACTGTTGCTCTCGATTTTTGAAAGAAAATAAAAAACTAAAACAGCAGCCAAATTTAAGGCAAGTATCGAAACTATTGAAACAGCTTTCAACAGCTAATACCTTAGACTTCGGATTATATGAGCACTAAGTCTTCAAAAAAAACTGTTTCGTTTTGTTTGTACAAAAATTTCTTTTGCAGCTAATCAAATGTTACTCATACGCACTGTTGACAAAGTTTTTGAAGTAAAAAATTCTAAAAGCTGACTATCGAAAAATTATGGAAGCGGCACAAAGACTTAGAAGGGATAAAAAAAGCAGATTTACAGACATGGTTGACTGTTGGTAAATTGCAACATAGAGATGGCACCAGCAGTATTCGCTATGGATTTTACAAAAAATATATTCTACTTTTAACATTGATGGAAAAAATACTCGATAGTGAGAGATTTTCTTTTAAAAAAATAGATATTTTCTCTGTTATTTTGTCCACTTTTAAATTTATTGCTTGTGTATTAAGTATTACTCATACGCACAGTTGAACAAGACTGACATTATTTGTAAAGAGGCATAATTTTGCAGCGAAGAATAACGAAAGCTAACAAATATATTTTAAAATAACTTAAGTAAAAAATGCCAACAAAGACTTAACCAAATTCATAAATTTCTTAAGCAAAATATTCGCAACTATTAATATTCAAAAATGTGCATATCATTCATTGTTAAATGTAAACGCCTTAATGTAGGCAGTAACACAAAAAAACTTGTTGCTGCTCCACAAATTTTGTTTGATGTTGCTGCTCGGTTGCCATATTTTATGCATTTTGAAAGCAACAGCATAGCAAACAAAAAGAATTATAAGCCCTTTGCTAACATTGTGTTTTTTCTCGAATTTTATGGTTTAATTTTTGTTATTTTTCATTTTCTGCAGCCCTTTTTATAAAGCAATAAGCTGAGCACAGCAACTCAACGCTGCACGCTTGTCAGTTGCAGTTTAGAATCCATGTTATCCTTGCTATTTGATGGCTTAACATTCGACGCTGACTGGAATGCCAACTTAAAATACAAAATGTTAATCATGCTGCAGTAGTAACGATAGTAATGCAATGCAAAACACAAAGTGGGTGGTAGCAGCATAAACATTAAAAGCAGACTTTTGGTTGCATGCGCTGCATAAATATTTTTGTGGCAAAATGCTGTTGGTATTCGCGCCAACTTCTGTGAAGTTGTAGTGAAAATTCATAGAAACGCTTATGCAAAGAAAAATATTTAATTGGATTTTTACTAAACCACAGTGCTTTCATTTTTTATTTAAGTTAGAGAATTTTATAAAATATAAATAATTAAAATACTAATAACTGGTACAACAGTGCGTATGATTAACTTTTATTTAAGTTATTTCAAGAAAACACAAATTTCACTAGAATTAAATTTTTAAATAACAGCTGGGTTTTATTCGCCATCCTCTGCTAGATATCTTTAGCTAGCAACGATAATTGTATGGGAAAACTAAAACAAAATCGAAAACTCAACGAGCAAAATTATAGTTGCTAAGCATACATAGCAAGTTGTCTAAAACGTCAGGCGTCAAAAATAAATAATTTGAAATGAAAAAAGTATGAAAAACAACAAACGAGTACTCAAATAACAACGAGTAGGAAACTTAACGACTTGATCGTTTTTTTTCGTACATAGCTAGCAACTTGGCGAATAAAACACAGCAAACATTTCATTAGCCTTAAAGTGATAGAAGCTGCAAACGAAATTATAAAATCACATTTTTATTTTAAGCAAAATTTTCTTATTGAAAACTTTACTAGCAGCATAAGGCAGTCATGTTTTTATATTTTATTAAAATCACTTAAAAGTCAAATGGCATACCAAACATGAAGTTGTCTGTAAGTAAACATTAACATTCAACTTTCACCGCAATGCAGCCATCAACAGCATCTTTACTCAAAAGTTATAAAAAACTGCAAACAGCACAAAATTTTATTAAATTCTTGAAATTCAGATTTTTTCTGGCTTTCAACACTTGATTTCTCCAACCTCCCTCCCCGCCCAAAAGAGTGCATGTCAATATTGACAATCTTTTCACATGACTTTACTTTTAATGAGCAGCTTTAAATGCAAAAATTACTGAGAAGTAAAGAAAAAAATATGCAAGAAAATAAAACACACAGAAATGGGACAGGCAGCCGCAGGTTACACCATTGAATCTCATTCGTAAAAATGCACTTTAATCAGTGCGTCCTTCGTTTCCATCATCAACATTATCATCACTACGTGTAATAATATCAACAGCAGCTTTACATTTTAATTCAAAAAATTGCAGTCGTTGCAATGCTTTTTGCTTGCAGCCTGTGAGAGATACAGCAAATGAAAAATACTGTAACAAAAAAAAAGAAGCGAAATGCTAGCGGTTTTTTTTTTTTAAATGAAATTCCTTATTTTGTTTGCTTTTAGCAGTCGTTCTTGCCACTACCACATTGCTTTTGGCAACATGGTTATTAATTTGAACTGTTTCTGCTTCTCTTGCTGTCATCGCAAACGTCTGTCATGAAAATACCATGCTTTTTTTTGTAGTTGAAGCTTTACGCATTTTCAGCGAAATAAACACATTATCTGCGCAGTTGAAGTGATTGTTTGTGTGTTGATTTTTATTGTAAGAAATTATTTCTGTTTACAAGTTAAGTAGGAAAAATTGTTAAGAGAGAACTTAATCCTTATATTACAGTTTTTCTCAGTTGAATTCAAACAGAATTTTTTTTATGTTGACTAAAGTTTGCCAATTATAAGTTTGAGATTCAGATCGGTAAAAAACATATGAACTGACAAAAAATTTAAATATTCAGCAAATCAAGAATTTTGAGCAAGTGCAATATAATGGCAAAATTTATCTCAAATATTCTCGAAAGCTGCTGAACGAAATTTTATGAAATCTTTACCAGAATATTTTTTAGAGTTACGACTATAATAAAAAATGAATTTTATGAGATTCCACCATTCTATTTATATCTAAGTTTTTTTTTTTTTTTGTGGTAAGACTAATCAAATGTTGATCATACGTCATTTTTGTTTTCTTAATGAAATGTTTCAATTCAAATAAAATTTGTTTGAAGATTTTCTCAAAAATGCTTCACTAGTTTCCAAGTTAATCTTAAAATAGCATCTTCCTAACATTAAAGATTTAAAGTTTTAAATTTTAAGTTAAAATGCATTAAATTTCTCACTGGACAAAACCATTACTTTATATCTATTATGTATGTGTAACTGCTCTAACCCATCACTTCAATTCTAGCAATGGGTTTTTAGCTTGCACTAACATGAATGAGTTACTATGAATGGTTTGGGTTGTCAGGTCAATGTATGTAAGTTAACGTGCTGCTCTATTCTATCTTTTTTCTATTATCCGTTCCATTTTTTTGCAATTTTTGTTAAATGCATTTATTCGAATTTTTTGCTTAGCGTATGAAAAGAATTAAATGAAATAGCTGGCGCATTTAAAAAAATAAAAATCAAATTCTGCTTTAGCAATAGTTGCTGTTGTTGCATAAAATTAATCTGTTTAAACGAGCACATTGAAATAGATTTAGTTTCCAATTAAAATAATGCTCGAGAGAAAATTGTTCGTAAGCACTAAGCGTCAGAATATTTAAAAAAAGTTTAATAAAAAGCTTCATTGACAAATTTATCTAGCAAGGTTTAATTTATTTCATGCAATTTGACTTTAATTGTGCTTAGTGAAATTTGTTAAGCCTTTAAGTGACTTATGGTTGAGAAATGGAATTGATTTTGGCAAACGAAATATAACTGTTAAGTAGTCAGTTATATGAGCAAGGCTTGCAGATTTTATACTAAAAAGATCAACTTCTGTTTGGAAGTCTGTACCCTAGTTAAAATTTTTGAAGATTTTTCGTGGTCATTTGGTGATGAAATGCGATCATCTGGCATCTAAAAATAGCTCAATAGCTGTACTCCCACAAAGTTACCCTCAAAAAAATTAAACCCTAACAACAAAGAACTTTTTGGTGATCAAGGCAGAAGAAGAGTTAGTCTGTTTTATCAGAAAATCCTCTTTCAATAAAAAAATTCAATAAAACTGTTCTGTGGAATGAAAATAACGCAATATTTATAAAAGCTGTAGAAATTAAAAATTCTACAAAGTTTTGCTTTCATTAATTATTCATATGATGACAAAACCAGTAAGCAAGCAAAATGTAAATAAATGAAAATAAAAAATAAAAACCCATTTAATTTACATTCAATTGCATACTTTTAGGATTGCACATACATATTCAGTTTCCGATTAGCATAAAAATCAGCTGTCAGCAACTGAGACAAATCTGCGACGCACAATCAGTGCATGATGATGACGTTATAAGTCGTCTTTCTCGTTGGCACTTCTTGACTCCTAACATTTTAACAGTATGTCGCAAAGATTGTCGTGCTCTCAGCTGACTCAGTTGCTGTCTTTTTGTAATCACAACCAGTTGCGCATTTCAATGTGCTAAATTTAAGTTGTCTTCTTACATTTGAAATCCATAAACGCATCAATGCTGATTTTTCTTAACTTAAGGCTGACAGTGTTGCTGGCTTCATTTCTTTTTATTCTTTGATTTTTTCCTTTCAGTACTGTAACTTTGAGTTGACTTGACTTGACTTTACAATCAAGCAGAAAGCACCAGAATCAAACGAGCATCGGATGACAATCATTCCATTACAAAAGCAGTGCCGCTACGTAACGCATCAGGATATAAAATCTTGGCAACAACGAAGCTCAGCTCTTGCAGCTACTGCAGAGGAGCGTACGACGACGTTTAAATTGCGCTAGCATAAAGTGGCAACAATGGCAGTGGCATTCAAGATGAAAAAAAATACGTAAAAACGTACAGACAATGCTAACGATGTCACTGACGTGACTTTGCCGCTGGAATACGTGAATGGTTTTTCTATCCACATTTTTATTTTTGTTCTTTTTTTGCAATTTTTGTGACCATCGTTCGTTTTTAGTCAATAGCAAGAGACACAGTCGAACTTTTAATGTAATTGCAATCCTTTTTTTTTTTTTTTTTTTGGTAGTTGACAGACACGAATCGCAATTGGTTGGAGTGTGCTGTGTGTGTTATACCTTCAATATACAAGTAATGGAACTGTATCACGTAAAAATTGAATTTGAAGGAAAATTTGTAACAAATTTTGTTCAATTTAATAAAACAGTAATAATGAAATTTCAAGTTATCGTACGTTGTGAGGTAAAATTGATATGACAACTTTTTTTTCAATTTATTCTAGAAGCTGGCATCAATTTATGTTGTAATAAATAACTTGAAGTTTTGTATAAAAAAGTGTGATCTGACGTTTGGTGTTTATTTTAAATATGTAAGTGGGCGCAACCACAAAAGAAATTTTATTTTTTGGAAGAACATAGGCAGTTGAAGAATTAATTTATTGCTAAAGACTCTTATTAGCATCGAGCTGTAGATAATCTACTAAAAAATTTGAAAAAATTAAAAACTTTTAATTTTTAAGTAACAATTTAATGTTGCTCATACGCCGCGTTGTGCAAAACAAGCTAGAATGATGTAATTACGTATTTGACAGTTCGCAGCAACAATTAAAAACAGCTTGCATTTTGTAGCACAAGTTAAGGCAGCCATAATTGAAATTTATATATTTTTAATCAAAAGCATATACGAATTAAATATTTGGACACTATAATTTATCTTAAGTTTAGGATAAATTCAATATATTTTGCTTAAAATTTAAAAAATGTTGTGTTGTGCTAAAGAATTTTAGTTTAACCGTATAATCATAATACATATATTTTATTTAAGTTGTAAGCTCTTAAAATCCTTTTAATATTTGCTTCTAAAACTTTACAAGAAATAAAATCACTGCATACTTATAAGCATGATATTATTTTCAACTTTCCTTAAGGATTATTTACTTACCAAATAAACTTTTGTTATAGAAATACTTTTAGAAAATTACAAAAGAAGTACTCACCTAAAAATAAACAAAAAGAGAAAATAAATTTTATTAGTAAGTTGACAATGCAATTATGACATTTAAGTTAAATAAAGAAAAATAATATGAAATATGAACCATGTTAAATAATTAAATAGCTCAAATTGCTTGTGTACAAAATACAACACAAATAAAAAATAAATAAAGCAATACTTCATGTCTATCTCACTCAGTCACCTTAACACCTTTACAATTGACAAATTTCTTATTTGTCAAAATTGTTCAGTGAACAAATGAACAAACACACAATACACCCATACCCTAAAGACGATTTGCCTACAATTTTGCTCAATTAGATTGAATTTGGAAATAAATGCTTTTTTTGTGTTCTTATTTTTCTATTGTTTTTGTGACTTTCCTTCTATCTATATTTTGTCCTGCAGCATTAAATGAAAATCGACAAATTAGAGGGTAGCGCTGGCCAACCCTAGGTCGCTTTGTTACAGAGAACTCATCACTGACGGTATTGAGTAAATGGAGAAAACTTGTTCAAATAATATTAGATGCCCACAAGATTATATTAAAAAGAATGAAATAAAAAAAAATAACTAAAAAAATAAAGGCATGACAGAAATAAAACAAATTCATGAAGGAAAAGAAATAAATAAACTCGTTCTCCTCCATTGGCGCTGACAGCTAAGAGTAACGTAAACGAATTTTGTTTTTGTATTGATGAATGCTTGTGTACTACATCAAACGTTTGTATCAGCATGGCTGGCATTTGGTGTTAGGTGTTAGTGTAAGTGTTACTGTTGTGTCTCCTCTGTCTGCTCTTAATGCTTACGTGTATTAAAGTATCTCTGTGTCTGTCTTAAGTTGTCGTCGTCCGTCTTTTGGTCTCTCTATCTATGCTGCTGCTTATTTGTTTGCTGTCAGTATTTTGTTTACATTATTTGAGCCAAGAAGTAAGTAAGCAAAGAATAAAAGTTGCTGTTGCAGTAAAAAAATGTAGGTAGTAACTTGCCAAGTGTTGTATGTATGTTCGTATGGCATTGCTGTATATTTGTGCAAAAGTTAAGCCAAGTTGGCTTTTGTTTGCTTACGTGCTTAAAATACTCTCTAACTTCTAACTTTCTTAACAGCAAAATTTCCAGGAAATTTTTTTTGTTTTTTTCTTTTTGTTTCCGTTTTAATCTTTTGCGACGCGATAAAGCGTTTAATATTAAAGGTATTACAATCATATCTTTCTCTAATTTTCACGCAAAATGTGAAGTTTTATTTTTAGCTGCTTTGGTGGTGACTAAAATAAGCTGCTTTGTTGGTACGTATATGCAAGCTTAATGTTTAAATATAATTTGGTGTGTCGACAAAAAGTTAAACTGAGGGTTTGCTTATTTATTTTTGTTTTTCAATGTTGAACTGAATTTTTGATTACGTAGCGATTTATAAAAAAATCTCATACAAGAAGCACAAAACTGTCAAAAATATAAACTTACAAAAATGTCAATGCTTTTATGCAGCCATTAATTGTCTTTCAACTTGCTATAAGATAACTTGAAGCTATCAAAATAACTTTTGAAAATAAAAACAAAAAAACTGATTAAAGTCAAAAGATCAAGGAATACAAATTACAAACAGACCGTTTTTTAAATTTGATCATTTGTTATATTCAGAACAAATGGCAGCAACCGATCATACTTATCATTTCAATAATGTTATTTTCAAGTATTAGAAGAAGAATAGTTTTGGCTCTGTCGGCTGTATCAAAGAAGTCACAATTTTTATTGCCTTTATGCAGCCGTATGAGTAACATTAAATTTTTACTCTTATCAAATGTCACTCATACGTTACGTTGCGCAAATGCCATGATTATATTTGTTCTATTCCTTAGAAAAATTTAAAAAAAATATTAAATTTCTTTACCTCTTTGCAGCACTTAAAGTTTAAACGAAATAGCAGCTTCAAGATGAAACACAATTTTTCTTGAATTTTTATTATATAAAAATCAAATCATACGCTTCAATAGATACAAAACAAAAATGCGACAAAAAGTTAATGTATGCCAAACAAAAGGCCTAACACAATGAAAGAAAGTATCCTTTTTTTACTCCTTAGTAACTGGTGATCAAATAAATGTCGATGGAAATGTGATACAAAAAAACAATTTAGATATTTTACAATTCATTAGTTTATCTTTTTATTTTAAACGTTTTGCTTTTTATTGCTCTGAATATGCAAAGGAGCTATACAAATTGAATGTTATACCGGCAAAAAGAATAAAAAAAAATTAAATTTTTCTAAAGTATCCTTAAAAAAGTGAAATAAAGAAAATGTCCAAATTTAATAAGCGTAAAAAATGTCGGTCGCAAGCCAGCAGGAGCATTAAAAATGTACAGAAATCCGTATTGATTTCAAACAGCATTCTACTATAAATCGATTTGTATGAACGTAGTTTTTTCGCCCACACATATTTTTAGAGTGCATGGACTTTAAAAAAAGGATAGAATTTAAAAGAGTAACTAGCACCTTTAAACAAGAATAACTTAACTTAAAATTTAATAATATTCAAAATTCACTGATGAACTTTTTTGAGCTCACATAAATATTTTTTCTTGAACAGACTTTGTCAAAATATACTGCAAAATTTTTCACGCAATTTTCAAAACTAAGGTTTGACAGCATAAAATGTCACACCTCAAATTGTATCACATAAAACTACACACATGCAGCACTATGACCACGTAATGTAAACATTTTGTAAAGAAAAAACCCAACGTCAGAGTAATTAAAAAAACAAAATCGCTTTTATCTTGCAATACAACAAAACAAAACGCAAAAGTCTAAACTTCTAAAAACGTGGCATACTTTTCCGCGTGCCAAGTTAACAAATGTTTAAGCAACAATAAAAGAGCACAACATCAAAGCTTGACCTTCACACGTATGTTGCTTTTTTTTCTCATTGTTAGAATTGTTATAAACATGTTTGTTGTTGTTGTTGTTGTTTTTCTTTTTTCATTTCTTTTTAGGGCGGAATTTATAATGAATTTATTACAACCCAAGAAAAAACTAAAGCTGTCACAAAGACAACGATGAAGACGACATTTGAATGAAATTGTGACACACATACATATACAAAACACATTTATATACAAACTCAAAGCTAAACCTAAACACATGTACACAGGGTGCTTAACACTAGCACTCATACTTATAAGCTTAGCATACAAAAAAAGTATGTGAATTGTGTAGACATAAGACGAACTAAAGCTCAAGTAGTTCTATGTGTGCGAACAAATTAGGTGTTGTTCATCTAACCCACATACAAAGATAGACACAGACATGGTCACTAACATTTACGTACATGGAACTCTTAACAGCAAGCAATGGCAGCAAAATTTTGAGGACTTTTGGTGAGTTTTTTTTTAAATAAAAAGCAAAAAATGTATATAAGTGATGTCGTCTTTTATAATATAATTTTAACATAAATATTTTATAGAAAAAAGTGTTGGAGAAGAACATTTTTGGGTTTTTCCGGCGGAAGTAAAAAACAGCAATAACGAAAACGAAAAATTATAGCATATAGCATTTTACGTTAGAATTTTGTTGTTTATTTTTCATTGCTGGCTACAGAAATTACACATTTGTCAGTTGAAAGAAATTTATATTGTAGCATATATTAAGGCTGTTTTTAACAAATTTGGGATGTTGTTTAAAAAAATTCAAACGAATAAATAGGACTTTTTGCAAATTTAGTTTTATTTCAAAATTAAAGTGTAAGAAACGCAACAGCTACAAAAAGTGTACCTACTGTAGAGCTTTTGAAAAATAGCTTGAAAGTTTTAAATTTTTAAAAGTTTTAGCTAATTTTTAATTTAATGTCCTACTTTATTTACCCCTCTTTATGCTTCAGTTTCTTTTTTTTTAATCTAAGCGATTCATTTTGAATACAATTTTCTTTACACAACAAGCTGAAGTTTTTAAAACTAACCGTATAAGATTACATAATTACTTTATTCTATTTACTCATCAAATCAAAGCTTCATTGATGCTGTCACTATTTAATCACTATCATTAATAAAACCTTCAGCACAAAAATAATTCTATATAAATCATATCCGAACTTTATACCGACGAAAAATTATTCATAATTGAAATTCAGCACCAATCACATGTCACTGAAGTGCAATTCAAGCTTAGGTAATGCGTTGCTGTCATCAAATAAATTACGCTTATACATACAGCAGGATATCATTTTTATGAATTTTTATTTTCCACTTGAGTAGCTGGAACAACGTGAAAAGCTAAAGCAAAATGAAAGTGAAATAAAAATAAAATGGAGAAAAAATTTTCAGCCAGCGGAAAAATATAAAAGCGAAAAATTGTTGCAACTTATTTTGCCTGCAGCAGGTGCTGTCATAAAGAAATAGCAAGAAAACCATAGTGAAGAATAAGCAGAAAAATGTAGAACGTAATGCATAATAACGTCAACTAAATAATGCAAATCTTCATTTTCTTCTTCATCATTCTTTTTTAAGCTGTTTCTTTGCTACCGACAAGCCATTTTTTCAACAACTGACTGGCGCCACTTTATTGCAACTCTACGCCTTTTCGCTTACTGTTGTAAGCTTAAAAGCCGCCATAGCCAGCACAAGAGAGAAAAAAAATTTTATTGTAGTGCAGTTTCAGTCAAACACAAACAAGTCAAACAAATTTTAACCCATTGTCGGCAAATAATTTTTTTTGCTGAAATTATGTTGCGAGACTTTGTAGCTGTACTTTTGAAACATGTATTTATTGGAGCGTAAATTAATTACAAAATAGTGGCCGCATTATATTGGTGCTTCATTACATTGAGCTAAGGCTATAAAAGCTTAAAGTTATGTGAGTTAAAAAAGTCAACTTGCGCGAAATAAATAAATGTTGTACAAAAATAGTTTTAATTCATTTAATGTTTGAATGGCACTTGCTGGGAATTTCACGTTAGCCAAATGTAAAGTAGTGAATTTTAAACATAGTAATTTAATAAGAAAATATGGCTTACAAGATATTAGTGCTCAAAATAATTGAATTTTTGTTATACAAAGCAAAAATTTTGAAAACTAAAGTAATTGAACGAAATTGCTTGCTAGTTTTGTGCAACCATGAAAAAAAATTTTCTAATTTTTCAAAACGCGTGCAACGAAATTGGTTAAACTTGCACTTGGGAAGAAAAAATCATACAGTCTACTTCACACCTGCAACATTTCTGCCACGTGTTACTAGAAATAGAAAAGCGCAAATAAAATTTAAAAAATGCACGCAAAAAAATAACACTAAGACACATACTAACGTACATAAAACAATGATAGCAGTAGCCAAAGGGTCGAAACAGAAATGCTGTCTGCCGGATGCGAAAACTTTATGGCGCCATAACAGACGCTTTAATATTAAATGAAAAAATTTAATGCATACTAGAATACTAGTAAGCAGCAGTGATGGGAAGTCTATTGGAAAATTTAATGCACTTTTTTTATCACTTTATTTTGTTTTTTTATATAACTAATCTTATTAAATGCTTTGTTGTACATTGAGGAATAATATTTTTATAAAACTTAATGTTTGCACTATGTAATAGTAAGCGTATTCTTTACTTTTGAAGCTTTTTAAATGCTTAAGTTTTTTTTGCTCTAATCCAATTGTTTTAACATTATACTAGATATCAGTTGCAGAAAATGCTCCCAGTTAAAAATAAAATAAAATGAAAAGAATTGCTATAGCTAAGTATTTTTATGACAGTTTGTGTCACTTCCACTATGTGGCCGTTTATGAAAATTAAAGCAATCATAGACCATTCGTAATTGCAGCAAATGCTTATGACATTAACATTCTTAGTTGCCTCAAACAAATATTTCTGTCATATGAAGCTATGCTATTTGATAAAAAAAAGTTATTTCTAATAAATAAATGTTGCTCACACGTCATGTACAGTGCATTTTTATTACTTTTTTAGATTCAAATCAAACTTTGAATTATAAAAAATTTAATTTTCATTTAACTGCAAAATACGATGAAAAGAAGAAAGTTCTTGATATCGTACTTCATCAATTTTTTCTTTCTTTTATATTTTACTGGCTATCAACTTCAGCATAATTTGCTGCCAGAAAACCATTAAGAAAATGAAAACCATTGCAATGGCTACGGGCTTATTTGCACCATTAAATGACTTTTTTTCTTGCATTTTTATTTTTCTATAATACCAGCATACAATAACTTTACAATTTTAATGTTAGTGATTTTTACAGTTTTCTGCTTCCACTTTTACTTCTTGTTTCAATTTATATATTTCCAACTGATTACAATCGTGCGCTGTTTCGACGTAATTTTATAGCTTTAACAATTTAAGCATCTTATCATTTTCTTATATTTTTTCCGCTTACTATACTACCAATAAGATGAGTTGTTAAGTGCTGGCAAATCGCTGTTAACCATGGTTTGATGCCTTGTCTGCACGTTGCGTCTTCTAATTTTCTTTTAGCTCATAGATTTCAGCTGTGGTTTTTTACATTTTTTTAACTCCTTTTTTATTGAGTGATAAAAACTGGATATAACCTTTTTTCAGCTTAACAATTGATTAAAGTAATAAGCTGCTTGTAAAATGCAAAAAAAATGCGTTGCATACTTTTCTGAGTGTATTGTTTTCACAGTTGATTAGACTGTATAGTATATTATAACTTAATCATTGTTTGATTGCAAATTTTTTCAGACGTTGAATTGAATTAAATTTTCCGACGTAAAAAAATTTGAATATTAGCATTTCTGTTAATTGGCCATTGGAGAAAATTTAAATAATTACAGAGCATGTCCAAATGAATTAAATGAATTTCACACTGACGTCGTAAATTTTATCGAATTTCATCTGCGGCACTGACACATAAAAGTTACCAATAAGTCATGGTGAAAAAGTATTTTATTTTCTACAAAGCTAAATTTCAAATTATAAAAATAGAGTTAGAGTTAAAAAATATTACATAGT
The DNA here is from genome assembly GCA_963662105.1 of Meiosimyza platycephala. NCBI lineage: Eukaryota > Metazoa > Arthropoda > Insecta > Diptera > Lauxaniidae > Meiosimyza > Meiosimyza platycephala. Next base: position 97,740,618 of record OY759210.1, read on the forward strand.
TTTTGGCACTTGGCTTACATATGTAAATGATCAAATATTTGTACGTATTTGTTTAATGAAAGCACAACTTTAAGATTAAAATTATTCAATCAACAAAAGTAAATATTTCAAAACTTTTAAGTCAGCCCAGATGCAAAAACATATGCACATATTTAGTTTAAAAATTGCTCAACACCTTAAAGTTTGCAACAAAAAATACATATCACGTATGCGTGTTAAAAACTTTCTTTTAAACACAACTTAAATATTTAAATTTACTTGTAGAACAGCAACAAATTTTATTAAATTTGTATGCACAAAACGAAACATGAAAACTATCATCCTTGTACGAGAACAACATGACACACAAAAACACTTTTTGCATACTTTCGGTGGTGGCTGCGCTTGTTATATTATTCCCTTAGCTTACGAACATGACAAACTTGTGCTAAAAAGTTTTCGCACACTTTATCACCCCCCTACTCTCACACTTAAAAACTAATAGACATTATGTAAAATTTCACTATCAACAAAACTTTGCATACATCATGGCGCGCTCATACTGTGGCTGACCACTGCTGCACCGCGCCCGGAAACTATTAGCATACTGGAAGCAGCAGTAAGCAACACAACAAACTTTAGCCCGCTAGCAGCATGGATATTTGGTAACAAAAGATTAATAAATTTATATTATGTGTGAGCGTCTGTGTCTTTGATGTATGTATGTGTATTAAATACACTATTGTTGCAAGCAACAGAAGTCTTACATATACAATATACAAAAAGATGTCGGGATATAGCAACACAAATCAGTGGGTATGTCTAAAATGAATTGAGAGAGTAAGTAAAATGTTTGAAACATACTGTGGGGCGCGCAAAGTTATATTGGTTGCTTGTAGCAAAACTTACTATGTCGCTCATGGCTACAATATTGTTAAATACTTTGACTAACAACAACAATTTCAACAATAGGACGTTGATAGCAATAACAAGTTTATTGTTAACGAAAGAGACGACGCTATTTATTGTAAGCTAATAAGCGGATTAAGTGGCAAGGACGTTACAGGACGTGCGACTTTAAGTGCGCCAAAGAAGTGTCAACAATAATCAGCACACATACAAAGACACACAAACTCATATATATCTACAACTACCAAATACATACATAGATACATTGATAAGTATATAGGTAGCTGTTGATGAGTGGTTGTGGCAAAGAAGCTGATTTTTGGCCTTAACGCCTTAAAGCAGGCTAAGCAAAAGCTTATTTACGCCAATGAACAGTGATGCTATGCCAAAAAAAAGACTACAGAAAACTGAGCATATGCAAGGGAGAATTTCAAGAAGTAGTTTAGCATGGAAGCTATTTTCAGCTTGAAGTTGCCTCAGGTATGTCAAAAAAGTTCATATAAGCTTCGCTTAATTTAAAAAATATGTCGAGAAAATTAAACACATCATATATTTATTTTAAGAAACTGAAACACTCTTCTTGTTACTTGCGTGTTGCCCAATATACAAACTACTGTATTCCATACTTTAGGCTTCAACACCTAACAAGTAGAGCTGAGTGTTTTTTGCTGTTCTCTATTTTCTTCGCTTTTTTATGAAAATATTTTTTCCCCCATTTTTCATTTTCTTAGGGAACAAACAAATTTTATGCCAAGTTGATTATCTCTTCAGGGGCGCCGCTGCAAAACATGTTCTCAATTTATCTTTTTTTTTTATTTTAATACAAATGTTTTTTTTTCTTCTTTTCTCGACAGCAACGATAATTTCGCTAGCCGTAGGGAAAATTACAATAGAGACTACAGCTACAATAAAAATAACAGCAACAAAGAAAAGCATAATGGCAGAAAAAAATTTTGTAAGAAAAATTTTGAAGAATTGTTTTTCCGCATCAGCAACATTAAATGTCAGTTGCTGCTGTTGATTGCTAGGTTGACAACAATGAAATTTGAGCTTTGCTTAAAAAAATATTCCATTTTTCTGAATTTTATTTTGGCTTCTTTTTTTTCTCTGTTGCCTAGTTATTGGCGTTGATGATGGTTGAAGTGTTTCGCATGAATTTTATTGTTGACAGTGGAGTTTAGTTGATATGGAAAGTTTGTAAATATAGTTAGACAAAAGGTCGCCAACGTTTGCATATTCATGTAATAATAAAGAAAGAAAATATTGGATTAAAATGGTTTGAATTTTGATTGAATCTATTGATAAGGATTCTTAAATAAAACTTGATTTTTCATCTTGTTTTGGGACAATGTTTCCTATAATAAATTCGTATAAATTTAACTCACAAAAAAAAAAAGTTAACTTAAAATAGAATAAATTTTTAAAAAAGTTTTCTTAAGAAAATAATGCCTAAATCTGATAATACTTTACTGAAATTAATAATTAATTATTTTTGGCAATATTTATTGAAACATCTTTGAATCTTATTGAATTGATTGTCTTCAATGTTTCTACTATCTTGGCTGTCGTGAATTTCTTAATTTATCTCAATCGGTATATTTAAATATTATATGTATATTAAAAATAAAATTCCATTTAATATAATAATAATTAAAACGAAAAAAATTTTAAAAAAATCAAGAGATTTTTTTTTTAATTTGATCATAAAAGCACAAATACAAAATTTACAATCAGAAGACCTACTACTTAACTTTTAACTTTTTGCTTTAAAAACCGGAAATCTAACGTTTTGATCGCCCGTTCCACAATACTTTAAACTGCATTTAGTACTTACAGTATGTGCCTACAGAGTATCTAGGTGAATAAAATATATTCTGTGGGTGGCTGAGCTTAAAATGGTTACAAAATTTTCTTTAAATGACATTTAGTTAGAGCACCACAGCAAAACCTAACACTTGGTGATAGTTTACAACTATACTTTTGTAGTTATGACACATGTGCCACATAAAGGAACGAAAAGAAGAAAGAAAAAACAAGTCAGCAGCAGTAGAATTTTGAGTGAGCATACTTTTTAACGTTGAGCCACTTATAATGGCGAAGGACTCTTCTATTATATGCCACATATGCATTGTCACTACACTGCTGCGATAGCAAATAACGCCATCTTGTATGAAGCTTTAAGTTGTATTCGTAATATATGAATGAGGATTACCATTTTTTTTATTACTGTTTCCGTGTTTTTTTTTTCATTTAATTTCATTTTGTTATTATATTCTTTTGTTCGCCTTAATGTCGACTCATATTTTTTGCCAGTATCAGTTGAGAAGTATGTATGATATCAATTTTTTTAGGGTGATTCTCAAAGCAAAATGTATTCCTTTATAGCGAAAAAGTTAAACTTAATTATGTTATAAAAAAATAAATAAAGAAGAAGAAGCTTTCATTTTACAGATAACAAAACTCCTTCAGTTGTTGTTAAAGAGCTCAAGAGCTGTGCCTTGTTTCAAATTAACCATTTAAATCCAAAAAAGTTTCAAAGTAACTGGCTACTACTACTGGCTAGACTTTCTAACAGAGACCACCCTAAATATATATACTCATGCAAAGCAGTGGGAAGCCACATATTATCAGACTGTACCACTGAAAGCATACAACAAAAGATAGAGAGAACACACGCATAAATGTCATGTGGCTTTTTTTCGTATGCAACAAAAACAGCTTGACATAAAAATCCGGGTCAAAATTGGGTCACAACTGGCAACAATACAATGTGTGTGCGATTAACATAGTTAAGGTTCAGTGCAGCCTGACAAAATATCATGCAATGATTTTTCGTTTTTAATAAAGTGTTTAACAAGAAAATTCTTCAGGTTTTTACATTAAAACTCAATTGAGTTTGTATTGAATTCAATTTTATTACTGCTGAGTTACGATAAGACTTATCAAAAAGTTGCAAAAATATACTTAATATTTTTAACCAATTATCAATTAACATATGAATTTGTTGCTTACTACAGCACTACATCAATTCATCTACACTTAATATATTGTCACATAACAATTGAATTTTATTGCAATTAAAAATCAATGCAGTTGATTAAAATGCAATAATGTGCAATTTTTCCATCAATGCACAAAAAATCAGAATGAAGAAATAATTGAATAATAAACCCTATAATTCATTGCAATGTTAACAATCAACAAAATCGTAAAGTACACACAGCACAATAAAAAAAGCATAAAAATTGATTTCTGTTGATTGCATACTTTGCGGTGCTGCAGAGCAATAACGTTCACGACAACGTTGTGAAAGGTTAATCGTAAAAGAAAATGAGAAATTTTCGCAAATTGATTTACAATAATTTTTGCAAATACTTGCTGCCATTGTTGCTGTCAATTTTTTGTCGTTCTTGTTGTCATTTCAACTGGCATGCCTTGTGTTCGGAGCAATTGTATCTAACAATTCCTTGCGGCATAAAGAGTAGAAGACACAATTTTCGAAATGACATGACAACGAGAAAATTCCAAGCATTATTTGCACTATAGCAACAATTCACTCAAACTCACACGTACTGACACATATTACTACTACTTACGTACACATCTAGCAACAAATACATTTACAAATTGAGCTATAGTTTTCATATCTAAACTTTAATGTTGCATACTCACAGGGGAAATTGAAAATAATGCTAGGAAATTGTTTTTTTCTTATATATTGTATATTCTGCACAGGGTACTTCAAGTATTTGCACTGGTGCTATTAAGGATTTGCACTGAATATACTGCTAAGAGCTAAAATGTTTCAACTAGCATTAATGCTGCTAGTTGAATAGGTAGGGGTAAAAAGAAGGAATGTGTTATGGTGTTGCAACACAATTGAAAAATAATAAATTGAAGTTTGATGTACACAAGAAAGTGTAGAAAATTGCGAAATTGAAATAGAAAAAAACAACGTATAGTAAATTAAAAAATAGAAAAATAATAGAAAAAAAATATGAGGTGAAAAATTGAAAATGAGAAAAGTGTAAAATTTATTGCATAAATATCCCTCAAGGATTAAGTGTTTTCTTTGTAGTTTACGTTGGATTTGCGTTTTTTTTTTGTGCTAAAGTGCTAATGGATTTTTTAATTATTTTTGATAAATGTGGTTATTTTGGATAACAAATTTTTTTAATATAAGCTTTTAGTGGCGTGGAATAATTCATTGGTGGCTAAAATATGAAAATATTACCGAAATGTTTTTTTGATTATATTGCATGCTGCACTAATGGAATATTGGAAAGATGTTCGTAGTTAAGGTTATAAATATTTCAGTTCATAAATTAAAAAAATATGGAAGTATTATTGGGACGTTCTTTAACAAACCGAACGAGTTTTGACAAAAATTGACCGACACATTTTTGATTTGGCTGAAATTTTTTTTATGGGTTCTGTATCGAAAAAGAAGAGAATATGAAAATGAAAATAAAATCACTTTTCTAGCTTCAACAGAACTGGAGTTATGAATTTTTGAAAGTGAGCCTCCAAGCCAAAAATCACGAAATTCTCAAAATTTCAATTCGTTCCATTTTGAAAAAAATTTTTTTTTTAAAAGTCCTCAAATACATTTCTCTTCTTTTTCGATACAGAACCCATAAAAAAATTTCAGCCAAATCAAAAATGTGTCGTGTGTTCGGTTTGTAAAAGTCTGTCCCATAACTGGGTATTAAAAATACTTTGTTTTGTCCAGCAAGATTTTAAATTTTTCTTGGCTACTTTAAGCGAAATATTTCATGCCAGCATATCGCTGAATTAAATCCCTATTTAGTACTTTAAGGTCAAATTAATGCTTAGGGCAGTGAAAAGTTCGAACAAGTTTGAACAATCAGCGCCAACTCTTTTTTTTTTCTTAAATCGCTACAGATTGATCAGTATTGATCAATAATACTAAATGTAAAAAGGTTTGAAAACGCCACTTTTTAGATAGACGTCAATATGCCTTCAAAGCAAGCTCTATCTTTTGGTAATTTTGTTTTTTTCTTTTTTTTTTGTTGTAATATATAACAATGTATAACGATTTACTTCTGTTCAAAAGTTAAAATTCACAAAAAAAAATTAAAACCGTCTCTGCGCATGAAACCTGATAAACTTTTGAATAAATCACTTTATACTTTAGCAGAAGTTTTTTGGCAAAAGCTGTAAGTTTCCAATATTCATATCAACTGAAAATCAAAATTTTCACTTTGTATAACTTCTATGCATAATCAAGAGATTTCAGCAAAAAGAAAACAATGAAAGAAAATTCTGAAAAAAAACCAAAAACCTCTTTTTTTTAAATGAATGAAAACAAACAAAAAACGCATTTCCTTTCTTCTGACCACAAGCAATGTTTACCTGTTCTTCCAAAGCTGCACACTTGAAATACTTTCGGTTTTTCATAGTAGAGCAGCTTTGCTGCTATGTATTTGTGGTTGCTGTAATGTTATTTGTGTTGGTTTTGTGGTACACCAGCACAAAACAATGCCAAGTATGCAAGCTTAGTGAGTACAAAAATCAAAAAAAAAAAAAAATAAAACATTTCTCTCTAATTATTTGCAAGCAATTGCTTTAGCTGCGCCTTGGGATATGCAGTATTATTTTCGCACACTTTATGTAGCGCATTAATTTTTTACATTTTTTGGCAGCAATTTGTATTTTTTACTGTTTTATATGTTTTGGCAACACAAATAAAGAAAAAATTTTTGAATGCTATGTTGTTTCTGTTGTTGTAGGCAGCACAATCGCTGAGTTAGTGTTGACAGTGATAAATTTATTGCTAACAAACTTTTGGTCACATTATTTATGATGTAATGTCAGCAGTGTTTTTACACGTAAATTTTTTTTTAAGTTTGAACCACATAAATTTTTCAACTAAAGACCATGATAAATTTGGAGCTAAAAACATATTGCATACTTTTGTGATTTTATTTTGAAAAACTACAAAACATTGTGAAATTTGATTGTGTTTATAAGATAATCTCACTTTGCTTTTAGGCGAAGAGATATGTGTTTGACAGCAATAATACTTTGTCTTCTTCTTGGATTGTTATCTGATTTTTGCTTACTTCATAACACATTAATAATAATGAATCATTGAGATCGCATCTATACTGTTTGCCTAGTTCTCACAAATGATATTTTACACACAAATCCTCGTCGTTGGAAGTTTTACATACACGCACATTTTTTTCGGTACTGTGTAGTTTAAGTGATTTAAATTTTTGTTCGTTCAAATAAAAAATTTTCAATAAAATTGGTTTTCGAATTGAATATAAGATTTTTTGTAAACAGACATGTATACATATATATTTATGTACAATACTTTCATACGTTTAAAGGCATAAACAAGATACCTTTTTGAGAAAAACTTCTATCGGATTGGAAAATCACTCATTTCCAATAGCTCTAGAAGGAATCAATTTTCGGAAAATCTATTTTAAAATCTGGAGACATAAACTTTTTCAAAATTTTTCGACTTTTTCAAGATTTTTAGAGCTGTTCAACGCTTTTAACTACCTCTTCTTTTTCAACATTTTTTTAAGTTTTTCGAGATTTTTTGGCTGAATCCAGTCTCTTGAATTTTGCAACTTTTTCTATCTACTTGTTTCCATCGTTTTTTAAAACTTTCCAAATTTTTAAATTGTTTCTTCGATTTCATTAACATATTTCCACTATCCCAAAATTTTTTTTTATTTTCAACATTTTTCGACTAACATAACGCAACATCATTAAGTTTGCATGCTCCCATTAACATTTTTTTTTTAATTTGCAAATTAGTGTTGCTTCAAATTTTATAACATAAAAATAGTTACAAAAAAAGTTCCATCAAAATCGATTAAGTGTTTCCGTGTTCAAAAATTAAAAATAAAATTTCACATAATATGCCAAATATGAAAAAATTCTGTCGTAATCAATTATAGTTAGCACATGCACATTTTTGCCCTCAAGCTCAATGAAATTATCTTCAGCAACACCCACGCCATGTCAGAAGTTTATTGCTGCCTTAAGTCATTTGAGCACGTAATTAGTCGCGCTTAAATGGTGCTATACAACCAACAGGGTGTGCTATGAAAATACCGCAAAGTTCTATAATGAACTTTGTTACCAAATTGTTATTAAGTATATGGCCAGGAATATGTTACACTATGATGCAAAATTTGCTATGTAATGGCAATGCTTGTTATTGCCTTTTTGCAAAAAAAGACGATGAGCTGAAAAAACTAATTTTATTAAACTTGAAACGATACATGTTAATCAAGGCCATGAAATGTCAGCAAGTGAGTAGGCAATTGATTTGGACACATGGTCATGCATTAAGTGTGGCACTAAAGTCCACACAGTAGGAGTGTATGTTTCCTTAAGTCCATAATCCTTACATAACATAGCAATATGACATGACATGAGATATTGCAGTTTCAATTAAATTTCGTTGTTAAGTGAGAATTTTCTATTAAGATAATGTGTTTTGAGTAGGGTGTGTAAAAGAGATTATATTAAAGGGAAGTAATCAAATATGGAATAACAATGCAAAAGCAATAAACATGGGATGTTTAGATTACCTTCTACCATACTAAGAACTAGACTGTAATAAAATTTTATTCAAATTAATTATCAGCCATAGCTGGCTCATAAGATAAATGACAGATTTAAGCACTGTGAGTATACGAAAGTCATGTGAGCAAAATAATAAAATTTACTCAAAAACTATCAAAATAAAATGCACTTATCCCATTAAAATTTTTTTAAAGCACATGGTTTTAGTTTTATAATTATTTTTTCAAAATCATTGAACTTCATTTCCAAAATCATTGAAATAAAATCTTTTTCAAAATCATCCTAAAATAATTAACTTTTACAACAGTCTCTGACACTATGTAATTTCATCAATAATTTGCCTCAAATTGATTGAGCTTGAAAATTGATTGAAATAAAAATATTTCAAACAGAAATTACTCTACCAAACACACAAAAAGCATTCACTCTGATAATTTAATTAACTGATTCATCAATACAATGACAGCATAACTGCCGCAACATTCACTCTTGTTACCGTCACAATTACCTTTGTCGTTTTGTTTACGATTTCGTTACGTCATGGCGTTTGTGTTTTTACCGTAGCACTGACACTTTCAATACAGAAAAACAAAAACAAAATCGAAAACTCAATTCAATTTTTAAAACTATTAGCAAATCACTTTAGCTACAACCAACAACAGCAGTGCAGCACAACTACCACCACCAACACCAACACCAATACCAACATCAAAGTCATAGTACTTCAATAAATGAAGGTTCAATTTCATTTTGTTTTTTTTTTTTATTTCCTCTACTTTCCCAATTTTGCGCTCGAAATGTCAAGAGCCAAAAACAGCATGTAACGATTATCTATTTGTTTGTATGTGTAACAGTGACAGTCACAAACGTAAGCATTGAACTTGGTAGTATTGATGGTATTGTTTTTTTTACAGGCGCTCATAAGTAGTCTATAGTTTTTTTAAGCACAACATCAAACGGAAGAGTGAAAATTTAATTGTTTTTATTTATTTATGAAATAAACACTTAATTGCATTGATTATGTGTGAATTTTTTTTATTAAGTGCTAATTTTGTCTGATGTTTTTTTTTGTCAGTTCATCAAGTTGTTAAATATTTTATAAACTACAAAATAAATTAAATATTTTTCAGTTTTTAATAAAATGGCACAAGGTTTGTAACTAAAAAAAACAAGAAAAAAATAGGGATTTTGTGAAAACTATAAAAGATTCTAATGGTTATTTTTTGATGTGAGTTTTACACAGCAAAATAATAAAATATTTTGGTACCGCATGTGCAGCAGCCATAGTTGTGCTGTCTTTTATGTTTTTTGTTTTATAACATAAATTTTATTAGCTCTAGTGCAGCGAAAGTCTCATTGGAGTCATTAAATTTGAATGTACTGCTTTGAATTACGTTGGGGATTCTTTAAGGATCTTTTGTGTTAAAAACTCTCTCTAAGTAAATTATATTGTATGCATTAATAGAATTAAATGTTAAAATTAAAAAATAAATATCGCTTTCAATAAGGAAAAATCGCAGCACTTCTAGTGGTAAAGAGTTTCATCGATCATGTAATGATGAAATAGCTACTTCATTTTCTGATCAGAAGCGCTACGAAGCAAAAAAAAAAAAATATTCTTGTTTTGATCAAAAAAGACCACTTTCAACTTTAGGTCTGCTAATGGAAAGTGAATAAGCTTAATAGTTGTCCATTACGTATAGCTTTTGTAAAAATGGTGATTAAAATAATCAAAAAATTTATAAATTTCCTATGCTCTCTGACTCGGAATAACGAGTGAACCGATTTTAATAATTTCTATTTTGAAACAACATATTTGAGCTAAAAAAGTTATACTAAACTTTCTTTGTTCATATTTTTAAGCTATATATACTTCTTCAAAGGATTAAGTAATAGCACTTTTTAAGAGAGTACAAGTTTAATGAAATAGTTTTCTGCAAATGTTAAAATAAATTCAAAAACAGAAACAAAGTTCAGGCATCATAAAGTTTATTTATTTTTTTATTGAATAAACATGCTGTGAACGGACATACCAAAGCTAATAAAAACAAATGTCATTAAAAAGGACCAAAAATCTAACTGCTTGTCTATCGAGCCTGCTGCCGGCTGCATATTAAAGTTTTCTCATAAAATGAATTAATTAATATGAAGATTAACATATCAGATTAACATGTTGCCATACAGCATGCTCCTTTGAATACAAATGGTATATTAAGCAAACTTGGAAGTAATTAATGCAATAAAACATTGACTACAGCAAATATTTGCGACTACATAAAATTAAATAAGCCAAAATTGTCTGCCTTTTGGCGCCTATGCAAATACCAATTGAATTGCACTTTTGCCTCAACTTGTTAGCTTTTACAAAAAGCACTTACATTTCCAGCTCATATTACAAAGTGTGCTGTAACAAGTATCTACCTAATTTTAACCAATTTAAAAATAAAATTTAATTTCCTGCTACTAAAAGCATTGTTAAGAAATTAAAAATTGAGCCGGAACGTTGCAGCCAAAACTTTTCGCCACCAATAAGCAAGCGCTCTGCCACTCACACGTACTCTCCAATGACTAATCTCATTAAACTTTCAGAATGAGAAACAAAAACAAAATGAAGAAAATTGGAATATATAACATAAAGAAAAAAGTTATCGCCTTCCAAACAACTTATGCGAGATTTGGCAGCGCACGGTTTGTTACAAAAGAAAAAAAACTCAAACTTTTCGCTTAATAGAATATGGGTATTCCAGCTACTTTTGTTGTCAGACGGAAGCGAGATAAGCTTTTTACTACAGCAGCTAAATACGGCTGTGTGGCTCCAGTTTTTTTTTCTTTTTTTTGCCATCTCATTTCATTTTGCTTAATAAAACGTAGCGTGAAATAACCCTTGCACAGCTTGAGTGCTGTGCAAAACCAAAATCCCAAAAAGCAAAAGGCGTTTCCTTGTATTTTATGTGCGCCTAAAAGTAGGCTACAAATAAGCTATGCTGTTTTTTTTTCTTGGTTTGAGTGCGCCTTAACACTTTGGTTTTATTTTTGTTGGTTGGTACCTATGTATATATGTGTGTGTGTATTTATGAAATTTTTCGTTAAACAAATAAACAAACAAAGAACTGGTTGTTTAAGGCATAAAAATGTAAAAGTTGAAAGAGGTAGTGGAGAAGCAGTTATTTAAAAATTGGTAATGAGACTGAAGTGTGATGGAAAAACTTTTTATTTTTATTTTGGATATTGTACGTTTTGTTAAATGGCTTCATTAAAAATTTAAGTCAACAAAACAACAGCAGGTTGTTTTATTTTTGTTCTTAAATACTTTGTGTAATTTTTTTTACCTGACACCTAAGGTTGTGCTTTGGGAAATTTATTGAAGATAGCAATTGTCAGAGGGTGTTAAGCACAAAATATATGATAAAGTTGTAAGTAGATACTTTAACAAGAATTTGGAATAATTTCGAAAGAAAGTACTTAAGTTTTTATGCAAACTGACGTCGTTGCTTACAGCGGCCATTAATAAAATATTAAGTCTTTTGAAAGGTGTCTAAGAGCACACATTATTCACCAAAATAAAGGTTTCAAAGGAAATCGATGCTAAGATATTAATGTTGGAAACAAGTAACTTTAGCATATTGTTTATATATGTGTCAAATTAATAATTCAAATGAAATACCGTTAACTTATTTTTTAATAATTTTGTGCTCTCGTTTTTTACTTCAATATTAAAACTGCGTTGCAAAATAACGCCCTTGAAGCTCAATAATTTTGCTTATTTTGAATATGAGATCTAAAAGAGAGTATGATTACTAATGGCATGTGTTTTGTATGGCTATTAAGTGTTGCTCATACGACACGTGCAAGTCACTAAAATGACGATATTTTTTATTCTGTTGTTTCATGCTAACTTATTAACATCTCCATTATGACAGCATACCCATTCAACATAATAACTACATAAATAATTAGTTCTTACAGATGGCCACCTAAAACTATGCTATTTTTCAAATATTTATTTGTCGGGAAAAAAACATTTTAAAGTGCAATATGTCATTTATATGAATGCCATAAGAAAATTAAAGTCCACGAGCGCAGCCTTTTAATGCTATTGCTTTTAAATTCAAATAAATGAGCGCTCATTATTTAGCGACATACACTTTGCAACGCTTCAAATCGCATGCCACTCAAATTATTTGCTTTCATGAGAGATAAATTGCACTCAATGTGAAAATGCGATAATGACAGCTGAACACCTGAACAATGAAGTGAAATGGCAGGCAGACGACGTAGCAAAGCAAAAAGAAATCGCAGAAAATACAACAAGCAAAAATCAGTTGCATACTTCTCAGCGAATGCGAAGAAAACTCTCCTCTTTTTCTTATTATGCCACGTCTAACGCTGATTTATGTTGTAGGTAAATAAAAATAAATGGCCGTCAGATAAGAAACGAAGTACAAAGTTTTCCCAACAGCTGCCATGACAGCAAGAGCAAATAAAACAGAATCAGTTGATTTGAAAAATTGCAGCCCTATTTAAATATTTCTTTTAAATATTTTACTGTATTTTTTTTTTGTAATACAATATTTTAATAGATAGTAGCACATCAAGTTCATTCACCAGCATTTAACTGTACACCCACAAGTTAATTACTTAAGCATTTGGTTGCATGCAACACTTTGCCACAATGCCTTCACTATTATAAATATTTGCTAAACTATTTTCTTATCATGTTGCGTGCAACCATAATGCGTCTTTAAATAGACTCTTAAAATGAAGACGACGACAACAACAAAGTATTGCATAAGAGAATAGAAAAGTTTCTTAAGAAAATTCCACACTTGCTCTACTTCAATATTTGAAGCTGATAGTACTGTATGTAGATGGGTAACCGATTTTTTAGAAAACATTTTTGAAATTCGCTGTTAATTGAAAAATTAGCAACCTTTTCGTTGATATAACTTTAAATCGATTTGGTAGTTTTTGAAAAAAATATTTGCAGAGCCGCTTTACATAGTTTTTGAATATTAAAAATAGTAGAAGTACCAAACAGTAACGTACCAGAAGTATTCAATTCGGGTTAACAAAAAAGTAATAATAAGTTGTTTTCATTTACCATTTTAATTTTTTGAAACATAAAATGCTTATTATTTGTGTTCAAGCTACTGTTTCTATTAATCAGCAGCCATAAATATAAAATTAAACTTCTTTCCAGGCATTGAAGAGCTGACAAAAACCGTCACAGAAGTAGTTCTAAGTGGTATCGATGCGTAGGTAAAAGTGTTTGCATTATAGTCAATTAATTACGACATCAGCAACCAAATTTAATGAAATAAAAAACGATATACAAAATCAAACACAAAAATTCCTTCACTGAATGTTCATGGCTTTAATCTCAAAATACATACAATATAACACTGATGTGACACAGTGCTCATAAAGTTGATATATCTCGCGTATTTTAAAATTATTAACAAAAATATGAAGTTTTTATTAATAGCCGCTCTGTTTCAAGGGCTTAACTGCTAAAAGCTGAGAAAATATTGAAAAGTAGCCAGTACTTACCAAACTATTGAAAGTAGCTACATAATTCCTTTACTTTTCTTTAAAAAATTGGTTACTTTCAAGTACTTTTTTTGAATACCAACCCTTCCATACTGTCGTCTATTTCGCAGCACTATTATGTAACGACATCCAACTAATGATAGAAAAAAGTTGTATAAGAAAAAAAAAAGAAAGTAGTAGACAAGTGCGCGCCATGTCATATTAAAACTTGAAACTCTCAGTCGCATGTACTAACGCATTGTAAGATTTTGCTGTCGCATAGCTTTTGTAGTTCTAAGAATTTAAAGATTTCAAGTGGCATGCCATTTCCTTTTCATTTTTCAATTGCTGCAGCATACTCAAGTAACACTCAATGGTGTTGCTGCAATAAATTACGAACATGTGCAATTTTTTATTATTATTTTATTTTTCATTTTTTATTCGTTTTGATAGATAGAAAGCTTATCTTTTTTTTTACAAAGTGCGTTTTTCTCGCGGCGTGATTTTTTTTTTTTTTTTTTGTTATTGCTGCCTTTAAGGTTTTGAGTTAAACTTGTTCGTCAACGGCTTACAGTAAATTGTAGACAATACGTGCTTTCAATTTTATTTATTGTAGCAATATTTAAGGAACATTGATTACCAGTCATGCTGAACGAGTACGTGAATGCTAAAAAGTATGCTTTAAAATATTTTTTGCCAACTCAAAATGCTAATTTGCAATTCAAATTGTTAACTCACAAAAACGTACCAGTTGGAAAAAAAAAATTGAAAAATAAAATATGGTTGGACATTAAATTAACATCTCAAAGGCAATAAAATGAAAGAACACACATTTGTGTAGCATATTTTAAGGCTTATGATAATAGGAATTTTTTTTTACAATATGTGGTGAGCATTAAGTAAATGCTTTAATTTTGAGCATACACTTTAATAAATATAAAAAAAATTTCTCATTTAGATATGCAAAATATAGTGCCTTGTAGGGCGTGGCGTCATAGTGTGTCACTTCCGCACCCCCATAAACTATGAAATAAAATATGTCAAGTGCTATTTCCCTGGCGCCTAATTACATTTCTGTGTTTGTATTCCTGTTGTCATTTTGTAGTATTGACCTGTTTTTTTTTTTTCTTCATTTCGATTCAACAATTGATTTATTTGCCATATTTAGACTATCAGCAACAACAACATGTTGTCATTAAAGTATACCCCGTAGTGTTGTTATTTTATGCCCTTCAAATCTCAATTCGATCATCATCAATCAATCAATAGAAAAAAACAAAAAAAAAATAAAGCAAAGCAATGTAGTTTATGTCAGCGTTAACAGGACATAGGACAAACGATTCATGTACAGGCTCGCTTTACAACACAGGCTCTTAACAGTAGAACTAAGAGAAACACGAAAAAAAACATTGAAAAAGTAGCAAGGGAAAGTAGATCAAGAGCGTAAAGCAAACAATTAAGAGGCAATAAATTGTAACCCAACCGAGTAGGTGGGGCAACTGGACACATGAATTTACCAAATGCAGGCATACATACACACACAGCTCACCCCAGACAATTAGAGTGACCTAAAGGCAACATTGAGTTACTTTAGGGATTAACATTAAGATAAGCGTGAACATTTGTAAATGCATTAAAATGACATTAGAGTTGGAATTAAAGAAATGTTGGGACAAACTTTGAGTAAGAAGTGAAGTATACTTTATGGCGCTTTCTTGAAAGAACTTTAAAGGGATTGCATTATTTTTAATTGCAATTGAAGCTTACTCTTTACTTGTGTGCCTATAAGTTAAAAGCAATGTTGAAAAAGAAATTTCAAGATTAAGTATATGGTAGTTTTTTCACGCAAAAATTAAATATTTAATAAGCTAATTACATAAAATGGTATTATTTTCCCATAATTGTAATTAACAAAATATGTAATTAAAATTATTTATTTAAGTTAAAAACTTCGCAAGGTTTTCTTTATTTATTATACTCTGTAAAACCAAGCGTCAATTATTCCATTTTAAGCTCTTTAGTTACAGCGTTTCCACACAGACCCCAACACACATACATCACACAAACATAACTGCTCTACAGTCTACACACAATTCAACTTAATGAAGGACGTTGCGCCCATATGTATGCAATATAAAAATGTAAAAGCTAATAAAAAAAACTGCTCAAGCGAAGCTAATTAACAACAGCTGCGTTAAAATTGTGCTGCTTTAAATTGTTCATAACTTCTTGGTAAGCGAGCGAAGACTCTTTAATACAAAAAAACAACAACACGCGCCTTAAACCATGCAAAGCAATAGAAATTCATTTATCAATTAAAAAACCATGACGATAGCATTTACTATATTGTTTTGTTTACAATACGCTCATAATTTTAATTTAATTTCTCTACGGATTTTATTTGGTTTTTTCTTTTAGGTGAGCAAGCAAATTTTATGGAATTTTGTATAACACCCACACACACACACACACGTGACATTGAAGGTAGTGGGGTAACAAATGTGGCACAGCAAAATGTGCCAATTATTTTTACATCATCATAAATATTGTTATGCGAAAAAAAAATATGAAAAATACGAAAAATTTATTTTTGTTTTTGGGTTTCGTAAAATTGTGTAGCACTGCATCCTGTTGCTCCGCAAATTATTATTTTTGTTTTGACAGTAAAGGCTTTGGCTGCGCGATGATAAATTAAAAATATTGTAATATTGCGGATTAAGCGAATAAAATGCTTTATTTTGTGGATAAAGTTAATTTTTTGCTTAAAAAATAAATGTTGCCTACTTTTTGGCTACATCAACAAAAATTTAATAAAATATTGTGGAATTTTTTATATAAACTTTTTTTTGTTGCTTTGGGAAAAATAAGTTTGCTTTTGTATTTTTCCTTTTTTTTCATTTGGAAACTTTTATGCTTGCGGCAAATTGGGTGATTGGAAATTTGTTCGTCAAAAATTTGTAGGTCTTTGAAGTTTTTATGCGTATGTATAGAGCAATTACATACAGCTTTTTATGGGCTGGTAAGTATTTAACTTTTATTGTACGATGCTATCGCGGCATTAAATTGAAAATTCTTTATTTAAACGAAAGATGCATACGAAAGTTTTATTTAATGTTTCAATTACAGTCAAACTTGCTCTTATTTAATTTATATAATAATCACATTATTTTAAACATTTTTGCGCCCAACCAACCAGCTCAAAACTTTTATTTTAAACACTTTATATGCTTATTTTATAAGCGGCTATTTTATAACTTAATAATTTCTTTATTTTATCCTCTTTGAAATCAACCCTCCATATTATATTATTTCTCATCTGCTCTATGTTTCGTACGGTGTCTGCCTTTGAACAAAAAAACAACAGAAATTAAATATTTAAATCGTATTTACTTTTCTTTTGTTCTGTGCATTCAGAACAAGAATATTGTGAAAAGTGAGAAAGTTATAGAAGTAAAATACATAATGAAAGTGAGAAAAACCACAAGCGTTCATACCAAAGCAAAGCAACATTTCATTTACATATAAATTAAATGAAGAAAACCCCAATCAAATTTGCAATTTTCTGTATTTTTTTTCATTTTGCGTGTCCTGTTTTATTTTTACTTTTATCATGTTCATGTTTTCACAGCATTGTGTTAAAAATAAAGTAAAAGTAGTCTTCCGTTTCCTGTTGCTATCACTTTTTCACAGTCGGAACTGAGCGCTTGTCTCTTTGTTGCTATGTATTGCTGTTTCAAACGAAATGTTAAATGTTGCTGTTAATGTGCAACAATAAAGTCACCACCAATTAATTTAGAAGCATGCTTTTAGGCGAGTTCAAATTAATTTAAATGCTCAGCGAAGCTAAATAAGTTGGTTAGTGTGGTAGTCGTTAAAAAGGTAGTTAGTAGCTTTAGCGAAAATGTTAGACGTGTTGTTAATTTGTGTGTTTTGCACATTCCTACTATTCACGAGTTCATTTTGTAGCGAATTGCATAAATTCTTTATAAAACATTGAGACACAGTGTTGCTTTTTTGACCAATAATTTGGTTTTACACTTGAAGTTTCATTACAAATATTTAGTTAAAAATTTTAGTTCGTTTTTAAAATCAATATATTTTTTACTTACATACAAATTGAGTACTGCACACAAAATATGATCAAGCGAGCGATTAAACTTTTTAGTTGAAAGGGAATTTTTTTTTTTTTTTTTGCACGAAACATGATCTCATATTCAATATTTTTTTCCAAAACAACAGAATTCTGTGGTATTTTTGCGTGATAATATTTTATAGGGTTTCTGGCACATTCAACCAATTCTTCAGAATTCTGAAGTGAAGGCAACAAATTGAAGATAGCGTGATTTTCATCGCATAAAAATATATGGATTTAAAATATGTGTACTCACCTGAAATTAAAAAAGAAAATTGATTACTAGAGATATGATGATGATGATTAAGATGCTTAAATTTAGAATAGAAAATATAAATCAAATCAATGTCTTTAAAATCAATAAAAATTAAATAATACGTAGAATTTTGCGCTTATCGTATCGTATTGCGTATAAGTTACAATTTATATTCAATAACAATTATAGCTTTCTTTCCTAGTCACTATAATCAGGCATGTAATGGCAATAAAACGATCGATTCTCGAGAGATTCATCATTTGCGCAATGATTTTTCATAACATTTAGTTTGGTTACCTCAAAAATGTAAATTCTTTCGTTTGAGTTCCGATATAGTTAAGTAATTATATCCTACGATATATTTTTAAGTATTTAAGACCGCTATAAAAAATAGTCAGTTGCAAACTTGGCCGCTTGGCAAAGAACATCGAAAAAAGCGCCTTATACTTATAGATTACTTGCAGCACTGGTGGCCACAAAGTAAAAACCAGAAGTACAATCACACAAAGAAGCAAATTATTGCATTAAAAAAACGAATTTACTAAAAAATGGAATTTACAAAAAAAAAAATCCTATTATGTTCTCTGTTCTTTATTACCTGCTCAGCTGTAAATGACCTTTTGCTGCATTCGACAGCTACAACAAAACAAAAATAAATCTCAGTCCTACACACATCAATTCAACTCAAACGCAGTGAATGAATGCAATTCTTACCAACATTCATCTTACAAAAATTAAGCTCATTCGATCAATCACAAGCTATTGAGACTACGAGAATAAATAAGAGAAAATATGAACATTAAATAAAAACGCAAATAAATGAAAACAGAAACTACGACTTAAGCTGCCATTAAATGCTTGACTCTATTATTGGCAAACACGCACAGACACACAGACATTTATACAGCCAACAACCAATACCACAGAATGCTGCATTTTATGACCATCGAGTGGAAAATCAATCCTACATGGCATCAATCTCACTTTTCAAAAAAAAAAAGACAAACAAAAAATAAATAATTTTACCCTGCAGTCAGTGAAGCAGCTAACTAGAAGCAGCAAAAATGTTGCAACAACATTGCTGTTGCTGCTGTGTAATCTATATGACTTCGCAAGGGAGCATTTTCATTACGCACACACTCACAAACTTGCTCACAGTTTCTCAGGCAATTTTTTGTGCTTAGAATTTTTTATACTTCGTTATTTCATGCTTTATGCATCACGCAGCAGTAGCATTTCACAACAGTGTTGCCAACAGTCGATTTTTTAAATTTTTCTAAACTTTTCCCACCATCATTTTTTCTTTCTTAAGTCAGTCGGGTCAATGTTGGCATAAGTGCTGAAGTTGTTTTGTCAGTTTACCTTAACATTGCTGGGGCAATCATAAATTTTTATCGTCCACGATATCATGGGAATTTTAATCGGATAATGCAGATTGCATTTTGTTTTGCCGGCACATGCATCAATTTATCATCATCGCTTGAGTTGAGTGTGAATGTTGCACGTTTGCACTGTAATCGTTGTTTGATTTTTGAAAACAAACATAAAAAATCTCATGGGAGTTTTTAAATAAATGCAATATTCAAAAGTCTTTAAAAATTTATTAAGCATTTATTTTACTATGATATTTTTTACGTTAATCTCAGCAGCCATAATTTTAAATTGAACTCGTTTGACAACCTTCGTTGGCATAAAATAAAGCTATATTATTTGGCTTCTAAGTTACATCGCTGCAGCGTTATAAGCATATAAGTAAACTTTTCATATCAGAAGTTGTGTATATTTAATTGTTACTCATATGCACTGTTGTAAAAAAAATTCAAAATTGGATACAAAATAAAATATCACTGCATAATTACTATCAGTGATACATTTTTTTTTAGTTCATTTGAATTATATCTAATAATTTAGTTAGCACGTTTGACATTTTTTTTTTATTTATTTTTATTTATTTAATAATAATTATACAATAAGACCAAGTCTTTTATAGTAAATCATTGCAATTTAAATATAATAAGTAAGTTGAAGTTAAATAGCCATGAAGTTTTTCTATGACAAAACTTTGCTTTAAATTCTTAAAATTCATTATGACCTTCGCTTGAAATATCATTTCCTCACACAACAGCAGTGCTCAAAAAGTTTTTTCATATTTATATAATATGTATATCATAAATTGCTAATGTACACTTCAAAGTCATCATACTGCCATCATCACTACGATGCGAAAACACAACTGGCACTGATGTTTCTCATTAAAATTAAAATGAAATCTTTTTTAAAATTGGCCAGCGCGCTAACAGCAGGAAGCAAGTTAACATTTTTAATATGCAACCTTTTTAACATTACGTTACGTTGCGTCGTTACTTAACGTAAAATTCTTAACTTTTCTTTCGCTGCTTTCTTAATAAAACAAAGCGAAAGTTTTACACAATCAAAGTAAATGGGATTGGTGGGAGTGATATAGGTATAAGTAACTTTAGCTCAATTTATTGTAGAAGAGCACAGCTGGTCATGCATATAATACAAACATTACAACAACAACAACAAAAACTTTAATAGCAACAATAGAAAACATTGTAATGTTAGCAATAACAATCTAGCAGAAACTATAACATAGCGCAGCGAACGAGCAACTTCTACAATAAAGCACTGCAATTGCAAGCACAAGCATAGTACATTGAAAAAAGTTTAAATACTACTTTAAGTATGGGGTAGACCAAGCATAGACTAAACGTAGCGGAAATACGCAACAAAATGCAGTAATTTAACTTTTAGTTGTTGTTTTTTAGTTGTTGAAACAATGGCGACTTCGAGGTAGAAATAACATTAAATGAGCTTTAGTAAGTACTAAAAAGTATTATAAAGTTGATTTATATAAATACGAGTAAGATGTTTCTCATGGAAATTTAGGAAGAAAAACAATGCAAATATTTAGTTAGGTACACTTAAGTTTGTTAGGCGAGAATATCAAAAAGGGCGAAGTTTAAAAAGAAAATTAAAATAAATTTATGAGCATGACCTAATTTTATATGAAAATTTCAATTAGATACTAAAATTTTGAAACAAAAGAGTACAGTTTCGTTGAGGTATTCAGATAAATAATAAAAATATTTGTGACAAATTTGCTTAGATAAAATCTGCTAAAATATGAAGATTTGATTAATGGCCACTATAGCGTTTTATGAATGCATAAATTGGAATAATAATATTAATTTTCCTATGTATTTTATTTGCTATAATTTAAGTAAAAATTTATTTTATTTCAAATGCCATAAAGTCTAAATCAATAAAATTTACCATTCATATTTGAATTCATACATAAAAATGCGCAAATATCACACAAAAAATGTATGCACATTTTTAGTAGCTCATGAATTATTTACTCACTAACGTAATTTTTTGAATTACAAATCCATTAAATATAAATAATATTTGATTTACATTCACCATCACACACACATATACTATGCAAATACACATACATTACTTATGCTGTCACATCGAAAAATGCTTACTACATTTATTTGTACTAACACTTGTTTACCAAATGCTGCTGCTGCTGCCATTGCCGTTGACAGCAACAATAACGGATCTTTGTGTCAATTTTGTGCTCAACGAATTCATTTGCACATCATTTCCATTGAGACCAACACCAGTAACGTGCTAAAACGAAGGGCGCCATTTTCATTCTTTCATATCTTTATTGCGCTTTCTTTTTTTAAACATTAAATTCCCAATGAAACAATCAATCACGTGATTTACGAAAAAATTTTACAAACCATACATTTGTCGCATAAATTCATTCACAAGCGTAAACACAAATGCTTTAACACACACACACACACACACATATTGGCAAATACACTCTCATCATCGTGACAACTCATTTACATGACTGCCTATCAATAAATGAGATAGATTTTCGTTTGTTGTTGTCTGTGTTTTTTGGTTAACGAGTTACCAACTACTCATTGTCGTTCATCGTTTTTGTCTGTCTGTCTGCCTGACTGTTCCTTATTAAGTCAGCTGCTACTCCTGATACTGATGCTGATGCTGGTGCTATTACTCAATGATTGTGCGTTAGTCTGCAAAATTTTGAATGACATGCGGGCGGATGTGTGCCAGCAATTACAAATTGGCAGTGAATTGTAGTGTGGTTTTTGGCGTTTAATTGACAGCCATACGAAATGAGTTTCGTTATGTACATGTCGTAGTAGAAGTCAAGATTTTAAAAAGCTAACAACACAATTGACTGTTTAAGCGTAGAGTGTAATTAATAAGCACTTGAATTTAAATGGCATTTGAAATTTTTTGGAGTTGTGTGAGCTGTGTAACGCATAAAAGTATGCAACACAAATGAAAATAGTTGTGTATAAGGAAAATAGAGACTAAAGCCTTTTACTCTAAAGAATAATCACTTGATCACGACACAAAGAAGTGCATTTGTGTACCAACAAAAGGTCATATAAAAATGTGTACCGTAATACATACGTATGCTTAAAATAAGGCAACTTAATGTTGCTCATACGTCTCATACATCAAAACATCTACCGTAACTTCATTTACAACTTTTCTCTTGCGATGCGACTTAGAACACATTTTGTTATCCCCATTTTTAAATCTTGAATATTTGAAAATATGTCTCAGATTTGATAAATGGCCGTCTTTACGTATTGATGGTATCTTTGACATAAAGTGGAATATTGGTGTAGGTACCAAAAATAAAAATATGATATTTATTATACATTTTGTAACCCATTTGCTTACGAAATATATGCTTGCATTCAAAAAACTATATCACAGAGTATTATAACACACAAAATTTATAGAAATATTTCCTAAATTTCTGTAAAAAATTTTCATCAGTCAAACTGTATGAAATGTCCTCGCACAATTTAAAGGTAAATTCAAAACTCAAAGCACTTCTTCAAAACTTCAAAATGTTATAAGAGCCACTAATCCATGCTCGTTAAACACTTGTCATAAAGTTTGCATGCACTAACAATGCCGTCATTAACGCTGTTATTCCTGCTATTATTTTGTCCAACAAGCACATAAAACTTTAAGCAAATACTTAATGACTGTTGTTGTGGTTTTACTACTAATTTAAGACGGAATATGAAAAAGCATTCGAATTGTCGAAGCATTGGGCGTTGAAGGAAGACACTAGACATTTGGAAGTGACTTCAGAGCTTCATTTTGTTAGCTGTTGTTGTGCTAAATTGTTGCAGCATTCAAATATAAAGTTTTTTATGAGTGCTCATTAAAGTTATATCTTGAGAATTTTAAAGGAAAATTTTATGACATTTATTTTAGAGCTGATTTGTTTAATGACTTATTGTTAAAAACAAAAAGTTGGAAATAAAAGTTTCTAATTCTTCTTTTTATAGAATTTTATATTTAAATGTTTTATTTTGTTTAAAAGCAGGGAGCGCTATTTTAAGGTGGTCAATCACTAATAATTAAATTCGCTAAAATGTATTGATAATAACAAGAAGAGCGCAATAGCAAGTGAGCCAAATTGAATCGGAAAAAAATTAATAGAATTTGAAGATTGTGAACATATTTTGTTCATTGAGACGTATTAGTAATCTCTTATAAATAAATTTATACTATAATATTATATACTTTTGAAAGAACGTAACGTATAATAAAATACTATGATATATAACTGAATTGACAAGCAGTACAGTTCCCCAGCAAATTTACTTATGTTTATGGCGTACGATAATTTATTTCGCCCGACTTTGTACTGCTCACAGCTTGTAACCTATAACGTGAAGTTGCAAATTAACACAATTAAATAGAATTTTAAAGAAAATAGCAACATTTTGTAAAAGAACTAAAAAGTTTACTCCATCACGTGTTCACTTAGCGTGCAAAAAATTGCTGTAACAATGACTGAATCATTCTGAATGATTCAACGTAAAATCATGCTTAATCTAATCAAAAATCATGCCCGTTTTTCTTTTCATAACATTTTAATATTTATGTAAAATTTTAAACAAATTCCTCCACCAAACTTTTTAGATTTTTCCCTTAGGAATACTTGTCGTAGGTTGTCAAAGTTAATAATAAATATTTTGTTTGTAATGAGTAAATGAAACTTTGCATCAACTCAAGTTACTGTGACAGAAAATTAGTAAACATTATTGTTTAAAACTTGATAAAAAGAGATTTTATGCAAATTTACTTTTTTTTCGCTTTTTTTTTTTTGAAAAAGTTTATGTAATTGTAATTTTAAATCCAGACACACGCTGCATCATTAGAACCATTATTTTTTTACGACAAAGACATATTAATATGCGGTACTCACATATACATATGCATATGCCTACTCATTACTGTCATAGGGTGTAACGTATTTGTGTAATTTAGAATGGAAGAAAAACATCTTTAAAAAAAATCTTTTTTTTTTTGCACTTTTTTTAGGTAAGCAGTGGACACCACCTCAGTTTTGGCTTGAAATTGGAAAACTTTTTGGCAACTGACAAAGCTATCGATAAAGAGAATCTTTTTTATGACAATGCTGCTTGTACCTTAGCATCAAAAAAGATGAATTTGCAATTTAAAATTAATTTGCCGCAATGATCAAACTTCATTCCTTGCCAATATACTTTGTTGCTAGCTTGGAATGAACGGCACAGCCACGTGCTTTAATGTCAAGGGGAACAAAAAAACTTCTATTTTGATATAGTTGGTAAGCAAAACGTGTACATAACGTGACCGACTTTACTTCTTTTCGGAGTACACAGGCCCGGATTTAACATACAGGCAGAGTAGGCACGTGCCTAGGACAGCAAGAATTAAAGGGCGGCAAATATTGGCTGAAACAGTGAAAAATTGTTTTATTCGTTGGCACGCCTACCAACACTATAAGTGAAAAATGCTATTATAACTGAACATCGGTGATCGATTATTAATGTTATTGTTAATATATTGTTACCAGGGGGGGCGTCAGTTTTTGTAACTGCCTAGGGGCGGTAAATTTCTAAATCCGGGTCTGGGAGTACATTACTTCTTTTTATTCGTAGTACTGCATACTTCAAAGTATAGGCAAATGTGAATGACCTTTTTGTGTAGAAATAATTCTGTTTTCTGGTCAACATTATTTTGTTGATCACCTTTTTTTATAGCCATGAATTTTTGTATATTATTTTGTGATACTCGTTTTTTAAAGGTTTTTTTTTATCAAGAATATTTTGTGTTGGTGAAGTGTTCTATATTTTGTGTAATTCTTTTTTACTCAAATCCATTTGGCTCGTGTTACTTTTTGTTTCAAAATAGTTCATCACGTTACATATACTATATAATATATACAATCTGAGTTCATTTTGTTGCGACAAAGAAAAGGAAATAAACTATAAGGCAAATGACGCCGCCTAATGCGTTGTCACTTCGGACCCGCAAAAATTTTGCTACGCCATTGATATCACATTGATTTCTTGAGTGAGGTTTAATATTTTCACAGTTATTACACTCCCATGGTACACCCTAATATAAACTCACTCACGCGGATGTTCATTAACAATGTATGTCACATAAAAATTAAGTGTTTGTGTCGCATTTCTACCAAACTCACTGCAACATTTTATACAATATGTACTTGGCATACATCACAGAAAAGATTTTTTTTATCACTGCCAAATCTTAAGGGATAACATAAATTTTATATAACTCGCTTTATTTTCTTGCTTTAAGTTATTTTATATTTTTATAAAATTTTCTACAAAAACAAAACGACACATTTTTTTAAAACAAACAACGTGTACAAAGAAATTTCTAAAAATAAATGCAAAATGTCGCCATTATCAATTTCATCAATTGATAAAAAAAAAAAAAACAAGATATTGTCACTTTTATTACACTGTATAAAATTAGCCCGTATAAAAATGTAGGAAATTTAAAAGAAATGTCACTTTATCTTACCGCCGAATGCGTTGCCATTACGGCGCGGCGCAACAGCCAACAGCGAAATGAACGTGGTGTTATGTTGTTTTCAACTGAAAACATGGGCATATTTTTTTTTCGTTTCTTCCTCGAATCGCTTAAATTGCTGAGCTATCGCAAACATTGTAACACAAACACACGCATTATATGATTGTGTTAATAAATTAATAAAAAATAAAGCCGTTCGTTCATACATACGTACGTTTGTTGGCTGTCATTCGTTGGACTCCTATGTAGTTTGTGTAATCGCTATAAATTATGACATGTTTTCAAACTGTTGAAATTTAGATTAATTGAACAATAACGTTTAAGCTAATTAATTAATAATTGACTTAAATTTTATTGTCAAATAATAATTTTATATATAATATTTCTTCATTTGTTCTCAAGTATTAATTGTTTTCGAAGCGAAGAAGAAAATTCCAGAGAGTCTAAAGTAAATAGCTTGACGCTTATGGTTTATTATATTTATCATTGTTTTCGATATATATACATATTTCAGTTTTAGTTTTTTTTACCATTTTTTATGTTAAAATTAATTCAGGATAATGCTTAAGCATTCAGTTGCTTTTATCAACACAGATGTTTTAAGATAATCTCTTGTTTACTCTAATAGCGTATGTAATATTTTTAAAAAACAAATCAATAATCTTGAAGACGTATTTACTACACGTGTATAAATATTGATAAGTAGTTTAGGGTGCACCAAATACAAAAAAAAAGGTTTTGTGAGTTACGCACATAAAGTGTAATTTGATCTTAAGGGGTAACGCGCAGTCATGCAGTAATACAAATAGATTTACTCATAACTTGTGCTTGTTCCACTAAGTAATTACTTCTTTTTTTTAATTTATTATTATTTTATCACGCATGTAGTACTTAAAGTTAATTTTAGTTTACTTAGTTATAAAAAAAATCAATCTATTTGAAATTACGGCCACACCTCTGATGAAACTTTTTTAGTTGGTATTTTGCAGTGACTATTATTAATAAAAGAATTGGCGATAATAATATATTCCAGAGATTGAATAACTTTATGAAAAAAATTTTTTTTTTTTTTTGAAACAACAGCTTTGTGAAGAGAGAGGTATATTTTAATCTTAAAAATATTAAGAATATCTAAAGACCAATTTCTTGATGTTGAAATGAAAGTACGGACTGTACGGCAAGTAATTTCGTTTTTTCCCAACAGAGAACTTAGTGTGCATCCATTTGCACGCTTTAGCCACATTTTATTATATGATTTCACAGCTGATATAGCAAGGCTTATTACTAAAAAAGTTTGCTTCATTCTGCGCAATAGTTTTGAGTTTGGAGCCCTATCTCATATATAGAAATCGAAAGCAGCATATTCGCCATATTTTACTTTTTTACAATCGAAAATTTTACAATCTACGAAAAAAAACAACATCTAGGTTCGTGTTTTTTTTTTTTTTTTTTTTTTTGAAGATATCAAGATACTTTTTTGCATATTTTCAATTTTCGCTCAGATTAATAATAAATTTTATACACAGATTTCCGACATATTATTCTTTGTAAAAGTGAAAATAAATGCTTTGTTGAGTAGGCATAACCCCTTAAGTTGAGATAAAGTTAGCTATAAATTAACACAAAAAAGCGAATTAGCCGATAAGGTAAAAGAGAAAAAACAACACAAAAAAAATCGAAAATAAAAGTAGACAAAATCGTAATGAATTCAATTGTATGGAGAAATATCAAAAAAACTCAATGACACATGAAATAATTGAAAAATATTAAATAGTGTTGAAAATAACAAGGTCGGCAAAAAGTTGAAAAGTATCGAATAGTAACAAGTAAAATCGAAAAAAAAAAATTCACTGAAGTCGGTAAATATTGAATCTCCAATGTGACAAATACAGAAAAATGTGCATGAAACGATGATGAATATTAAAAAAAATTATTTATTAGATATTAGGAAAACCTATGCTCCTAATGGAGTTATATGCAACTACGACAAAAAATGTTACTTAATTTCTTGGTGAGGTTTTTTTATTTGGGCTGTGAGAAATTTTTCCAAATGAAAAGAAAAAACAAAAATATTAAAAAATTGTGAACAAATTTTTGCTGTACTGAAAAAGCAATTTAAGTAAATTTTAAGAAACTCAGCATATATTCAAATTTAGCACTCATTAAATTTGCTGTAGAACAAGTGTTAATTTATTATTTTCAGCAAATCTATTGAATGGAGCCACTAGACAAAATCATATTAAATAGCTTTCATAATAAATTTAAATTAAATAAAATACAAATAATTCAGTGCGCACGTTTGGCAATTTTTTTTTTTATTTTAAATATTTTTTTGCACACTTGTTTGCTAGCCAAATAAACCAGTGTTTAATTTGAGAAAATAATTAAAAAATATATATTAATGTTTAAAAATGTAATACATTTTGCACTACTTATGTATACAATAGTTATTTAAGTTTTCAAGATATTAAAATAATAGCAACAAGAATAACAACAGAAAAAAGCAATAAAATAATATTGACAATGGAGCGTAAAATAACATGTGAAAATGTTGTTTGTTCACTTGTTTGCATATCAGAAATACTTATGTATAATAATTCGCATGAATGTATGCATCATGGTATGTAACTGAGAAAATCGAAAAAATTTTTCTTTAAAGAAATAATTTAAGAAATTAATATCAATTGGTGCTATTGAGCTTTTATTGCTGATTTTAAAAAAAAAAATTAGAAAATGTTTCTTTAGAAAAAACTATGTATTATTATAATATTTAATTTAATTAATAAACACAATTTTTGAATATGAGGAAATATCTTGCGTCAAAGAAAAAGCTAAAGTCAGCAGAAACGCGTTAATGCCAGTGTGAAAGCTATTTTTAAAAACTCGATACAAAAACGATATAAATGAGATACGGGATGTATTTAATGCCGGTATGAAAGCATTTTTATTCTACAAATTCTCGTTTTGAAATTTTATTTTATATGTGCAGTGGCCTTATTACGACTTTCTCCGGTATAAGGCGACATGTAGCCAACAATGGGTCTTTTTTAAGAAATTTCATTGCAAAATGAATCATCCTTAATTTTCAATTTCAATTGTTATGGAGCTGAGCAACATATGTATGAATATTCAAAATTTTTTCTTTTTTTTTTAAGTGCTATCTTTAACTACTGCAAAAAAGGAGATTTGTGATCTGAATAATTTTAGATAAAATAAACATATAAATCTTTCACTTTAAGAAACGATACAATTTTTGCAGTACAAAGCTGTTTAAATATTGTCAAACTTTTTATTGCTTTTTCACTGCGTTTCACAGCACGCGCATAACAATTCATTTATAGCAACTACTATATAAACCCTGCAGCACAGCAATTGCAGCTTTTGCATCCGAATTTGAAATGCAATGAATTTAGGAACAGTAAATAAAAAGGAGCATTTCATTGCATACCACCGATAGATACAACGGTTATTTGACAGTTAGTGTATGACATCTGTTTTGACATTTTTGCTTAGTTAAGTTTGACATATAAACATTGAGATACTTGCAACGCAATAACGCTTTAAGATAGTGAAAGTTCACTAGCGAAATTCACTTGAAGTTCACCTCATTTTTTCAAAATGTTGACAGCAATTGGTCGTAAAGTTTATAAGATTCAACGCCACAGGATATTTTCTTGAAATCACTAATTTATATTGATGAAGCAGCTGCAGGATGTGTTTTATATTAAATTTAAGTTCGATTAAACCCAAAATAATCACATTTTACTAAATACTCTACAAAAATGGGGTACATTGGCATGTCACTTTCGATTTTTAAATTTTGAAATCCCAACAGTTACCTAAAGATATAAAATAAATGCATATTATACTAAAAACCATCCTTACGTGCCTAAAAGCATCTGTTTTTAGTAAGTGAAGTCTTTTGAATTCAATTAAGCATCATTTCCAAGTAAAATAGTGCGGTTGGGAGAATCAAATGTTTCCCTTTTTTGTGTTGTAATTGATTGGTATGGTTGTAATTCTCACGAAATTATGAGGCCTTTGGCCATAAATCCATTGATCATAAAAAAAAGGTTGAAATTATGTACGTGTATGACTGAAGAGTCCTGTGTAATTGCCCATTAAGGAGTTTCGATTTATTAAAGTAATTCATATTTACAGTAAAATAGTATTTCTTGGTTTCTCTTAGTCAGTCCCTTTGCAAGCCTGACAAGTCCCAAGGTACATTAATTTTTAAAAGCCTCAATTTTTTTCTAGTTGCTTTATAGCTCCACTGTTTCTTTTTGTTGTCATATCAATTTATTGGTCAAACACTCCATGAGAAAACAAAATTAACGATAAAAGTCAGAGACAATGCTAGCCCTTTTCGATGAACTACAAATATTTTCACTCTCTTGAAAAATTCGCTTTAATTGATAATGTAATTTACCAAAATTATCTTCATCCAATAATTTAGTAAATATAGCAGATGTAGGACAAAGTCAAAATTTTCTGTACATTTTCTCATACTTACTTTGTATATTTGTGTTGTTCGTTTTGTAGTGAAGTTTTCTCATTTTATTCTTTTCTTTATTGATAAGTTATAAATAAATAAATTGAAAGAAGAATTTTTTCTGTCTTATTTTTTTTTGTGTTGTTGTTGTTTTCATCTCTTAGTGCTTCACAACTCACACCCAGTAGAAACATTTTTGTTTATCTTTCAAATATTTTCTGCTATTTGTCACAAAAGTACACAAATTTGTTGTTATTAAAGCAGCTACTACTGTTTGTTGTCCTATTACGTGCTGTTAAGCTTTTTATAACGTGTTTTTTTTTTAATTTAATTTTTTTTTATTTTCTTCGACACATTTTTTATTGTTGTTGAGTCATGCGTCGCGTTTTCGCAATTGTTTACATGATTTCTTTTTATTTTTCTTTGGATAAGCAACGCGTGATAATTATCAATTTTTGGCAATTAGCCTTAGCAAATATTTGTAGGGTTCTAATAAAGTTACCGCAGTGCTTGGCAGAAAAAAAAATTTTTTCAAGTTTTATAATAAAAAAAAATTTTCAAGTTTTATAATAAAAAATTTTTTTTAAATTTTAACTTAAACAAAAATCAGCTGCAATTTTGTCTCTAATAAAATACAACTATTTAAGAGATTATATTTTTTTATTTACTCTTTTATAGGCACTTAAAATATCGCTTACTCAAAAACTTACTCTATTTGTAATAAGTAACAAATAGCTACTAATTAACAAGCGCTAACAATAATATCACATTTTTTTTAGTTAAATTGCATTTCGTTCGCTTTGCGCTACTTATGTCTGTATACCACTACAAAATACTTGCGGGCAGGGAAAAGTAAATATTTCTGGAAATTACTACTTTTAACTAGAAATCAATAAAGATGTATTGTTTTCTCTATTGATTTGTGATATTAATGATTTATTTTGTTTTGACGTTAAACTATTTTTACTTTTTGCAATAAATATAGATATCTTTGAATATATAAGTTCATTTAACTACATGCAAAAGTAAATTAAATATTGATTTATTTGACAAAATTCCGATAAATTTGTATGATATGTTGCAAAATTGACGATATATTATATGAGAAGCAGCTTTCAGAAATTGCTAACCAATAACACTGCCAAACAAGAAATTTGAGCTTAACACATGGATCATTGGGATGTAAAATCATTAAGGAGCTAAAACGAATGTCGTTCAAAAAATTATGAAGATATTTCAATTATAATGAAAGTCTACAAAAAATCACCAACTTCGATTTTATTGTCAGATTTTTATAATAATAAGATTCAGATTCTCTTAGTTATTAGACTTTTATCATTTGTGACTGTTTATTTGGGCGTTAGTAGCACATCGATTAGAAAACAGGAAGCTTAGTAAGTTTTTTTTAATTGGTCCAGTCTATGAATATTCATCGTTATATCCAAATTATTTTAGGAATCATTAATAAATAAACTTTAGTTCATTTTTAGAAAAGACAACTTTTTTCATGAGCCGCCTTTAGATATAAAAACAATTTTTTGTCCATATTCACCAGTGAAGAAGGGCGGCAATTTGTAAACGGCCTAAGGGCGGCAACTTTCTAAATCCGGGCCTGATTCTGCAACACATTAACGTTTATTATATGAAATTTTTTTTGCGCCACAATAAAACCATACATTGTGTAAGCCAGTGTTTATCTGAATTTAAAAATACAGCACACAAATCAATTATTAACAAGCATACGATGAGTTGATATTTGAACCGAAATATTATGGGTTAAATTTCTACGCTATGCTCGTCATTTCAATTTAGTTAAGTGTGATATTTGCACAGTATACTGTAATGCCTTGAGCTCAATAAGTGTCAAGTTCAAATTTGAGACAATAACAAGTTTAAAATATAAATAATAAACGTATAATACTATACTATATATTACTGTATAAATATTTTTAGAAAATGTATATCTTAATCTATTTAAAGTGCAAACAGACTAAGCAATGAGTAAATTTTATTGAAAATTATTCATAATAAAAAATTGCTTGGGAAATCAATCTTCTTTAAGTCATTAGCAACCTTTTGAGTTATCTTCGTTGAGGTATCAATTCCAAAGGATTGAAGAAATTTGCTTTAAGCATTTTCTATTGGAAAAAATGCTTCAAGAGAGTTTTGTAGACAAGCAAAAATTTAATAAATAAGACTAATTCTCTTTTTTCATAATTTTTTTGACTTTAAGTTTTTAAATTGTATTTCACATGTTACTATATAAAATGATTTTTTCCCCAACAATCTTCGTAATTAAAGAACTCATAACGTTAGCAATAACAGCAGCTTTCGTGCCATCAATAAAATCAAGCGTCAGCCTTTAAAATAATAAAAGAAAGTAGCAAATAAAACTTCGCGCAACTACTTTGGTTGAACTTTATTTCGAAGGAATCATCGAACGAAATTTTACCAAAAAATATGGTGGCGCCAAAAGTCACATAAAATTTGCCGCCAATAATTTGGTCGTAAATTTTTATATTATGTTTCGAACACACTTGTGTGTCAAGTCGATGATATTAAATTAAATCATTATACCATGAAAAAATAATAGTTATTTAGGATTTCGAAAAGTGATTTATGAGCTACTGCTTGGTGTGTGATAAAAGGAGTTAGAAGGTTGAGCGCCAATTGCTTTAAGGTGTTAAATATATGAAGTTGAAAGTGACTTTTTGTTTAAGGATTTTATATCAATTTTTAGGAACGGAAATAAAAATGGTTGGATTAAGGAGCTACTTGCTAGAAAACACATTATTGAGTGCTTCTATGACTGTTAAATTATTAACTTGTTAGTTATTCTTTAAGTCCACCAAAAAGTACCTGGCTGAAACACTAACAGCCGCAGTCTTTGGTAGCTGATCGGACATGTCTAGCTTTTGGATGTCTTAGTCTAGTTTAAGCTTGATTATAGTGCTGAGAAGAACCTTTAAAATTAGAAACATAATCAATATTCAAATGTAGAACAAGCTTGTGTACTCAGTTCTCATCACCATTTTCATTTTTAAAATGTCTTGAGGAAGTCTACGGTGAGAGAAGTATTATTGTTATGTACAAGTATATTTTCAACGAATTAAATGGATATAAAGTTAAAATCCATTTAATTCTTTAAAATATATTATACTTTGACGTCAACGATAAGTTTTTTCTTTTTATTAAAATCAACAAATTCTACCATACAACACCCACTCAAAGTTTTACACTTAAGCACACGTCCGCTTAATATGCGTTTATTGACCGGACACAAAGTACTCAAGTTTTAAAAAAAGAATATTTTAATTCCTGGCATTATAAGCTTTCATTTTATTGTTATCTCTTTATTTTGTTTAGTATATTCACTTAGGTTAAGTCTTTTACTAGCTTAGTGCCTGCAGATATATTATATTTTTATATGGAAAAATTAAAGTTATTGTTTAACTTATAACAATCGATTTGTTTGCGTTGACATTTCATAAAGCCCTTTCAGTACGTTCATGTTATTTAATTGAAATAACTACATATCTTAAGCACTGGCTTATTATGTACAATATGTTTTTGGGTCAATACTGTACGCTTTGTTTTGACTTGAACAGTATAGGGTCTTGGTTGTTTTAATACAACACTATTGGTGAGTGCACTCTCAGGGAGATAATGAAAGCTTACAGAGTAAAAATGGTAATTAATCTTGAGTTGAACAGTAATAAAAGTCCCATATATGTAATGAATATTTGTGGCTCTTAACAAACGGACAAATGTGTAATTGCAATAAGCCAATATTTGAGCGTAAAGTCTCATAGATTTCAATGTTGCAAGCAAAATAGGTTTAGTAAAGCTTTCTAGTAACTGCCATAGTCTTAAATTATTTATCATTGCAGTCTAAATTTTTCAAATTTTCGGATCATTTTCATAATCTAAAAAAGTTATTGAGCTACTTTAATAAATCTTTTTTAATTAAAAATATAGACATCTATGAGGATATATCATGAAATATATTATAAATTTTTTCAAATGCTAAAATTGAAATTCCTTATATTAAAAGAGTTGATAAAGAAAAGAAGAATTTTTTATAAAAAAAATCGACCGAAATCTATTTGATGGAAAATTCGAGAGAGCGGAGGAAATTGTAGCATTATATCTGAAAATTTGATTCTCAGTTCCCCACTTTAAGCAAAAATAATGTTGGAGAAAAAAATTTCATAGAAAGCTTCCTCTAATGTGAATACTTGAAAAATTAATTTTCACAAAAACTTTTATTTAAATTATAGAAAGCTTAAAGTGAGCTGTTAGCATCTCGTTCACAATAATGAAATTATGTGCAGCTCATTTGACCACATACATACTGAAACAGTAATGAAGAATTTTAAAAATTGTCCACAAAAACGCTTGGTAATCGCCATTGCAATAGTATTAAAGGGTTGTTTTAAAAATTGATGCCTTCAAAGCTGGCTGGAAATTCACTACCAATGATACTGTCAAAGTTAAAGAAATATATGAGCGTGTTTCAGGGGTATTACATTTAACTCATTTCAAATCGAAAGTTTGTGCAGATTCAAATGGAGCCTTCTCTTGCTATTGTAAGGTTAGTGGCTATTATAAGTACAAATATTGCTGTTTATTAAACTTGTGTCATATTTAACCAAGAAAACAACATTATGCTCGAAAAAGTGCCATTTTCCACAAAGTAATGATATTGCTGTTTTCAATATAATGGACAATATATCACTATTAAGTGGTTAGCCTATTATCGAAAACAGCACTTAATCCGAAAATCCTGTTTATTTAAAAAAAAAAACCTTGTGTTCACTCCTAATTTTTTTTGCTTAGCCGACGGCGATTTTTTTTTTTTGGTCGAATACCTCACTCATCAAGGGTTTATCTATAACATCAAAGACAATAAGAAAAATAACCAAATATTCGATTGCTTGAAACGCTTCATCTTTAAACAAATTTCTGCAGCTAAATTTTCTAAAATTACATAATTAGTCATTTTAAAAGTTATTACAATCGATGCAAGAAATTGCATTGCATACTTTTAGGCCCTTTGCATAATATCTATTTTAAAACAGCTAAAATTTTTAAGCCTTCTAAGCGCAAGAGTTTTTCCTTTCCAAAGTTAACTTTAAATCATTTTTGATTTTATCACCATCTCCCTTAAAGTTGTAAACTTTCTAAATTTTGCACATAAAAATTTCGCTGCTCACAGCAAAGTTTTTCAAGAAAAAGACGCAAATTTATTACAGTTTCCTGCAAATATTTTGGCTCAATTTCTTTGTCTGTTGTTTCGCTTGTCTTTTAACGTGTTCCTTTTGCTTGTTGTTTGTACATTTGACACTTTATGTGTACAATTTCTTATGCGACCCAGACATTTTGTCTACGTTGTTTCCCTCGAAAAGAAAAGAAAAACAGAATGGAAAAAAAATCATAACACCCGTGCACAGACGATGGCAACACGCATACACCGACACTCTGGGGGGCAGGAAAATTTAGCTTTTTATTTATTTATTTTATTTGTTATTTTTTTGCGTAGCTTATTTAACTTTTTCACATTTTCAATTAAATTTTTCACAGTTTCGCATATTTAAGAAATAATTTTCTCAAGTTCTTTTATTTTATTTATAACTTTTTCTTGTTTTCTTTTGCACTTGTTTTTTTTATTTATTCGTCGTGACTAAAAAAAATTCACTGATAAAAATTTGTTTTCAGCAATAAAATTTTTAAAATAGAATTTATCTTATCTTGGCCATAAAAGATTGGTAGAAAAAAAAACTTAAAAAATTGCTAACGAAATTATAAAACTTTTTAGTTTGTTTTTATAAAATAATTTTTATATTTTACTCACTCTGCAATAGACTTGGATAGAGGCCATCGCTCCATGGAGGCCTGATATTTCATATTCTCGATTTGCTTCTTTAATGCGTCCCGATCCATGTTTTGTAGAGCACTGGGATCCATTGCGGCTAAAGTTTATCCACATACCACCCCTGGAAAGCACACAGATAGAAAAAGTAAAACGCTATTGTTATTGTTGTTTTTAGTGTTGTTACTTTAGTAAAAATTTACCTCACGACTTGGCAAGGCAAGACAAAAGGCATGCCTTTTTGCTATAAGTTTGCTATAAAAATTTGTCTCATCTTCTCAGCTATTGGGAGCGTAAATTTGCGTAGCGCTGTATTTGTGAGAGAACGACCTAAAAAAAATGCCGCTCTCTTTTTGGAGAAAGCTAAATGGTTTGCAATTCCGTTTATAACAAACTTTTTGGCAAGTATCGATACGACACTTTGCTCAATTTACCCCCAAAACATGCATGCGGATTGTGACCCACCACCTTCGATAGATTTCAGGCAAGGCAGTGTTTTGAATTGCCATCGGCCAAGAAATATGGAAAACATTTTATAGACAATGTCGTTGAAATTTTTTTTTTTTAAATAACATTTTTCTTTTCTAAAAAGGATACCACAAAACTGAGGGGGCTACAATAGAGTGTTAAAAAAATAAATATTTTACTTTTTGCTCTTCAGCAACAAATAATCTATAATATAATAGCTATTTGGATAAAGTGAATAAAAAAAATCAAAACAAATTCAAAAAATAATGTACTGTGCAAGCGTCCTCTGAGCTCAGATATTACTTATCATGTCAAACTTTTGAAAAAAATTGGGTTGAAACACATAAAACTGCAGCACAGTGTTTTTTAAAAAACTTCTTTAATATTGCATATTAAAGAGTAAATTTTTTTGCTTTGAAATAAGCCCTTGAACATTTTGATCGCATATGCGCCTGAAACAGGGTGAAAATTTTAAGACGGAGGTGATGGAATAATATCGAAATATTTCTCATCCTAAGATTTTGAAATATCACCTCTTCACTCCAATATTCAAATGCACCCACGTTTGGTATGTGCGATCAAATTTTCCTTTACAGGTATAACAAAAATCCCGATATTTGATGGCAACTACATATTTTTACTTTTAAACTGAACGAAATTTTTGTTTCAGCATAAGTCCAAAGCTTTTGTAAAAAAATTTTTACAAAACACCTGATGGTAACAAACAAACAAATCACCGCTTCTTCACTAGAGCACGCGCTCATTGTCTCTCGTTGAACATTTTCTCTGTCTTTCACTCTCTCTGCCATATTGGCAGCCACATGCTAATTATTTTTGTTATCATTGCTGCTGTTGTTGTAGTTTTCCATTACCTTTTTTACTTTCTGCTTTTTGTTTTACACGCATTTTCTTATCGTTCTATTTATCATTTGGCA
The DNA here is from genome assembly GCA_963662105.1 of Meiosimyza platycephala. Lineage (NCBI taxonomy): Eukaryota > Metazoa > Arthropoda > Insecta > Diptera > Lauxaniidae > Meiosimyza > Meiosimyza platycephala. The sequence continues at coordinate 97,778,703 of OY759210.1, forward strand.
TTTGCTCCAATTTAACAGTGCGGGAAATTTTCTCATCGCTTGGTTTACGCTACGTTTTGGATTTTTGTTTTGGGGTGTTTCCCGGTTTTTTTCAGCTCAGCTCAGTGTTGTCAATTTCTTCTTTTTTTTTTTTTTGTTTTTTTGCTATTGCCATTTTTACTTTGCTACTATTTTTCTTTCTGGCAGAGAGGTTTTTGGAATACTTTTTTTTCTCACAGTTTGAGGGTAAAGCATTGCAACATTGAATGCGCGTAAATTTTTATTACTTCCGGCAAAGTTGATATTATTATGAGTCATAAAGACGTCAAAATATATATGTAAAATAAGTTAGCTGCAATTAACTTTCTTTCGCCTACCTGTATATGAAAGTAAGTAAGTAAGTAATGATTCATTTTGGATTTACATATTTAAGTTTAAGTTTAAACAAAATTGATTGTTTTTTTACTTTTTAATCAAAAAAGTTTCAAGCCGACATAAAGGGCGATTGTTTAAACTTTTTGAGTTAAGTTTTTGATAGATTTTTTGGCCTTCTTTTCTCATTTTTTTTTTTTTATTATTCCTAGGGCCAATATTTCATTGATTTCAGTTACCTAATGGTTTAAATATAAATTTAATATAACATCTGGTCTGAATCGTATTGGCAATGGCTCAATACTGAAACAAAGAACTGTTCAAAATACTTAACAAAAATTTTTTTCAAAATGAACATTAGATTTTTGACGTTTTTGCTAAAAGAAAATTGCCCAAAACGATAACGGAACTGTACTTAAAACTAAATTTTTAAAAACTTTTGTAAAAGGGATAGTTATGGAAACTGTTAGAGATAGTGCCATCTGAAACTGCTTTTCTGAAATCGCTTTATTATGAGAGAAACCCCCTAATCAAAAATCTCATGGGGAAAAGATCAAAAAATTTAGGGACTATATAGGATATTCAATTGATTATCCCATCAGGCTTTAGATATAAAACACAATTTTTTTTACCTCGTTCCTATGATATATTTTGATAAGCAACTATTAAAGAACATCTTACTGGTATTGCCGTCAATTTTACCAGAGCCGGATTCAATTATAACTTTAAATTTGACGCTGTAGTTTTTATTTATTACCAATTTTTAATATTTTGACACGAAATTTTATTTTTTGAGAATAACTGTATAAATGCAATTTATTTTTACTAATAAATTAATAGAGCTTTCTCTATTTTTTCCCACTTTTAGTATAATTGCAACCTATGAGGTTGATCCCACATACAAACTATGTATATATTTTGCCATAACTGACATGATTTGTGAGCCTAGATTTTCAAAACTTCTTTGTCCACCTTTATAATATATGTATATATATTTTTGTTTCGGAAAATATTATGCTTAAAGAATATATTATGCTTTAAAGAACAAATTTAATAACAATATTGTCATCCCTTTCATTGCAGAGTGGCTCGATACACATATTAATAATCAACATTTTAATATCATATAAGAAATTATGTAAACTTTTAAAGCTCTATTTCCTAACACAACATTGTATAAAAATCCCTTCACAAAAGTCAATCTCTTTACATGACACTCACTGATAATAAAAATAATTTTTTATTTGCATATAAACGATAATTGTATGTAACGCAAATATTTCCTGCGTCAGGGCGTAAAAACAATTTTCATCATTAAACCACCTGTCTTAAAAGTTAATATTTATCGTAATAAACTTATATATTGGCAACATTTTTGCCAGCCGTTTATTTCCCTTAAAAATAAAACCTTTGGAAAAAAATTACCCATCTAGAAAATTCACATTGGAAGTGGAAATATCTCACTTGCAAGCGCACCTTGTTTTTTATGACTTTGCAGTATTTATAGCAGGTCATAAACTTTTTTCTATACTCTTTTCAGTACTTTCTACTGCCTGCTATGCTTTATTTTCCGTAAACGAATGCACATATGAACACGCATACACACATATATATATCGTTATGATTATCCTTATAACTTCCGCCGTGCATGCTGAGCACAGACAAACACACGCACACATAAAAATGAGACAACAAACGCATGCGCTATGAAATAAAATCCAATCAATAAAATTTCAACGCTCTCTCTCTCTCATCGCACAAATTAATAAATGCTGCATAAAATAAGTTAAGTTTATGCCATAAAAACACCCCCGCTAAATAAAGCACACGCTGGCAAAGGATATGAGCAATGTGCGTGTATTTGTGTTTGAAAAAATGGGTGCGGACCATGCTCACTCATTTGTGACAATGATAGGACTGCACAGTTTTTTGATAGCTGTCATAACATTTTTGACAGCTCTCTATTTACTTTGAGCATGTGAGCGAAGTAGCGTAGTATAGAGAATCAGAGCAAATGAGGTTTTTCAAGAATTATTCTATGCGAAAATGTAGATAGTTAGTCTGCTATTCTTGGGCTTATAAGCAGAAAAAAAAATGAAGAGCGTGATAGTGATAGAAAAAATTATCAAGTTTCTATCATGCAAGTTTCATACTATACATGAAAAATATTTGTGTTGATGGCACTTTTTCATTTAATAAAGAGGTCAATCGAAGAACATTTTTAAGTTGAGTAAAGTCAGATTAAAAAGCGCATGAAAAAGACATCGGTATTGATAATTTGGGCACACTTATCTCATATTTTAAAGTAACACATAAAAAACTGTCTAGGGTGTTAGGGTGTTTATTTTGAAAATTTTGTAGAGATTTATTAATTTTTTTTTCTGCCTGTGCTTTAGCATTGGGTTTAAAAGTAATTGTCACAAAATTTGAGCTTCCTAGCTCAAACCTGTAAACGGCGCGGACAGAGTTTGTGTGCTATTTCGTGGAAATTGTAAGAAAATACTGACTTATTTACTAAAACGAAAAAAAAAAATCTGCTTTAGATGCCAAAATATAGCGTTTCAGGTATTTTAATCATAATGGGTCCATATTTTTCGCGAGGATGAAAATACGGACAAAATACACCCGAAGGGGTTTTTTTTCCGGTCCCATAATAATTCTACAATAAATAAAAACATAAAAAATTTAGTGAGTTGTGGTTTTGGCAGAGTTACCAAAGTCGTGCAGAAGGAGTTCCCGGTTTTCTAAAAAAAAAATTATTTTTTCCTCAAATATTAAATGATTACTTTTTTTTGTTGATAAACAAAAATTTTAAGTCCATGTCCATCTGAAATGTATCCAATAATATCGATAAATAAGATATCGAATATTATTGGAAGTGTCATCGGTATTTATTGTGCTGACAGCAGCCACACTTTGGGTATGAACAGTTCAAACGTAGCCTTTTACTTTTTTTCCAATGCACACACAAGGGAATCTCAATTGAATTCATAGTGCTGTCTAGTTATAATTTTACGAGAAAAACTCTCCGAAAGGGAAATTTTTCATACACATTTATTTCACTCTCATGAAACTCTCCAAAAAAAACATAAACGAAATTCTCCCAATTTACAAATTTATTTGATACACAAACCATATTATTATAGACAACGGGGAGAAAACTCGCATGCTATAAATAATTTTATTGCAACTTAGACACTCTCTTTTGAATTTTTGTCACTTGCTCTTATATGCTATTTTATTTAATAGGAATTTTCTTTCAGTTGTGTCTATATAAAGCTTTCTCCCAACGAAAGCCGGTTGTTGTATTTTATTTTCGACTGTTGTTGTTTCTATTACTTTTCATTCATTCATTGCATAGGTTAGCACATTCCACTTTTGCTAAACAAACACATATACAGAATTGGTACATTGTTTCAATTCAATAGTTAACCTCATATTATGGCCAACTATTAAATAATAACAACAAAGACAGAAATGACTACAACAATCCATCATTTTATCTGAAGTGCTGACTGTCGTCATCCACGGGTTTTTGCGGCTAGAGACAAGAAACTACACAAATCGCTGACAAACATCAAGCGTTATAAGTTACTTTTAAAATTAGGGTGGATTTGTTATGTTAAGATTTTGAAACAAAAAAATATTCAAATTTTTTTTATACTTACAAACAATGAGTTGTTTTCTACAAAAAAAAAACTCTTTAGAAAAAATTACTATATTTGTAAAATTAAATATATTGCAAACCCAAATATCATAGACATCAAAAAAAAATTGGGCTTGAAATTTTTTCTTATAAATTTTAAGGTCCGCTCTATTGCACAAACAAATCACAAAAACAACGTGTCTGCATGACTAAGTCAATACCAACGAAGCTCACAATGAAACATAGTAAAGGGGACATATCCACAAAACAACAACAACTGCTGTCTGCTGTCACTTCTATTATGATGACGGGTATCGTTTGCACGACAGTTAAAACTTTTATTTTCGATTAATGGTTAACCAGGTGATGATGCTGCGTTTGTTGTTGTGTGGATTGACAAAAATGTAGGGATAGAACTCGGAAATTGAAATGTGAGACTGAAGCGATATGACACGCAACTTTCGTGTGCATATTTGCAAATGTGTCGTTTGTGTCATGTTCATTTTGATTATCAGAGATCATCGTCAGCATGTGATACAGCAATGGATTAATATTGGGTTAGTAAAGTTTTTCGAAAGCATCTTTATAAGAACGCCAATAACAAACAGAGGTTTACGAGTATAAAGTGAACGTTACGGTGAAGGCAAATTTTTGTATATCTTTTAGCAACTTTCATCAATATCTTCATTTTTAACACTCGATCAGTTTATTTTGATTTTTTGAAATTATTATTAAAAATATATGGAAAAAAATTTAATGGATTGAATACATGTGAGGAAATCACCCACTAAAATATGCCGACAAGTATTGCAGCGGAACCCTCAGGATAGCAAAAACAGTGGCCAACGTAAAACATCATGGAAATGAACACTAGAACAAGAAATCTTGGTTTAAAAACCGAGCTCCAAAAGTCACCGTTTCAGTCTTTGGGCTCTTAAATAACTTGAAGACTGTTTTCCAATAAACTTTTGATCAGCGATCAGGCTCATTTCTGGTTATGTCAATAAATAAAATAGACATATTTTGTCTGAAGAGCAACCAAAAGAGGTTCAAGAACTGGCATTACATCTAAACAAAAAAACGATTTTCTGTGATTTATGGGCTAGTGGAATCATCGATCGATATTTCTTCAAAAATGAGGATGTTAGTAACGTAACTGTGGATAGCGCTCATTGTCACGTCATGATAACGGACTATTTGTTGCCTCCAATTGATGTCCGTAACCTGGGCGTTATAGGGCTAAAAACTTTACTTTTTATTCATTAAGGGGGCAAAATAAATCCAATATGTGTCACAGAACTACGATACTACTGATAAAACTAATAACTATGCAATGTATTATTCTGCCATTATCAAAACTATTTGTTATTAACATAGAGGTGACTTGACTTGACTTGACTTGTGATATCCCTAGTTATCTATATAGTGCAACAGTAGAAGTGAAAATCATTGTCCTTCACTTCAATCAATTTTATTTTATTTGAAACTTAATTTAAATCAAACATTGCTGACTCATTTTTAAAGACAAAATTCACCCACAATGAGATGAAAAATATCTGCTCCCTTCATTCAATAAATATTTTGCCACAAATCAATGCCAACAGCGCGCCAGCCACATTTTTTCTTTTTCTTTGCCCTTTTCTATGCTGCTTATATGCTTAACAACGTTGCGAGCTATTTACTTGGGGCAAATGTCGTGCTGCTGTTTCCGGTATTTTAATTTGATGCATCATGACACCACTTTTTTTGTGCTTGCCGCAAAGTTTTTATATCTTTGCTTTGGCCTTAGCTTTGTTTTTGCTACAGTGGAATTCAGGGTCGTGTTTAATGCCTTGTTAGGTCTATTAAAATTTTAGAGTGAAGCTTTTGTGGATTTGGTTTAGGATTGCTGAGCAATGACATTTAATATATCAATTTGTATAAGTGATGGAGAACACCAAATATAAATAATAACCCTAACGTAAAAGAGGGTTAAATATTTTTTTTATTTTTATTTCAATGGGATAAATTTGAACAATCAAGTTATGTATGCAGATATTTGTAGAATTTTAAAGGAAAGAAAAAGGACTGCTTATCATATTCAAGCAAACAAACAAAAAAAATATCAAGCATAGTTTTAGGCTTGTTTACATTATAATTTCAACAATGTAATTCAGTAGATATTAGAGCAGCAACGACTGGTTGATATTCAAATTTGAAATATTTAAATGGGAATTTTGCACGGTCGCTCAGTCTGTCTGCCCTTTAATTATGTCCTTTGCTCTTGGATTTCAGTCCTCTGGTTCATAAATAACAAACAATAAACCTCATCATCCTGATGATATTTTGTTTGCTTGGGCCGCTCTAGTGTATCGGTAGTGACAAAAAAAATCTTAAAAAGTATAAGAAAAAGTAAAATTTATGAATGAAAGCATTTGGAGAAAGGGTCGAAAGGATAAACAGTTTAAATATTAATGTCATATGATTTAGAGCTTAGTAACGCTTTTAATGTTATGCGAATGAAGCACATGCGTTATTAAAATTACACTTTAGTATTGCAATATTACCAAGTGTTTTTTTATAATTTTGATAAATGTAACATTCATATTGATAAAAATTGTGCACTTTTATTTAAGTATATATGAAATGAATTATTTTTCTTTTTTAAATCTTCTGTGCTACAAGTCTAAGAGGATGAGTAATCATTTTGCAAATCGTAATGCAAAAAGTCTAATGCATTACTAGCCAGAACATTTTGCTAATTAAATTTTCTGTTATTTTTTTAGATGAATGATATTTTTCCAGATATATACAATTTTATTAATGAAAATTTTATGCTTATCCTCTGATTTATTGGACTTATATTTTATATAAAATCCGCCATCAAAACAAGGCAGTAAAATAATAGAACCAATGACATTAAAAATAATCTCGGCTTTTAAATTTTAACTAAACCTAAGCCTAAATGTTACAGTCATAAATTGAGTTTATGGCTTTCAATCAAATTTTAAATTATTAAATTATTAAAAAAAAATGCATTTATGAATATTTTTTTTTGTTAATAAATTTCACCTAAAATTAAATTATTGAACAATTTGACATAAAATTACAAACATATACAATTGCAATGCGCACATACATACACACGAAAGCTTAGCAACAATTACTATTTTTATTTTGGCTGATTTCATTCGAACTGTATGTAATTTGTGCGCTTCCGTTTCCGCAGGTACGTGGCTAATTAAATTACCGTTGCTAATGTGGTCGCCGCATACACTACTGTAGATGTATGTAGATTATTTATGTGGCAAAACGAGTACGTATTAGTGATTTGTGCTAAGTGCATGTAGTGGTGGTAAACCATATTATAATGACAAAAACAAAAATATAGAACATAATACTTCTAAATTAAAATTGTATAGATAAACTTCATTATCGAATTTCACTAGTGAAAATAATATAATCGGTTAATTGACTATATATGTGGAGATACTTTAATGGCAAAATAAAAATTAAATTTAGTGAAAATATTTCAATAAAAGGAAATTTAAAATCAATCAATGTTAATTTGACTATTGAAATTGCATTAATAGGAAAGTACTCCAATTACTTTGCACTGTCAATTGCTATAATTACATCTGCTTTGGAGTAATAACACATTTTTAAATTTTTAAATGAATCAATTTGACGAGTGCAGTTAATTATTTAGCTCATTTTACACGCTCGTGAAAAGCCTAACCTTAGTCGGTTCGTTACAGATGGGTTAAGGGGGCAGAGGCAGTCAGCATTTTAAAGAAATCGCTTTTTTTGTATTTATGATAGTATGATATCTTAAAAATACATCCTGAAAATATGACGTCAATCCGACAATTACTTTTGGAGTTATTCGGCAATAACCAAAGGGCTCTTGGTAGTAAGAGTACGAAAATTCATGTGTTTCTCGTCGTTTATCTCAAAAGTATGTTTTCGGAACTGGTGACCACTGTAAATTGAAAACCGCTCGATAGATTTGAATTAAATTTACACAGTTTTTGAAAAACATAAAAAGCTAGTCTCTGATCGAAGGATTTTTGTTTTTAATTATCGATTTTTTATAAACAATTAATTGTTAATTTTTGTCCCAAAAATCTGGAGGTAAATTTCCTGAGGCCGCCATTTTGTTGATTTAAAAAAAAAGAACAATCAGGCGCTAGATTATTTATTTAAATAACTAATTTTTTTATGCAATTGATTTCCGATAATTTTCCAAGGATTTGTGATGGCCACCGCAAGGTATTCTGTATGTGACAGGGTCCAACACAGCCAGCTATATATGTTTTTATTTTTAATTTTTTTTTTTAACTTTGCAATGTAATGTAATGTAATGATGCCATATTATCACTTTTATTAAATAAATAAAATTAATACCAAAGAAAAATATTGAAAATGATCTATTTTTCATGCCTCTGACTGCCCCTGCTGCCTTAAGCCCATAAGTTTAATTTTGTGTTATGTTTTGACGAATTTCTCTTGGCAATTTGACCTATTTTTAATAGCTTCAATGGACTGAAAGCCTCAGAAATAATTCATCACAGTAGTTTTCTCTTAGCTTAAGGTAACAATAGCATTTTTATAATTTACAGGATCTACTTTCTTACTTTTTATTAGGCATACTTCAGCCGCTACAATAATCACAAATGCCCCATGAGAATATTTTTCAATACTTGTTAATGTTTATTTTGTCTATTTAGAAAGGACACGTTGAAATTTTAATACGTTGTTTTCAGAGTCCCTTAGTGAATATCTCTTCGGATGATTATGTCAATTACCGCCAAGATAATCACCTTCACCAAAACGTCAAAAATTTTTACGAAGCATCTGAGTGGAGAAGATTGCTTTCGTAGTACAAAATATTCCCAACATTGGGCAAAATTCTGTGGCAAATGTAAATTTCGGGTCATACTAATGATCTTAAAATTTTGTAATCCACGATTCCAACTGTTTTTTTTTTCGATTCGTATGCAGTTTTGTTGGTTATCAACAAAGCTCAAAAACAAAATGCTGATAGATAAGGAAGGATAAACGCGTTGGAAATGACATTATATTTCGCAGAAGAGGCATATTACTTACGAGTGGGGACATTATCTGTTTGCCTAATGGCTTTCTTGAGGCGCTTTTTAGTGTTAACCTGCTAAACTGCTGTTATTCTGTTTTTCAATGTAATTGTGCTTATTTATCTGTCATATTGCTAATAATGCAGTTACATTCATAAATTCGACAATCAAATTTCGTTATAGCAGTTTATTTCACAAATCACATACTTAGCAATTATTGATATTCAAATTAAAAAGGATGCCTATAATTCAACTATCAAATATAATCTAATCTTGCAATACAATTACATCAAACAAATACAAACAGCATACCTTTAGGCGCATTGTGTAACATTACATTAATGCTGACACAAATTTTAGCCAATTAAAATTTATTGTATATTTTTCGAAATATTACTATATTCAATTTATTGGCACTTTGGGCATTTTTAATGCATTAAATAAATATTAACAATAAAATTGGCATATCGATATTTACACAATTCTGTTGCAGCGGCCAAGCATACGTTTGTTAATTAATCTTTTTCACCTATAACATAACAGTTTTAATCCCAATAATCGTAAAACATTATAAAAAAAGCACAACAACAAACAGAAACCTTTCAAAATGCAATTTCGAAAAATTGCTTTAGATACTAAATTTTGCATGCGGCAGCTTATTGGCAGATGAATTTATTATTGTTTTTGTAACGAGCACCTAGTGGCGCTGCAAAAAAACAACATATCGCATACAAAAACAAAACCAGTAAAAAGATAAAAGGCGAAAGAGCAAATAACAATAACAAAAATAACAACAACAACTACAACTAAATTACAATTTTTCATTTACACAATCGATTGCTGTCAATGTTGTTTGTTTTGCTGTTGCTCTTTTCTTTATTATTATTGTTCTTTTTGCTTTCTTTTTTTATGCTGCTGCTGCTATAGTTTTTGTTGCAACTATTCTTACATTTGGCAGTTGACTTAATTGCCACGGCTACAACATATTGGCTGCGGTCTACTATTGCTGCTGACCCCTTTAACTAGGCAACAATGGTTTTTGATTAGTACAAATGAATGTGGGTGCTGCTGATGTATGCATGAATGTTAGTCTGGATGAGAGTTCTATTGGAAAACAAATTTTTGATTTATTTTTACGCCACCTTATGCTTTTATTATTAAACTTTTTTGTACAAATTTACTATTAGAATTACAAATTGTTTGGACAAGAAGAAGGCTTACATTGGGACCTTCTACAATTTCCACCAAGAAACCATTAGTTTGGCGAAGTGTTTCATAAGTATGAATGCTGAGTAAAAACTGTAGTGCCGAAAAAAGTTATTGTATTCAAAATTTATTCAATATCCATACGGCACCCTTTTTCGATGTCCTTTTGACATGATTTTTTTTTTTTAAATCACTTAAAATTAAAATGTTAATTGGAAGAAAATTTATGATAAAAATATAAAATTTCAACGTTGTTGGATGAAAATATTTTATTTCATTCAATTGAATGTATCAAACACACATACTGAAATTTCCCTATGCAATACTGCTGTGATTACTTTTTAAATTAAATTTTCAACATAAATAAGCACTGCACAGCATATTTATCGCATTTACTGCATGTAACAAAATATGCAATTTCAGTTATCCTTTAATGCGAATTTTCCACTACACTGCACAAAAAATTACTAGGTAAAGTATTTACTTCAAGCAAAGTCAAACCAGCTGACACAACACAACGTAAATAAATTTTACCCATTTGACATATTGCAAACATCTAAAAGTCGTGCTCGTGGTTGAATGTAGCAAAATTTAGAGTGTTGCGAACACATGTGCTTACAAAGTTTTTAACATTTAAATCAGGATTTAATATTGCTTGAGTATTTAAATTTGTTATGCATACAAGCAGTTGACAGTTCTTGAACGAAAAACAAGTGATATGGTAAGCCGTTTTGTTCTAGAAAGCTTAAGAGCTGTCACACGCTTGCAGAAGAACTGCAATGCATTGAAAATGTGATAAAAGTTTGTAATACCTAAAAATCTCTCATATGCGTGACATGGCGTATGAGTAAGACTATAACTGTTTAACAACATAAGAACAAGGCAAAAAAAAATTAAGCTATAAGAACTTAGTACCAATAAATTTACGCGTAATGCGCTTAAACCAATTTTGTAAAGTTGATTCCTGTCTGTAGTAAAATATTTGTTTAATTTCTGTCCGCTCAATAATCTTTTCTTTCCTTTACAAACTTAAAGCTTTCTGTAATTTCAAGATTAGTTCTTTCAATGCCACTCTACAAAAATATTTTGATTTAATATCCGGCCGCTATAAATTCCGCAAATTTTTGTACAAAATTTTCAATTTATTGCGCCCTAACATAATTCTCTTATTAAAACATTATATTTTCTTTTATTATGTAACTCTACCTTCGATATTTTAATGAAAGAAAACCTTTGTTTTTCAAAAAACTGTCTCATTCAACCCATCTTATATGAACTTAAATGTTTATAAAATGTTTTATAATAAATAAATCTTTTATTCATAAAAGTCTTTTATATGTATGATATGGCGTATGACCAACATCTTATAACAAAACTTTAGACTGAAATGGCACAACTCCGATATGAAATGCACTTAAGTTGCTAGAGTTAATATTGTTAAATTAAAGTTACTTTACAAAACATGTAGTTTTAATAAATGGCCGCAAAAAGTTTTAAAAATTTACAAACAAAAGTTTCATTGCATAGCACTCTGGCGTTTCCTAGTGAAATTCAATTTTTCGTTTAACTTATTAATTGTATTATTGATCTATAATGTAGAGAAAAATTATTTCAGTTCAAAAAATACAATACATATGCAGAAAGCAACTAGCAATATAAAACTACAGCTAACAAGATTTAAAACTAAAATATTTCAGCTTCGATGTGATTTTTGCTGTATGTGGCAGAGTAAATATTTTCAACCGTAATGACTTTTCACAACACAATGTAATTATTTCTGTTTAATTTTATTACAATCACATTTAGAATGCACTATTGTTATCTACAACTCACAATAGATTTCATTTCAAGTAACAGTGATTAAATGAAAACAGCTAGAGAGATAGAAATAAACGATAAAGAGTAAATAAGCGCGAAATGAACTTGCGAAAGTTTCTCGTTAAACTTTTCCCAAACTCCTACACAATTGCAACGAAAATTAAAATTGTAAATTGTAAACATACAACAACAACAATGAAATAACTATTTGTTGACAACAACAACAACAAAAATAATAGCGCCAACTAACAACATCAGCATCAAGAGTAACTATTATCACTACAGCAGCAGCAGCAGCAACATCATACACATGTCCCAATTAGTTTCGCATGTCCTTTAAAAAGTTTTGCATCACGTTTACGGAAAGTTTTCCAAAATCTACACAACCACCAGAAGTAGCAACAACTTTTTGCGAACGTACAGTAATGCACGTAAAGAATAATCAGCTTCGAATAAAAGCAGTGAAAATATTGTGAAAAGTAAGCCGATACATATTAGTGAATCGCTTTTTTTCTAGCGGCCCAATATTAATCCTCAAAATTATTGTTGAGCTATAAAAATGTAATAAAGTAATTTTAATCTAAGCTTCGTTCGATATATCGGAAATGAGATATTTTATTTCAAAATCTGGAAATCACAAAAATTATTAAATTTAAAATTTAAGAACAAAATGTAAGTTAGACGTTTTAGAATTTTTTGTTTCATTATGAAAAATAAAACTTGCAAACTACATAGAGAAAATAAACCATTGCAAGTTAGCAGCGAAAAATCAAAGCAACTTTATATTGCTGAGCTACAATTGGGTCAAGTGAGCGAATATATAATTTAAAACCGTAAATTGCATCAGAAAACAGACAGTCCAGTTCAAAGTACTTGAAATCGAATAAAATTTGATATGGGAGTTAAATATTACTCATACGACGTGAAAACCAAGAAGATATATTTCAAAGCTGTGATTTAAGGTGATTGTTGTCACATCTGGAAGTATATAAATTCATTTGTAAAAAGAGTAGAGCTTTTACTTTTTTTTAAGTTGAAATAGCCAATAGCTGCTTAAGAGCTTAAGAGTCTTCCAATATAATATATGTATGTATTCTCATCTGGTTTTCTAAAAATGAATTTATCGAATTTAATATATAATTATTTCCATCAACATCATTTGGCCTAACTTTTAATAGCTCAAAAGCTCAAACAGAATTATTCAAATCAAATTTACACATTCTACATATTTTCAAAAAAAAGTGTACAATAAAACCATTTCAGCTGAGTTCACAAAATAGTTGGGGGACAATTGCAAAGGTTGTTTCTAAAACAACTAATCGAACTCAGAGTCATCTCCACAACTTAATTCCACAATCAATTGTCACCGAACACTATCCTCCCACCAGAATGCTGCGGAAACCTCAAAGCCACATTGAAGCTGGTTACGCCTTCTTTAACGTAATTTGGCAACGTATACGCGTATGCTGCACATTCTGATAAAATTTTACCAAATCGCATTTATAACAAATTTACTCATTGGCTTTGTAACTTTATACGTACATAGGTATACTATATATCAGTTTTAGTGATGATGATGGTGGTGGCGATGTTTGCTTGCTTTCAGCATTGTATTATGTCGACGGTGACATGGTTTTCAACGCCCCAGCCACGTTTTTGTCGTCGTATTGTCATTGTCTGTCCTCGTCCACTAATTGAATTAAATTGATGCATCATCCATACGAAGCACCAGAGTCACCTACTACACCTTTTAGATTTTCGTTCGCAACACCCCAGGTGACTGGCACATACCACATCAATTTCGTGCATTGCGACTTAAGAGTCTATGGATATTCAGACATATCAAATGTGTTTTTGTATGAGAGTAAGTGAATAGTATTGGGTACACTTGTTTCTATGGAAAATGAGTTCAGTTACCACCACGACCACGACCAAAATCGTGCAGCATACTGATGCAACACCCATAAAAAACCTAAAGAAACAAAAGATTGGCTTCTTTTAGTCGTTTTTTTTTTTGTTAAAAGCACTTCAAAGGTTTCCATTGAAAAATTAAAGGAAAATTGTCACAAAATATTTTCTTTAATTTCATTTTGAACAAAATGAAAAATCAATATTTAAATTGCGTTTGTTGGAACTTTTAGCTCAGCGCTGGTTTGAATATTTTACTGCATGAAAATTCTCATAAAAGTTGCTTTTAAAGAATGATTTCAATTAAATGTTGTGTTTATGAAAGGTTAATGAACGTAATTCCTTGACTATTGAATGAAAGCATAAAACTTTAAATACAACACCTTGGTTGCATTGGCTTAATTAAATGTTATTCATACGACATGAGAAGCAAAATTGATTCATCTTAAGCCGCCTCAGAATATGCATGTGGGGCAATTTTGTCAAACTAAATAATGGTCGATAAAGAAGTAACAACAAACACAATATAGTGGTTCTTCAAAAACGTAACGTTTTTTAATTGAAAGGCAAAAGCCTCCATGAAACTTTTTTGCGAAATTTGAGGAATTCCTCAAAGAGATTGAAATTTTATATGAAAAATTTTTTTTTTGCATCAGTTGACAGATTGAGCTCGGAAATGGCTATTTTCGACCTTTCTCTATCGATTGGTGTAAAAAAAATTTATTTTGAACCACCCCAACATTTTTTTTTTTGCTCCAATCGATGAGGAATGGTCGGCAATGGCTTTTGGAAATACCTTAGGACGGCTCCGGATCTTGGAAAGCACCAAAAGGGTCGAAAACGATACTTTCCAAGGTCCGGAGCCAACCTAAGTGGTGTCCAAAACTATTTTTCAAACTTTCCAATCGATTGGAGCAAAAAAAAAATACCGTAAATGGGTCAAAAACGGTCTTTTCTAGGGTAGATACTCCGAATGATGTTCAAAATCCATTTTCGACCTCTGTCCATCGATTGGTGCATAATTTTTTTTCGAAAATGGATCGAAATCGAGCATTTTTGGGACTCGGAACCACCTCTGACGATGGTCAAAATCCATTTTCGACCTCTTGCCATCGATTGGATCATAACATTTTTTTCCGAAAATGGACCGAAATCGGGCATTTTTGGGACTCGGAACCACCTCTGATATAGAAGGCAGACGTCCAAATTGCCTGATTTTTAGTAACAGCAATATGTAAAAAAAGTCTATTAAAAAATTTTATCGTTTTTTCCAGAGCTTCCTTGTCTTGAATATTGCGCCTAGAAGCAGTAAATTCAAAACGCTGACGTGTAGATTTTAGATCTCTGATTTTTCAACATATATGGGACTTTATATGTCAAAAGCGTCGATTTTGATGAAGTTCGTATATTAATTTGATGGCCACCAGATTTTTCCCAATATATTTAATTATATAACTGAAAAGATTAACCTAAAAGATTAACCTTTTTTATTTATCTGTTTTAGTGTATGGACATATTTTTTAATATAAAAGGCAGACGCATAGAATTGTTTATGATAGCTTTTTTACCCTTATTTCCGAAGTGACTCTTTGAATGAAAATGCAATGCAAACTACATTTATGTCATCGAACTCAATTAAAACTTTTACCTTCAAGTGACACATACGAGTAACCATCAAACTTATGACACATCCTTTTCAAATTTATACATGCATTAACATTTTTTAAGCTCCTTTTAATTTAGTTGTCATACTTCTTTTTTATAATTTGAGTTTTTTCTTCGCTTTGATCTCTTAACAGTGTGTCCTTTACTCAAGCATATCTGGTCTTATTTGTCACAAAATATTGCCACAATAACAATGTAATTTTGCGATAAACGAAAAATTTTGCATTTCCGGTTGAAATTTCTCAAAATAATATTTACCAAGAAAAAGAAAAAGAAAAATATTGAAAAAGAAAACAACTTAAAAAGGAAAATCAATTCAAAGAAAGGGAGCAAATTTGAAAAAGCATTGTGCAATAGAGATAAAATGTTTTTTCCTGGTAAAGGATGTAAGCTGCAATGGTTAAGAAATAAAAAAAAAGCAAAAATAAAAATAAAATGCCCTCTTTTTATTTAAAAGACTGTGAATTTAGTCAAATTTTCGAATTCTATGCGCTGGATGCTTAGCAAATATTTCACAATTGCAATGAGCGGCAATGGCAAAAGGACATAGTGGCAAGGAGAGATAGTGGGACAGCATGAAATCGCTTGTCAGCAACTTGTTTACACTTAGCTGACTTGCAATTTAATAGAACATTTCAATTGTTGGTAATTTTATGATAGAGTCAAAATTTAATTTAAATTTGCGATAGCTTGTTGGAAATATTTTGGTCGCGAAAAAATTTTGTACTTTTTGAGAAAAAATTAATTGCGGCAATGATTTTAAACGTTCAATTAAAGAGCCTGTATAGAAATAAATTGAGCAAATAAAAGAAAACTTTTAAGAGTGTTATCTTTGGTCAAACCAAAAATGAATTGAATTCGGCCTATTGATAAACATTTAATAGAATTTTTAATATTAATTTTCGATAATATTACAAAAAAAAAGAATATTGAATTTTAAAATCATTTCATAATTTTTCATTCACCATTCTTCCCATGAACTTTCACATACATATATATATATTGAGTTTTAAAAGCAAGTAAAATATGCAATAATAAAGTTTTCGAAATTACTAGACAGTTATATATTGGATACATTAAAATCATGGATCATTTTAAAAGCTTTACTTTGAGAAATTGTATCGTTTTTACTTGATATTTTAACATTAACATTTTCTAACAATTTTATTAGCTTACAGTTTCAATTTTGACCTTAAGTTATTAAAAATTAAAATCAACAACACCTCTCCTCCTACTAGTAATTAACATATAACGACCTTCATTTATCTTAAATTTGCAATTAAAAAGAAAATTTGTTGCATACAATTATGCACTTGAAAAGCTTTCAACACACACACCAACTAAATCAGCAGCAGAAATTTCTCGCAACTCAACACCTCGGCAGCAATTTGAAAACAGCTTTTACATTTTAGATGAACATTTTGTGGCCATTAATTGCTTCATCAGCAACAGCAGCATACTAAAGTTTTGTAATTTTCAATGAAGTTTTCTTTTACTTGTACTTGCTGCACCTTGCCAAATATGATCGAATTACAACTTTTTCATCAGTTTACACAATTTGCATAGAGATGCAAAATTTTATAGCGTTTTTTTTTCAATTTTCAAATATCCCCACCTTATGCCACTCGAAATACCCACTTTGCTTTATAAATTGCAATTAAAAACTTTTTCACACAAAATGTTTCAACAGTTAAAGTTTCTGCTAGAATAAACTTCATTTGAAATTTTATATTTACGGCTGGCGGTATTGCAAAAAAAAAAAAAAAATGAAAACTAAAAAGTAGAGAAAAAAAAATTGAGAAAAATCTCGTACAAACATTGAAGGCTCCTCAATGAGTCATCGACATGCTGTGATGAGTGACAGAGTAACCGGTGGGCAAACTTTATAAGCGCGATTTTTTTTTTCAATTTGTTTGTTCTATGTGTTTTTTTTTTTCAGCTGCCACCCTAGTTGACTTCCTCAGTTTGCATTAAAAATTTATGTAGAGAAAGTGTAGTTTTTGTGTCATACAAAAATATGGATATTTTTTTCTTTTTTCTAACAATTTTTCTGGAGTATCATTGAAATTTCAAACAATAAGAAAAATCCACTCGTTCTTTCACTCGCTCGTATCGACATCGTTGTATTATCATGTTAAACTACAGGCTATACTAGAAACTAACAGTCGAGCGCCTAAAGTTATGCAAAAACTTAACAATAAAAACAATATTGGTACTCAATGTGGTTGACAGGCTACTGAATGACGCTTATAGTTCAAAATAAAGGGAGGGCGTAAATAAAAAGAAAAAGTTTATAAACGCAAAAGATATAAAAATAAAAATAATAATATTAAAAAAGATTTATTGGCGTGCTGAAAATGAATGCGTAGTCGGAATTGCTCAACACGTCAGCTTTTTGAGATATCCTCATTATTTTGAAATCTTTTTTTGATATCTCCAATCGAGCAACTCTGACCCGATTTCTTTTTGTGAACTTGTGTAATAAACACACAAAATATTTTATATTTCTGATTACGCTTTGTTGTAATTAAGTAACTATCTCCAATTCGTTTTGTGTACTCGTTTCGTTTTCAACATTTGATACTTTTTTATACTTAAAGTGAAACAATATTGAGATCACACATCACGCCGCAAGTCCTGCTTTTTTTAACTCATTACACACACGATCACTTTGATATTTAAATTCGCTTAATTTTATTGCATACCAAACTATTGAATGAGTTTATACAAGCAACACCAACAACAACGTTCAGAAGTAAGCATAACCTTTACCATCAATTACAACAACAACAAAAAAACAATAAGAAAAAAAATACTACAATGTGAGCAAGAATAACAAGAGCTGCATGCATGATTATGAGATTTCTGCACGGTTGAGCTCTTTAATTATTTTGTCCTTCATACGAACACCAACCGAATACCAAAAACCAACAAATTCAAAGTAGCGACCCAAACTAAACTGAATAAAAAGCTAAGGCAGCGAGGACCTTATTATGCTGAAGGATGAATTTCTGATTCTGAAATGCTGATGTTGAATTGAATTCAACAACGTTGGTTTTTGCTTTCACATTTTAATTTTCATTTTTTCAGTTTTTTTTTTTTTGTTTTTGCATACCTGAACGATGCTTGTTGTTATTGTTGTTGTCATTATTATTGTAAAAACACTTTAACTACAACTACTAACAAAAAAATAAAGGAAGAAAAATAGTGAAATGTGGAAAGAAGCATTTGCATTTCAATTGAGGAAAAGGAGCACCAAAATAAATGGCACTGAGTGACAGTGTTGCCAGTTTGTGTTAAATTTTAAAAATTAATTTCTTTACAAAAACTCCTTTCAAGCACTAAAATTCTAGGAATATGTATGTATCAATGTAACAATTATATTGTTATATAATCATAACAGTTCAAGCTATTTGTGGGGGTTAGGTGCCAGTGGATTAACAGACATTTTTGTACAATATTACTGTAAAAAACCAATTTGAATTAAAAGTTCTGTTCCCCTTTTGCCCCACATTTCAATTCAAATTGTCGAAGTTTGCCTTGTATTTCTTTTAACCTGGCAACTTGGCTTTGGGAGTCTGTACATTTTTAAGAGTTCTTTCAACGACAATAATTTGCGGTTGGCGCGAAATTAAAATGAAAATATAAAACAATAATTGCTTTCATACGAAATGTCGGAAAACGGAAGTGAATTCAGTTTATTTTATATTCTGTTGTTTTATTTTTTTTTTGTCACGTTTTCTTGCATGCACAGGGACGAATGTCAACAGAGCTGGTTGCACTACCGGAAACCGCATCATATCTATTAAATGAGCTCCTGAAGAGATGCAAATTATAAATGTAGCAATGTGCTTGCACATGAAATTAAAGGTGAAATAACTTTAGTTCATTATAAAATTAAAAATGAACTTACAGGAAAACTACGTTTATCCGGGTTAAGGGGAGAGGAGTTAAACTTTTGGTAGGTTTCTGCAGTACTAGAAAGGCCGATCGTCAATCGATGATATTTGCATTGACAATAGCAATCAAAGCGCAGATTTCCGTTTTAGTTACCTTTTTGTAGTGGCTTAGTTTTGGTTAGGGGTGTTGGCAGTACGGAAAGAATCTGTGGACGTCCTACATGCTTCATAGATCAAATCAATTAAAAAATATTTTCACCTAATATATTTATAGCAACGTCTCTGATTTAGAGTAACAGATGATATTAGCTTTGAGTCAGCTCTGGCATCATTCACTGATTCATGTCTGGCTTATGTTTGGGATGATAACTTTTCTAAGGCTTTCCATCTTAGGACGGACTAATTTGTTTCGATTTTAGCTTTTTCTGCCAAATCGGGTTTCAACAACATCTTGCATGTGCAACTAACTGCCAATACTTTCCTTTTTCTTAAGAATAGTAGCCCCAGTCTATAAAGTTTTTCAGCATTTTAAGCTATCATCAATGTCCTCCTGGCACTCAGATGAAGTATAACGGTAAGGTGTTGAGCCATCTCATTAAGAGAGCGACTGTGAATTAGGAGAACTTGATTCTAAGCACATTATTGCAGTTTGAACATCTAATTAAGTAGATACAGAAAATTTCGGAAAGATAAACTGCTCAACAAGAGGAAACCTCGCAAAGGTGAACGAAATTTCTTTACCATTAAAGTCTCCCAAGAAGATGAACGAGCAAAGTCTTTTGTGGTCACAAAGATGAATGCTCTTTTTAATGTTTTTATTTATCCTTTGTAAATTTATGTTACTTGTCTTATGTTTCTAAGTTAGAAAAAAAATTTTCATATCTTTATGTTTGCGCTTTGCCCGTTTACTTGCTTTTATGTTACTTTTATTGTGATGTGAATTTCAATAAAAAATATGCCACCAACTAAAGGCTTAGTGAAATTTTTAACTCCAAGAGAAAACAATTAAGTGTTGAATGAAAAAAGGCATATTCTATAGAAATATATTTAGAAAATATGGAATTATATGGGTTAATTTATAAGTATACTTAGGATATCCCGAAATAATATTAATAGAGAGCATAACTATTATCGACGTGTATTTTGTTTTAATAATTATTACATTGCCTAGGGCATACATACCAAATTTTTATAGGAGCTCCTCATATACCTAATGTTTTGAAATTAATACGAGTTTTTTCAAGTCACTATACACAATAAAAATTAACTATTTTAAATGCCTTTTCAAAAATCACCACTGCTTCAAAAAAATACTCGTGTCCCAATTGTGTTTTTTTTTTTTATTTTCTTAAGTAGAAAATCTCCACTATCTTATGTTAATTTAAGAGTTTTATGCATCTTTTTTTAAAAACAAAAAAAAACTTCATCCAAAAAGCTTTTATCAAACCAAACCGGAAGTGAAAACAAACTTAGAGGAACTAACTTTAAAAAATCCAAAATTGTTTACCATTCACAGCACTTAACGAAACACAACAACTACAGATGCGCATTTCCGGCGCAACTAAACACAAACAACAGCAGCAAGGCATATCCTTGCAAGTCAGTGAGAAAACACAAAAATAAGAAAAAAATTTTAAATAAATCAAGATGGCTAGAAAAGCGCGCATTTCACTTACCAGAAAGAAACGTAGAAGTTTTACAGCGTTTATTACGCTGTTGTTGCTGCTACAGTTGTTTGCAACGACTCAAATGAGCAGTATTACTAATAGAGAAAGAAAGTCGTTTATATCCGTTAAGGCAGAAAAGTATATCTTGTTATGATATGCTTAATGTCACCAAAGATTTGTAATATCTTGAACACTTGTAACACAATAACTTGGCACCAAACTTTTCCTTTAAAAAAAATAGCACTACAGTCCAAAACGAATTTAAATCGTTAAATAAAATTCTAATACGCGTATAACACAAAACCCAAATAAATATGCAACACTTTTTTTTTGCTTTCGCTTAAATATCACTTGTTCGCCAATGTTGCCAGTGTTGTTACAACACTGTTAATGCCGCTACGACTGTTGCGGCTGTTGCTACCACAAAAAACAATCCACTGTTGTGAACACGGCCACAGCAAATGTGCCTTTCTACCTGCGGCTGCTACTTTACTGCTGTCGTTTGCTTACGTCTGTATTTTGCTGTTGCTACTGTGTTACCTTAATACCGACAAAGCAATGATGACGATATAACATTAGCAGCAGACTATACCATACCAGACCAGACCATGACAATAACGAAGACGAAACGGCACATACACAAGCGAACACACGCACAATCCAGCTGCAACTAGCACAACTACAGGCGCAAGCAATTTTGCGTCTACATTGCGCCGTGGCCAACACACTAATAACAACGAATGCAACCGAAGTTGTAGCTCAATGCTCGTTGATGTTCGGTGTTGATGTTGCTGCTGCTGTTATTGCTGCAGCAGTTGAGATGTGGGCAGCGAAATTGTTAAAAACCTGATAGCAGTAGACTGCAGCTCTGGGTTTGGGAACAGTTTTGATTGTTGAGCCAATTTTTCTGGCATGTTGTTGTAATCGGTATTATTGTTGATGATGACACACACGCAACAAAATTATGTTAAAAATTAAAGGAAATCTTCAACAAAATCATGGCATATGAGTGACATAAAACTTATTAAAGTTTTGAATTAAGTTACAGTTAATCGTTACTCATACGTCATGTTTGCACGAAATTGCTTAGGAGCTTTTTTTTGGATTTTCGTTTTTATTATTTTTAAATAATTTTGATCTTTGGCTTTTAGTTCACTACCCACCCTTTACAAATTATACCTCAATAGTTTCAAAATTTTTATCTTAATGCATTGAATTTTTTCGACTCAAAACAAATTTTCTCTCAGTGCATGTTATGGCGTTATCGTAACTGTGGGTGTTCAATTCACTTCATCATCAACTGCTTCTTCTACTTCTTCTTCATATTATTGAGCTTCACCTATATTTCCGTGAACTCACCAAAGACAGCAACAACAACAATGGAATGAACAAGTTTTATTGTTGTTGTTTGTATTGGTGCTATAAGGTTTTTCTTGTTGTTTTCGCCATGTTAGTTGCGGGTGACTGCAATTGCAATCGAAAAATGTTGTAAAACTGCCGATGCTGCTGCTGCTGTTGTTGTTGTTGTATTTTGCTTGCTATGTTGCTAGCTACATATTGGTGCTGATGCTGCTATTCTTGTTGCTGTTGTTGTTGTCGTCATTGTCGCGCCTTGTTATGCTACTACTGTCGATGTTGTTGTTGCTCTTGTATTTCCTGCAGCTTATATTGTTTGCTATTGCTGCCACCGCCACTGTACTTGATGTTGATTGTTTTTGCCTTGTTATCATGAGTTTATCTCTAGCATGCAGCGCCATCTGTTCGTGAAGTGTTAAAGTAGATGAGAAAAAAAATCGTAGTAAAAGTTTTTCATGACATTACAGAAGGCGGGCTATATAGTTAGTATAACTGTTGGTGACGTTTAAAATGAATTGAAACTTTGTTTTAAAATAAAAATACTGTAAACTTCATACGAAGAATTTAACTGTATTTTTATGAACTGAAAATGTATTTATTTTAATGCGCTGTATCTTGGAAAGATATTTTATAAAGTATGTAGTAACAACTTCATGTTAACGTGAGATAAGGTGCTTTTTAACAAGAATATCTAGAAAAAATTACCTAGTTTATACTCAGAAATCTTGTGAAGCTGCACAGCCCTATTTCTGAGTAAGCTTTTTAACAAGAATATCTAGAAATACTGACCCGAAGGAAAAACTAAGGCAACTGAGTAATCAGTGGACGTATGCTTTCTATTTGGAAAATATAAGGCCATAACAAAGAAATTTTTCAAGCTTATAATAGGCTGATCATATAGACATTAGATGGAATGTCTCGCATGCGTCACTATACTGTATGTTATAAAATGTTTATTAAGACATGGTGAAGCATATCTCGTGTGTGTCTTTGCCACCTCATGTCCTTTGTCTTTTTAAGGCGCTTTACCAAAACAAAGGATAGAAAAATATGATTTGCCTTTAAAGTATAATATTATATACCACAGATATTTTATTCGTGAAATTAACTCGAGGTCGTATGAGTAACAATTTCTTCCAATATCAATTCGTTGTATTACGAATTAGAGGTCTGCATGAGTGCACTCGAAACGATCACCATATAAACTTCCGAATACAATTAATTTCGAGTGCTTGAACTTGTAGAGCATTTTACTTACGATCTATTTGCAAATGCAGCACTCACCTTTCCTGCTTGTTGTTTCGATTTGTTTTGATTTGATTTGTAGTTTTTTTTTTCGATTAAAAATAATTTTTTAAACTTTTACGGCATTATTTTTTTAAATTCTATAGGTTTTTACTTAAAAATAATAAATTTCATAAAAGTGTTGATTTTTCTATTAAGTATTCCACTTAAAGCCCAAACTAATATTAAATTTGTGCTTTCTGCGTCAAATCCTCTACAATTGAAACTATATTTTAAACGTTTAAATGTTCAACTGCAACTACAAGTTAATAAATTAGTTTTGCCTTTTATCTTGCAACAGCTCATGCAGCGTGCACTTACAGCAGGCAGTCAGACAAACATATAGATGGTTTCACATTTTAGATAACTTGGCAGTCGCTACTACAGTAGCAGCAGGTATAAAACGTGTTAATGTGTTCATTTCAAATGTTTATGGCTTTGTTGCCATATGTGTGTTTGCTTGTTTGTTTTCTAAGTGCTTGTACTTTACAATATTTGCCATTATATGTAGTGAAATTTAGCAATATTTTATAAAAGAAAAAAATCTTTTAACCAAACTAATAAGCAAGCTAAATTTTGTTAAAACACGAACTTTGGGAAAAATAATGAAAGGGAATAGCGCAAGGAAATTGAAATTTTGAAATTGCAGAAAACATTTTCTTATTTTTTTTTTTTTTTTTTTTAATGAATTTAGAACAATACTATCAATTCTAGCTAATGCTGCTGAGTATCCAACAAATAACCAGTAAAGATTTAACAATGCAACCATTTTAAAGCATAAATTTAACAAAATACTTTTTTGGTCTCCATATGAATACAAAAAAAACGGCTTTTACATTGACATAACCCCTTGGATGCATCAATTGCGTGGTATTTCAATATTGGCACAACAACAACAACAACTGAAACTCTAATATATCAAACAACAAAAAGCAATAACTTCGCTAACATCAACAACTGCAAACAATTGATGTGTTACACCTGGATATTGTTGTAACTCTTGTTGTTGTTGCTTCTGCTACCTTAGGGTTAAGCTGCTAGCCACGCGTTATCACATGTAGGCGTAGGTTGTTTGTTTTTAGTACCAGTAATAGCACTTACGAATATGTGTATGGATTGGTATGTGTACTATACATGTGTCCGAGCTGGAAATTTATGTTATTGAAAATAAATCAGCAATTTTTATGTTTCGAAAGAATGGTCTGAGTTAAAGACTAAAAAAATCAAAATTTTGGCCAACTTTCAGGGATACCAAGTGATCGGGATAGACACTGCTTGGCCGGAAATTTCAGATCAATATTAGGGGCCTGGTATTCATTCAACGATTTTTGTTCAATTAAATTAATTGGTCATTAACTTTATAATTTTACTTTTTACCATTTAAGGTAAAAAAATTATATTTTTTTGAGAAAGAAGGGAATTGCTTCTGTACTTCTTGATAACTCTGATCACTTCTCATATAATATAAAGTACTTTGTATGCAATTTTTTTAAGGGTTTTTAATTTTTTCCGCTTTTTTTACACTTAAGTCAAATTACTGAATACATATTTTACTACTTTAATATTTTAAAAAAAATTAATTTATCCAACACAAATCAATTATCCTTAAAAAATTTCACTTAAAGTATACAATTTTCTAACTTAAATGTTTTTATCAGCGGTACTTCTAAACAAATTCCTACCAGGGTGGCATATAATTATGAGCTGGTGTTTGTGCGAAAAATGCAATTCTGGCGCACAAATTAACAACTACAAGTCTTGTTCTCTGCAATTGTCTCTGTAATCCTCTAACGATAGTGTATAAGTGCAGAGTTCCAGAATGCTATCAGTTTTAGCAAATTGCTTGCAAACACATGAGTAGCATACTATTATGGTCAGACTTATTTAAGCGCATTTTAACTAACTGCGTCATTATGAGTGCATCACTTTGATAATGTAACTTGCCAGAACTTGTAGTTGTGAAATTTATGATAACTTTTATTTGAAAAAAAAGTGGCTGCTCTAAGCAATAAATCTTTTGAAAAAATATTACACAACAATCACACTCATTTGTACTCAAATAATCCTTTTTAATAAGTAAAACACTATACTCGTATGCTAAATAAGTACAACTCTGTCTGTCGTTAGCTCATGTCAGCTTAACCACTGAACTAAGTTCCATAATATTAAGCACAAAGATTTTTTGAGGTCTGACAAAGCTAGTAATTAATAATAATTTTTATTGAAAAGAATTATAAAAATATATTTTTCAGCCTTATCGCTACTGCGATATGCGCTTATGCTTATGGCAATTATCTTACGGTTATGTTATTATAAAAAATATTTTTTATTACCCAAAAAGAAAAAAGAGGGTCACAGCACAAGAAAAAGTGCAGCGACAGAAAATTGCACAAAAAAAGAAAGAAAAACAACAAAAATAGCAGCCATAAAAAATTACAAACTTTTCACAGCGTAAACATTTGAAAATTTATTGCCCGTCTTCGCTGCTAAAGCAAGTAAGCGCACAAGCGAGCGAGCTAAGAATTTACGTACTTTTTTTTTTGCATTCGTTGCATATTTTCAGGTGCATACCGTGGTGCAGCCAACGTAGCGCGGCAACATCTTCATTATTGTAGCTGTCTGTGTTTGTCTGTCTGTCAGCTTTGAGAGTGTTTGTTTGTCGACTTGCACCATGTTTATGTGTAGGTGCAGCATGTTGTCTGTATATGTGCAAGTTTTTCATTATAACGCTTTAACTAGCAGCTGTTCATTTTTTCGCACTTTTTTTATTTTTTATTCATTTTCATCTTTTTTATTTTTTGTTTTATTTTATGTGTTCAACATCAACACAAATAAAGCGGCACTAGCTTATGTTATGTCAGCAAATTTAATGTTACGTTTACGTTCTTAAATATGTCTCGCGTAGTAGGTACTTAAAGTAATCACTTTTTAATGAAAAATTCAACATTTGAAACAGCAATGAATTTTGTGATGACATGAAAAATTTAAAGTTAAGCATATTGATGAAAAAAAAAGAAACTAAAGAACCCTTAACATTTTTAAGGGAAAGCGACGTCGTCAACAAAGATCTATATAAGCTCTGTTCTTTTTTATTCACAATTTTCAGATATAGAGGATTGAAATTTTTTAAACTGGTCGTGCTTCACAAAAATGTTCTTAATTTAAACTTGTAGCACATGCATCTTTGTCATTTTCTTCACTGCTGTATGCTTCAAAGAAAAATAAAGATTTGATCAATGACCGATATAAACTAAACTTAAGTTAATTTTTTTCAATATTTTTTTAGCCGAATTTAATAATTCAACTCCGTAAATCACCGCTAAAGTCTCTCCATAAGTTTATTAAGTGCTAGATGCTTGGTAAAAATTAAGATTCCTTAACCTAGCTTGTTTATATGGCCGCGATTTAATTCAAGTCAAATATGACGCCGCTATTTTATTTATCATTAAATCTTCTACAAAAATTAAAAATTTGATCAATGGCCACTAGTGTTAAATAAAAATTTGCTATTCTCAAACAAAGAATTGCACATTTTTATTTCAAAAAACAATAAGAAATACAAATGCAGTGCCTTCTCATACTGTGTCACCATTAATGCCTTGTTAGATGTAGGATTTACAAAGGTCAAAAGGAAGTCACTTCCTAAAGTTTATAAAAGAACTCTGCCATTGTTAGACGAATGAATTATAAAGTTTACAAGGCAGAAACTTCCTGAAATTTATTAAAGAACTCTACCTAAATTTATGCTACGAAAAACTCTTTTATTTCTCTTTTAGCTTTGAGTTATGCATATGAAATTTAAAAGAATTAACATGTTGGAGGTGCTTATTTTCTTTTATTTCAACAACACGCATTTTTTTTTTCTTTCAGCTATAGAAGCTTTTTAAACTTTAACTTTTTACCTTTCCATAATGGCACCTACATTTGCACATGCCCATACATATGTCTGCCTGTCTTACTGTCTTTCATGTCTTTTCTGAGCAGCACATCCTTTATTTTGTATCCTGCACTCTATGAAAACAAATCCTTGAATAACTAAACAAAACTCAAACAAATGGGCGAAAAAAAAAGCGCAACTACAACAGCAGCAGAGGCAGCAGCAACAAACAGCATCACTTTATCAAGGTGTAAAAAAACAAGGCCAACATAGTTGCAGTTAGTGTGGAGGCCTTATGAAAAATGTGTGCACATGTGTTATGCGTGTAGTTTGTGATTTTGTGTACGTGTTGGTATGCGTGCTTGTATTCGTATTCAGTTGTTATCCAACGAATGCGACAGCAATGGAGAATTACAAGAGTTAATATTTTAAACGATTTAATTTCAACTGCAGTAGCATAATACATTGTATTAAGGTGGTTACAAATTTTTGATTTCTGACGAAGCCATTTCTCAAAATGCGGTTTAACAAAAAATAAGCTCAAATTATCGCAACACCCTAGTTCACTTTTTCTTTTGTTTTCATTGAAATATTTTTGTTTGTAGTAGGCGTTTGTTGTTGCAAACATATCTACGGCATAAATTTATGCACTTTCCGAAAAAAAAGGATCAAATTCCATACAACCTCTTACCGCACCCACACTCTACATTCTTACTTAGCTTCCACATATTATGTTCCGCATACAGCGTAGAATATTAAGTGTCCCCGCGGTGCCTAGAGTCTCGCAGGAATTTCATAAAACAATTGCAACAGGAAGTGTTTGTGCATCATACACTCAAACATACGATGCTTTTACTGCTCTGCCGCCGAACTGCTGCTGTTACGGTACTGCAGGCATGCAAATGTTATGGGCGCTCTTAAGTTACATAGTAAGTATGCGTTGTTACTTCCTATCAGCGTTGCGTTGCCATTTTGTAACTTATTTTTAGATTTAAAAACTTTAAAAATTCAAATTTTTTAACGAATGAATGCTCTAGTGATGTGAGCTAAGGCATATGTTTATTTTTTTGTTTTGCTTATTGTCAAATGCTTTAAAAAATATAAGTTTTTGATTAATGGTCTTACATTGTAGCTCAGCTGCGATGTAAATAAAAACGCGTGTCTATCTATTTTATTATTTACAATTATATGCTTTACAGAAATTACAAATTTTATAAATGGCTGAGCTAGTTGCTTGGGTTCTGATGTAAATTAAAAGTTTTATCGAAGGCGAAGCTTGATGTCTGAGGCTCGATGTAAATTACCTGGCATGCGTCCCTATCGTTTTGTTTACTGCCGACTATTTTACAAAAATTAGAAATTAAATTGAAGGCTAAGATGATGTTATATCAACTTCTATGTTACTTAGTTAAGTCAAATATATCTCAACGGTATTGTTTACTTATAGATATTCTACAAAAGTTTACACGTCAATTAATGACCACTTGAGTAGAAAAAAGTAATGAAAAATCTATTTTTTTAAAGTTTTCAATCTC
This sequence comes from Meiosimyza platycephala, assembly GCA_963662105.1. Taxonomy (NCBI): domain Eukaryota; kingdom Metazoa; phylum Arthropoda; class Insecta; order Diptera; family Lauxaniidae; genus Meiosimyza; species Meiosimyza platycephala. The sequence continues at coordinate 97,807,987 of OY759210.1, forward strand.
TTAAATATGATATGATTGTGATGTGTATAAAATTTCACCATATAAATTTGTCGAAATTAAAAAAAAAATGGTAAAAAATGTATTGCATTTTTATACGTTTCATATTTTACCCTGCAACATTTAATTTCCAAAAGGTTAACAATGAAGAAATTGCATAAATTATCGCATATTTATATACATATATATATGACATTTAAGTACAAAATACCTTTGAAACATAAAATATTTCCGTAATAACTTTAGCTTTTTAATCTTCTGCTCTTACAAAGTTGGCGCACTTTTTCATGGCATGTTTGTCGTATTTAAACCTGCTGGAAAAACCTTTTAAATATTTTAAATGTTATAAAGGCATTAAATATTTACAACAGCAACATCAGTGTAACCAAAATGTTACACGACGGTTACACACACAAAAATTCACACTCACACACATGTACAACGCATATAAGCATTTATGTTGACTAGAGTGATCTTTATTTTCAAATTTTTAAAAAAATTTGTAATATTTATCTTTAAAACTTTTTGGATGATTTTTAATTTTCTTTTTATGAGCTTTAATACAACGGCAGTAGAAAAAAATGTACTGAAAATTCAATTGTACTTTAAATATTCAAGATTTATCTAAATCTCTTTATTATTCTTAAAATATTTTTAAAATATTTTGCAAGCATGGGCGACTCTAATATTTGCACAGTAACATTTAACTTGTCGCAACGGAAATACTAGACAATCAAGTCGGAGGCGGAAGCGCGCAAAGCATACAACATGACACAAGTTGTACAAAACAACACAACAACAAATAAGTTTTTTTATGTGATTTTATTTAAACATCGTGCGACATGAATTGTTGCAAACTTGACATCTTTCTACGTTTGGCTGTCTAAAAGTAAGACTGTGATAAGCTGTCTGTGCGCTCAAAACTCAGATACCGTGAAAATGATTTCGAAGCAATTATCTTTCGAATATGTCCTTTTGTATAAGAAAAGTAACTTAAACAATGGAGATGGCACTAAAAAATAACAAAATTATGTTTATAATAGAAAAAGTATAGTTCTTTTTACACAAAGAATAACATACTCTTATATTTCGTTTTCTTTTTTTTTTCAAATTAAGCAAAAAAAAACAAAAACAAAATAACAAAAAGTTCTTAGTAATTGAAACATCTATTACCTATTTAAAGGCTGAATTGCAAATTACGTATGATGATGCTCACATTTAATTTTATATAAGAAAGCGTCATCGGTTTTGAATGAATTAGAACTTTTTTTATTCATGTCCCAAAAAAAGTTTATATAAATTTCAGAAAATGCCGCCTATTAAGAAATATTTGTCCTTACGCATACTCACTAAAGCTGAAATGAAGCTTTCACGACAAAATTGCTTGCAAAATTTATCGTAATAATAAAATTTTAGATGTTGATAACAAAATCTTATAAGCCCTTTAAAAAGTTTAAAAGTTAAGTAAAATCAACTTCAGTTCAATTGTGACGATTTTAGCTTCAGCACTATTTCTACTTCTCCTGTCGTTAGTTAAAAGTTTTGAAATTTTATCTAAATCACAATTTGAGAAATTTTGCACGAAACAACCACAGTTTTATGTATGGCTGCTGAAAACTATGGTGTAGTCGTTGGCATTATTATTAGGCGGAGAGGCGGCTGTGAAAAACTTGCGTATATAAAATTAAATACAATATTTTCAAATAAAAAGATATAATTTGTGAAGTGCATTGTTCACGTATGCTGCACCATTTTCATGGTACTGAAGGTCAAAGTTTAGAAATTTTATTATGTTTATATCTCGCTTCCTACTGGTAGAACATCAATTTATGCTAGGTAAAACTTTTGGATCATTTGATTTTCTATAAAAAGAATTTTTAAGTAATTGTACATCTTTTTCATGATATAAGGCCGATAACGTTAAAATAGTTTTAATCAGATGTCAGGGTTTATTTGAACTTCGTTAAAACTGAATATCTGTCTCGTTAATAGAAAACGATATTAAAGTAAAAATTGATTTTGTAACCTATGAGCTTAAATATTTTGAATATTAACAGGCATGTGTAAGATAACGCTTTCTAGTTATTTTTTGTTTAAAATCTGTCCCTAAAATTTCATCTTTGAGTGTTATCCACGTCTTTTTTCTACAGCCGCCTCTTGCATTATATGGTAAGCCACACAATTGCAACATAAAATTGTGAGTTTAAAATCAAACTCTAACTTATGCTCAATTTAAACTATGAGAAAATCTACATCTTAAATCAGTGAACAGCTTAAGATGAAAACTTCTCCTTCTTATTTAAAATAACAAGAGTTCACCCAGTGGTTGAAATTCAACCATTATAGTGACAAAACAAAAACAAAAAATAGTTTCCGGTATTAAAAAGCTTATATAAAAAGGCGCTATCGGTCCATTGTTTTAGCTGTGAAAACATATTTTCCTATTGGAGACATACCACCGTCCACACAATATTACAAATACCTTTCCTCAGCGTTCAATCTATTTCTGTACCTAATTCGATCAAAATCTGTCAATTAGTTTAGCAGTGAAAACATTAGTTCTTATAAGAGACGTGGCACCGCCTACTCATAACAAATATTTTTATTGAGGATTCAATATATCTTCATACCAAATTTCATCAAAATCGCTTTATTGGCTCAGCCGTAACAGCAATTTTTCCATTAAAAGGCGGTACCACGCCCCCTTAAAAAACTTAGAATTTAACCACCTTTGTTAGGGTTCAATCTATCTCTAAGCTAAATTTTATCAAAAAGAGTTCAATAGTTTAGCCATGGAAACGTATTTTCCTTTTAGAGGCGTGGTACAAACTACTATTAGAAAAATGTTATATTCGGCACTGCCACTTTTCACAACCTTTCAAACAAAACAAAAATTAAGCGATTATGTTGTGATATGGTAGTGACAAAGGGATGGAATCATTTTGCAACTGCCTATTTATCCATTTTCTTGCGTTCTTAGTGCTTAGCGAAAACGTCGAAGTTTGAATATAATAAAAACAAGGCCAGGTATATTATTTTTCTTAATTAGAATGAGCTAAGGCTATTTTATGGGGGAGATCTGCGAAAAGTTCATTTGAACAATTCCTTAAATTTAAGCCTAATGCACTATTTCGATTCAATTTGAGGTAGATAATTTAATGCAAAATTAAAAATATATATGTATTAAAATAAATAACAAAAACCAAAACGGAGATGCTTACCCATTGCGGCTGAAATTTTTTCCACACAATTGACAAAGCACTGACTAAAATTTCTCGGAAACACTTTAAAAGCACTGAACTTTGCTTTGAGACAATAACAGTGGATGCTGCACTGCAACGCACTCACACTATGAACAGATTTTCAATGAATTATTTTGAATAAATAAATCAAAAACGCATACTATTTTTTAAAACAACTTAAGCAATTTTAAGCACTTGTTGATTTTTTTGAAACATATGAGAAATTTTCAATGACTAGAATTTTTAATAATGAAAAACAACAACACACTGCACATGCACTGGCGGCTCTGTCGACGGCGCCGCTTTGTTAAAGATTTCGCAAATTCATTTAATTTTATTTAAATATTTTATGGAATTTATTAGTAAAAACTCATAGGCAAACATTTGGATATCTATTTTAAATTCTTTAATCTTTATTTGTGCTAAATTTGTTAAATTTTACTGAGAATTTTACGCGCACTTCAAAAGTGAAACTAAAACTGACATTTAGGTAACAGCTGTTTGGTGTTGCCAACTTCCCAATAAAAACTACAGCCGTAAGTTTTTGTTAGTGGAAAATTAACAAATAAGCAAATGCATAATAGGAATTTTTACAAAAATAAATATTTATCAATAAAATTACAAAAATTAAAAGCTCTTGCGCTAAAAACCCAACAAAATTAATTTTGAATTTTTATCTAAGGTTTGTATGAAGAGAGAAATTTATTTTAAAATTTTAGTCCATAGCGTAAGCTTGCATCTATTTAACATGTGCGATCAGTGAGATATGGATAATGTGATCACAATTTGTGATTATAGATGCTCTTGGAGCACCAAGCACTTGTAAACTGTGTAACAAAGAACTGTTGGTCAACCAAGTTTTGGTCTTTTTAATACTCTTCCCAATTACTTATGTGAGAGGTCAGAGAGTTTGGCTGATGTCTTCCGTATAAGCGAGGTATTGAAGATGCTTCATAAAGGTTCATTTTTGGGTTAGAGCCTTAACCTTTTATGTTGAAAAAGAATCAAGTAAGGTTTTAATAAGACTTATCATATTGCAGATTATACTTAAAGAATCAATAAGTTGAGGTAAATATGAAACAACAAACATATTATTGTTTCAATAAGCTAATTCTATTGATTTTTGCCTTAATCTCTATGACCGTCATTGGGTCAGCCAAAAGCATTTATATGGTTTCTTGTAGTTTCATACAGCGCTTTAGTATAGCTTAATGTTTCGCAAAAATAAAAATTTTTAAAGTTACAAATAATAAGAAAATATTTATTCTAGTAATACTATGAACTTTAAGCCGATAAGACCGTATATTTTTTATCACATACTGATTTTAAGGTATTTAATCCATTAAGTGCCGAAAATGCTAATTTTGTCCATGACCAGTAATTCTTTCGCCCCTCGACAATTTGAATGAATGCTATCTTTCATGGATTTTTTGTTGAAGGATTTAAATGCGGGATCAGAACCGCAGGAAATGCAAAGAGGAGACAGAGTGTGTTTTGAATTGTGTGTAATTTAAAAGGTATTAAAAAAACATCAACATAGAACATAAAACGCACCTATATTTCATAACTGTCGGTCGCTTGCACCAAAGTGTTCATTTTCTTTTTCAATTTTCATATGGGAAACTTGATCAGGCTCTCAGACAGATTTTGTTTTTTTTCCAGTGCTTAACTTTTCATCAAATAATACAAACCGATCTTCGATGCAATGTTGCCCAATATCTTTCGTTACCACCCGATACTATCAAATATTTTAGAAATAAAATAGCTGGCTTATATATTTTATTCCATAAACATTTTTATTTCAATAGATAGATTTTTGTGTTTTTTTAGTGTTTTTTTGTTTTTACTGGAATACATAATTAATATTTTGTGTAATAAATTGAAAATGTGTTTTCCATTCTGTTTGAAGATAATGTACCACCCTACAAATACGTCTTTCCAGTTACATGTACTATTGATGTTACCATTGCGGTGCACTGGAAACGGGTGACATTGCATTTTTTTTTCTTTTTTCTAATACTAAATTATAAATATTTTAGTAAGGGATGTCAGGATGCACTAATTTTGCTAATTTTCACATAATAATCATAATAACAATGATGCTATATATTTGTGTTGTTTTATTTTTTGATATAATATAAATTGTAATTGTAATTGAATAATGAAATTGATTATTGAATTAAATTCTCGCTATGATTTTCTAAAATTTTTTTTTTACTTTTTAAATAGGGACACATTTATAATTAAAAAAAACTTTTAACAAAATGTTTTATTTTACCAAATTTTAATACCAGTTAAAATTACGAAGTTCAATTTACGAGATGTTTAAGTGTGACAGAGTGAGATAATAGACTACCATAAATTAATTAATTATTTAATTGATTAATTAATTAATTACAATTACATACATGTATATCCTTTAAAAATGTTTAATTGTTAATGTAATATGAATTTAGTAAAATGTTTATAATAAATTTCATGATGATAATATTAGTTTGAATTAAGTTTTCTATACTTCTTTTTTAAGGACAGTAATTTATATAATTTTTACTAATTGTTTTTTTTCTTCTTTTATTTAATTTAAATATTTTCTACGCTACAAACATACACAGAGACACAAATTATTTGGTTATCAATTTTTTGACTTTTATTCAATAATTAATTCAATTGAATTTTTTACCATGTAACGAAAAAAATATATAATTTTAAGTATTTACGCCAAAATTTTTAAAAATTTTAGAATATAGAAATAACAACAAAATTAACTTAAGTCCTTTAAAAGTTAACAGGATGCAACGCGTATGAAGCTTGAATGGGTTCTTTACTAAGTTGAGTATTTTCTCTTATTTGGACGGGTTGTGTGGAAAATTGTGCTAAGAGTTTGAATTCTCTTAAAAGTGTTTTACTACTTATTGCTGTTATTTTCTAAAAAAAAAAAAATATTACACATTTAGCGATTTTCAAAATATTTCTTTATTGATTTTATGTTCCGAATCATAGCTTACAGTTTATAGTTTTGTCGCTAGTGACGTGGAACGTGGTTCGATTGTACTGCTCTACAAAAAAGAATTAGGTGAAAAATGCAACTTTCATGTGTGATTTCGGCCCACTGACTCTAAAAATGATCAACTTTCAATTCGAAAAGAGTTTTTGAGATATTTAAGGAAACCCGTTTTATAAAATATGCAAAAATTTTTTGGTAACAGATTCCTTAGGAAAAATTGATCACTTCCTTTTTGGTTATTGAACATTTTTCTTTTGCTACAAAAATCGCACTCTAACCTAACCTTACCTCTACTAATTTTAAGAGGTAGTCAATTTACCCAAATTCACTCTTAAGAAAAAATCGATACCGCAAGTCCTCGCAACCACATCAAGAAAGAACAATAAAAATGTGGTATTCCGAATTAGTTCGAAGAGGGTTTTCATCCCCCCCCCCCCAGAAAACATGGGTGAATCTTCCAACATTTTTGTTTTTTATGCATTTTTGTAACATTTAAATGTGTGCACAAGAATTGGTTTTGGGTCATTGACCCCAGAACCGTTTCGTCTCTCAACATGTCTTATGATTCGAAACATTCTACCTATAAGTGATAGAGATTTTACCTTATTTTCTATGACATTGCCATTGAAACTACACATTTGGCTCTACAGCAAAGTTTTCTAATTATAAAATTATAATGATTTAGCAATTAAAACACCTCGAGAACCCCTAAAAAAATGTTTTTCAAAGCTGTTGACTGTGTTTTATTTCATTATAAGTCTTTAAAAACAACAATTTTTTTTTTTTTATAAAACTCTTATCTGACAGAGTTTTGCACAACCGTTTCAATTGTTTGGAATTTATTTTTGTAATAACCAAACACACAGACATACGAAATCTTTGAGCGAAAAAAGTTTTGACGAAAATATTATAGTAAATACTTTATAGATACAATCATCTAATTATTTTTCTATATTTTCTTACAGTTTTCTCTTCTTAATTATAGAGTTATAGCAAAATTGTTTAATAAATACGAACAATTATATATAATTAATACTGACACAATAGGTTTTATATTTTATTTTATTTTTTCCGTTTGTCGTGGTTTTTCAAAACTTTTCTAAATTAATTTGCTTAATTTATTAATTTTCTTTCATTATTGAGTTGTTGTACTCGTATGTATATTTACTTCAGCTTTTCGTTCTCGGTGTAAAAGTACAAAAGTGAACATTTAATTAACAGTTTTTTTTATAAACTTTCTTAATATATTATAAGCTTTTTTTTGTTAATGTTTTTTATTATTATTTTTTCTTTAATTATTTCAAATACTTTTATTAAAAAATTGTTTTCAAGATATGCGTTTTTCTATGTTAACATTTATTTAGAGGCTCTGTTTATAAAAATGTTATTTATCAGTTAGTACGAGGACCTGTTGCTTAACTACTCAACCCAAGAGATAGATAATCGTCGGCTATATTTTTAAGCTTTTTCGTTAAAAAAACGCTCATGAAAAATTATCCAATATTCAGAAGATGCTTTGTAGTACGAGAGATAGTGTCATAAGAAATTGAATCATTTGCACACTTTTCTAGAGTGACCATTTAGTTTCAAAATTAAATTTCCAGCTTAAAATGAAGTATACCATAATTTTTTTCGCTGAAAGCAAATCAACTGAAATGGTTTTTATTAAGTTTTGTCAAATTACTCGAAAAGTATAAAATTGTAGAAGAGTTCGATTTTTGGCAAAAAAAAAGATATTTTACATTAAGATTTGATTTAGTTACTATGCTTGAAGTTTTCCATAAAAAGTAGCATAAAAGTTTTTGAAATAAATTTTTTTTTTCACTCGGACTGAGCTCTGTTTTTCTTCCAGGTTTTGAGTCCAAATACGGTACCCGTTTTATCCTATTACGTAAAGATTTCTATTCATTTATTTTTCTTTTTACAAACTATAAATTCACTATGGCATACCAACTCATCAGCATCAGAACTCAACCAAATCTTATTAATATAACGATTTTTTTCAAAAAATTTATGTTTTCTACTTCTCTACAATTTGAAATATGTTTAATATATAAGACATATTTTCCGAGTATACTAACAAAAACTGAAAAAATACCAATTTCGTTCTCATTCAAACGGCGTTCTTTTAATCAATAAATAAAAAAAGACTTGCTGTGGTTTTATCCTTAGCGATCAAGTTTCAACTACATACTTATATTTCATTTTGAATTTGAAAAGGAATTTTGTTCAAAAATACTCAATTCGGTGCCACTGTGCGCTCCTATTCCGCCAACTGAGCGTCTGATCGGCGGCATTGTGTTCAGACGATCATACACTAACTAAACAGGCTTATTAGATAAGTGCGCAAATGGTACCAGTTTTTTGATGTTATCTCCTGGACTATTACTTCTTCTGCATATAGTCTTGGATGCGCACTAACAGTGTGAGTTTTTGTTTTGCCTTTTTTCGGGTGTATATAATATTATTGTGCTATTTTCATCATTTTTATAACTTCTCTTCATCTGTATATTATGTTTCGTAATTATGTTTAGCTTTTGCTTTTTAAAATATCTCATTTTATGTTTTATTTTTCATTTTTCTTTGTGTTTCTGTTAAAAAATGTTAGTAAGTTAAAATTGTAGATTTTCTAAAAAGAAAAGTTCTATATAGTATCGATTGCTTTTTTTGCCCACCTTTTTCTATATGTATATCTTTACTTACAATAATTAATTTATATTATTTTTATATGAATTAGTAATTTGGTGTTTTGCTTATTTCACTGTTTTGAACAGTTTTAATTTTAAATTAAACTTAAATTATATAATTACATATCTGTATATGTATATAGGAAAAAACACAAAACTTCTTATATGAGATAGACAACTTCATTAGCATCCCGTGGAAATACCATAGCAGTTAAAGTTTTCAAAACAAACACAAATTGATAGGTTTTGCTGAAGACTCCGACTTACTGCCGAAATGCCGTCATCAAAAACCAATTATGTGCACATATGTACTTCTTTAGAAAAAAGCACGGAAAGTAATATACTTATAAATATGTTCAGCTGCTGAAATATGCAGAAAATACTGACAGCTGTCTTAAAATGATTTCTTCTGTGAAACTTTTTGAGACTGAAGATATGGCAAAACATCGTTCCGCCATCTAGGACAAAATTATACTATCGATTCCTACCATTTCGATTCAGTGATAGACATATTGGTGGGGGTCCTAAGAAAAGCAACATTAGGTTACCGTTGTAGTTTCGGCCCATATAAAATCCTAGACTTGACAATTTTCTCTCAAATAAAATAGTTTGAGGAATGTTTCGAACGCTTTCCTAATAAACTAAGCAAATATGTATAAGCCATATGCATAAAAGGGGTGCCACAAGTAAAATTTTATTGAGGCTTCCGGATCCGTTTCCTTAACAATCTTAAATAAAATTATTGCCATAGGCTGCAACAAATTTTACTCAATTGTACAGACATTAATCTACTTAATGAGTAAGAGGGACAGGAAAATTCAATTCGCTATATTATTTGTAGTTCCGAACAGCCCATTCGAATTGCTATGGAAAATAATGACTTGTTTTAACTACGTTACATGAAAATGATTATTATTTTGAGTGATCTTGATACACAAATTTTTTTAAATATCAGCTCAAAAAATGTATTAGCTTTTATAATAAGTATATAATATATGAAAATGACATTTAATATTTTTTTTTTTTTTTTGATAATTCTAATGAGATATAATTTTCCAATTATGCTTTAGTTACGTATACCATAAGAACTCTTTTGGTTTTGAATAAAATCTCATTACACAACATCGATATAGAATATACTATGTATGTATATTTAATTATGCTTATCATTTTGATATTAAATTTAATATATTGTATGTTAGCTTTAAATCAAAGTGATGAAAATACCTATACATAATATGATTTAATGTGAACTATTTATTTTGCGTTTTTGTATGCAATTTTCTAGATTTCTCATATTATGCTAAAGGGTTTATTTCATAATTATTTTTTTATTTAATAAATAAACGATTTTCTACTTTTTATCAAGGAAATACTTTCAAGCACCATTTGTAGTTTTATTTTTGTTTATTTCATTGAATTGAAAAAAAAAGTTATTTCTTTTTTTTTAATTTTCACTTATTTTTCATTGTAAATTATTATATGTTTTTATTATTTGATTAAGTAATATATTATAAGTTTTTTTTTTATTATGGTTTGTGCTTTTATTTGGCAAATGTTTTATGAAAATTATGCATAAAAGAATTTTAATCTATTTTGTTTTTTTTTTTAATTGATTTAATTTTCTTTTTCTGTGTTTTGTTTGTTGGGTTTGATGTAAAATGAAACTCACTTTGTTTTTATTTTCTACAAATTCTTACATTTGTATTCGTTGTATTCGAAAAATTCATTTTATTTCCATTGTAAAGTAAAAGTTATTGTTGTTGCATAACTATTTGTAGAGTTATTGCATTACCTGTTGGTTAAAATTGAAAACATTAAAAAATTCATGAAAACATAAAAAGAAAATGTAAATGTACATAGTTATTACAAAGTTAAATACTTTTGAAAATTTCAGCTTCAATTTGCTTAAATGATTTCCACGTTCATACATATCAGATTTCGGGACATTTTCCTTTTTTACTGAAATTCATATTTCGAAAGAAATGAAAATCCGAATAATATTCCTGTTTCTGCAGCTGCAAAATTATTTAAACAATGCGAAAATCCTTTACCTTGAATTCGGTCAAATATCGAATATTGTCAAATCTAATAGCAATCCTAAAATTTATTATAAATAATAGCTGTATTACGATCGAGGAAAAAATAATGGCGGTTCATCATTTTAACATTTTTTCCAGAAATTGATTTCCTGATTATTTAACCGTCCTATTGTTGCCTGATGAGAGTTATTTTGAGTTAAGACTGGTTTCAAGTGGTTCATGAGCTGAACTTTCAAAAAAACGAGTCCGCTTTTTCCTCTGATACCTTTTCCGTAGTTTGCCGTGCGTACCGATTTCCCGAGATAAGTTCCAATGACTTTACCGTATACGCCAAATAAATGCACGTACTAGTACAAAATCAGCTTTTTTTCTTAGAAGCTTTTGAATTTTTGATATGATTATAATTTAGAAAACTTCACAAGTTTCGGAAATTCTGAAGCCGGATTTGGACTCTGCGGTTCGGAAATATTAAGTTTAATATTCGATTTCAATTCTCGGTCGAAGTAACCTTTAATATACATAAAAGCTCTAGGGTTAGTTCATGGTATCTCGCTGAAGAAAAGTTCTATCAGGTCAATCTGAAACTGGTTAAAAAAAAATATTTTTTCTAATATTTTCGCTTACTTAATCGAATTTATATTAACAAGAATCAGGAGTTAAAGTTTAGCACCCTGGAAAATAAAATAAATCCCTAAGGGACTGTTCATATATACGTATTGCTGTTTTCCAACTTTTTGACCCGCTCCCCCTTTGTCACAACCTATCATACAAGCCAGAACACAAACTGGTACAGACTGTCACATTCCCCGGACCCTACCTTAAGGGCGTTATGCAATATATAAACAGCCCTAAAGTTTACACGTAGATAAATTGTCATTTTATACTAAGTAACTGAAACTACACAGCAAATATCTTGTAAGCCAAGCGAATCATCCATTTACTTTAAAATTTTCTTCTCAATCCTTTGAGTTTTATTGGAATCAGTGGTCACAACTTGGCGTCCCGGAAACATATGTCTCCCAAAATAAGATCCCACAACTATTTCATTGAAATAGCTTGTTTATATTAAAGAATGTCGCTCTAAGAATACAATAATTGATTTTTTCTCAAACCGAATTTTGTTTCATATTTAAGTATTGGGTCATTCCATTCGAATTCAGTTTCTTTTTTATCCCATCACATCAGCTCTCTGGGTGTCGTTGCATACTTCTGACCCCAAATTCAGTTTCATCACATCAAGATCCATGTCGTAATCCACATATTCGCTTTTATTTTGAGCGCAAATAAACGTAATGTTGACTTTCAAAAATTTGAAATCCTGATCAAAAAAGAAAAATCAAAAATTCAGTCAATCGCGAAATAAGCAATCATAAAAAACAGTTATTGATTGATAAAATAGAACCAAATGAATGCTTTAATATAAAATCATACGCCACCCCACTACGAAAGAATTACAATTAATATTAAAAAAATGTACACATCAATAATTTTTGGTTTTAGCGTTTTGTAATTTTTTTATGAAATATATGTTTTTAATATAACAAATATTTTATTTAGCATTACACAATTTGTATATTACTTTCAATTTCATATCTCTTTTCTTTTTCAGTAAAAAAAAATTCTTTTTACAATTATTTTGCAATTATGCAATATTAATTTTATCTAATTGTAAGTAATTTACGATTTATTAAGTACTTTCTTTTGCTTGTTTTGTGTTTTTAGATTTGTTTTAATGTTTCATTACTTTGTAATCATTCATTTCTTTAGCTTTGGAATTCAGTACAGTAGCTTCAAATACAATATTTATATTCACGTATTTTTTTCATAGTTGTTTGGTTGTTGCTGTTTCGTTTTTCAATTATTACTATTTTTATGTAATAACATACAAGAGATTTGTATAAAAGTTAATATAGTAGACATAAACAATATGAAATATATGTTACATTTATAGCAAGTAAGTTGCGTAATTGTAAAAACAAATTTTTTTTTTTTTTTTTTCATTCTTTTAAATAGTATAACTTGTATGAGGGCGATTACAACATGATTTCTGTAAAATATGTAATGTTTACAATATATCTATATTAAAGTTTGCTTGTGGTTTATTTAAAGGGTTGCTACGCATAACGGCAAGCCTGTAAGACTTGATTAAGAATTTTAAAAAAAAGAACAATAACAAAACAAAACCAGAACGATTTTCCGTCTGAAAAATTTTAATAAATAAACACAAAACTTACAAACATAAGAACTTTGCAATTAAAATTAAAGCAAACAAAACGCAATTTAAGCTTACAAAGTAGTGTGATAAAGAAAAAAAACGATGAAACAATAAAACTTAAAAGCAAAATTCATAAAAATTAACTGTATAACTGATTAAATATAAGCCTCAGATCGTAAGTATACTCCTAGAATTTTACGTTTCCATCATGTTTGAAAAAAATACATTGCTGAAGATCAATATTGAACTTCAGTTTTCCAAAAATTAACTCTTTCAATATAAGGAAAAATCTTGGTATCAATGGCCTTAATTTTACGATCTTGATATGATCAAAGCTATTCTGAAAATGTTTAAAAAAAACGTGGCAACTCTTTTTAAAAATATTGTTGAAGTAATATTTTTAAAAAAATAATTTTAAATTCGTTAAGCAGTTTCACTTTAATTTAGAATAAAATTAACAACGGCATCTCGTTTGCCACTTAAATAAAATGCCAGAACTTTTTAAAAATATCTTTTGTACGCATTTTTAATTCAGAATAGCTTTGTAAATTAATATGTAAATTGTGTTATCTTAAAAGTTAAAAACAAAGTGAACTAATATGTGTTAAAAGAAAAAATAGATTTTCTTTGTAAAATTAATGTAAGCATTCATAAGAAATTAATTTTGAACAAATTGAAGATTATTATTTAATTGAATATGTATGTTAGATAAAACGTAACAAAATAAATAAGTAAATAGATACATTTGTATATACTTTTTTTTTCAAAAAACAATAACTCAAAACAATATTCTTAACTAAATTATTTTTTTTAAAAGAACAAATTCGAAAGCGGCAAAAATGTAGAAAGTGAATTCTTAGCTGCATTTGATGTTGTAGCAGCTGCAGCAGCTGCGGCTGCACCTGCCGCCGCATGTCGCTGTTGCTGTTGACGCTGTTGTCCAGCTGAGCCGCTGCCACTAGCTGCCCCGGCAGCAACAGCTGCATTTACTCCGGACAACAGTTGAGCGATATCCTGTTGCATTTGCAATTGTTGTTGTAACAATTGTAAATGATTTTGTGGTTTATTATAAATTATTTTACTTGAAGTTTTTATAATCGGTTTATCATTTTTATTTGGAGGCTGTGTTGTTGTTGTTGATGATGGTGGTAGCGTTGATGATTGTAATTTATTTGGTGGCTTCTTGTTGCTGTTGTTACTGTTGCTATTGTTGTTGCTTTTACCACTGCTGCTGCCGCCGACGCCACCACCAATAATATTGTTGTGATGACTAGCAGCGGCAAGAAGGTTCGTTGCAGCAGTGAGTTTCGTTAATAATTACGTTGGCTTAGTTTTGTTTGTCTTAAAACTAACTTGAAGTACACGATTGCCCAAAGTGTAGCCATTCAAGGATTGTATGGCTACAACAGCTTCCTCATAATTAGTCATGGTGACAAAGCCAAAGCCTTTGCATTTGTTGGTTTGTAAATCGCGAATAACCTGCAGGGAGGAAATAAAACAAAATGTTTTAGGCAACAAGTCACTAACTGCTTAGGAAGTGCACTGAGAAAACAATTCGTTTGTATTTACCAATCAATCAATCAATCTCTTCGAAAAACTAAAGGAAAGTAATTGTTTTTTATGGATTTATCAATGCTTAATCCACAAATTTGTTCATATAATTTTCGAAGCATGTTAACATTTTAAGTCATTCTGTTCTAAATTGTCCAGTGAAAAATAATAAACAAAACTAAATAAAAAAAGACGGAAATTTTGTTTCAAACGCGGACACAAAAGCGGTCATCATAATGTTTAGACTATGTTATCTTAAAAACAGCTGTTATCGAAAATTTCATCTATATCACTTGCACTCGCTTAGTCAGCAATACTTCACAAACGGAGCTCAAGAAATTTATGTGTGTATTTGGTGAACAGTTAACTTCTCGAATAATACTAAGACTATAAATTCTTATAATACCAAAATAACTAAGCCTAAAACTTTTAGACCTTGCTACGTATACTTGAACAATTTTTTTTTGGATCTTACTATGTTTTGATAATTCATTTTCTAGCTAATTTTCTAATAGTAAATTTTTAATAGTCAATTTTCTAATAGAGTTTGAAATTATATTTACCAAATCCTAGAAATCACTAACAAATGTTAACAAGAAACTGTCAACTAAATACGTTTAATTTATGGAACCATATTTTCTCAGTGCGTAAAGTTAAATTATGAAATTTGTTTGAAATCACATTTTGCTTTTCCGGTACCTTAACAGATTGTACAGCGCCGAAAGGTCCAAACAATTGCCACAAAACATTCTCTTCTGTTTCTGGCGCCAAATTATAAACAAATATACACCAACCAGAGCCATTTATGGGATTTCCGGGTAACATGGTGTTTGCTAACAAATCGCCAGTAAGTGGTGAATATCGTGAAATCACCGAACTAAAAATGTAACAAAGTTTAAGGAAATTAACGAAAAGAGTTCTCCTAGAAATTTTTTAAATACCTATATCTGCCAGCAGCTGAAGGATGATGTATGGCAGCTGCAGCGGCAGCAGCTGCTGCTCCACCTGGAAAACCACGTGCACGTGGATTTTGTGGTGTTATGTAGGCTGCTAAAGGAGCCAACGCTTTGCTGCTACTTGGATTATTAGCAAATTTAACAGTGATAGGATCGGTGGCATTTTTTGGTATGGTGCCATTTAATTCTTTTATGGCACGATCAGCTTCATGGCGCTGGTCAAAACGTATGAATCCAACACCTTTAGAAAGACCTAAAAAGTTATGAGAATTACTATTTTTATATAAAATTTGAAAATGCACACAATAAAATGGAACACGAGTCAATGATTGATTGAGCGAATTGTTAAAAATGGAAACATAGAAAATCGAATAGTTTTTGGAAGAAAATTACGGTTCAAATAAACATGATATTTCCAGTAAAATTTTGAATATGTTTATTCAATCTGAAAGTCAAATCAGGTATTATCCGATACGACATACGACATTCTTTTTAGAACCTGCAGTTTTTTGTCTGTTAAATGTTTTCCGCTTTTCTTGCGGACACTGAATATATATTTTGTGTGAAAATAACACAGGATTTTTACGAAAGATAACGAGAGAGTTCTGTATGTAAAAACTTTGCAAAAGATCTACAGTATTGTGCAAATCTCTTTTACATCATCAATAACAACTTACTATGCAATGTTTATTGTGCGTTTTGTAATGAAATTGTAATATATATGATTTGAAAGAAATGTGTCTGGATTTTTATGAAAAAATTTAAAAAGTTAAATTCAAAATTTGCAAATGAACTGAAAACAACAACATATAATTTTAATAGAAAAATTTTAAGAAATAATTTAACAAAAAATAAAAATTATGTTCGGCAAAAAAAACAAATCACATAAATAAAAATCTCTAAAATAAACTTTACCTACCCGAATCAATGGGTCCAGCTAAATACGTTTAGGGATACGAACAACGTATTTTTAAGCAATTTATGAAAGAAAAAATTAAATTAAATTTTTGTTTAAAACATATCGAAAATAAAATTAAAGTTCGGGGAGATAAGCATCAAATTTACGCAGCTACAAAAGCGTACAATTTTGAGTGTATTAAAAAATGTATAAAAATCCAGAATGTCTTTATTAAAAGCTTATTAAAAAGCAAGTGTTTCGAAGTTAGTTTTGTGTAGTGTATAAAGTTTTTAGTTCAAAGGTGTAAAAGGTGCTTTTTTAGTTTTCATTTCTTTTTACCAAAAATGTTTGTTTGTATTATTTTTGTATAAATAGAAAGATATTCAATATATAATTAGCAGTTAGATAACATACCTGTTATATTGTCGCACAAAATTCGTGAGGTAATGATTTTTCCAAATGGACTGAATAAAACTTCGAGATCTGGTTGTGTCATATTTTTTGGAAGACCAGACACATATAAATTTGCTCCCTTAATTGATTCTGAGCTAGGACGGGCAATTGAGACCTGAAAAATATGTTATATAGGTATGTATGTATGTATAACAGAAAATAAACATTTGAATGTAAAACAAAAAGATTTGGTTTAAATATTGTATTCAATCATACTTAAGTATGTTTTTTAATCGTTTTTGAATTAGAATCCGGTACACGTATTGACGTACATATTGCGTAAATTTAATTTTTTTAATTTATTGCTTAAGAATTCAAATGAAAATTCGATGCTTAAAGGCTTAATTGTTATTTTTTTTTAAGAACACGTATCAAAAAATGTCAGGTAGTATAGAACCACTTCTACAAAAATTTGTCAAGATGGGCACCGGAATAGCTTTCATCGACTCAATGTCTAAAATATGCAAAACATATCAACACATTTACTTGACGCAAAAAATGTCCCTCTTCAAAGAAAAACAATAAAGTGCTTAATGAGCTAAAAATGAAACTATTCAGTTATTATACCTTGAGTTAGAAGCTTAAATTTTCATTTTATATGTATGTATAGTCGCTATAAATTTTTTTTTTTCTTTTTATAAAATTTTCTAAAAATAAATAATCGATTCAATTAGTTGACTTACTTTAATTGTTTTATTTTGTAGACGTAAACCATTGAGCGAATTAATAGCTTTTTCAGCATCTTCCTGCTTAACGTAATTAACAAAACCATAACCAAGGCTTTGACCTGCAAGAAAAATTAAAAAAAGTTTTAATAATATTCCAAATAATTAACTTTGGTCATCGCTGTTTTTCTAAATACCCACCTGTTACTTTATCGCGTATTAATTTGCAACTTTCGACCTCACCTACGCTGACAAAAAGCGAGCGTATATCTTCCTGCGACATCGTCTGTGGTAAATAGTTCACTATAAGGTTTGTTTTCGGATCAGTTTCATTATTGTTGTTACTGATGTTATTGTTGTTGTTAGCTGCGGCAGCAGCGGTGACAGAGCTGCTACCATTTTGCTGCCGTTGTTCTTGCTGCTGATTTTCTACCATGCTGCTGGTCATCATTTAGAAATTTTTGTGAAAAAAGTTTAATTAGAGAAAACTTGAAAGAATAAGCTAAAAAGCGTTTTCAAGTTCAAACAAAGTTAAACAGTAAGTTATAGAGAAAGTACAAGATTTGTTTGTTTTTTATCAGAAACTATTCTAAATTTGTAACAACAAATATTTTAAAACGCTTTTTTGTTATTTAATATTATTTAAAAAAAAAATCAAATCTTCAACAATAATACTGATAATTGTATTTATATCTGCAAAGAAAATAAAGAAAAAGAACGGTAAGATAAGGTGAATCTTAGATAGTTACGTATGACTTACATTTTTTAACAAGTGCAGTTTTCAACGGAAATTTATAGAATTTCCTTAAATTTGCAAGTTTTGAGTTTAGCTTTTTGCTTATTTTTTTTTTCTTTCGATCACAATTTGTTGACAAACGAAGCAGTTCTTCACTTCTTTTTTTAACCGTTTATACAAAGTTTGTTTGTTTTTTTTTAGATGTTATTTTGTATTTTTAACTGCAATGAAAAGATAAAATATTCAAAATGAAATAAATTTATATTGGATGATTTTAATTTTAATGTCGGTGGTGTTTTAAGTGTTTTTTTAATGTGGGCTGACCAAACATTTTATTGTAAAATTCTATTGGTAACAATAACAATGGTTTTGTAAGGAAGCCATAAAAAATGCAATACATTAAGTGTGGGACAACACAACAAAACATAGAATAAGGTCAATAAAAATAGTTTAAATTAAGCTGGTGCTGCTTTCAAAGTTCAAAATAAAAGTACTTTAATTTAACTAAAAATAGCTAAGCCATATAAAAAGATTATATTCTATAATTTATTTGTATTAACGCCAAATTTATTTTTTTATATTTACGCTTAACATATATTTTATCATTTTCTAATACAGTAGATTAAAAGCTACGTATCCTAAAAAAAATTTAGAACTTGTGACCTTTCTGAGAAATCAACCAAACTAAACATTATCGTAAGACTTTTTGGGAAATAAAACGTGCAATTTTATAGACAACAAAACATACAAATAATAAATAAGAACCTATAGCAAGCAATGCACAGATTTTACACATCAATGTCGATTAATAAAATTTTGTGGACGCGTAAAAACTGTTTGTAATTCTTTTAAGATTGTAAATTTTAAATTAATTAATATTTATGATCATTTACATACTCACTCACTAATTTATAGTGAGGGGAACACCTTTGATGCATTTTATGTGTGCATGGCTAAATATAATAATTTTTAATTTCAATTTTAATAAAAACTATAAATAGTTTTCTCAAATGGCAGAGATTACTGCGCATGTAATCAACAGTAGCAGAAGCTAATTTAACAAAATGTCAACTTTTTGTAACAACACTAATATTTTATGTATTTCTTTATTTTAATCTTGCAATGTATGGGTAATAAGTAATTGATGTTGCATTTCAGCTAGCAATAATTTTGAGTTTTTGGCATACAAACTTTATAAAAAATTTCTTTCTAAATACATAGTTTTATAAACTCTTTCCAATTTCAGGTCGAAAACATTAATATGATTATTCCATTCACACTCAAACGTTAGCAAATCGCTAATGACTACGAGCTATGAATACACACTCTAATGAAACCAAGCTTAAAGAAAGTTTGAAATATTTATAAGTGTTCACAATAATTTCAAGCCATTCATTCACACTAACATAAATTCTAAGTAACAAAATTAGAAACGCACACAAACAATCACGTATGATATAGTTAACCAATCCTTTCACACAGAAGCTACTATTACTTTAGTACTGATCAGGTACCATAGTAGTATAATTATTGATAATTATATTTCTAATAAATAAATAAATACTCATAAAAGCAAGCTAATTAAAAAAGAAATGATTTAATTCAAAACAACAAGCGTAATAGGGATTCGAAACAATATGAATCATATTGAACTTGTTTATTTTAAGTATAAAAGTCTTTTGTGAACACTAAGAGGCATATCTTTGGGAAGATAGTTTGCCCATAATCATTAATTATATTTGTATTTGATCTTTATGGATCCATGATCAAGAGAGGCGCATAACTTTTTACCGCGGTGAAAGTAATCGTACAATACTTATTTCTGGTGCGGTAACTGTAAGTAGAGAGCAATATCGGGAGACGATCGAAAACTTTATAGACCAGATGTTCTGATTAGAGTGGCTCTAGCAAGATGGAGCCGGTGCACACATTGCCTGAGAAAGCATAACGCTTTTGAGAAGCATTTGTGACAAATGCTTTTTTGTATTGAGAAGCTCCAGAACAATTGAATACCAGATTCAGATTTAGCATTAAAAACTACATAAGATTCGTATTTCCAAGAAAAAAGAGTTTTGTTTTAAAAAGCCAATGAGGATTTTTAATTGTATTCATCATTGATCCTTTTTCTGTTTCTTGCATTTTAGTTCTCAATAGATTGACTCTAGCCACAATGGTCGGATCAACAATTTTTTTAAATATATCAGAAATATTAGAAAATTCGAAGTTTAGGTGTATCTTATTTTCAACGAATTTCAAAGATATCTAAAAAGTAATATCAAATAGAAATTTATGTTGATTGCAGCAACTTTTAGTAACAATTTTATTCTTTGGTTGGGTTAAAAAAAAAGCTAGTTGAATTAAAGCGAAATCTAGTTTGAGAAATTGATCTATTAAATATCATAAAAAATTAAGTACCTTGTGTATTTATATTTTTTTTTTTTTGTAAACCTAACGAAACACCTAATAAATTTCTGCAATTTCACTTATTTGCTTTCTCCACTATTCCATATAATTGTGTCTCAAAGATATCAAAAGAGAAGCAACAACAGCAAGCGGCTAAATACCAAAATATTTACAATTTTCAAAAGTAGCATGATGCAAAAATAGAAAGAATTCATGTGAAATATGAATATCAAGAGAGCAATCGGCATATTTAGCTGAGTGGCGGCGCATAACGTGCAGAAGAAGTATTTTTAATTAAAATATGATTTGAGGTTATAGTATTAGAAGAAGTAAGGCAAAGCAGGAAAATTCAAAATACAATGAATTATATAAATTTTTTACATAAAAAATTATGAAGAATAGCATGTTGTAAAAAAAGTGATATGTACCTTTTTTTTATAAAATAAGTTACGTATGTTTATGTATTTTATTTGTTTTAAGAAAAGAATAGCAGACACAATGACGAATCTATCGTTAGGTTTGAACTTGGCTTTACTGCAATCAGCCACAATGGCTCAATTCAATGAGTGAAAAACACAAGTTGAAAAAAGAAATCAAATTAGAATTAAGTATTCTTTTTTGCACACAATAAAAGTGATATTGATTACGAAACACTTAGCAATTTAGGTATGACACAGTTTTTCCACCTTACAATAACAAAAATTCACTTTTTCAAAATTAAAAACAGAAAATTTGATAATCAAATTTTGCAAATTAGGCAGCGATTTTAATTAATTTTTAAATAAAGTTTAATTTCATTGGTTTCATTTGTAAACGAAAGTGTTTTTAATTTGTAGATTTTGTAGATTTTTGGATGAAATAAAACCGAACAAAACGTAAACCAAATTGAATTAAAATAAAACTCAAAAAATTAAGGAAAAAATCAACTGAAAGAAGAAAAACACGTTCCTTCAACGCAACAGAACAGAAATAAACTGAAAATTGTGTGAAGGAAAATGTTTGGGGAAAAATTCATTCTATAGAATCCATCGTCGAATGCCGTATGTAGAAAATAATAAGCTTAAAAAAGCAACACAAAAAACGCAAAAACAACAGAAATTCAGAAAAAAAACATAAGAGCAGCCGTATTTAAAATAAAAATAAATAAGTACATCAAAATGGGGAAGCGAAAAAATTCACCACAGTGAAATGAATGGTGGATATAGAAGTTTATAATGAAAAGCAAAAGGAATTTCAATCGTAAGCAACACCGAAAAATACGCGATAAACAGTCAGTTTAGCTAGAAGATAGCGAAATTAATTCAACATATCATGGTGAAGTCAATAAAATTTAGGAAAATAACCATATGTTGATATAGACACGTGTCAAGGTGTAATATCTATGGCTAAGCTGAATTCAAAATACATGTCGCAGTATTCACCTTTATATTTTATAACTTCCCAAAGCCGTTTGTTTATCAATTTATTGATTGTTTTTCAAAGCTGATAACTTTAGGGAATAGACAAAAGATACATTTGTAAATGAGATAAGAAAAAATAAAAAGTAGTTGTACTATATATGTATGTAAATGAATTATTATAAAGAGCCACGAAAGTAAGGTATGCAGTTTGGATACAAAATTCGATTTAATGAACAAAACGATCTTATAAATCCTTTAAGAAATTAACCCATACACTTTCATAAATTAACAAAAAGGGAAACGAGCCTACACAAAACACGATCCTTTAAATAAAGGATGACAGTTAAATTAAAACATCAATTCAAACAGAGTTGTTCAATAGTTAAACATATACGACATACATAGGTATTTGTTTTTAAATTGAAGGTTTTTTATAAAAACTTTAACATAGAAATATAGCATCGCACAGTTTCTTTAAAGTAGTTGCTGAATTAATATCCCCATTGAATTTGCCCCATCGTGACAATATATCACGAATCGGATGTAAAAAAAATTCATACAGAACATAGTTTGGTTCGAAAAAGGAAGATTTTTTTTGAAGACGTATCCCAAGGGTGAGTGCAGTTTTAAACAAGGAGACAAGCTGAATCAAAATAGCTATTGCATTGCATGAAAAGTTTTTTGCAATTAGTTCAGCTAGAAAACATTTTATACATGCAAAAGCTTGCGTTCACAAAAAATCATAGTTAATGCTTAAAAACGTTTTGGGTTTCAGATCAAAATAGAAAGACGCAGTTTGTAGTTGTTATACTTTGTACGAAAAGTAAGTTAAGTCAATTTGAAGCCAAGTTCGCTAATATATAATATATATATATTTTTGATATCTTATTTAACGAAAAAAAATTATAATTTAAATTTCACTAAGATATTAAAAAACCAAAAGGGTTAACATGCACAAAACATCATCAACCACCACCCAACTCACTTACAACAATAGCCACTAAAGGAGAATGCAATTATTGTTATTGTTACTATTATTGTTGATTATGTTATGATAGAAAAAAAGAGAAATAAATCACAATTTCAACGAAAACATGACGTTGTTGAAGAAAACAACATAAACTGGAACAGACAGTGACGAGACAGTTGCATAAAAATAAAGAGCACAAGCAGTTATTACCACTAAGACTACTACTACATACAAGCAGTATAGAAACGTGCAAAAAGGTTAAAAATAGACCAACAACATGATGCATATAAGTTGTTTTTGAGTGCAAATTACACCCCAAAGAAAAATATGCAGCCGGTAGATGTTGAAAGAGAGTATGTTAAAACTAAAACTCAAATGAATAGCTACTGAGTTGAGAGAGCAAAACTTTAGTAAGAGCTGCAAGAGAAAAGCAAAACAATTCATTTACAGAGACACTGCTGTTAACTTATCGTTAACGATAACGCAGCAGTTGTGAAATGAAATCGCTGAACAAATTCTCTCTTAAAATTTTTAGTAAACTTATATACTATACGTATTAGGAAATGCTACCCTCAAATTGTGCTGCGGTAACAATGGGCTCCTAATAATATCCAAAATAAAAGAAGTTTTTTTCTTACACGAATAAAAAAATTCCGTTGATATTGAGTCGATTATTTCCAAAACTCGACCTTAGCATTTTGGGTACACGTAATTTGTCAGAAAATGCGAACAACAAAAAACGGCTGCGTTTCTGAAAAAAAGTGTACTTTTCAAACCACTTTTTAAGGCATTTGCGCTAAAATTGTAAATAACTCAAATTCATAAAAAAAGGATCAGGTCTCGTTTTGTAACTAAG
Organism: Meiosimyza platycephala; assembly: GCA_963662105.1. Taxonomy (NCBI): domain Eukaryota; kingdom Metazoa; phylum Arthropoda; class Insecta; order Diptera; family Lauxaniidae; genus Meiosimyza; species Meiosimyza platycephala. The sequence goes on from OY759210.1 coordinate 97,832,062, forward strand.
CGACTCAATTGAGAAGTGCGTTCTAATACGGGAGTATTCAATAGTATTAGCATAACTTCTTCCTTTTCAAAGCAAGGCAAATGTCTAAAATTATATAACATCTTAATAAACGGATTAGGCAACAAATAATAGTACTACAATTAACCCTTCAAATCAAATGACACAACCTCTAAGACCTCATTTATTAAATTAAGTATAATTTTTGAGAAATATCTTTCATTATGTCATATTTAAATTTTTAGTTTCAGTTTTTATACTGCTTGAGGTTTTTCTATCACTTGCCTAAAATATATTTAAAATTTTTTAATATTAATTTTATTAATGATTCTATGAAGTGTAACTACTGTTAATACAAAAAAAGGACGCCTAACATTATTTTGGGGTTTTGTTTCAGTCGAACTAACACTTTTTTATGATAGTACGAACATTCAACTCTCACAATAATAGCTTTGCGAAAGCTATTGCAATTTTGCAGTTTTATTACAAGATCGTCACTTTTTTTTATGTACATATATGTTATTCATTAGCAATTCGAATATTCTTTGATTTAAAAACAAATAAGAAATGTAAAATGCTGACAATTATTTTTGAACAAATTCTTCAACATAGTGTAAAGTTTAATTTTTATTTACAAAATCTTCAAACAACATACTTGATGTAAAGTTACTGTTTGCATTTATGTAACTAAGACAACGCAAGTAATGGAAATTCATTCAAAAAGTCTATGCATGAGATGTATGTCATCTTAAGTGAAATGATCGATCAAGATATCAGAAAGTTAAAATTCAACAATGAAGTATGAAAAAATGCGACAGTGAAATAATTTCTAACACTAAACCATGCTTTTAACTAGTGAGTTTAATAAGCTTAAAGTTACAATTTTATAACTAGATAACAAAATCAAAGCAAAAGTTTTCAAGTACGCACCACAATTGAATGTCCTTGAAGTATGCCGCTGACTTTGAGAAAAAATAATTTTCGTATTTTCGTTTGTTTAAATAAAAACGTTGTTCAATACCTCACGACAAGGATTTTTTTAAGTATTTAGAGTATACTTATAATTTATTTAATTGTTCATTTATAACACACACTTATTGAACTGAAAAGTATCATATTTATACCTATTTCCCAAATGTATATACTTGTATTTAAAACGAGCTTAAGTGGCGCCACTGCACAGAAATCATCATCGCTTCCAAATTAAAAATAAAAATAGGTACATACACAAAATTGCAAAGAGGATGCAGTACCGTATAAAACAAAAATTTCAAATTGAATGAACTCAAATGCAAGGTAAAACACAAATAAACTATGTATAGAAATCGATACAATTATTGTGTGGTAGGTTCTGAAAATCACATTAAAAGCACTCACAAATTGTAGGATACTGTAAAAGAATTTAAGTATTATAATTACTTCCGGCATAAAAAAGAAAAGAAAAACTATAGGCACACCTTAAAAAATATCAAACAATTGATACTGTGGAATTAAAGGATACTGTGGAAAGTTTTATTAAAATTTTAAGGTGCGGCAAAAGCAGCTGTTTGCAATGTATGCAGTAGATGCAATTGCTGCAGCGCCTAAAAATATGCTGCATAATGTGTACCACATAATGCAAAAACAAATTCATGAAGAACGTTGAACGGGCGCATATGCGAGCAGCATTAAGTAGGGAATCTCAGTTGTAGAATTGTGGGTTAAATGCAGTACAAAATTTAAATGGAAAAATACTTATATATCATCATGTATACAAACGAAGTAGTCGTTATAAACAAAACTAGAGTAGAGTAGAGAATAGTAAGTATGAACATGATGACGAATAGAAGAGTGCAGAAGTAGGAAGCAAAAAGTATAGCTAGGAATGAGTTAGCGTATATTTTTGTACAGTTTATATGCAGTAGCGGTATGTATTTAAATTGTGGGCGGCTTTAGGTCAGCTTGATGAAATGGCAAAGAAAGGATAGAGAAGTTGCAGCAAGAAAAGCATACATTGTGAAAATCTTGGGCTAGGTTTGGGAGTGTGCACAAAAAAAAAACAATTTTCTTCGGCTTTCAGCAAAACGAAAATTAATGGTTTGTACATCAGTTTAAAGTAATTTGTTAACTTAAAGGTTTTCTTATATGATAAATAGTTATTACTTGTATTTAAAAACTCAATTTTAATTGAAGTCACTTGTTTTTAAATGCTGAGCAATAAATAAATTCAATAAAACTTTACTTTTTTTTAACTATATGCACTTCACTTTATGTAGCTACAATTTGAATTCAAGATTTAAAATGTATGCAATGAGAAAAATCTATTAGTTTTTTTTTTTTTTTTTTGAAAACTGCTTTCAACAAAAATTGTACACCGAAAAATACAACTTGCGTTCAGAGAGTGCAAGAACTAAATGGCTCTGGCTAACGGCGGCCGCTAAGTTTATTGCAAGCGAAAAGGATATTTTAAAAAAGCGCATATCCTGGTTGTGCAGTGCAGTGCTGTTATGGTGAGAAAAAAGAGAGCGCATACATGATACAAAAAGCAGCAATATGTACTTTTTCGATACCAAAATCGTAGTTTTCAAGATGTATTTTAATTTCATTTTCAGAATTTTGAGTTATATGCAAAAATGTTGATCACAATAAAAACGGCCCCGAAAATTATACAATGAAAATTTTTAAAAAAAATGTAGCCCATACAAATGACAGTGCACAATTGTGTAAATTACACTGCTTGACTATTAATATTTTTTTATAATTTGAGCAAATTTTTAATATAAAACATTTTGTTTTTAAGTTGTAATATTAATAAAAGAACAATAAAAAACTATACAGCATCCAACGTTAATGCTCTTTTAAGTCATTCATCAAAAATTTCGCTCATCAAAGCCATTCAAGAAAAACTAGTATTGTGATGCTTTTCTCTCAAAATTTTTTCTATTTGCTGCAGTATTATTAAGGAAATGCAGCTTTTTTGCATTTTCTCTGAGTACATTGGGATAGGTTGGAGCAGCAGCAAAAATAACTAGAGAAAAACAGCACTGGCGGCACTTTTCTCTATTCTACACTGTCGGCAAAACGATAAAGTTGCTACGTCGACGCCATCGTTGCTGCAGTCAAATTAGGAAAATAAGAAAATAAAAATAAAAAATTCTAAAAAAAGGTAAGACCAAAAATTTTTACAACTTCGGGCGAGCTGCAGTAAAACCCAAACAAACAATTCATTCTGTTTTCTCCCACAAACAGACGTAGAGCCAATAACAAAACCAATCCAATCCTAGCAAATATCTCAAAGTAATAACGCAGTGTAATGCACAAATGAAAAAAACAGGAATTCAAGTAATCATCAGCCAAGTCCCAACTTGACATCATTTGTGTCAAAAGACCATTGAACTCTTTCGCCCATATTTGCATGTATTTATTAAAGACACGTGTGTATGTTAGTGTATGGGGGATGCGAGTGTGTGCTAAACGAAGACTACTGTTGTTAATATTTAAAGTCAAGCCAATATTAAGCTGTCGTTCGATTTTGACACCCAAAAAAAAAGGAAGCAAAAAGTGGGCGAGCTTTACCAAGTAGGCGTGGTACCTCCCATAAAAGCAGAGAGCTTGATTGATTATTGATCTTCTTTACGTTTTTAATAAGTTAATTATTGACTAATTATGTGCATACCTTCAGTAAAACTTGATCCTAGAGCCATAGGGCGTTCTATTTTTAAATATTTTTTGAAAGTACAGTGCAGTCGCGGTTTAAATTTTGGTTTAAATTTTCATATTCGTTAACGTGAATAATTTCGCTACCGTGAACAATCTTGGTTTTAATTAGTTCACGTTACCGCGACAGCACTGTTATTTGGAAATATCGTCGGCCTATAGCTCATAAACGTTTAGTTACACATTGATAAAGTCAATGAATGATTTGAAGAAATTATATCGCTTAAGAAATCAATTTACTAAATTGTTCCATTACACTTACGGTTCACGAATTATTGATATTTTAGTTGAATTAAGCAGATTTGTAGCTTTAACGTGGAAACGCTAGCATAAGGAAAACTTTGCAAATAATTTAAAATGCTCTACTGAACACCGTAAAATGGATGGATGGATATTTTGAAAAAATAAATAAATAAATAATTCAGTAATTCATTGTAGTTAAAGCTTGATATTTTTATAGAAGGTTGATAATTTATCTGTACTTAACATACTAAAGAACAAATAAAACAAGTGGTATAGCAGTTAATTGGCTTTCCTAGATGTCCTTGAAAATTAATATTGTTTAGGAATTATTTTATAAAACTTTAATATTTTTACTTGTAACGACGCTAAAGGGCTATGGTTGGACATTTATTTGAATTTAAATAAATTTTCAGGAAATAATCCATTCATTGACATTTCAGCTTTCGGGCGTCGATATACCCGGAACAAAGGCTCATATTACAAAATTGTTTTATTTTTAATTCGTATTCTAAGTTATCAGAGAAGTTCGTGTCTCCATTTTTGATTTTTTAATCAACATGCTAATGGGTACCAACATACAGACATACATTTGTATATGATGAGTATATATGAGCATATTATTCATATATTCGTAGAAAACTGATATGAATAAACTCATCAGATTATTGAAAAATCGACAGTTTATATTGCGATCACAAAGTTTTACCAGTTCAATCCAAAAAAAAGCCCCAACAAAGTTAAAATTCAAATTTATAGTTGAACTTTAAAATGAACGGTGATAACATACCTTACCGTTTCCTATGATATTCCTCCCTATCTTTGTTCATAGTTGTATCCAAATAGGAACTGTCACCTTCCTCAAAATCGTCCTTAAACATGCTACTATTAAAATCCTCTGAATCTAAATTCTGTGGCAAAGGAATATAACTCACACACTTCGGATCAGCATCGTAACGAAACTGTTGGAAAAGTGCACCACGACCACGTGTTATCTCAGCGTCCTCATAACGTGGAACTTCCAATGAAACTGTCGCTGTTGTGGAATTTTCCGGAAAACCACGTGACATTGGTCTTGGAAAATACATCATTTGTTGATTATATTCAACACTAGCTGCGGCGCCTGCGTCCGCAGCAGTATCAGCGGCAGCGGAAGCAAGAGACGTAACGGTGCCTACAAAGCCGCCAAGTTGGCTGTTGTTGTTCGTTGATATTGCTGTTGCTGCAGCAGGTGTTGCGATCAACGAGGGATGTGCGGATGTTGCAGCTGAAACTGGTGCCAGCGGTGTCGGCGTTGCTTGTGGTATATAAGGAACTGGTGCTACAACAGAGGTACGTGGATTTTGTGAATTTAACGGAGGGAAAAAACCAAAACTATTGAACACGCTAATGGAAAAATGTGGCGGAGGCAGCAGTGGTGTCTGTTGTTGGTGGTGTTGGTGATGTTGAGGTCGCTGTTGTGCTCGTACTGTTCCTGGAAATCCTTCAAATTGTTGCTTCATATTTGGGTCCATTTATAATAAAACCCTTAATTAAATTTACATTTAGTTTACGAACACTTGTCACTTTAAAATACTTACCGCCATTCGTGTTTTCTCATTCCTCCGGCGCGTTTTTAAGGTCATTCACCGATTTTCTGCATTTTCCTTTCTTTATCGGGTACTTTGTTATTTGTTTTACTTTTAACGCATTTTATGTTTTTACTTAAACTGTCTATCAAAAAGAATGGAGTAACGTATTTTTCCAAAAATTTTACGTGTTTTTGATTTCCTCTTTTACACGTTTTCAATGCGCGCGTTGCCAATCGAATGCGATAGCGATCTATTTTTCATCAACCAAAAATTACATGCAACAGGGTGAACAAAAATAAATAATTGTCGTGGAAAAGGACGCTATTATCGTCGTGGAAAATAAACGCAAGCCGCTTGGATCCTCTCCCATCAACCCAACACTGGGGAAAAGGAGAAGTGGCCCTGGGCGCAAAGGCTTAGGGGCAGCAAAATGGCCTAATAATGCGTAATTAAAAGTTTTGGTAACGCTATTTTTTTAATTTAATGAAATTAAAATTGTAAACAGTACAATAGCCGTTTTTTTTTTTGACACGGTTACCCCCGTACAAAATTAAGTATCGCCGAGTAAATTAACTGTCATTATTATACAAAAATTGTTTTTTAGCTGGTCAAAAAAACACGGCTAATGTACAATTGTAATAATAGCAGAAAATTATCTAAACTGTGTGTTTTTGGGACGTAAAAAGTGGTGAGAATGTTTTTCTTTTTAGTAATAAATTAGTTAATACATAATTGGTGTGAAGAAAAAAATACTTGAGTTGGTAGAGGTTAGAAAATTATTACCAGTTCCCCCAGTCGCCAAATATCTACGATACGCCACTGGATGTAATGATGCTTACGTTTCCCCATATACGTCAAAATTTAGAGGAAGTTGTCTTTATGTCATTGCTAGTTTTAACTACGTTTCAAAATGACTATATATGTTATCGAAGTCTATTGTGAAGTTGACGAAGCATACATGCATGCTCGTTTGCCATTTGTATACTTGCTCCAGGATAATAAGGAGAGAGACTAAATCATACGCAAAAATATGATATGTTCGGAATCTGGCTAAGTTGCTAGTATATTTCTTTTTTTTATGCTCTACGAATTTCGACGTCAGGCGAATGCAATATTCAAATTGGCTCTTCGTCCCGGGCAGTGAATGTGCTCGGTACGCCAATGTTCATGAGATCTACCATATATCTTCAACTGACGAAACAAATGTGGCCCTCGGTTAAGGCTTAAATGACGCTTGTTCAAGATTGACTCAAAAAATTATTGCTGCTGAACTGGTTTTGAAAACTTTGGCTTTGTGTTATGAACCCACTCCTAAAACAAGACAGCAAAAGTCGGAAACGAAAGTGATGTCGATTTACTTTACTTGGGCGAATATTTCACATTTTCTGCTGGAAACTAGTCAGACAGTAACTGCTATGTGGAATACTGATAATTTATTACCCCAAGTTTTGTAAAAATTATTGGAAACCCAGGAAAAAAGAAAACAATAATGTTATTTTTTACATCATAGTCCTCCAGCTCTTATCCAAAATCCAGGACTGTGTGGTTTCTAATTAATTATTAATGCAGTTAATGTGAAGCTCTAAAAAGACGATTTTGAGAAATATTTTGAAAGATTGATCCATCAGCTTAATGGAAAATATGTAGAGAAAATTAAAATTATGATTGATTTCCAGGACGAAATAAAAGTACATTTCAGAATTTATATGTTATTTTATTTTATAATAATTTGTTTTGACTTTCCCTTTGTAACTATCAACTACGTCAGTAATTGCAGTAATTTGTTGTTTTTTGCCTTTGCTCTACAAATTCATTTCCATTAACGTAATTTATAATTAAAGATTAATTACTAAGTTTTGTTTTATTTCCTTCTATTACTTTGTACAAAATATAGTTAAGACAATATTTATAACTACAATAGAATGAAAATTAACAATATAAAATTAAATACTATTTCAATGTTATAACTAATGTATACTTAATATTGGCTATACAATAATGGTTGAGTTCCTTAAGTATTTTTTATTTAATACTCTCTGCTTTACAAAAATATATATCGGTGTTTTTATACTTTTTCTTTACATATAATTTAATTTAGTTCTTTATAACTATAGATATATACTAGATAAACAAAGTCAATTGAAACTTTAACACAATTAAATAAAATTAACAACAACTTAATAAAAAATTATATGTGTATATTCAAATTAGCTAAATTTATAACTAGTTTTGCTTCCCTTAATTTTAAATGGTTGATGTTGCTTTGATTTTTCATTGCATTTTTGAAATATAAAAATTATTAAATATTTTATTATTAAGCTTAATATTTATGTTATATAGTACAGTTGTTAATTGTATGTAAATTATTTATTTTAATATTTCTTGAACTCTTCGGGAACGCTTAAGGTTCGAACATTTATTCCTTTAGGAGAACACTTTTTAGAAAAAAACTTAAGGTTGCTATTCTGCCCTCATAAACGAAATGGGCGTATCTCAAAAAAATGCGTTTCGAGATAATTGATGTTTGGCTTATGTCAATTTGTTGAAATGTAAAATTGGGAAAGAGGAAATTCTCTTAGGAGATTTTTTATAGGTTTGAACTAAGATACCGGCATTTGGCGCAGTTCATTAGATGCATAATGTCTTAAGCTATCCGATGCCATAGGAATCACGAATATGAACTTTTTGAGATACTACCATTTCGCTTTTGAGAGCAGTATTAGTGTCCTAAAATGATATGGAAAACAAATAATTTAGTTTTAATTTTGTTCCATCTATCCAAGCGCATATAAATTACAGATATATATTTTTTACTTCTTAAGAGCGCTAGTAAAAAATATGTATGCACATTAGGGTAATTCAAATATTTTTTTTTTACTCCAAACAGTTTTAATTGTAGCAGGTACACGAAAGAAGAATTCTAGTTCAATTTGAGCTCATAATATTAATATTTACTGGTGGCTCATCGAGCTTTTTAGTTTTCCATACGATTTGTATGGTAAAACAAAATTTTAGGACACTGAGAAATTTTTATTTTGTTTTTCTTATTGTAGTGTTTTTTTTTTGTAAAAAATTTTATGTTCTTTCCGATGGAGTTAGTCTCGTTTGTGTGAGATTTTTTTTCGAGATTTACTCGAAACTGTCTAATAAGGCATATTTTCCCATATAAATCGTATGGAAAATTAAAAAGCTCGAAGAGCCACCCTTAAACATTAATATTATGAGCTCTAAATGCACCAGAATCTTTCTTTCGTTTACCTGCTACTACTTATTAAACCCGTTTGGAGCAAAAAAAAATTTGATTACATTAATTAAATTTTTATTACGAATCTTAAGCTTTGAAAAAGAGATGGTCTGGTTTATTAAATAAATTTACCCTTGTACAGATTAACAATTTCTTTAAAAAAAATTAATTTATTAACTCGAAAAAAAATATATTATTCTTATAAATTTAAGATCCGTTTCTCATTTTGCTTATAGCTTCATTTTTTTAAATTTATTTTTTATAACCAAGCATTTTTATAATTACAACATTTTCGCATCATACACGGATAAAAGTAGTGGACAACAAAACGAAACCAAAAAAATTAAAGAAAAAAAAAATTTTTCCAAATTAAAAAAAAAATTCTTAAGTTTTTGTGGAAATTTAAAGATTTGAAAAACAAACGGTAACAAATTTTTTTTTTTAATTGTTCTTCTAAATTCTTCTAAAGTTTGTAAGTTCCTGTATTTTAAACGTTCCCGGCTTATGCATTTATTTGTAGCTACAAACATTACTCTTTAAATATATGTACATTTTAGTTTATATCTTTAATTTTAAAATTAAAAAAATTATGCATTTATTTTTATGGTAATTTACAATTTGTTGTCGTTTAGTTTTGTTCGCTTTATATTAAATATCGCTAGCCTAAAGTTAAATTTTCTTTGTCAAACTATTGGTGTATATAATAAGGTTTTAATTGTATAATTGATTAAGTTTTTTTGTTGATTTATAGCCTTTAAAATCTATTGTTTTTTCCTATTAAAAAATATATCATTATATTTATGTATGTATGTATGTATATGCATTTACGCTTAAGAACTTACTATACTTTAAGAATCTGTTTTTAGACATTATATAATGCTTTAGTTTATTATTAAGCTTTCGTTAGCGTAACGAATTGTTGTTATGTTTGTTTTTTGTTTTTTGTTTTTGTTTGTTGTTGTCTTCTCAGATAATGCACAATTGTATTTACTAAAATTACATCTAAATCAGCAATAAAATATTTTCTTAGTATGTATTCATAAGGTTTTGTTAGTTCAAAAGATATTATAACCGAAAGTGAGTTTCTTGACAGTTTTCAAAAAAGAAAATTTATTAACAATTTATCGGTAAGTCTAAAGTAAACTTACACTTGATGTCTTGTATTTAAATATCTATTAGTTGCCTATGTAAGTGTTGGCCATTTCGCCTCCCACTGTCGCGAGCAATGAAACGAGCCCGCCGTGTAGTTGCTGATCTTATACATATGTATGTGTTTGTTCGTTTGTTAAATAAATATGCAAAACACCCAGTCGGAATCAAACGTGCAAGAAAAAACAAATGTGTGCAAATAAATTACGCAATGCCAGTCAGGTGCAAGTCAAAAACATTATATCTGCGAAAGGCAATTTTTTTCGCGTATATTATTGACTTGTAAAAAATAATTAAAGAATAAAAAAACTGCTCTTGTGTGCATCATTGTTGTAAAATTTTGAGTTTAAAATTTTTTGTGTAGCCATGCGATGTTTTCGCATTTTTTTATGCCAACATTTATATTTATTTATTTATATCAGTGATGCACGAATTTCTACTGGGAAATGTTTTGTTTACGCTTGGATTTCAACACACATTTAGCGCGAAACTTATGTGATAAAGCCAACTCGCTGTCGCTGTTGCTCATGTTATGATCTTTCTACGCTATTTAAGGCGTAAGCTTAATTTTGGGGTGTGTAACTAAAAAAAATGTTTTTTGATGGTTTATTTCGTCTGCCCTCTTAATTATAACTATTATATTAAATGCTCAGTATTGCGTATAGTAGACGAACGTTTTTTTCAATCCATCGATAAAGTGTTATTTGTCTATAAAAAGATATACATATGTATGTATGTATGTATGTACCTAGGCTTTCTAAGTTGTTGCACAGCGCAATTACGATTCATTGCATTCATTTTATTTCTGAAGCATTTTGCGAGCTCTTGCCGATCCAAGCTTGTGAGCAATGTCAATTTGGACATGCTCATCCTATATAAGTTGAGGTGGAATAAATTAGTTTTTTTGTTGAAAAACTTAAAGACTCCATTGACTCCAGTACATGTCAACATATAAAAATCTGAAATTTAGAGGCACGTCGGCTTCTAAGCAGTTTAAAAAAAAAATTATATATTGTTTTTCAGAATGAAAGAAAAAACGGGTTAGTGCACGCCCTCGCGGCATGGTGTGTGAAGTTAATGGTGTTAATATAGAAAAATATCAAACAAAAGTACCGACAAAGTCGAAGAGTCCTAAATTATTCCGATAAGTATTGAAAAAGTTGATGAAAGTCAAAAAGTGTCGATTAGTACCGAAAAAGTTCTCTTTTTGTTTCCCATCTCCTCAGGAAGCATAGATACACATAAGTTTTATCCAAATAAAATGATAAAATGTCGATAATTGTTAAAGAAATCGAAAAATTCAAAAATTTAAATGAGTTGAGTATGTTTGAAAAATGTCGAGATATATGTATGTTATGGAAAATGAATGAAAAATATTGAAAAAGTTAAATAAGGGAAAAACTTTGAAAATTCGAAAAGTCAAAAAATTTTCCAAAAGTTGAAAATTCTATAAGTGTCGAAAAAGTTAACAAAAGCCTAAAATGTAACACTAAGTAACTTTAAAAAAATCGTTTTACTGAAAACACGACGATGAGTTCTCATTTATTAAATAATATCTTTTGTATTTGATCTGCAAACATTTATCACCATTATCATTATCATAAAATAATAACAAAATGAAAATTTGTAAGGTATTATGAACAAAACAGTATTTGAGGAGTGGACGAACAGAACGGCACATGTCCATGGTCGGTCGTTTTAAGTTTTTTGATAGAATCGTGTTCATTACACTAAACTTCAAGTAATTTCAATCTCAGACACTTCAAAAGGCACTAGCATGTCATACGTTTTTGATAGCAAAGTGAGGGTTTTCCTCTGAGCAGAGACATAAACAGTTTCTTGCGATTTCTGAACATTTTTAACAACTGGACATGTGCCGTTCGCCCACTTCTCATTCTCCTTCATTTACTCTACTGTGAAAAGTTTCAAGGAAATAATTTTTCTATTGCTTAGTCAGTTGGGCTAGTGAACGCACATAATGGTATATAACAAGAAACGTTGTTTCACGTGGATATAGCCAAAAATAAATTTTATAAATTTATGTCACAAGCACTTTTTGGAAGCGTTTTTTTGTAACACTGATAAAATTTTTAATTATACTGATCCTCGAACTGGACGTTTTTCGTAACATTCCACTCGGAATGTATCGTTTCGGAAATCTTTCACAAATTATGCACATGAAATCTTACAAAGTTTCAGTTACTCTTCAAAAGTCTTTCATTTCCATTTCAGAAAGCTTTCTGCAATGTGCCAATGTTTATCTTTTGATTTAATTTAAAACGTTTCAGAAATTCTGTAAGATTTCATATGAAGTAAATGATTGTACGTGAAGCATTATACGTATATGAAATATATATAAGAACGATTTCTGCAACGTTTCCTTTACAATATTTCGAATAAAACATTTATGGTAGTTTAAATACTATTTCTGAAACATTAAAAGCCGAAAGGGATTAAACACCGTGTAGCACATTGTATATTCGTCAGACGTATCCACCAATCGTCACTATCTTCGCTATATTATTCCTGTGCACCTCCTCTCACCTTTTGCTGCATGCATGGTATTTCGTTATTTTCATTAAAAATTCTATAAAAACGAAATGTATATTTCGTTGTATCTGAATTTGCTTTGCTGTAAGTTAATTAAAAAAATTATATATTCATATGTTAGGTAAATAGATGAACACATTAGAGCTAAAAAGTCCTGTGAACTAAAATAAGAACACAGACTGAGTGTTTGTGACAGTTTATATTCACGCAGTGTTTATGATTATTTTTTGCCTATTTGTCTACAGATGGAACTTTTTCGATTAAAAATTATAAACTTTGTGAGACTGTGCTACGAAATAGCATATTAACGAGTTCTAGTAAATACTCCAACGCTTATGTTCACAATTAATATGGAAGCGGCGATTAATATCGCCGACTAAAATTTCTCATACATAAATCTCTTTAAGCAGGAAACCGCGTCAAAAAAATGCTAATAAATAATAATAGTAATACTTTCATAAGTGTTGATGACGGTACCAGCTCTTATACAATTGTACCCATTCTCCCTTTTAAATTTCCAATGAACAATCACTGTAACTCATCTAAAAATGTTGAATTTTTAGGTAATATTTTTTGAATGAGTACACGTTATCAAAGACGGTCATATAAAAATAAGATCTTGCAAGCTCAGTTAAAATGTTCATAATAAGAAATTTTAGACATCACTAGAAGTTTTGCTCAAAGAGTGTTTGTGAACGTAAACGTTTCTTTCCACCGAATGGTGCTTTGAGAATGCAAAATCTTAAATTAGTGATAGTCTTCAAAATTATTACTAAACAATATATATATATATGTATGTACATTAAAGTTCACTCTCACTTTTTATGTATTGTACATATAATAAATAAATTAAAGAAAAACCAATACTTCAATTTAATTTTTTTAATTCTTTTAAATTTTACTTAATAATGTTGTTTTTATGTTACATTAAATAGTTAATAAATATGCACTTAACAGTTCCGTTTTGTAAATTATTTCTTAAATTAATTAAATTTTTGTTTCATTGCATTTCATTAGCTTGCAAGTAGCGTTGAGTTTAATAAAAATATTACTTTATTTTTAATTTAAATCTATATTTAGTTAGTTTTTAACTAATAAAACTTAGATCCGTTGTTTGTTGTTTTGCTTAAACTGTGTGTGTTGTTGCAATTGTAGTTATACATGTTTTTCTCTATTATTTTCTAATAATAATTGCTTTATTTTGTTGGTTATGTCAATATAAAGTTTATGTATAAATTTTTTGTTTTAATTTTTTACATATGTATAAAATATTTATTTGATTTTTCTTACCCCAATAATATTGTTGCAATGCAAAAACTTTTCATATATTTTTTTTAATAAAATTAAGATAAAATTAACTAAGATTAAAAACAGTTACATTTGTATTTAAAATTTAAAATATAAAAAGCGCCTAAATTTATACAACTAAAAATTGCAAATCAATTTTTATTAGCTAATAAAAAAAAATATATAACAAAGATATGTTATATATAAGAAAAAAAAACACTTAAAATTAAACGGAAAGTGTAAAAATTTCGTTTCTTTTAGCATTAATGTAAGAAATAGTTTTCATTTATTTTGCAACATGATAAAAAAAATCATTTTTATTGACTTAATAGAATACTAATGCATATTTAGCTATAATATAAATAACAGTAAAAAATAGTTGGTAAGTGTCGCTTGATTTAGTTCAAGCCTTAAAAATTTCTTTAAAAACATTATTTAACATTTCTTCGCCTTTATAACAATATAGTTCTTTTTAAAAAATCGTAGGCTGTGTAGGTATAAAGAAAAACGAATTTAAAAGTTTTTTATATGTAACAAAAACATAGAAAAAAATTATTTTTGTTATATACTTTTTTGCAATAATAAAAGTTGAATAGAATTAAAATATAATAATAGTTAAATTACAATTTAAATAAAAATTAAGCTAAGCATAGTGGTTGTTTTTCTTGTAAGTTTGTTACATTGCATCCTTGAGTTTCTTTAGACCTGCTTGCACATACCTAAACACCTCGTACATGGAGCTGTGCAGTGTGAGTGGACCATTTTCATGGTCGAGCGCAATAAAAAAATCTGCGAAAAAAAAAACAAAAGTAAGGTAGCAAAATTTTATGTTTAGAATCTATTTACAAATTCAATACCTACGATGAAATTTCAAATTCCATAAGAATATTGATATATTGATTGATTTATGTTTTGTCATAACTTCATTACTCACCAGTATGATTGCCTTGTCGCACCAAACGATCCGCTTGATCCCACAAATCATGGCTGCTTGTTAAATAACTAAAAAATTGATTTTGTTGCAGCAATGCAGTGTGTACATCTTGAGGCACTATTTTGCCAGGTGGTGTATTTGAACCAGAACCCTGAACGATGATTAAAATTAAGCCAATTTATATTTGCAATAAAAATTAAAGAATTTACCTGTGAGCACACTGAATTCGATGGCGATATCGATGAGGGTGTGTTCCCATTAACGATATCACCTTTGCCACTTTTAAAGAATTCACTGCAAGCACTAATGACAGAGCGACAAAAAGTGCGTTTCATTTTGTAAAGCTTTAAGGAGATTAACGATTGACACCGCAGACTGGAAATTTTAAAAGAATACAAATTACTGATAATTTTGAGTATATCAGCTATTTACCTTAAAATAGCAACTTTATTATGAGTTTCATGTTGGCCATTGGATGATGAGACTTGTAAATGCCGAAATTTTGATGAAATAAATCTGCAAATAAAAAGTTAAAAAGATTTAAACACATAATAACTAAAAAATATTGCAAACATTTAATAACTTTTTTAAATTTCTAGGGATAAGTTTACAAGCAAAACATCGAAAACAAGCTGCAAAGCTTTACGAAATATAAAAAAAGAATCACCGAACGATAATAATTGAGAAAAGCTTTTCACTGTAAATTTAACTCTGTGCAAATATTGCTAACATTTTCCAGTTGCAAATGCCAAGTGAATTTTACATTTTGTTTGCATCCGACTCTGTTACACGCATTATTTTGCGCCGCAGGGCTTATTGAGTAAAAATAGGTGAGGTGGGACAAAGACTTTAAAGATTATGAGAATTGACCAGAAATGTATTTTTTGCCAATTCTATGTAGAATATCTCGAAATTGTGACATTCTATGACTAAATTTAGATTCAAGTGAAAAATCAAAGAAATTTTTTTTGTTTATTAAATAAAACCACTTTTGGTAAAATTTGCATAGTTTGACTAGCACCCTTATTTCAATTAAAATTAATTTTAACCAAAAGTGGATTATTTTTTGCTATTGACACAACACAAATAATGCTACAAAACTTTAACACTTTACTCACTTAATTAAGGCCAGCGTATCCTTGTAAATTGTCCATGCTGCATTCTCTGAAGTACGATGCTGTTCCATGGCAGCACCAGATAGCAAAAAATACACCACAGCTTCCAAGTAGAGTGTTACTTGATTAAAAGTATTTTGCTCATCGTCGGCAGCATGTTTACGATTAACAGCTTCGTCTAAAAATTTTGTGTTTCTACTACAAAAAGGGTAAACATTAAAAAAAAATAAAATAAAATAAAATATGCGTCATCAGGAGTTATAGAAGAAACTTTAGAAGAAACAAACCTGAAATCATCACTCAATACATCTTCATCGCGTTCAAAATAAGAGCGATAAACAACTTGTGGCTGCGTTGGAGGCACCGCAGATGTAGCAAGATGCGTAGAATGCTGTGGTGCTATGTTTGATTGTGCTGTTGCTGGCAATCTTAATTCTGACACTGTTGTCGCCGTAGATTCCTCATGTAATTCTACACTTGCAGCAGGAGTTGTTGTAGCTACTGTTGTCACTGTTGTTGGCGGTGGTGGTGGCATATGCAGAACTGTTACCGTTACTTGTGATGGTTTTTGTGGTTGACTGGAAGCTGTTACGGCCAAAATTTGTTTGTCCATTAACCGATCGTGATTTGTTGGTGGCAATTGTTGGTCCAACAGTATTTCCTTCTGCAATTTATAGAACAAAAATTGTTGTATTTATATTTTTTAATAGCTAATCTAGTACAAAGAGATAAGAAATTGTACTACTGACATGGAAGTGTGAATAAAAACTTTGAGTCTGAAGTATAACAAACAGTTTTAGATTTAAGTTGGGTTAGAGTTTAAGTTTAAGCAATAAATATGTATTTATAGCAAAAATTGTGCAGTTGGATTTTCATAGTGGCAATAAAAATTTAATAACCAATTATAATAGCAAGAATATACATATCTTAAAAAAATAAACAGATAAATAAAAACACAAAAAAAGGATTAAATGAAAAATGTTAGGTATGTTAAGAGTAACACTCAAGATAAATATGGATCCAAAGCTCACGTCAATTAAACATTAAACAAAAACATGCAGTAATTCTTCAAAAATAGAAGCTGGATTTTATTTCAAAAGAACGCATCGATACTAAATAACTTTTAATTGCAAATTCATAGGATAAACACAATCCTATTTTTAATGCAGTAACAAAAATTGTGTTTGTTGGCCCAAGTTTGAGCCTTAACGATGCACTTCAATAGCGAAAATACAATGTGAAAAAATAAAGGGAAATAAAATGAAGAACAAATGGAACTATAAATTATTTTATAAGTAACTTACCTCAGATTGTGGCACACTGGTAACTTCGCTGCCGACTTCGACTTCAACATCACTGGCTATCGTACCCCGATGACTACCATTATTGTTGTTTGTGCTATTCAGTTTATCTTTCTCCTTTTCTTTAGACGTAAGCGAAGAATCCTTCTCTTTTTCCCTGTCCTTATCTTTGTCTTTTTCCTTCTTTCGTTTCTTTTCTTTATATGGACTGGAGCTCGAACTGGAACTACGTTTGCGTCTAGGCTTTGCAATATCGCCGCCACTAAGCACCGCACCTGGAGAGTCCACAGCCATCATCAATTGCTTTTCAGATGGTGGCATTATATCACCAGCAGTTGCTGGTTTAAAGTCATGCTTGAGTATGAGTTCTTGCTTGACAACAGAACTGCTTTTAAATTTGGTGTCAGTTGTGCAGTATAAAGCTGTCGGTGGCATTGCAGTATCGATGTCAGGTTCAAATTTTATATGTTCGTGTTTAACACCTAACATAAATTTGGTCGTTGCTGATGGCGAAGAACCACCGGCAGAAAGTGTTGCTGATGTGTTCAGACCACGTGCTGTGTACCCGTTTAGTGGCATTTGTGGTGGCGGCAATGCTTTCGGTGTTGGGCATCCAACGCCTACACCGCTAGCGATATCCACTGAACGGCTGCTCAAACGACCGCTGCTTGAGTTAACTTCGTCAAGTCTTTGTTTTCCGGTTCCCATTTCGATGAGATTTTCACGGGAACGGGACAGTTCTCTTTGCTGTTCGATGGGAGCCGAGTTTGGTGTGTTTCTACCGCTGCCACCTACCGCTGACGGCTTTAGTCTCAATTGTGTCGCTTGTAAATCAGCATTTAATATCGTTTCATGATCATAGATGGGTGTCCGTCCCGCGGTACTACCAGTGGATGGTGTTAAACGGCCAGTACGCGGACTGGCGGCAACTGGTGGCGGTACAGTAGCAGTGTACAAGCGATATGTATTCGTATGCCACTCGGGCGCAATGTGCAACAGGCGGGACAGTTCGATTTTGCAAATAAGCGATGTAATTGCTGAAACTGCTGGTGATGAAGCAACTACAGCTGCTGCTGCTGCTGCCGCTACAGCTGCTGACGATGATGAATTTAGGTGTTGCGGCGTTAGTGAAGCTGTTGGAGTTGGTGTTCTCGTTGTTGGTGGCGTTCGAGTTGGCGGCGTTCGAGTTGGTGGCGTTCGGGTTGGTGTACGTGTTGGCGTTTTAATTCGTTGATGCAATTTACGTTCGGAACTGGAACTGCTGCGATCTGGGGTACGCGAGAGGATGTGTTGTTGTTGCGTAGCTGAAACTGGATTGCGAGGCGATTTCATATGGGAAGGCGTAAGGCGTGGCGATTGTGATTGAGTTATAGTTGATGCTGCAGTAGTTGAAGAATGAAAACTATTGCTATGACTTGTTGCAGTTGTCGCACTTGTTATCAGTGCAGACAAATTTTCTTGGTTTGATAGCTTAAAGGCAGCATTTGGTTGTTTTTGTTGCAGCAATTGCTGCTGTTGTTGTTGATGTTGCTGCTGCTGTTGCTGCTGATGTTGCTGCTGCTGTTGTTGCAACTGCAAGTGATGTTGTTCTTTGGCCAGTAGTTCTTCGGACTGATCGATGATAACAACCTGTCCTTGTTTTTTGGCACCACCTTCTTTTGGATTAAAAATTCTGGAGAGGGTGTTGATTTTGTTTTTATCACTTTTTGGTTTATCGCGGCGTAGTTTCTAAAATACGTGAAAATGATATTTGATTTTAGATATTTCAATTCAGCTCTAAAATTTAAGAATCAGGACCAATAAGTTCATAATCGTAGTTGTTCGGTTTTAATCTTTTTTATAAAAACAACAAAAGAAATTTTTATTTTTTTATTCAAAAATAACCGTACTTTTTTGAACGTTTTTATTTATGTATGTATTTAAAAAATAAATTGCCGTAATATCTTCTGATAAAAAATAAAGTGCTCTAAGAGCCTGAGCCAAAAACAAAAAATTGGCGACTGAAGGATTTTAATAATTTAAATTTGAAAAATTTTTTGCCCAAAATTTGGACATGACAGTAACAACTTATCATTCTCATGGTTCTGTCTCGCTATGAGCTGAAAAAATTTGATGCCCCATGTCAAAATCCTGGCCACGCTGTCAATAAATACATAAATGGTTAGAGTGGTGGCTTAGCAAACAAGCTTGAAGCCTTAAGTAGCACTGATTGTGTGTTTTAATAATATATATAAAATATAATATATAAATACTACGAAACTTTTTATTTCTCAGTTTACTTTTTATTGCTTAGTTTACCCCTTGTCGCGTTAATAAAAATTTTAACGAGTTTTTATTTTTTCAAAATTCTACCAAATATTACTTGAGTGTGATTTTTCTATTTTAATTTTAGAAAATAAAATGGTGATTCCTAACAATCAAAATTATCATGCTCACCTTCTCCTTTCTCGTTACGTCGCAATCGCTGTCAGATTGATCTTCTCCACTCGATGTTGACGTTGAGGAGGATCCAGTCGATGAAGATGATGTTGAAACTTGACTTTTACTGGAACTAGTCAATTTCAATGGTGATTGCTGATTTTGCTGTCTATGTGGCCCAGAATTAAAATTATTTACATGTGGTAGCGAATTACTTGCAGCATTAACATTTGACACTGATTCAGATGGAACGATTACACCATAATCTTCTGCTGAACTTTCCTCGGACGATGATGTTGTTAAAAGATCCCGAAATGCATCATCTGTTGTATGAGATGACGACGTACGTCCTTTTTTCCCACTATTTGTTGCCGTGGACGTAATTCCTGTTGTCGCCACCGCAACATCATCCAATGAAGATTTTCGTTTATTTAACTGCTTAACAATACGACGCGCCGGAGCTATGGCTGCCGCTGTTGCCGCTGCCGTCGCGGCAGTCAAATTGCGATTTTGTTTCTTGGGGTCATCTACTGAAGAGTCAGATGCACTCCCCTCTTCACTATCTGATGAAGATGTTGATGATTTTGAAGTGGAATAACTTGAAGAGGACGATGATGAGTCTGTACTAGAAGCAATATACTCATTACTTTTATGTTGTTGCTGCTGTCGTTGTTTATGCGAATGAGATGACGTCGACGAGGCTATCGTCGCTTGTTTTTTATTGGCGTTGGTAGCTTTTGTAGGCGTTACTTGTGGCGTTGATGTCGTAGATGACGTTGCATTGCCACCTGAATTTTGACGAGATATTTTTCGACGACCCGTTGGTTTTTTAGATGAGACATCCTTTTTAGCGGTTAACGTTGGTCCCTTGGTTGTTGTCGAAGAAGCTGAACTGATGTTGCCACTCTGACTGGGAGTATTTTTACGTGGACGTCCACGTCCTTTTTTTGCTGATGCTGCTGTCGTCACCGTAGCAACTGTTGCTGAATCAACAGTTACTGGTTCAATAGCATGCTGCAATTTATTTCCGCCACTGCCACCTACAATTGCAGGACTTACACTGGCACTGGCCACTACAGAGGATGATTGCGAGTATTCACCATCCTCATCACTGGAATCAATGCTTGCAGAAGGTAGCTGCTTGTGTTTGTGTTTCTTTTTGGAACGTTGCACCGCACTGCCCACACCTAACAGTTGAGCGGTAGATGGAGACTTTGTTTTGTATTTAACGCCAGTGTTAGATAGAGCTGGCGACGAAGGATTAATTGCTGTGACTGTTAATGAGTTTGGTAGCATTTGGGGCTTTAACTGCATATGTGGAGGTGATCGTGGCAATGCTGTGATAGCAGCAGGTACACCAGGTATTTGAAGTGTACCACCAGGACCTGCGAAATATAATAAAATAAACAAAAGAAATAAATAAGCGAAAAAGCAAATATATTGGATTTTTTTTTTCAAATCGATTTTCATATGAAAGCAGGCCTTAGCAGATTTTTTTATTATTATGAATTTCATTATCGTAAAGAATTATGACAAGAACGAATGGATGAACTATGTATGCTTAAGAAAAAATTTTATTGGTTAAGAACCATTCGAAATTCTATTGATAAGATATGATATCGAGTTAGCAAATTGAAATTGAAATTTGACTTCAACGAACAAAATTTGATATTTGGTTTTAGTATTGCTATTTCACACTACAATTCAATTTCTAGTTAACATTTTCTATAGTCTCAATTTATCACTCATTGTGGCCGCTAAAATATTATGGCAAAATGATTTGACAGCCTTACCTGGCATTGGTATTGTCACTGCCTCATGCGCTTCACTACTATTTGAATCTGATGACATCTCGGAGAGTATCTCCTTTGGCATATATTTCTTTGCTTCTTGTCGTAGATCCGGTCCAAAATTTATATCATCACCATGATGATGGTGTAAATGCGGTGGCACTACTGGTGAAGATGCAGCAGGGCTGCTTCTTTTGTTATATGGTGTAACTGTAGTGACACCTCCAGCGATAAGTGACGTTCCAACTACCGAAGGAGCACCTTCATTTTTTATCTGACTGGTGGGTATCGCCACAAATTCGGCAGCATTTAAAAGTGGAACCTGCTGTTGTTGCACCATATTCTTAGTTGTCATAGGATGTGGAAAAAGAGTATCCGACTCCTTTTTAATCTTATCCAAAAGAGATAACTCGGGCTTCCGAGAAGCAGCAAATGCTGCTGGAAGTCGAAATGCATCATTGACAGAAGGAGGAGAAATAGCATGATGATCGCCTGAGTCAGCATCATCATCGTCATCATCTTCGTCGTCATCTACAATATTTTCATTCTTGACACTTGTCACAAGTGACGAAGACGTTGCAACTGCTGAAGCAGATGGTAAGGGCAAAGGTGTTGGCGTACGTTCAGGTATAATATGTGCACCACCAGGCAGCGTCATTGGCACACCAGAAGCGCCATTTGGCGAAGAATTATTTTGTGTTTGCTGTGTTGAGTTTATACCAAAATAGTTGCGTAGATGCCACTTATGAGAATCCGATTTTGAAGGTGCCTTATTCGATGACGATGTAGAACTTGGCGCAGAACAAGATGAGCCGGCTGACCCAAGACCAGCGCTGCTGCTAAGTATACCACTGATGGTGGTGCCACCGCCGGCTGTGATTGTTTGACTAATTTTCTTTTTAGTTTGGTTACTGCCGAGCGAGGAGGTAGAAACACCCATGCGGTGCTGTTGTTGATGTAAATGCTGCTGCTGTTGCTGATGATGGTGTTGTTGCTCATCTTTCGTAGATTTCTCATTTCCAGATTCACTAGAATCGCTTTGAGAGCTTTCACTGGAATTCGGCGGAGATGATACGCTAAGGGATTTAAAACAAAGCTGATTATCATGTTAACTAATGAAATAGATTCATAATACTCACTGCTTTTTTCGCTCGTCATCTGATTCGGATAACTCCAAGTCATGCTCCAATCTAAAAAGCGGAAGTTAGTTGGGGCAGAACAACTTACAACATTTTATGAGTACTCACGTTGAGTTTTGCTTTTCCAATGTTGGACCCGATTTTTCAATTTTTAGTGGTTTCATTGGTTCTTTTGGTCTCGAAGGTATTGTAGAGGATATTGCAGATACAGAAGATGTTGGTGCTGTTGACGTAAAAGCAACCGGTAAATCAGGCAGAGGCTGTATAGATGCGAATGTTTCTAATGGGGCTATCGGCGTTATTGCTCCAATGGGATCAAAAGAGTACTTATGTTTATTTGGACCATTTAAGTTATAGTTCTCCCCGGTAGTAGTAATACGAGGTGTGGCAGCGATTTCAGTTATTTTCGATGGTGCTCGAAATGTTTTTGTTATATCAGCAATCATTTGAGTAACATCTTGACTCTGAAAATAGAATTTAAAAGGATATACTTATTATTGAATTCTATTTATTGCTCTCTTTGTTGGATTTAAGTCGCTGAATTTTATACTGAGACTTGATTATCTCAATCACTTCATGTTGTTTGATGATTTCTTTATGATTTTTTAGTTAAATTTAAAAAAACTTGACGTGATAATACAACATGGGAACCGAATTAGTATTCAGCGACTCAAAAAAGTATGAAATGAATCCAATTCTTATTGGTTTAAGACTCTTATATCTTAGCAAAGTGCTGGTTGGAGAATGAATTTGAAATAAATCATTTTTACCTCTGGTGGATTTTTTTGGCGTATTTTTGGTATTGACGGTTGGGAAAATCGACCATTATGTGTCGTCAACATAGGTGCTGGTGGTCCTAGAAAAGATGCTGACGACGTTGATGATGACAAGGAACCAATTTTATCCACTGAGCTTTGCCTACCATTGGGCATAATTGATGTTGCTGGTGGTTGTAGCAAAGACGTTGATGACATTTGACTGGAGGAAGATGACATTAGCGGTGGTCCCTTTGGAGGTGCCATACCACTACTCGAGCGTATATCGTTTTTAACTGGTTGACCTGGATAACCGCCGCGACCATTATAAGGTGGCTTATTGTCCGCATGTTTAATATACGGCTGTCGCGATTGTTGTTGCTGTTGTTGTTGTTGATAATGATGTGGCGGCTGTTGTTGTTGTGATTGTTGCTGCTGCTGGAGTGGTGGTATTCTCGATGACCCTGAAAGCGGCATAACACCACCACCAGAGGCACTTATTGGCATATTGCCCGGCGCAACGGCATTTGGTGGCAACTGTTGCGTACGATGGCCACAGGAAGAGATGCCAACTGTGCCAAGACCGATGAAGTCTTTCACCTCGGAGTAAACGCCAAGTTTTGAAGTGATATGATCATCGACTTCAGAGGGATCAACCTAAATTAAATAAAATAAAGAAACATTTATTAAATTAAAATTCTATGATAGTTGCGCATAAAACAAAATTTACCCGCCGTGGTTCTGGAAATAACGAGTACGCCCGATCAACTGGTTGAATTTGTTGTCGCTCATATTTTTCACGTTCTCTTCGTTGTCTGCGCTCATACTCTTCCATACTAAAATAAAACGGGAAAAAAAATTTTAATTAAACAGTTTCTGCACATAAAATTATGACAAGCACAACAATGATCAATAAGAAAGCAACAGTTAAAAAAATGCACCTTGATTTACATAAAAAATGTTTTTTCGAATTGAAGCAATAAAATGACAATGGTTTCAAAATCATGTCACATTAAACACTTTTCAAGTTCAAGCTAATTTTATAGAAAAAAGATGGTGTTAAATAATGTTTTTTAGAATCAAGTTGAAAACATTTTCGAATCCTCTGCATAACCTCAAAAGTAAACAAAAAGATTATTTTAGTATTAGTATTTATCCTCAAATGTTTCAAATCATAACGTGATGGGCCAATTATGAGGTCGGATTTCGAAAACAATGCGAATAGTTCCTTCGGAAATGACCACTATTTGCCGAATAATTTGTATGACCCCTTTATTCGCAGACCTGTGTAATCAATGTCGGTCGGATCTCTCTAGTAAATGTTGGGTGGTTTTCTTTAGAGTGTCGTAGTTTCGCATTGAAATTTGTTTAAAAGACCTGCGCTTTGATAGATAATAGGTCCGTTCTTTAACTAGTCAGAAGTAATCAGATTTACAGAATTTAGTCCGATAAGCGTTCCTTCACTCGAAAAACCTGTGATTGGGAGCAGAGGTGAGAAAGTAAATGAGCGTCTCTCGTTGTCAAAAGTTACTTAATTTAGTCAGAGATGTTTTTACTGGTAAGATCATGAAAAGTGTCAAACTATCAGCTTTTCATTTCTGTACTTTATACAATTTTTTTCTTTCACAGAGCGCAAATTTCATACTTTCTCGTGTTTGATAGATTTAATGGATTTGGTTCAAAAAGTTCAAGAACGGTTCTAATCTTAAATGTCATTGAACAAATGTATATATGATTTCGGACATTTGAGCGCTACGGCAGTCCCAAATATAGCGTAATCTGAAGTTTAATTTTCTAGAATTTTTTCGATCAACTGGAACCGTATCTCGACGATAACATAATAGGCTAAGGAATTGATGTATCTCCAATCGAATTAGTCTATAGGCGACAAATTACACGATCTTGGAGGTCAAATTGATAACATAATTTTAAGAAATTACTCTAATTTTAAAAGTGATTTGCAAAGTTCAACCTTTTCATAATTAGCAAATCTTACTGAATTTAATTGTCACTACTGTTGCCAGAATGGATTAACTTCCTATTGGAAATAAGGACACTCTATGAGAAAAAAATACCAACACAAAAGATCTAAAACGGTATAAATGCAATAGCAATGAGCACAACAGCAATATGAATGGATTTTCAATAGGACAAAACGTTGAGATGATAACAAATAAATGAATTGGTGACAAGTTGAAAATGAAATAGAAAAAATGCTAGCTGTAAAATAAAAAAAGTAAATAAAATTAACGAAGGCAAAAGCAAAAACAAAGCACAAAAACACACATAAAAAGCATTTTACATAGGGAGTTCACATATACGAGTGCATAGTATGTATGCAAATTTGCAAAGTTATGGACAACAGATTTCTCAATTCCATTAAGTTTAATTTTTTATTTATTTTTTTTTTTTTTGTCATTTATTTTTGCAAAACTTACTTGCAAAAAGTGGTTCGTTAAGTTTTCTGTTGTTGCTGCTAATTTTGGTATTTTTGTTGCTTTCTGTTGTTTTTTGGCGGTGACGACGAAGTTGATTTTATTTTTAGAATTTCTGTTTATGACTTTAGAATTTGACTACATTTGGCGTTAAAACCAGATATTATATTTGTTGTATTATCCCTAATATTTAGTTTAATTTATATTATGTTCGTAAATGTGCAAAATTTAGTTGAAATAAAAAGTATTTCTTTCTTCGTTACGCCTAATACTTGATGCTTCCTTTTAAAATTTAACAAAACTTTAAACTTTTGTGTCTGCGTAAGGTTTGGTTAGTCTATGTATGCGTGTGTTTGTGTGTGTGTGTTTTTTCTGGATTTTTTTTTTTGTTTATTTTTTTTTAAATTAAACTTTTTTACTTCCTTTAAGTGGAAAGCATAAAATTTTTGGTCAAAGTTTAAAGAAAATCATTTTGTTGTTTTGAAGTTTTTGTTGCTTTTCTCAAAAAATTGCTGTTGCTTTCCTGCACGGGCAACTTTTTTGGAAGTTTCTTACTGCTGCTGTTACTTTTTTTTGCCTTTTTACTTTGTTATTGTTTTTAAATTTATTATTTTGTTGTTTTTATGTTGCTTAAGCCTTAAGGTTTTTGTTTATTTCTCTTATTTTATTTGTTTTACTTTATTTGATTTTCGTTATTTGCTGTTCAGAATTTTCGCTTTGATTTAGAAGTTTTACTTTGTTTTTTTTTTTTTTTCTTCTTTATTTACTATTTTACTGTATAGATTTTAATGTCTTTTATTGCTTCATCAATCATTGTTAGTAGTAGTACAAAATAGTAGTAATTTTAATTGTGGTAGCAAATAGTTTGGGATCTGAAAGAAAGTTGATAGATAAATAGTCAGTTTTGAAAATTTGCTCAAAGGAAAACGTGAAAGTGAATTTTTTTGTTATAATATTTGCAATTTAATGATTTATGTTTCATAATCAAGAATAAAATAAAAGTTCATCCTTGTAGTTGATTTTGTTGTCACAAGTATTATGCTTCATTATATTGAATCAGTGTTGGGTGCGTAGTACTAAATGGAGCTAAAGTTGGCTGCAAAAAAAGCACATATTTTTTCCGTTCTACAAAAAGCAACCAAAATTGGAGTCAAATCATATTCGATTATAAGAAAATATTGAAATCCGACAGCACACATGTAGCTGAAACGATGGCTTCCAGCAGCAGCTGTAAAAGCGGATTAAAAGGGGCTGGCATAGTTCTCGACCTTACCTTCAAGGGGACCCAAACTTGTGGCAAGTCAAAACAAAAGTAAAATAGCTAAGTACTAGCGTAAAGGTGCTATCTTCAGGCAGACTAAAAACGAAATACCTACACTTCATTAAATAGAGCCAGGCATGGCAGGCTTACATTCTCTATTAAAGTAAATCAAATAAAATTTGTACGACTTAAATGAATGGCTTTCATTTTTGCAACGGCAAAAGTAGTGCCGAGATGTTGAATGTCTAGTTTCTCGAAAATTAAAATAAAACCCTCTCAGGAGTGAAAAAACTTCAGCTTTCTTTCTTCAAAAAAAAAAAATTTAAAAAGTATCCATTATCAAAAAAAAAGTTAAGTTCATTTTTGATTTTAAAACATCAAGCTCAAATTTTAAAATTTTTCGAAAAACAATTACGACCAAAGGCCATCATTAAAAATCATCGAAATCACTTTGACTCGAAATCATGTTTATCTGGTCATGTGGAAACAAAGTTAAATAAATTAAAAAAATGTAGCTTTAATCTCATTTGTTCGTCACTGCTACTCGGGAAACAATCATCTTATGGGCGCGCCCACCACCTTCACTAATGTAAGTGCAAAAAGCAGTTTCACAAGTTAATTTTTTAAGAGTACAGGGTTAAGGTCCATCGACAGATTTTTTTTTTATTATTACAATGTTTCCACTTGCAAATTTCGTTAAAACAAGTGTTCAGCGGTAAAGTTTATCGTTTATCTTTATTTTAAATGAAGCCTCTTAATTCAGGAACCTCATACAGAAATGACCCGACCGTATTTATTTTTTTGTCTGGCCTGACTCAGATTACCATATCTTATGCTACTATGACATTAGGAGCGTTCAATAACAACATTTTCAAGGAAGCATTAAGGGTTTTGTTTTTGGTTTCGAAATCGGAAGGATATGCGAATAAATACTACAACCCAAAAAACAACTATCTAAATCAATTTCATCGTCAGCTTTTCAATAAAGTTCCGCTTACCCCGTCATCATTTAGAGTTTTATTAACTTTTGTGGGTAACACAAAGGAAAACTTTTGTTTTGCGTTAAAAGCAAAAAAAGGTATTAGGAGCAGAAAACAAAATGAAAGACGATATTGCAAAAAATAAAAAATCAACAACAAGAAGTTACGGCAGATAAAGAAAAGTGTGCTTGTCTGCTTTCAGTTTTATGCCAACAATTTTCTTTTTTTCCTCTTTTTCTAATAGTAAAATCCTTGTCTTTTTACTTTGCATAAAATTTTATTTTGTTGTTCTTGTTTGTTGTTCGGTCCTTTTGGCGCTTTTAGGATATTTTTGTATACATTTTTTTTTTTGATTTGGTTATGAATTTTATGCAAATGACTTCAAAACGTGTTCAAGCGTGTCTCCTTTACAATATGGCGCACTTGACGTGATTTTGTTTGAGTAGCAAAGAATATTATACAGCAGATATCCAAATTTATGAATTCCGTAAGAGTATCAATATTTTTGAAGATCGAAAGCAGTACACAAATTGGAAGTATACTTTATATTAATTTTACCTAATCATTATTTATGAACAGTTTTAATGGTACAAATTACCTAGACGGGCTAGATTTGAGCTGGAGACTAACTACAGAAAACAATTACTTACATCTTCTCAACACAATTCTTGTAGCCGAATTTCGCTCCGATTGCACTGGCGCACCCAACGCTGATTTAGATAACGTACTTAAAAACGAGTAAATTTTAAAGGAATTCGAATCGGCTAAATGGTTATTACTTATTCAGCTTAAAGCGTCTCAAAGTAAAAAACAAACAAAAAAAAGTAAACTATTAAAAAAACTTGAAGCGGTTCAAATCGCTTTCGAACGGTTATGCCACTACATATTTTGCTAATTTGGCTTAAAATTAAATACCTTTGGTTCACTTAAACTTGAATTTCGGATGACCGCCAAACACTCACCTGAAAGAAATAGAGAAAAAAAATTATTGAGTTTTTATCTAAAAAAGCTTTGCGAAAAACAAAATCGTTCAAGTACATGAATAAAATGTTAAATAATTTCTTTGTCACACTTCCTTTACACACTCAAGCATTTGAAAAATTTTCAAATGCTTCAATCCCAAAAGTATGCTTCTATTTTGCATAATTAAATGCTAGGAAATTTAATTAAATAGCAGACAAGAAGAACATACAGACAGCAAACAATAAACAAAAGTGTAAGACCGAAATTAAGGGTGAGAAAACGAAACAAACAAGTGGCCACCAAGAAGCAAACGAATATATACCAAACATGGACAGACAAATAGAAGGACCGGACCATAATTAATTCACCACATTTAAATGGCACAAAAATAAATTTAAATGTTTTGTTATCATACCACCAACATACGCCTACTTTGAACTTTTTCAACTCCTAAAGTATGGCGCATATATCACACAAAGTGTAGAAAGGAAACAAAACTGAAAGAAAGTCATGTCAAGAGTGAGTAGAAGAAATTCAAACTTGGGGTTTGTTAGAAAAGAAAGCAGTGGGGAAGAAAACAGTGTATGCATACTCAATGAAAAAAATATAGAAAAATGAGCAAGGATGTGCTATACAATGCCAAGAAGAAAACTATGGAAAGAGGAGTTGGAGTAAAAGGTTATGATAAAGAAAAAGTTTAAATTGTTGCGCAACACGCACATAAAATGTATAAACACAAAGATGTCCAACATAACGACATCAAGAGAATGGGTTGTGAAGTTGCCAGACTGCAGCAGCTGAATAATTTTGCGGCTGAACACAAATTATAGAAATAAAATGCATGCGATGATTGTGAACCAAAATAATTTGACTGGAATAACGGAAAGAGCTGGAAGAGCAAATCGAACTTCGAGCTGTGCATTCTTGCAGTATATCATGGCATACATAATATCTCATCTATAATATTTATATGAAATTGCTTATATGAAAATGGTTTGTAACGTTTTGGCGCAAAATATACTGAACCGATTTTAGTAATTTCGATTTTAAAACAACATATTTGTGCTAAGGAAGGTTATTGCATACTTTTTATTTATTTTTTTTAAAGTTACATATAATTTTATTCAGAATTAAATTTTTTCAGAGCCTTACACAAAAATTTTCGTTTGATTTTCATTGTTTATTGAATGATGTGTTTTACTCCTCATTTGTACGGAATTAAAAGAGTAATTTCATTATAAAAAAAACCAAACCAAATTTTACTTAATCTGGCAACGCTGCTGAAGTGAACTTCTTGGTTAAAATGGAAAATTTTTACATTTCTACAAAAAAACGAAAACCCACTTATAACTATATAAACACACAAATAAAAGTGCTGAAGACATCAGTTATAGTTAAAACCACTTGTTGTTGTTGTTGTTGCTGTGATAGTTTCAGCAATGTTACTGCTGCAACTGTGGCAAGTAAGAAAACATGAGCAACACTTGAGTTTACGTAAGCGTATGAGCAGCATAAGAAGAAATAAATGGTAGTAAATTCTTAGTGAGGTATGAAAGTAGACGACCCTTTTCACAGGGATTTAATGGTGGGTCATATATGTATGTATGTATTGCATTTTTTTTACTTTCAACGAAAAATGAAACACATACAGACAGTTATTTAAATATGTAACAGTTTTTGTGTTCCTTTTTTCTTATTTGTTTGATTTTTTTTTTTATTCATTTCTACAATTCTTTCAAGGCATGCTAAAGTTGTCGTAATTCTTAAGAGAGCGTCTTTTTTAGTTTTACAAAGTTTACAACATTTGTTGCACTACTTTTTTTGTTACTGCTTCAAACTTAAGCATGAAAGGCTTTAGTTTCAAAATAAAGTTTATCTTTGAGTTATTCATTGTATTTAAAAATAAAGTAGAATAGCTGTAAAAACTTTTTTAATTCAGAAATGAAGTAATTAAAATTGTGTTTCTTTTCGCTAAAGTAAGTGCACAAGCAAAATAAGAATAACTTAACTGAAGACGCTAAATAGATTTAAACAATTTTGACTTTATTAGCAGGAATACTCAAAGTGATAAAAGAGTAAATTGTAAATAAAGCTTATGATCTACATAAAATGATCCATTAATTTGTATAAATGGTTTTTCAAGAGCACTTTTTACAATATATTGACGAAATTTTAAATGAAATCTAAGTATATTAGGATTACTTGATTAAAACTTGTAGCATTGTTTAAGTATGCGTGACAACTATGATGTAAGAAAAAATTTAATAATGCCAACACTGAGCCAAGTTGAAAAAGAAAAAAATTCCTGGCCTTCCCAAAATAAAAGAATTTTGGGAAAAAGTTTATGACTCTTTTTTTCATTTTTTTTTTTTTTTTTGTCAGCAATATTAAAAATAATTGATAGTATAATCGTAAAAAATAAAAATAAAAATGGGAACATTTTTTCTGTCACTATCAAGTGAAGATATGTATAAAGAATTATTACGACTTACTGTATTCCCATTTATCTACATTTTTCAACATTTGGTACCACAAAGCTAAATATTACTTTCAAAAATAATCTTTCATCTTTTCAACAAGTAGATAAATCACTTCCACTTTCCACAAAATATGCATACATGTATAGTTATGTATCTGTTGATTTCTTTTGTTTAATTTTTAATTTGTAAACAAATTCAACCATTTAAAATGTGTAGAAAAAATGGCACACATAAAATTAACTATAAAAGAAAGAAACCCAAATAAAAGATACCAAACTATGTATTTGTATTTTATCAAAAGCTTCAACACTTATTTGACAACAACGACCACGACGACATCATCAACTGCGTCGTCTTCACAACATAATCTTACTTAGATACTTGTTTTTCCGCACTATTTTTTTCATGTGGCCCACTTCTGCGTGCACAACCTTCGACGTTGCGTCTGCCACCGCCTGCCTGCTTGCCTGCTCTTTCCAAACGCTGCATATTTGCTTTAATGCGTAAGTTCATGTAGTCTCAGTCGTTGCCGTTGTTATTGTTACTTACTCACAATATGTTTTGTGTTGTGAATTAATTTTTTTTGTTTTTTCTTTCGACAAAAAAAGCACAATTCTATTAGCTGCCTCATCTTTTTGTTTTTGTATTCGACAATCTTTTTGCATTGCATTTTTTAGAAATTTTTTTTTTATTTTTAACACATTTTTGGTTGATATCTTAAAGATGTTTTTTTTTTATTGTGAAGATTGTGACTTTTGTTGCCGTTGGTCATGTGCTATAAAATTAAGTTTTAATTGCATACAAATTCTAGTGTATTGTGCATGTGGCTATATTTGCTTGCCCAATTTATTGTTTTTTTTTATAAATAATGATATAAAAATTAATTGTTTTTTTTTTCATATTTAATGACAGAGCTGATAAATTGAATAATAGTATTCTCTTCCGCTATCTTGTCGTGTTTGTGATGCATTCCGACCATTGAACGAACAATTTCAATTCGACAATCGAATGAATAAATAAAAATTAATCATGCGACTAGCGGATTACAAGCCAGCCGTTTTTCTTTTTACCGTCTGCTAACACAAACGTAAACTACAGATATTTTTCATGAAAACCAATTTTAAATTGTGCCGATATGACCGGAGATATATGCACCCAAGAACTATACGTCCATATAAAGGAAAAAAATACCACTACTCGTGCTTCTTCCATCGATGGTACATGCTATCTTTAAGTGGTCATATTATTGGCACAGAGACGATTAAAAAATCTTAAAGGAAAAGCATTATTTTTATCGACTAAATATTAAAACATATTCGGAAAAGGTTATCGTCGCATGTGACTAGATATTTCAAAATAAGAGATGTTTGAATTAAGTGCAACATAGTAAAGGTCTCTTGTATGAAAAATTAGTGTTCTTAAAATCTATGCATGAAGTTCGCCAAAACTGCACTTAACTAAAGAAAATAGAGATCGTTTTCGAAATCAAATCCTTAGAACTTTGGTCTTTTTTCTTTTTTTTGTATACCAATTACACCATATTTCACTGGTTCTGAGTGGATTTTTAAAAAAATTAATTTCATTACGTTAATTTTCAACCTTGATTGTTATACTATAAATGAGAACATGAAATCAATTTAATAATTATTTTGCTACCATTTCTTTCTTTTCGAAAAGCTTATGCGTTCCGGCACAAAACAAAAATTCAAAATTATTTAAAACTGAATAAAATGCCTTATGTAGGTAGGTAAAAGAGATTGTATCCGTATTTGTGTGTAAATATCATGTCCGCCCGCGCCAAAAAGTTACTTCCGGTGCACACACAAAATAAACTTTACTTTATTATGAAAGCTATGTCAGTCAGTCGTACAGCAACAGCAAGCAAACAACAAGAGAAAGGGATTGAGTGCAAGCGGCAATGTACGGCTGAAAGGTCCATCGGTCGGTTCGTTGGTAGGTAGGTCGTTCTAAAGTGTGAAGAATCCAACTTTAAATTGTCTGTTGTTGGCAGTAAAATGAAACACCATAAGCTACGACCATCCTTGACTCATTTCACTCGTATAGACGTATTCCATAGCTTTGCGACCCAATGAGAAATAAAGCTAAAACTTTTAAAAATATTTCATATTCTTGAGTGATTTTCTACTTTCATTTAGAGCTGGTTTTTGAGTAATTTAATTTGTACTCTTAAACGCGTGCTAACAAACAAGTAATGTACAGAAGAAGTAAAGCCAAGTGTAATCAAGAATTATGCACGAGCCAAAAGTACGAATAGCGCGAGTACGCATTGTACAGTATTAAGCACATGTAAAAATCAGAAGTAAAACTAAGAGTACGCACCAGCTTAAAATACGCACAATCTAAGAATACCCACGAGCTCAGAGTACGCACGATCTAGGAGTACGCATAAGTAAAGAGCACGCATAGTAAAAAGTACACACATACAAAAACCACACGTTAGTAAAAATAACACACTAGTCAAGAGTGCGCAAGTACCAAGGATACACATAAACTTGCGGTATGCAAAGTCTACAAGTGCACAAAAGCTAAGAGTACGCACAATCAAAAAATGCGCATAGTCTAAGAATAGATAATTTTTTTTTAAAAAAAAACTTGAATAATAAAATTACTATAAAAATCATAATTGAAATAAAGTTCATCTAAAAAATTATATACATATGTACGTGTAGAATGTTCATTGCTTCATGTGCACTCTTCCGCTGTCTTAATGAAGCGCCATAAAAAAAAACACCAAAAAAAATTTTTTTTACTGGGCCATTACCAACATAGTAGTAACAACTAAAGGAGCAAAATGGCAGTAAAGCCTTATGCAACTCTTGCGGACGATATGTGCGGGTGTTTCAATGAGAAGCCTGTGGTAGAAAAATTCAATGAAGCCTGTGTGTATCATTTATCCTTTGCTCCTTTTAGTTTTTCTCTTTTTCTTATCTTTAACAACAAGTTTTGTTGAAAAAAAAAAAAACAAAAACAAAATTAAAAATCCAAATAAAATAAAATAAAATATTACTTTCTTTTGTTGTTTATGCGACTGCGGTGGAACGGCTTCTACTGGTGCTAAGCTGAAAGCACAAAATTTCCGGTTCATTCAACAGACGTTGTTGGTGATGGCGCGCTGTCGTTGCTCTTGGTGCTGTTGCTCTCCCTTTGCCATCACTTGTAATGTTGATGATGAGGATCAACATGCAGTTGAAATTGCTGCGCTCATGCTGCTCAAGTTGTAAAGGACAACGACGCACACAAAGGATACAGGATGCATTGCATAAAATGCTGACAGCATTCGCTTTGGCATAGTATGATATTTCGAGACAAGACGGGAATATAGCAAAGCAGGGAAAAAATTGAAAAGCATAAACGTTTGGACGGATGCATTGATGTTAGCTGGCTGCAACTCTGCTTCAAAGCAAATGACGAAGTTAAATGAGGAAATAATTTGAAATAATTTTTCGTTTTTGTGCTAAATTTAATAGCAATTTTTTTTAAGCAAAAAAGTTTCTCATCAAAAAAGTTTTATCTGCAATATGGCAGCCTTTTTTTCTTAATAGCATGATAATGAAAGTTAAACAAAATTTTACTATTATTCTTTAAAAAATCTATAAAATAAAGTGTGACAAAAAAATCGACTTTTTTAGCTCATTTTTATTTTATAATAAATTTGCGGTCAATTTAATTAAAGTGAACATTTTTGAGCTGTGCAACAAAATATCAAAAATATAAAAACTCTCACTGGGTGACACAATTAATTACCAAAAATCAATAAAATCCAAGTGGTCGCAGTGCGGAATTTACTAATTGAAGGCCGCTCTCATCGTAAATATACTGAATATTTTGCAAAACTTCATGAGAAAAAAAATGTTCCATCCTCTTAAGTCATAGGTTCGGGTCTTTCGGCCATACGCTAACTTCCGGCACTGCAGTGATCGGAAATATAAACAATTTTTGCCATTAAAGGATTAAAATCCTTATCTTTTGTTATTTTTGTGGCAAAATAGGAAAAACTTGTTCATTTTTTAATTTGGGATCATCAGTGCGTATGGGTAACATTTAATTGAATTCTCTTGATAAGGGGACGTCCATCAATTACGTGAGCTAATAGGAGGAAGAGGGGGTTCGGCAAAATCTCACCAAGGGGGGAAGGGGGTCAAGGAAAACCTCACGTCAACTTTTTAAAATTTACATTAAAAATTATAATTTAAATCTCACGGGAGGGGTCCTGCCAGATCTCACCAAGAGGAGGGGGGATCCGAGTTTTCAAAAAAACACCTCGGGAAATTGTGATATTTTGGAGAAATTCGTAGACTTTTTTTTTTTCAACTAAAATTACCATGAAATAAGACGTACAAAAACAAAATGTTCGTAAAAATAGTGGGACAATCTCCCATAGTCTTGAAAAATTTTAAGTATTATATCGGTGATGTTTTAAAAACAAATTAATGGAAATTTAATGTGATGACATCTCGAGCCACAAAAAAAAAATTTCAAAAAAGTGGACGTAACAGTTTTAATACTACATACTGCAAGTGCACTTTTTAGCAAATTTTGTCAAATTTAATTCAAACGTTTGATAAATCAAGCAAGCACTAAAGGAAAAGTGGGCCAGTTTGGAAAATTTACCATATAAACAAGAATTTGAAATGCTTACTTGCAGTTAATGTTACAAAACTTGGTACAACCTAAAATGCATTAACAAAGTGATCTGGTTTGGATTTGTAGGCGAGCCACTATTTGTACAAAAAAAAAAATTAAAACTTAGAATGAATGAAAGTTTTCAAATAATTAAATAAATAATTGCATAAAGTACAACAGTGTACCTACAGCGTATTCCTTAAAAAAGTAATTTCTTGATAGAAAATGTTCACGATAGTATTATGGTCAGGCTTAAAAAACAACACTCTTACTAATTTTATTTTGATGGCCAAATTGCCTTGAGAATTCTTTCGATTAGTGTTCTCCACTTTTTCAATTTTTATCGTATGATTAACATTTAATTGCACATGGTATCGCTCACATACTTCAAGATTGGCATAACTCAAAAAACGTGATTTTTGAGTTGATGATGCAGAAATATTCGCCATTTCATGTTTTATTTTGTGTAAAATAATCACAAAGGTATCTTATCAACTTGTCGTGTGAGTAGAGTTTATATAGACATACTTTTCACCATTTTCATATAAAAAATAACTTATTGAAAACTTTAAATGCGTTTTTCTACCACTTTAGGTTTTTTGAGATATGCCAGTCTTGAAGAAAGTACTCAGTTATGTCCTTTATTATTATTAACTACAGAAATGATTGATTAAAATTCTGATATTACTCTAAAAGTGATTTTTATGTATTATAGGTTATTGCTACAACGAGTGCATTGGTGATGCTGATGCCATCAAAATTAGTTCAATGGTTTTCAAGATGACAATAAAAGTAGCAAATTGTACAAAGTCTTTTAATTCTGCATGTACTTATGTTTCATATTTATTGCTTTAAAAATCTTAAACTTCTTACTTTATTTATTGAAATTATTTCTCTTCCCAACCAACTACAACTATTTAAAATCAATGTCTTGTGCTCAATTTTAATGTCCTCGCATTTGCCACACGTTGTCAACCCCTAATAAACCTCGATTTACGTTCGTAAATCACATGCTTGTCTTCCATCTTCCATCAATTGTTCCCACACCAAAACACTACTGGATTGCTAAGCATATTTGCTTTTAGTCCTTGTTGTAGCCTACATATAAATTTTTATAATATCCTTTAGCCGCCTTATTGTCGTCGTCGTAGTAGTAGTTGTCGTCGTCATTCTCATCGTCGCCCATATGCAAGTCCGTCCATCCAACTGCATGTTACTCTGCTGTCGAGTTTCTTTGAGATATCCTGCAAAGATGCTGAAAATTAGTTTTAGTTTTTGTCCTTTTATTGTTGCAGATTTTTCTCTTTTGCACTTGTGGAGTTGTGTTTTTTGTTGTCTTTTTTTGCTTTTATGCATTTAGCTTTTTGCTTGTCAGACATCGTGAGAATGCATTCGTGTGTTTCCTGCTTGCGTGCATAGTGTGTTTTATCCTGTAACACTGCAGGAAACTCACATAAAGCTTTCTGCTTGCATTACCACATCAATGCATTTATTTTTATGTTGTTTGTCGCCTTCGCGTTTCGGTTTCCGTTTGTTGCTGCTACTGCTGATGTTTGTTAGTGCTCCCTACCATTTGTCTAACAAGGAAGGATTCCGGCTTGTAGGTCATCTATTTAGTTAGTTGTTTTTTTTATGTCATTAGAAACTTTTAAAAGATATAAAAATAGAATTTCACTTATTTTAATGAAAATCTGTTTGGTAGAAATTTAGAAAATTAAAAGAGTGAAGTATGAACAAAGCCGCAGGGTTTTTCGAAGAAAAAGAAAATATTTTTTGAAGAAAAAGATAATATTTTTCGAGAAAAAGAAAATATTTTTCGAAAAAAATACGGTATTTGATGAAAAATAAATTATTTTTGGAGAAAAAAAATGACTCGAAGGATTTTTATTAAAAACGCTTTTAATCAATTTTATTTTTGTGAAAATAACTGAGCAACACCCCGGTTACTATCCCTGTGTAAATGACTTTGTAGCATCTTGTTCCATTTTTAGTTTGCATCCATTTTTCTTATAGTGTTTGCACCGCTTTAGCTCCTCCGTTTATCCTGCATTGTCCTTGGAAAATGATTTGATTAAAATGATAATAGTTTCTGGGATTAAAGTTAAATTGATGTGGGTGAAGCCAGCAAAGACCAAACAGATGACGATACCATCGTGTTTCACTTTTTTTCCTTCCCAACTAACTCTTTTACCGTGCCATCTAACACGCGCAACTTCTTCTCTGCGTAACTTCTTTCATTTAACTTTAGGTATAAAATCGTTGCAAATTTCTTTACGGTCAAAAATTATTATTCTATGAATTTTCCAGTAACTTTTCTCTTATTCTGGTCGTAAAGTTGCTAGAGCGCATCTTTCAAGGTTTTGTGCTTGTACTTCTCCTACTGTTGTGCATGCAACCCAAAAACACCTTTTACTATTCTAATTTTAATACCCCTCTTGTTTGCTACTCTCTACGGCGAAAATGTGCAATTTTATTAATGGAACTTTTGTGTTTTTAAGTTCTTTTTGTTCTTAATTCGTTGGTTAAGCAAGTCAGTTTTAATATATAATTAAAGTTTTAAATAGAGGGCGTTGCTGGCACTTGTAGATGCACATCAAAACAAATTCGTTACAAAGTTCTTAACACGGCCAAGAGCATTTCTTTGGTAGAAGTTTTTAGCTTGTTTGTCTATATAGAGAATTTTTCATTATTTAAAGTTTATGGAGTACTAAGCCAGCTGAATTTTCGCATTAACAAAAAAAAAAATTCATAGATGTTGTTTTATAAGCAGCGCTTTCTCGGCTTTTTCAAATAGTCTTTTCTTAAAAACTCTAACGTTCTATTGTGATGTTTAATATTTGATTTTTGACCTAATGATATTGTAACTTCCTTATTTTATACAAAATTTCAACTAATGAAAAGAAAATTTAAAAAAAATGAATAAATAAAAATTTATGAAATTTATTTACACAACAATTTTACCAAGAAAATGATACAAGCTCAAGCAAAAAACCCCTCCATAAACCCATAGACATCAAGAGAAAATTTACAATGTGCAAAAGCATCAGACAGACAGACAGCCTAGAAACGTCTATGTTTAATGCGCACTCAATTAGTTTACACAACAAAAACGACAAAAAAAAAAACATGTTTCATTCAACTGCTGACAAAGTTGCAAAGATTTTATTTGAGACAAAATAAATACAAAAATAAAAAAAATACACAGAAGCATAGAAAAACTTTTTGAAAATCCTTAATGAATACCGTAAAAATTTATCTTTACCAAAGTATAAAAATAAAGCAAAATTTATAGTGAAGCAACAGAGTTGGAGTAACTAAGCTAAAATAATCGTATGCAAGTAACCCAGTAGAAAATATCATTGCTTTAATAATTTTTTAAATTGTGTTATAATTCCATAACATTACAAAGAAAAAAAAAGAAAGAAGTTTTATCATTGCACAGTAAACAGCACTTCGAAGAGATATCAAAGGATTCACACTTTGCACGTAATGGAATTTTTTAGTTTTTCAGTCTGTTGTCAAAAGATCTCTATGCATACAAAACTTGAAAATAGAAAGCTTTTCCACTTGGGTGTTTATGCAAAAAATTTCGCACATATACTTAAAGCACCAAAAGGTTTTATAGATGACCACGCAAAGCTGCAAGATTAACAGAGTAGCATCGAGTAGACTAAAGTTCAAGCAGGCAAAAAGGATACACAAACCATATGAATGTGTATTATGTATGTGTCAAAAAAGACCCTTTATAAAGATATCAAAGTCAGGTTAAAAAGAGCGGATGCAACTGATTGAATTTTAAATATTTATTGTTTGTAATAAATTGAAAGTGTTTACACAGGTTATATAGATTTTGTAAAAATGATTTAAACTCATAAATTTTGAATAAAAACTAAATTTTTAGTAAATTTCAAATAAAATAAGCTTCTTAGAACAAATTGACATATGCTAACATTACAAATCAATTTAATTAAGTACCCAAGAACGCATTCACAACAAACATACATACAAATACCATCACATTGACATAAAGTACTTGTAGTAGTCGATCTAGATACGTTTACATGAAGAGGCACCAATAAATAATTAAATAAATTCCCTCAAGGCAAGCACTCTGTTTGTATGTAGGTACATACATACATACCTGTATACATATATGAACGTACGAACACAAACTTACTCGGCAATACACATACATATGGCGTAGAGTAACCTAGCGTATTGCTGCGCACAAATGTAATAAATTTTGAAGTAATGTTTGCATGTAAGCAAGCATACATTGTGTATAGGTAAGTGAGATTGTTCTTAGTGTATAAAGGACGTGAGCAAACCCTGTCGGAAAATTTTAATTTCTTTTTTTTTTTTTTGAATAATAAATTGGAATATTTTGGAGGACCCAAAACTTGTAATATAATTTTACAATTCAATAGTACACTCAGAAAAACAAATTAGAAGGAACTGGTTAATCGGTTTTGTAGAGGAGCATACTTCCAAATTTACACTGCGATTCCATATTTTCAGCGCAATCCAACGCATTATACCGGGTGTCCCATTTTAACTTACACAGCTGAATAAGTCAAAAAATTGCAAGTCATTCAAAAAATGTTTCAAATAAAAGTTGGTGGGTATCAAAGAGCTGATCCAGCCATGACCTTAATCATGACCTTGACCTACATTTTCAAGTTTATTTGAAGCTCAACTTTAGTTTTTCAAATGGAAACCCCTATTTTTGACCTCGGATTCCGGAAGAGCACAAAGTTCTACGTTCAGATAGGTATTCATGTTAGAGGTCAAAGTGACCCCTGAAGGTCATTTCAAAGTTGAATTCCCGCTTGGTGCAGAAATGCTGCAGCCACAGTTAAGGCAAAATATGTTTAATGTTTAGTATTTTATAATATTTAAATATTTATTTTTAAAGCACAATTTTCATTTAATTAAATTTTTTTCGATTTTAAGTTATTTATAGTTTTGCTTAAATTTCAAACAACAATAAGTTATAAATGAAACATCAATTTTATTATCTGACTAACGTGACCTCATTTGAATAGTTTATCACATATTAACATTTTTATGTAACTTCAACACATTTTTGCTAGGCATATATAATATTTGGCACCCTTAAAAGCAAGACTTAGTATATACTCAATAACCACTTTTAACTTAACGAGCGTAAAATAATGTTGCTGCGGTCAATTTTATCAAATAAATTATGGTTTACAAGCTAAGGGTTCAATCGCAATAGATAGATTTCCACATAAAACGCATACTGAATACAATACCAAAGGGACAATGGAATACAAGTTGTAAGTGAACATATGGACAGACAGACAAAAAGACATTACATTCTACCAGTACACACACATAAGTAGTAAACACAAATAAAACTCACTGAAATATTAAAATTCAAGGAAAAGGATTAATGAAGAAAGAAGTATAAGTAAATTTGCATAGAAATAAAATAAAATGACGACAATAAAACTTATGAAGCGTAAAATATATTAAAAGAGAGAAAGCAAAAAAGTATTTAAATATGGCAAATGTATAATAAAGACGTATTTTAGAGACCGCAAACAAAAAGAGACCGTATGACATTTTTGCAGTGCAAATAGCGTATTGATAATTATTACAATAAAAAATTTATTATAAAAAAGTTGATACACAAAATTATTTTTTTAAATGTAGATAAATAAAAAAGAAAGCGAAACAAATAACTACATACATACAAGCAATATATAAAAAATATGGAAAAAAACAAATCTCCCAGACTCATACTACCGCACCAAAACACAAAAAAAAACTTCTTTTTTTTTTTGTTATGACAATCAAGTTAACAGTGGTGTGCATAATGGCAGTACATGTTGCTGCTTTTGTTGCTGTTGTTGTTGTTATAAGGCGTACGACAATAGGTCAACAACATTGGTAGACGACAGACAGATTGTTCCAGTGTATGACAACCTACACGAAAACAAGTAAATAGACTTATTGTGTTGTTATTGTTACGTATATTATTGTTGTATCTACACCGAGTTAGATTTTTTTTTAGAGGAAAGGACATTCAAGCTGTGAGAGAAATTTGAGAGGGCTTAAAATTGAGCGTACGTAATTTTCAATAACATTTATTTTTGTACGCTTAGCAAACAAGCAAAGGAGTACAAACGCATAACGATATATTAAGCTATTTATCTTTTCGTATGAGCAAAGGATGACAAAAAGGTCTTATAAGTAGCATTCAACAAAGCTCTTAAATTGACTTATGCCTTTGTTTTAATGAATGTCAAAGTTCAGTTCAAAGGTTTTTTTCTAAAAAGGTATTTTCTTAATAATAACTAGATTTGAATAAAATACTTACAGCTTGCGAATACGATTTTTTAAATGTCTGTGTCTGTACAATTGGCTCATGAGATATAGATTATCATAGGCAAAAGTGTAATAAAAGCATAATCAAAATTTTATATAACAGTAATGGTAACACTTTTTACGCTCAAAAATAAAGCCATATATTTGATGTTTTTAAGGGATTTTTTTTTACTAAAAAAGGCCACTAAAACAATCATAAATATAATAATAAACAAACATAATTACTTTCTTATAAAGTCAGTATAACACTAATATGATCATATTAATAAAGTCACAATCGCTACTGTCACACCGTTAATTAATTTTTAACCCTAATACTTCAGTCTTGCCATATTTTCTATTTTAACAAAAAAAAAAAAAAAAAAAAAACAAAAGATTCAAGATATAAAACAACAAAACTTAATTTATTTAATTTTTAACATTTGCAATTTCGTACACGATTTACGCACGTGACATTCGTCGTGTTGGTTGTCGTCGCCATTTGTTGTTGTTTTCTTTTTTTTTTTTTTCTTAATTGACGTCATTTATTTTTGTTTTTGTTTTGTTTTACAACACATAAATATTAATTTTATTTTATTCTGTTCGCTACTTAATTGCCTTTAATGTGAAACCATTACTACTAGTGAAGACACGCTAATCATTTCATTAGGGGGTTTCACACGTGATCTTGTTTATTCGTTTAAGTGTAAAATTGATAAAAAAAAAAACAATAAAATACACAGCCTGCCATATTTTAGCACTTGTTCGTTTTAACGTTAACGTTTTTGTTGGCTAGTCTTGAAGAAAATGGTCACATGCAGAATTCGCTCTGCTACGAA
The DNA here is from genome assembly GCA_963662105.1 of Meiosimyza platycephala. NCBI lineage: Eukaryota > Metazoa > Arthropoda > Insecta > Diptera > Lauxaniidae > Meiosimyza > Meiosimyza platycephala. The sequence goes on from OY759210.1 coordinate 97,875,183, forward strand.
ACTGTTGCGTTTGCACTGTCTGAACGCAATATTTAAAATTGTCAAAATTTTCGATTTGCTTGCGTTTGCTAAAAGCAGCCATAAAAAACTCTACATAAGCGTAGATGTTGCAACGAAATCGAAAAAGTGTGCTCACAAGTTGCTTCAACGCTTTAACACAAACAAAAGATTACGTGTGAAAACCCCTTTTATCTACTATGTAGTACTAAATTAAATGTTGTATTATTTATTAATATGATTGTTCTGTTAAATACTTATTTTCTTCATTTTCATTGACCTAAATTATGTTAACGATTTTATTTTTTTTTTTTTCTCACCGCAGCTAAGAGATCAGAAGTTGGCAACTATAGCGTAGGAAAAATGGAAACATTTATTTGCAGAAGTTTGTACAGCCGCACTTATGAAAAGTAAGCGATGCAACTTCTTTAAACAAATAGAGACACATAAGGTCCCTGAAACTAATGCAGTCTTCATGTAATAGTTCACGAGGCTCTGACCCCGTCCGAAGGAAGGCCCCAGCATAAGAACAGAAGGACCATTTTTTTCATCATCTCATCAATCAATCACTTTTATGAATTTTTATTAATTGTAATGAATTTTTTATTTTGATCATTATTTTTTTTTTTACAAGGAGCCACTTTTAGGTTTTTGATCCCGCAAAGTCTAAAGACAGCCCTGCCTGAAAGTAATTTTTTGTTGATTTGTGTTTCAAGCTAAATCTTTTCATGATTCGGTTTTTTTTTGTATTGTATTATATATTTGCCCGACAAGCAATTGTCAAACATTATACGAATACACACAAAGTAACGCACGAATGAATATAAAAACAATAAACATTCATTTAAATGACAAAATATACTTAAAAGCACAAATTAGCCTAATCATTTACTTTGGCATTAGACTTTAGCTTGTATAAATTAAAAGATAAAGCAAAAAATATAAAATAAAGTAATTGAAACTTCATATAACAAACAGAAAACAAAAAATTTAAAGCAAATACACTTGCTAAGGGGGTGTTGTCTTTGAACAGAACAAACCTGATACAACCTTAGTTGATAGAAATGAGTGTAAGAACAATATAAATCTTTTCTTGAATAATAAAAAAAAAAGAAATCAAAATTAATATTTATACCAAATTTAAATCGAAAAATGTGTTCAAAAATATATGATATAGTATACATATATATTTTTGATTAAAAAAATAAATTTCAAAAATGAGTTTAGTTGATATAAAACTAAAATAACTCATTCAACGATTTTCTGTTCCCTTAAATAAAACTATAAACATTCAAAAGACAGTGCGTGCGTCACAACTTTCTAAACTGAACATATCCCAACGTGGGCAAAGTTCTCGAGTATGGGATGATTTGGTGGGGCATGTTAATTTTTGAGAAAAAGGCATAACAACGCAAACTAATTTAACTCATTAAATATTGAAGCGATTAAAAGGTTACGCGATATTTTGCTCATCGCGGCTGATAGCTATCTGCATGGCCTAAATAACTTATGGGTAACTATTATTGATTTTTTACAGTAGACATTTTATGTCTCTCAAATGCTCTAAACCAGCGATGGGCACGTACTGGCACTTTCCGCCCTTATGGCCCGAACCGTTATTCGATTAGATTGAGTTCAAATGAAAACAAAAACAAAACACAAAGGCATTAGCGTCGGTGCCGAATTGTGTCTCGACGAATATAGCAATTGTTTTTGTTTGTAAAGCAATTTGATTATTGTGCTGGTGGCGATTTTGGAAATGAAAGCAAAAAAAAACTTTAAAATTTCATTTTTTTGTTGCTTGATTTTGTTTTTCCGCCCTTTTGCTAGATTTCCATGCCCACAAACAATTATGATTGTCTTTATTTTGGTCATTCAGTAGATAAATAAAATCGTTTTTATATTTCTTCTCCATTTATGCAACAGTTTAAAAGTCATTGAAGAACAATAAAAATGAAAAACATCAACTAACTCGAGACCTTTAACTACCTCTTCATGTTTTCTCATCTACGACATTTATTTTCTCTTGGCTCTCACTTTTTGTCCCCAGTACTTTTTTCACTTTTCAAACTGCTGCTCAACATATGGCAAACAAAAGCCGCCGCCGCCGCTGCTGTTGCTTGCAGCAATGAGTGCATTAAACTTACAAATGAAACAATGATTTTGTTGCTATAACTCGGCAGTTGCCAACATATAGTGGTTGGGTTGGTTGGTTGGTTGGTACCACCACCAAGTACTTCACTTTAGTAATCCACATATCAATGAGTAAAAGCGAATTGTGGAAGCACTTGGCGAGCACACAGCTCAACAACAGATTTCAGTTTAGTGTAGCGCATGAAAACAATAACTGACGAACTGAGCTGAGCTGAGAGAAAACGAAAAAATTCAGAAAAAAATCGACTTCAACTCAGACTCATTCAACATCGCCATTGAAAAAGAAAAATCCATCAAAAACATCACTGTGAAAACAAAAAAAAATTTAAAGAAAAAAAAAAAAATAACAAAACCGAACAACGTAATACAAATCCAATCGCATTGAAGCGTACGAAACGTTCAGCTGCCGGTGCTGCTGTGCACCATTTATTGTTGAAGCTTCAGCAACCGAGTATTTGACAAAAGCGTAGAAAAAACGAAAAACTTTTTTTTTTCCTCACAAAACAAAACAAAATAGTCTGACCTATCACCAGTATTAAAATCAAATTGTGCATGTTTAATGGTAAACTTTGCGCAGTTGCTGCTGCAGCCTTTGATTAAGAACAGCAGTAGGAAAAATAGTAAAGAATTATGAAAAGAGCAATAGCAACAATTAACAGTAAGCACCCATGGGAATCATTACCAATACTGCAAGCAAAATTAATCCTATTTTTTTCAGTCGGCATTTTATATTGTTAGATGTCAAAGGTCAGGAAAATTGTATTAGCAAAACTTGGTGCAAGGGACATTGTAGCTGATGCAAAAATGCAGATTTAGTTTTTTGAAGTGAAACTTCTTTAGTGAGGGGTCATTCGAAAAATTAGGTGTGTATAATGAAATGCAAAATATGAAACGCTTTTTAGTATGTAGATATAAGAATTTTGAACAGTCGATAATTATAATTTTTTTGAATTTTAAATTTATTTCATGAAATTACAGAATTTCAACTCATTTATCTTCTAAAAAAAATAAATTTATGCTGGTGTGTCACATTACCAGACTTTTACAAAGTGCATGCTTAGAATGATATTTAATGACAAAAAAATGGCTGCAATTACGTTTTCACGTTTAGCTCTTAAATCTTAATTTTAAAATTTAATGCGCGTCATCGATCCGTGGCTGGTGTGTTGGGTGATTCCACTGTGCCATAGCCATACTACAAATCAAAGTGACACCCATTTATTTTATATGCAAAAGTAGCAGCATTTACCGGAATTTTACTACGGTTTACTAAAGAGACCAAGGCACAGACACACGGATGTAAGGATGAGACTACGACCAGCACAGTACCAACTGAGCCGATTCGTTTAGATCGTTGGTTGGGAAAGTTACAAAAAAAAAAATATAAATAAAAATGCAAAGCAAAACAGCAATAAAACAAAAACGCAGAATGAGTAAATGTGCACACATAAAGCAAACGACGATAGCTGCCACTTCGACTGGACGAGAATTTCTATTTAATGGGCAACTGTGTGTCTCTCTGTAGACGGTGCTTCGAGTATACGAGTATGTCATTCTGAAAATGTGTTCGATTGCTCAGTCGGAAATCGATTTAGTAACAGTTTCCAAAATAAAGATATACTACTACTGAAAATTAAAAAAAAAAATTACACGAAATTCAGCGCCTTTTAGAGAAGCGAAGCTCAATCGATGGTTATTATTTTTAGGAAAAAGCATTATAATGGCTTTGGATCTTATTGGGATTTTAGTAAACAAATGCCATGATTCCAAAAATTTGGAATCAGTGAAAAAAGATTTTACTACCTAAGCATTGACATCACAAAAAACGGTTGTCATGGATGACCAAAATTCTGACTGAGTACAGATGTATAGATGTACGTTTTATGCAATTTCTATTTCATTGGCAAATGACAGCTAAGCGAGCTTTTAACGCAATTCAACTCTAAATGAAAAACAACAAACAAAACAATACAACAGTAGTAATGACAGGAATATACGCAAAGTAGTGAAAGATGAAGGTAACTACAATACCGAGTGTCGATTGCTGTCGAACGTATCGGATTGGTAGAAGAGACGACAACCACCAACAAGAAGTGAAGTGCGCTAATTCGCGGCAATTGGAAAAATCCAACAGTTACGAATAATGCCCAACAGGCCTAACCCCATCTACCTAACATTACTTATGCCTCATCTACACCATTTATCCTTCTTGCCCATTGGACTTTTACGTGACCAAAGCTGAAAGCAAACGATTATTGCCGATAGTTGGTGCTGCTATGGTACTGCAACCACTGTTGGTGGCCAACAGACGACCGCCACTAAAACATAGTGTAACAAAAACAACAACAACAACAGCAATAATAATAATCACAGCAACAACAACAACAATTTGTGTTGCCTCAGATGTGCAACGAACGAATGAACGAATAAGCGGCGCATTGGAATTGCAACAGCGTTTGCAATTTAAAATTCTTTATTGGAGTCAGAACAACATTTGCTCTTCTTGCTACCATTCCCCTTTATGTTGTATTTTTTTTTAAATCTTGCGTTTAGCACACAATATTGGCGTTTTTGCGTCGCCGTTTATTTTACTCGCTTCCTCCTTCCGTTTCTCATGCCATATGCTTTACATTGATATTGCCGGATTAGATCAGCTCAATACCAAATCCAATGTCAATATATATTTTTAATTTAATTTTTTCTTGTTGCGTTATTTTTTTTGCTGTTTTACCGCCTGAAAGTATGCTGTGAAAAATGTTGCGGTAGTTGTGCGGATTTTTCATTTAGGTTGGCATTTTATTGAGAAATGATTTTTGGTTTTTTCGTTAGTTTTCACGTTTTTTATCTATGCGTTTTAGAATAGAAAAAAGTTATTGAATTAGAAAAAAAAATATCTTCTGGGATATCATTTCGGAGAGTAAATACTGCAATGTTTACAGATTTTTTTTTTCCGCTTCAGATACATTACAAAAAAACTCAGAGAATTTTAAATTTTGTAGAGCTTTTACTTGGAGTATGGCGCCTCCTAAGCCTTCAAATTAGGATTTAGTATATCTCGAGAACATCAAAGCTATTGCAATTAAATTAGGTATTTTTATTTTGACTGTTGCTAACTTTTTTTTTAGATGAGATGAGCGGGACTGTACAAGTGGGCATGGCACTAAATAGCATGAACCGTTTTGTGTTTTCCCATTTATTGAAAATAACTCTTTAGTTTTAATAAGAAGCTTAAAAAAAGCTTAAATTTTTTTAACTTCAGTAAAAGAGCGTGGCAACACGCACGAGAAGAACAGATTTTCATATCTCCAATCGATGAGGAAAGGAAAGAGTTCAATTAAATGCGTTTTTCGATTCCTTAGGAACCGAATTCTTTATTATAATTTCTCTGGTACTAAAATTTGACGTAATGCATTACACATAGAATCGAAAGCCAAATGAAAGGTTTTTTTTTTGAAGTTAACTATTCTTTATATATTTAGAAAAATATCTCCTCCAACCAAAAACCTAGTTTTACAAATTTAAATTTTAAGAAAATGTTGGGAAAGTAGTTATACAAACTGTACCTTACAAATCGTCTTACATAGTAATGCTGATTGTAAGCAACATTTACTATAAATTTTAATCAAAAACTTAATTTTATAAAGAGCTTTTCCTTACCCTTTACTTTACCTTACCCAGCAAGATTCTTTATAAGCAGCATTGAACATATCTTTCAAAACTTTTTCAAGCTTTAAGTACAAACTGAAACAAGAAATAAATAGTAAATAATCAAGTTCAAAATTGCTACCTTAAACAGCGGGGATTATGGTCCTTAGAATGAGTAGTGCATTTTCAAAAGTTTTATTGCCAAAAACATGATAAAAGTAACCTAGGCAATAAAAAAAAACCCGGCTGTCACGGCGAAAACCAACACACTGCCAAAAGTCTTAAGATTAATACAATTTTTAAATACAACTTAATTACTGTTTTAATTGCCAACAGTACTTTAATCACTGTTTCACTCTAACTTTTGTTGTTATCTCTATCTAATGAAACCACGTTTAACTTTCCTTTCGTCCCAAGCAAAAATGTTATCTCCAAATGAAATGAAATATTTGGTAAAAGAAGAAGCCCCAAATAAAACATTAAAACCCGAACAAACTCAACTTCACTTCAATTACCGACCGACGACGGCAACAAGGCCAGACAGCTAAATTTTTTAGATATATTTTTTGTTGTGGATGAATGGATGAATGCTGCAGCATTTTCCTCCATTTCTTTCTTCAAAATGCATGGCCTTTTTTACACCACCATTGTTGAGTCGTTTTTTGCTGCAAAATCTACATCACACCACTGTACCACACACCGAGATTTATGCTGAATGTTGTAATTTTTGGTCGGTTTTTACTCTGTTTGTCTACATATCTGGTCTTTCAGTTGGTCAGTCAGTCGTTCGTTCTGTTGTTTGGTTGGTTGTCAAATTTTTTTTGTGTCACCATAGCGAATGTGATTGCATACTTTTTTAGTTGACAATCCTAGTTTTAATGTCGTTTTTGTTGTTATTTTCTATGTACTCGTATGTCTGTCCATAAAATATTATGTGAGCGCAATTTTATTACTAAAGTGTTGTTTCTATTTTGTTTTGTTTTTTTTTTTATATTTTTGTTATTGTTGTTGTTGTTGTTGCTGCTGCTGTTGTTGGCAGCTGAAGCTTGTTGCCCCGCTGTTTGGTCATTTGTTGCCATTGCTCTGGGACCCAGAATTACTGGCACAACGCGTACACAGAGATATACTATTCAGTGTTTTCATTCAAAAAAAAAGAGTGGATATTATGCAAAATCATATCAGAAATGTTCAAATAAAAAATTTTGATTTTTATTTAATTCCGATTTTGTTTATCGTTTAAAATTATTTTGCACTTTTTTCGATCAACTGAAAACTTAATAAGTGATTCACCCTGGCATAGAAATCAGCACGATTTTCATTTATCTCGATTTAGAGAGTCAGCTAATGTCTATAAGAAATAGTTAGCTATATGAAACAGAAAGCTAATGTCAGCAAAATCACAATTTTTTAAATTACGATACCAAATCGAGACAAGTGAAAAACGTGCTGATTTCGATGCCTGTGTGAATTGTTTATTAGTCGTTCGATCAATATATTTGTCGACATATATGACTTTATTGTTTGTTGACATAATTGTAACCATCTCAAGAAATTTATTTTTACAGTGTATTTGGACAGGAAGGATGACAGGAGAAAGACAACAAGAGAATTGCAAATATCGCAACAGCACTGACGGAACTGAACAAAAACAGAAAAACCAAGCAAAATCGCAAAACGGAAGGAAGATTTGTTATTTTCCAAGCCCAAATCGCGTTTGTATTTGTTGGTCATCAGTGTATTGTTGCTAGTGCTGCTGGTGCTGGTGCTTGTGTTATTGTTATTAATCTTGCTGCTACTGTTGTTATTTTGTGTGAACTAGCAGCAATTCATTGTAGCATATGTGATCCCCGTTTAGTTTTGTGTTTTTGTGTCATTATTTTTTGTTTGACGCTTAATACTGCTGTCTCTCTTTTTCATTGTAACACATGTTGTTGTCTGTTCTTTTTTTGCCGACATTTTTTATGTTAATTTAAATTCGTTTTGCCTTGCTCATTTGACTAATGAGTATTGTTGCTATTGTTGTTGTTGTTGCTGTTGGTGGTACTATTATTTTGCACGTTGTTTTAGGTCAGTGTTGCATTTATTTTGCTAATTATTGCCTGGGGCGGCAATAATCTAAAAGGTGAGGAATTGTTTTTTTTAATGCTCTTCTAATAACTACGTTGGAATTTGAAAAAAAAAAATTTAATTTTTTTATTTTGCTAATCAACTCAACCAAGCCGAAACAGGGGCGCCATACATCATCTTGCACCACGGCGCTAGATAAGATTGACGCGCTCATGGTTATTGCATGTCAAAAAAAAAATATTTTATATTTTATGCAAGCGTTTCTTGTGTAAGTTTTTTAAATCATTGAAATGCAAAAACTTGTGAATTATTTAAGAAGATAACTTGCCTGCTGGTTAAAAGAAACATTTTTTTAAAAAAGCTCAGCGGCTAGAAAGATGTCTTCAGAAAAATTTATTTTACTAACTATCATATGGCATTTTGCTTATGTTTAGTATTTTTTTACCTTTTATGGAATCTAAAAACACATTTTTCATCAAATTTATGAGAGAGATCATTATATTTGTAAGGGAGCCTGAGTAATTAACTTTTATTCGACTTGGCCATCTCTGCATTAGAATAGCGAACAAATTCAAAAAATTAACTTCTGAGAAAGTGTGTAAAGATTTGTGAATTGTTCTAAAGAGTGAATAAAGCATTTATTTTTAAGCATGGAAAAGTATGTTTTTGATTGTAACGCAATCCAGCTATCAAACTCGTAATAAATACACTAAATTACGTAGCAGTAGGTTTACAAAACACATGTACTCCTTTAATTCGATCATAAGGCGTGCTGAGGAACAGTGTGAATAAAATTTTGAAATTTCAAAACCAAATTTTAACATCGTTGACATTTTCTCTAAATATTATTTATTTCACGCATGGTCCTAAGCAATATATAATTTAAGTGCAATAATAAATATAACTTCTTAAAAGTAGTTTTTTGACATCATAAAAAGGGTTAAAATATTAAAATTTGTATGTTACCTTTAAGAAAATTTGAAGATTTTGACATTGCTTGCTTACCTGAAAGAAAATAAAAAAAAAATTATTAAAATTTTGCAGTATTTGAAAATTTCTTAAAGTACATAAATTAAAAGAAAAAGTATGCTGGATTGACTTAGAGCAAATTAAGCCATATTACTAAGAATTCAACCGATATATTATTTGTTTTGTTTTTAACATAAAGGAATGAGGCGAAATCCCCCTAACAGCTTCAGCATAAAATGTGCTAAAACTAAATTTTTATAAAAAAAAAAACATAAAATGAATTTTCTTTGAAATAAAAATTAATATCAATTATTTTGTTTTTCAACACTGCAATCAAATGTTAACGAACACAATGTAGCTGTTGTAGAGTTTAATGATTATTTCATCATTATTATCACAATCAAAAGTGAGTGTGTATTTTGTTTTTTTTTTTTTTTTGTTGTCACATTTAAAAGATTATAAATTTCAACAGCTTACGATTGCCGGTTGCAGTAATATCGAAAACTGACGGCAACGAACGCAGTAGCACATTTTTTTGTTTTTTTTTTTTTTAATTGGAAAAGAAATCTAAATTATATATACGAAAAAATAAAAAAAAAATCATAATTAACAGACGAACAAACATAGCAACACGCCACAAAGCGTGCAAAGTCGCAATTAACTAAGCTGTTTGTTGGTTAGACGGGCGTGCGGATGAATTAATGATTGACACGACTGACGTCGAAAATTTATGCGAATAACAAAAACAAAACAATTCAAGGACAAGTTTGCAAAAAATATTATTATTATTGTTTTTGTTTATTTATTAAGCTATCATCTATGTATATATTTTGCATTAACGAAGCCAATTTTGGTTAAAGAAAACATAAATTTTTTGAAATTCATTTAAAATTTTTAGTTGTAAATAATTCTTTATTACTGCTAGAACGAACAGTAGCGTTATCACAGGAAAGCATTTTACCAGCAATGGGCGAGTTGTAAATAAATTGGATCCACGTGAGCTCAAGTTACAAACATGTTGTTAGATATCGATATCGTTGTTATTGTCGTCTATAGAACAACATCAAATTACGGAAACTTTATTGAAATTGTGCATTTGAAAAATCATTGCTAATTCAAGATAGTGGCAATTTGTATTTTATATATTTTACGTTGCTGTTGATGTAATTTGTCTATTTTGCCCATATCTGGAAGTGACATTGATTGCTTTACTTACTGTTGCTTTGGTGATTTGATTTTCTTGTGATATTATTTAAAATATTTCACTTTTTTCTAACTCAATTTAACATCACACAGTTCTTTTTTGAGTGAAATTAATCCTTTGCTCTAATGCAAATAACATATTTTTGAATGAAAAAATAATATTCACAAGCTTATGAAGCGACAAAGATAATAAACGTTAAAATATTTTTGTTTACAATACTAAGTGCCAGCAACTGTTGCTTATGAAATCGACGTCAATTGCGTTTGATAACAAATTTTATTTTTTTACACACAGCGAGCGCTATTATTTGCTATTCCTCGAGTTTTGTCATTAAATTTTGTTCAATTTTTAAATACTACTGCGCAATTTTTTACTGTTCGAGAATTGTGAATAAATTTTGTTAAATTTTTTGTGTTATAAAAAATAACAGAAAAGCAAGTGCGCTTTTCAATGTTTTGGGAAGTCCCTTATTGCTGCTAGCGACAGCTATCAGTTATACATAAACGCTGTAAAAAATGTATTTCCTTCGTTTGAAAAATAATTATTTAAACAAAAATAAATAAAAACCTCAATGAATATTCACGTGTCAACACCTACCTAATGCACTTAGCAACTGCAGCAGATTTGACAGTTGATAGAAAGAATAGCGTTTAAGGCTATAAAATACTTTTACTCTGTTAAGTAACGATGCTGGATTTTTCTTTTTTTAGGTTTTTCCATTCCATTCCATTATCATTTATCTTATTCTGTATTTTGTAATACATATTTAAATACCCCATGTACCTTATGATTTTAGACTAAAGTTATCTGCATTCGTCTCTTGATTCCTAAGAAAATATAGCACGCATAACGATTATTTTATAATTAAATTTAATTATAATGTTTCCTTTATGTTTCACATTAAATAAAAGTTTATTTTTTGAAAGGCATTCTGTAAGCAAAAGGACCTTTTAATTTTGCGCTATTAAAAATACAGAACCCAGCAAACATTTGAAAGATTTTTAAATCTTGCACATTTATGATTATGGATTTATAACTCTTCAGAAATAAAAATAGTTGACTTTGTATGATACTATCTTTCAGGCTATAAATTTATAATTTTTAGTTCTTCAGGTTTTATAGATTGCAATGTTTTATATTGCGGTATTACTTTGTTTACATATACGACATCAAATTTGATATATGGTTAGAAGCAAAGCAATAACTTTTAAATATTGGATTTTAAATACGCGAATGAAATGCAAAAATATAATTCAGAATCCGATGATGTGATAAAATTTTGGGTATCTCCCCTCAACAACAATCGCTTATGTTTCATACGCGAATCGTTTCGGCTGACCTCGAACAGTTTCTCCCGTACAAACTATCGCCTGGCATCACAATCAAGCACAATCAAAACCATCGTCTTGACAATTGAAATTACGAATCTTTCGCGATCACAAATGTTTACTGGGCTATAAGCTATATTATTATAACAATTATGTACAAGCCAACAACAACCAATGCAAATAAACGCAATGAGTGTGCGTTAAGAACGCATTAAAATTGCAACAAAGCAAAGAATGGCGCCAAAGGACATTTTGGTGGGTGGGGCCGATAGCAGATGATATGAGAATATAAGCATTTTTGTTGTTGATTTTTTGGACCATTTTGCAGTTGTTGCTTTTGTTTTTCGCACTCAGTGACTTTTGTTGTTGCTGCTACTACTTTTAAATACAACATTAAGAGTAACAGTAAGTTACAACAACAATTTCAGTAGTTGGATAATTGGATAAACGTGAAATGCGAGTAACCAAACGAGCATAAACACAAACGTACACATAAACGCGAACACACGAAAACACTCCCAACACACAACCGCAATACAAACACGTTCGTACATACATACTTATGTACTTGCTTATGCAAAGAACTGCACATTTATAAATATTCGTACTTGTAGTTGCATACCCAGTAGGAATCGATGTTATCAGTGCGAAGTAAACACATTAAGACAATTTTTCAAGGCAATATAATGAACAATGGGCAAGTTTAAAAAGTCATTATGACATCTTCTATTTGTACCATCAATTTTGATAAAGTTCGGAGTATTTATTGTAATTCATAAACGACTATATTCAAATGCTTTTTTATCGATTGAAATGCAAACTTATTCGATATCTTAAAACGATATAAAATGGAGGTGCACCATTTCCAAAATAAACGACTCAACTGGCCCATATACTTGTACATACTGTATTGAATCGTTTGGATTGTCATGTAATTTTTCTAACTACAAAAACATTTGCAGCTAAATTTCCCGCCAGCGCCACTCATAGTCAAACAAATTTACAAAAGTGAAATTGAAGACGTAATTCCTAAAGAGCATCAAAAGCAGCAACAACACTTTTTGTGATAAAGCAAAAGAAGTGCTGTTGCTGCTGCTGCTTATGCTGCCACAAAGTAAGTGGGAAGTGCGCTTTCATTTGAGGACTGCTGTTTTTATTGAGTAAGCCAACATCACATCACATGAAATGCGAGTCGAAAAAACGTCCTTTGTGCAATTAAACTAAGGCAAGGAGCCAAAGTTGTTTTTTGTTGTTTGGTGTTATACTCGAAAAATTATTTTTAATGAGCGCTAAATTATGAAATTTATTAAAATATGCAAGTTGTATAAGGAAAACTATAGATAGTTCTCGAAATTTAATTAATATTTAAGATTTTAAGTTTATTGATGAAATTATTTAATTAACTACACTACTTTCTTTATACCTATTAAGAAATTTATTTACCGTTTATCTAGAAAGCTGAAATCTTATGCGTATTTTCTTTTTAAGTACAATACTAAAATATTGGCCAAAAAAATATAAAACAGAACAAAAACACCATAAAAAAATCAAAAAAAAACCACTTAATTTGTATGAATCATTTTATTTTCACTTTCGTGGAAATATCCCATTACAAACAAAGTGTTGATTGCGTGAAATACCAAGTTTTTTTTTTTAATTAAAAGGCCATAAATCAATAATCAACTATGTAGTACATTTGCATTGAAACTTCAAACATTTTACTGAAAATTAAGTTGTATAAACAATTAAAAAAAAATAAATAAATCTACAAAATCTAACGAATAAAATACAGTGAAAATGCAATAAAAATATTTTGCCATCATTTAACATTTTAGCATGATAAATAGAGTGAAATAGCAATATTGTGTGATGATGACGTCTTTGTCTTTTTCTGTTGAATTTGTTTGTTTTTTATTTTTTTTGTTTTTTAATATTGCTGTTGTTATTTGTATTTAACAAGCCATAGCAACCTAATTTGTGATTATTGTTGTTGTTATTAAACAAGTATTTTTTTTTAGTTTTTCTTTTCTTTTTTGTTTTTCTAATGGATTTTCCTTCTTTACTGCTGCTGCTTTTACGAATTTTGTTGATGAATTTAGATTAGTTTTATTTATTTTTACTTTTTATGCTTAAAATATAGTAGCAGTGGGCGGTAGGCGGGCAATGATGGGAGGCACGGCTGGTGTTGTATTTGTAATTTGTTTTTATTTGCGTTCCGTTGTGTTTTCATTGTCGATGCCGTCTCGTCGCACCGCTTCTCTCTTTTATACGCTTATTTATTTATTTAATTTATTATTCGTTATGCCCACATACGCAAGTCTTCCCAGCAGAGAAAATGTCTTTGATGACTGATTAAGTTTAGAAGAAATTTTAATTTTTTCAATTGGATTTTTTTAATATTTTATATTGATTACTTTTTGTTGGAAAAGTTATACCGGACTTAGCAGGCAAATTTACGGGCTTTTTGTGCGCCTACGACATATGTTTCTGTAGTTGACAGTACATTTGGAAAAAAAGTGTAAAATATGACAGCATCAAAGAGGCGCTGAAAGCTGCAAGTAAAGGTCGCATGAAGTGAATTTTGGGTATATACCGAGGAAGAAATTGCTTCCACTGACTTTATGTACAAAAGAAAAATTGCTTTAAATGCGATCCATAAGCCAATTTCAAAAGCTTTTACTTACTACTTTTATCTACAAAGCCCGTATTTGCAATATTGCTCTTCTTTCCTGCTGGGTCACAGTCGTAGTATGCATGTCTGTTAAAAATATACTTGTATCAGTTGTTAGCTTATGATTATCGAAAGCGAGCGTGGAAAGTGAATAAATTTCAAATTGATTAAATTGTTTCACATCGCACGGCATCACATCGTTTTGTATTTAGAAGATGTGTGTACTGTTATGTTATTGGATATTTTGGTTTTTATGGGGCATTTTATCTTTTCTTTTTTTTATCTCTAGTGTTTGCCAAAAATTTAAATGTATTTTTCGGCTTGTTGAGCAAAAACCAGTTGATGAGTGAAGGTTACGGCAAAAAATAGAAGAAAAAGTAATAAAAAAAAGTCAACGAAAACAAATATTGTTTTTTAGCAATAAAATTTAAGTTTATTTTTAGCATATTGGTTACATAGAACGATTAGGAGTTAAGAACTGTTTAATAATCTGGAAAGTTATCAAGAAGAAGTCACGCTTTTTTTTTTGACAAATACCTACATTCAAGGAATGCTCCCATAAATACAATGCACAGTGTTGCTTTGAAAAAATAAGATAGTTGAAGGGACATTTTTTGTCAGTCTAAGCGGTTGGGGAAAACATTTGCTGAAAAATTGTTCCAGAATTATCAGGACACTACTGTAATGATAATGAGGACGCAAAAGGGATAGTCTTAATGGGACGCTTGAGTGCTGAGAGTGAAATGTGAGTTGATGTCACTACTTCACGTATTTCTCCAGCACACATCCTGTTGTTATATCTATAGAAAAGTATAAGACACTCTACGTTACGTCGGTACTCAAGGGCCGATGGGTATTGGAGACGATATCCTGATTCCCTATTAGTATAATCTCTTAGCTTTAAACTGGTTTTGGTCCAAAACTCCGAATAAACTGTCCGAAAATTAGCATAATTGAATATTTCTTATACTGTCTCAAAGAACCTTTATAATAAGTAGGCGTTTCTTTCGACAACCTGATCTCGAGCGGTCTCCTTTTTTGTCACAACCAACTCAAACCATAAGCGATTTTTTAAAGCATCATGAATGACAAATTTTGCTATCGAAGGGTTGGAGAAATGACACAACCATAGGAAACTTTAAGTAGTTCATTGCGCTCCAGACAATTTACAAGGTAAAAGTTTAATACGCACTCTGTAACTTGTAATTAGTAACCTTTTAACATGATGGAAATATCCCAGGATGTGGGAGTACAGGATGTGTAAAAAAAGATTGCAGACGTCCCATCCAACGTTGAGGCTAACTTTCTCAGCACAGGGACAGGTTGCCATGATGCCATCAGACATTGTTTGTGTTGAGGTTTGCAAGGACTCTTTTCACTGCCTTTGTAACCAAAGCAATTGCTTGGCCTTGTCTAAGATTTGACGACCTCAGCCTATGACAATGGCTGAGTTATTTTGGGAGTATATCATAGTGCTTTGTCAGGAGAGTCAATGAATATTTAAACGTTCATTCAGAGGATTGGAAGAAAGAAGAAGCTCGAAGCCTGTAATGTTATATCCTTCTGACAGGAGATTTTTTAAGGTAATTTACTTTTGGATATTTTTTACATCTCATTTTGTTTTTGGTTTTAATTTTTTGAGTTAGGCTGTATTTAATTTTTATTTTGGCAAAATTTTTTGATATATTTTCTTGGAAATAATATTTATTAATTAATTTTCAATAAAATCACATTTTTTTCTATATAATACTTTGAATGATTTCGCCGTTCTCAGGTTTTAAAAAATGACAATGACATGAAGACGTTAAAGATTAAATTTGAACGTAATTGAACGAAACAGTTCATGTGAAAAAAAACTTTTGATTTTAAAACTTAAAACAATTACTTAAATTCTTTTTTTAAATTTATTGCTTTTACACAGTTTTATCGCTTAATTATTTCACACCTGTAGCTATTTTTAAATTCGTTGTGGTTATCTTTTAATACGTGATATATAGTATATGTTTATTTTATTTTGTATCATATCATTACATTTTACCTCCCTTCTTTTTGCAAATGCTCAGTCGACACATTTTTAATTCTTGAGGTTTTAATTCTTAAGCATTTGTATGTATAGGTATGTAAATCTTTGAAAAGACATGGTGGGTGTGGTTCTTATTTGCATAAATTTGTACACATGTATGTATGTAGTTAATTTTGCCAATTTGTTGTGGTTGTTCTTGTTATTGCTTAATCAATTGCAACACTTATCGCACAACGTATCTACTACGTATGATATCATTTATCTTGAATTTATTTTGTGCGCATTAACTGCACATTTTTTATAGTTTTTCCACGTAATTTATTTATTGCATTATATTTTGTTTTGTTTTGTTTGTTATTTTTATTAAATTACTACAGTAGTTTAAGTATATTATTACTTGTGTATATTGTTATTGGTAATACATATTTTATTTCCTTTTTATGCATCATAAATCTTGTGCAATTATGTCATTTTTCAAATATTTATTTCTTATTGCAATAATTGCTGCCTTTTATTCGTCATCCGCTTGCTAGTTATCTTTAGCTAACAACGATAATTGTATGGGAAAATCAAAAACAAAAAAAAAATTTCAACGTCGAAAAGTATCGAACGGTGTCTAAAAGCATTAAAAAAATGTAAAAAGGAGCTCAGAATAGTACCAAGAAATTCGACAAAAACCACAATGTATCGAAAAACATTGAAAAAATCGATAATACTGATAGTTCCGAAGTATCGAAAAATCAAAAAAATTTGGAAATGATAAACAATATATGGGACGATCCATGTCAACCATGTCAGTACTGTGTCCAAAATTTGGAGTAACCAAAAAAATCACCCGTGGGCTCATTTTGAAGCTTAGGACATCTACTTTCAGATTCCGTGTGTGCCTTTGAAAACACCAATATGGCAGTTCCAATATGGCGGCCGGAGAAAAATCTAGTGTCCAGTGTCTAGATTTTGGCTCAAATTGTAGCTCTTAAAAAGTTGGAGTGGAAGGTTGACTGAATTCATCATGGGGGATCCAATATGGCGGTCAAAAATGCAATATGGTGGCCGAATTTTTGAAAGTCAACCGAATTCGAACTCAGATTTTACAAAATCAAGATGGCGGATCCAAGATGGCGTACGTATTTTTTAAATATCAACCGATTTGTACCAAATTTGGTATACTGGGGTCGTTGAATACGAATCAAAGGTCAGAAATTTAAAATTCAAGATGGCGAACCCAATATGGCGAAAACTCAATACCCTTATCCACTAAATTGGGTCCGCGATCTTGAATTTTAAATTTCTGACCTTATGTCATTTTGTAGCCTGGTACGAGGTTTCATTACTTTCTCTTGGAAAACTCTCTATGATATGAAGTTTTTGCTTCAATAGTATGTTCCAAGCTCACCTCTACAATTCCGCATTATGCATTTAAGGGTTAAACGTTTTTATTTAAATTTCTTGTTTCTTTTGAGAATTTACAATAAAGTTAATATTCTAAAAATCAAGTTGACCACTAACCAGACATATAAGAGTATAAAATAATAGACGGTCTATGAATCATTAAACTAAAAATAGAACCTCATCAAATTAAGAGGCAAAATATGGTAAAAAAAAGCATTTTTTATTTAGCTTTTGTAATACATATAGTGGGCCACATCTATTGGAAGTTTTTGTAAACGAATTGCAAACAATTTTTTTGCAATATATTTGAAAAGTGAAATAAATAAGAAAATTACATGCGCTACATTCTCACGTCAATAGCTTCACAATATTTAAGTAACAGTTTTGTATTATTATGTTTAATTATGTCAACAATTTATAAAAAATTTCATAAAGCGCGTACATCAACTATTATTTATTGAATGCCAAATTGATTGGCAAATATTTATTGTATAATTTATAGAATACTTAAAACGAAAAAGCAAAGTTGAAGCGAAAATATTCAATTAATTGTGGCGACTGAAAAAAAAAAGGAAACGCACACTTACCAGTATTACTTACACTTTCGCACACATTTACTGCGTACTCTTTCTATTAAAGTGCTACATAAAAAAAAACACACACACAAATTGATAAAGCACACGCAGAGTGTTAAAAGTTAATATAGAGCAACAAAAACAAATGTAAGTAAGTAAATAGAAGAAGTAGTTAACGAAAAACTTTAGGAAGTCAGGAGAAAAAGCGTAGATTAAATTAAAATTAAAACTAATTCTTTGCTGAAAAATAATTGAGACATTTTTTAAATTCATTTTGAATTTTAAATTTATTTTATAAAAAAATTTTAATTTTAAATTAAATGTTTCTTTCTGAGGCAATACTTCTTGCTCCAAGGCACAGTGTTCTAATATTTAAAAAGTGATTAATATTCTGTAAGAAAATGTAGGTCTAAAGTTCTTAATTGAAATTGTCATCACATTGACATTTTTAATGACGTATGCTTGTCAAATTGTTAGTATTACAACAACATATAGATATTTTGTTTATTTCACACTTTTTTTAATTTATTGTATTTCTCACTATCAAAAGTCATTTTGTCATTTTAATTATTTTTTGACATATCTTTCCGCACTCTCTGTAAGCAATGTTTGTCAATGATATAATTCTTATCTATATAAATAAAAGAAAGAAAATAAATAAGTGATCACTTTGTGGCGCTAAATGCCATTTAACTTGAGCTATTGTAAAATAAAAACTAAAAAAGAAAAAAAAATTGATAAGATTTTCTTTTTTTAAATTCAAACAAAACAAAAAATAGCAAAAAAGAATTGTAATAAATTTAAGCCATGACATTCGTTGCTTTGTATCAACTCTACACATGTGCTTGCATTTGTGTGCGTGTGTGTTTGTGTTGCCAATCTAACTTGCAAGCAAAAAAAAAGTGAAATATTGAAACAGCTTTACTTTTAGCCAAACAAATGTTGTGTTGTATGCAGGCATAAATGGTAAATTGAATTTTTGTTTATCCACACATTTGTGTGGAAAAATTTATGCAACTTGTTTGCATATTTTTGCATGATAAAGAGGTTACCTTTTATTTACTCGCATAATAGCAGTTAAAAAATATATATATTTAAATAGTTATCTATTAATAGACAAGTTGATAAACCGTTGTATAATAACAATACGAATAGAGCAAGAGAAAAACTATATAAAAACATGTAAAACTCGATAGTTTTCGAGATTGTATGCGGGAATACCCCTATCTATGTAAACGAATGAGCAATGACAATTTTACAGTTTTATCAGTGTTGCCGCAGCCATGAAGAAAATGTATCACACCAAGAAGAGAAAATATATCAAAATAGGTAGAATTAAGTAAATAAATAACAAAACAAAATATAAAAAAAAATTCTGATGATAATCGCACTTTTATATTTAAAAGTTGTAATGTTAAATTTATGTGAAAATTTCAAAATAAATTTCAAATTGACAGCAAATTTTTTCGACAAACGGCAATACTGATTAAATTTCCAATTTTTCGAGGCTGCTTGCTCATGAAATTGAACTCTAAAATGTTCGAGGCGTGCGTAAACTTTGCTCCATACAAATCTTTCCCGAGGCTCGAAAATGTTCTCAGTTAACGAAGTTTTCGAGGCATTTTTAGAGGAACACCTTTTATCATTTTTACTGTCGCCAAACTATTAATAAAAAAAGGAAAAAGTGAGTAGCTGAACGATACTGACACTACGTTCTGAAAAGCACCAGAATACTGATGGTAAAGGTTTTAATAACCACAGATCTGAAAGCTACGATAGTCAGTCACATTTCTTTGTCTGTAGTTACTTATAGTCAGAGAGCTGACTTTAAGACTAGGGTACTGACGATTCTGATACTGACAGCCACATGTGATAAACATATACAGCCACACATTAAAACCACAGTACTGTCAGTTACGGCTCTGAATGCCATGGTTTCGATTTAGACAGATTTAGACAGATTTAGAATTAATAGTAGCTACTGATAAAAAACAGATCTTCAATAAGGTACACTTTGTTTTCGCCTTTTAGGTAAAATTGATCATAATGTTACCAGCTGATATTTAAAAAAAAATAGATGGGCAAAGCAGCACTTTAATTACTGACACGCATGATATTTATACGCAGCTATATGCAATTGAGTAGTAGAGACCTCTCTCGCCCGACAAAACTGACACTCTACAAGACGCTCATCTTACCCGTGCTACTCTACGGTGCAGAAGCATGGGTTGTGTCGCAGACCGATGCAGCCACACTTGGGGTGTTTGAGAGAAAAATTCTTCGCAAAATCTTCGGTCCTGTTCGCGTCGGCGACGACTACCGTATTCGAATGAACCATGAACTGTACGAGCTCTACAATGACATCGACATAGTCAAGCGCATCACTATCCTACGTCTGCGCTGGCTGGGACATGTTGTGCGTATGGACGAAGAAGCTCCGGCGAAAAAGGTGTTTGATGCGGAAGCCGCTGGGCGACGACGGAGAGGAAGACCATGCCTCCGATGGAAAGACCAAGCCGAAGAAACCCTATCCACGCTTGGTGTGCCTGATTGGAGAAGGCGCGCGCGAAGCAGAGGCGCCTGGAGAGAGCTTTTGAGGTCGGCCGTAACCCGGTAACGGGTTGTTATGGCCACTCAAGTAAGTAAGTAAGTATATGAAAGCATGCTGACAGCCATAAAAAGCAATGTTGCATACTTACAGTCAGGATACTGGCAATCGTGAATCGCGTCCAACAGCCAGAGACCTATATGCCATTAAATAGCATAGAATCTGAGAGCAACGAAATCAACTACCACAGCTCTGATAGCAATTGTGATGCTAGGTGACACAGATATTGTAGTTAAGGCACAGTACTGAATAAAATCCACGGTACTAATATTCACAATAGTGACACTCACAGCAGTCATTAAGCTAACTTGGTAAAAGCCCACCGTGGAGTATGTCTTCAAGGGCTTTTTGTAACAAGGTGCAGGTCTAAGTCACGATAAAGCTAAACTTTTAAATGAATCTGAAAGCCTCATGAGTTCAAATTCAAGGGTATTAATAGCTTTCGGACTAAAAGTCACAATTTTAAAATTAACTGGTCTGGAAGTCTTAGTACTAACATAAATTATACCATCAGTGGCAAATAATAATAAAGCTGGTGGCTATGAAAGATATGCTAAGAAATGTCACTTTAAGTAAGAGGCAAAATCAGAGTCTAGGGTCCAGGTCCAAATGCGCAAAATTTGAATATATCATTTCTCGATCAGCAACACCTTCTATCTAGGCGTACCAAAATCTATAAAATTCAATGGCAAAAATGTAACTATTGTGTTTCTTTCCATAAGCATTGGTTCAAAAAATCGAATTTTTAAAAAACCTAGCAAAGTATCAGAAATTTTTTGCAAAATATATTTAAGATCATTTGATTTTATAAGTTTGAATTTAATATCAAATTCCCCATATTGTGCCTAAGCCCAAAATTAGCTAAAAGTTTTTATATAACATTTACGTATTATGCAAAATTTAAAACAAAAATTAAAGTCCATTGTGTGACTTTGACATACATTTTAGAGATATTTCTCATATTCTTCATATGGGAACAGTTAGAAACAGGATTTCTTTCAACTATTTGTTATTTTTTTGTCTAGGAATTAAATTCCTCTAAAACAAATTTTTATTCTTAACTGATTTGCTACGAAATGACTCGCGCTATGACGAGTTTAATTTTCCTTCTTCAATATTTCATATACTTTTCTTGTTTTCATCATTTTATGAATTTTTTCGACAACCACTTCAGTTTTTTTTTTATATTTTCAAAATATTTCTAGCGCAGCGCAATTATTTCCATTCACGTTCTATTGTACTATGTCGAGAAGGATTTCTCCACCTTCAATTCAAGTCACTTTTCCATCCTAAAAATATGCTTTAAGAAATAAGAAAAAAAAAGGAGAAGAATACACTGCGACAAGCAGCAGCAGCAAAAAAAAATGCCCCTCTTTTTTATTGCGATTTCTATTCCAATTCTGAATTTACTTCCACGTTTTTTGCACTCTACAACAAATTGGCGCGCTGATGTTTTGTTGCTGCTGTTGTTCGGTTGCGCCCCGGTGTCGCACCAAACCACGGCAAGCAACGGCAGCAATAACTAACAAACCGACCGACCAAACAACTCTCGAATATGCAAATTTATTTGCTGGCTGTACAAAGATGAAGGGCGAAAGAGTTGAAGGTATGAGTAGTAGGTTTGAAGAAAAACTGAAACAAATAGGGAGGAAAATAGAAATAAAATTGCAACAACAGCAGCCGCAAGAGAAACAACAAACATAATATTTGCAAATAAAACAAAAATAATAATAATATCGAGCAAGAAAAAGATAAATGGAAAATGTTTAAATGTTGAAATACAAACTATGCGCGGCGGCACAACAACATGCACTTAGACAAAATGCATTACCTGAAGGAAATCTTTAAGTTCATGCATAAGGGATCATTATGATTTGAAAAATATTGAACAATTTTTGGGTTTCACATAATTCTGCGATCAAAAAAAAAAAAACAAGTTTTTATCACAAGTTTTTTTTTTTGTCAACTGACAGATTTTTATATTTTCCATAGTTTTTTCAGTGTAAGTAATTTCAGCGAAATTTACAGAAATAATAGAAATGTTAGCAATAGTAGTAGAATAACGACAACGTCGAAGGCGTGGTCCTAAATTATAATTAAAAATATAAATAAAGAGCGCAGCGAACGATGACGTGCAGCCGGTGGGGAATTGAAACTGAAAGCAAGAAATCATCATCAACAATAGCGACAGCAACAACAACAACAAATATAGTTGACTGACATTCATCAACAATAAAAGCAGCAACAATGAGTGGCAAGCGGTAGTACGAGCAGCAACAGAGTAAAATGAACGAAGAATTGGCAACCCTTTTAGAAAGCTTTCAATCTGGCAGGATGGAAGAAATCAACAGCAGTAAAATAAGCAGGACACTTGCGAGCACAGGACTCACGTTTGTAGGAAGGTAGTTACTTTTGCATTTTTTGTTGTTGCGCTGAATGAAAAAAAAAATGACGCTCGCGCTGATTTGAAAACTTCATATTTTGCCTGATTATGGGAAAGCATTTTCGTTATGGAATTTGTGCGCTACGCAGCTGCACTAAAAATGATGGCGCTTGATATTATTGCTTTTGTTTTGCGGCTTGTTGCTGCAATTTAAGGCATGATGGTGTGCTATCATGTGGCTGTCGCTCTTAAAAATATAAATAAAAATAAAAACCACAAAAACACGAACTTAGCCGGAAGTACAAAATTAATTATTTCATAGTAGGGAATTCGTGATTAAGCAGTTTTGTTGTCGTTGCTCAAACATTTGAAAACTGGCTTTCCTTTGTGGGAGCCCATCGAAAATGTTAAGCATGATAACGCGGAAAATTTAACCGCAATTTAAAAGTCATAATATTTGCATTAAGTTGCTGAGTAACGATTAGTAGTTACAGATGACAGTGCTGAGTTGTAAATGATAATAAAAATACGTACACAAAAGATATGAAATAAAAATTACGCAGAGAAGTTAAGAGTGCGCATAGATTAGCGTACTCAGAGGTAAGAATACGCAGAGGTAAGAGCACGCATAGGTACGAGTACGCAGAGGTAAGAATACGCAGAGGTAAGAGTACGCAGAGGGAAGAGTACGCAGAGGTACGAGTACGCAGAGGTAAGAGTACGCAGATATAAATGTACGCAGAGTTAATAATACGCAAAGCTAAGAGTACGCATAGGTACGATTACGCAGAGGTAAAAGTACGCAAAGGTACGAGTACGCAAATAAGGCATTTTAAAAAATATTTCACAAACAAAATATGAGTGAAATAAATTATATGCACACAAAATTCAAGCGCAAGTGAATAGCTTAAAATTAGCTGGGGCTCATAAAAAAATGCATAAACATTGTAATTTTAGTTTAATGAGTGCAAAAAAAAGTCTGTTTATTTCAAAAAAAGTAAAAAAAGAATTTGAATATAAAAAAAAACGGAAAGAAAACAAAATAGAACCGCCAAGTAATCAAGTCAATATTTTAAAGCCTTAAAGCTCACAAAGAAAAGCTGCGTTAAATGAACGCAGGAAGCGCAGCATTAGCGTAAAATGTTGAAGAATAATAAAAAAAGAAGAACATAAGGAACAAGGATATTGTGCACAAGATACTATATAGTAGTGGCTATGGTGAGAGAGAAACACATTACAGTCTACAATAAAATGCAAAGGGTTCATTTCCCCTTTTTTACATGAATGCATTTTAAGCTGATTGAAGTAGCGTCAGAGTCATTTTGTTGCAACGACCGTTGGTTGAGAAACGCGAGTATATCAAAAAGTTGCTCTCAATTTTGTTATGAACAAGGAAAACTTCTATTTTATTATTTATTTCAAATAATAGAATTTTACTTTATTACTAACAAGCAGGGCTTTGATATAATGAAAATACGTCAGAACAGAACTGCTTAGATAGAAATCGGCAGACTTAGACCAAATGATAATCAACTGTGATAGTTACAACGCAAAAAACAAAAAGAAAATTTTATTGGAACATGTTCTGGATGATAATTTTCTAGGAAAAAGAATTATCGACATGTCATTGGAGGTAATCAATTCTAATCAAATTTACCTTAAACTTTTGAAAAATGTATCTCTATGAGAAACAAATAAGTTATCATGAATTACGAAGTTTTGTACAACTTTTTGTTGTGAAGTTCATAATTTTTATGCAGAGAAAAAATTGACTCATGCCCGTATGTACATCTGAGATGCACAGTGTAAGAAAACACATAACAAAACCATTTACAGAATAATTAAAAATGCTAATTAAGAGCGGGCGAATAACGTCAACGATGTGAGCGTACCGAAGTAACAAGCAAATCAACGATATCAATAACAACAGCAACTTTTGCTAATACCATCATCACCAGCAGGCATTTACGTGATCGACCTCTATGCAAGCAACAACAACAACATATTGTCACTCTCCCTTCCGCTGCTGCATTAGCATTGTCCTTCACCCAATGTGCTTTGGTGTCGTGCTTTTGTATTTTTAATTCTTATTATCACGATTGTGATTCGTGCGCTTTATTCATTCGTTCATTAATTTTTCGAAGTGTTGTTGTTCTAATTGTAGTGTTTTTGTTGTTGTTGTTTGTTTTAATGAAAACTTCGAGTCTTCACGCGGTGCTCTCTCCATTCAATGCATTGCAGATCAACACGCATTTTAATTGCAATTTAAATATCGCTGCAAATTCTGAATAAAAAAACAACAAAATAATATCACAAATTTTCTACTTTTTTGCATATTTAACGAGTATGAAATTTTAAGCCAGTCGACTGTGTAATCTAGTGATGCAAGCAAAACGAATAACGTACTAGTCGCTTTAAATATCGGCATCTGCTATTGAAGTTTTCCATCAATGAATAGACGAATGAAAGGGGGGAGATACCGAGGAACCGAGCATGGATGGTTAAATGAATGAATGAAAGGACGGATTGATGAATAAATGGATGGATGAAATAATGGATTGATGAATGATACAATGGATGGGTGTATTGATGAATGGATGGATTGATGAATGGATGGATGAATGAATAGACGAATGAATGGATGTATAAAAGAAATTATGGATGGATGTATTGATGAATGCAAGGATGAATGAATGGATGAATGCATAAAATGATTGATGGATTGATTGATGAATGAATGGATGGATAGATAAATGAATGAATGAATGAATAAATGGATCGATGGATAGATGAATGGATGGATAAATGGATCTGCTATATTTCTGTAGAACCAGGTTTTTGATAATGAATTCATGAATGGAAAGCTGCATAAATGAATAAATAAAAACTAATTTTTGTTCCAAACAGCTGCTTCGCACATGTTATGTGCACATATCGTAAGAAATAGCAATAAGAACAAGTAGCTTTATTATTCAAATAAAGCAATGCGATATTCATTTCATCTCTACCTTGGACCAATACAAATGCACGTGCTTAACTAGGAGTGTTGTCGTTGATGTTGTTATTGTTGTTGTTGTTGTTGCTGTCGTATTGAAATGCTTGCACGCGCGATAAGTTTTATTGGATTTTAATTTAGGACTTCAATAGTTTTAAAAGCAAGCGCAAATATTCAACAACTGCAAATTATTCAGTGCTTGTTTGAATTGCTGTTGACGTCAGTGCTGTTGTTGTTGTTGTTGAAGTTGTTGC
This sequence comes from Meiosimyza platycephala, assembly GCA_963662105.1. Lineage (NCBI taxonomy): Eukaryota > Metazoa > Arthropoda > Insecta > Diptera > Lauxaniidae > Meiosimyza > Meiosimyza platycephala. The sequence continues at coordinate 97,901,448 of OY759210.1, forward strand.
TTGTCGTTGGCAGCAGTTTTTGTGTTGTCCATTACTTCTACTGCTGTTTGTTTTGATTAGATATTGAAAATGTAACACACATAGATAGATCATTTAATTTATTGCATTTGTAATATTTGATTAGAGGCATTTTTTTCGCACATACAATATGTTATTTGCTTATAAAAATTATTACGGTTATGATTATTTTTGCTTGTTTAATTGGAATTTTATTTGTTGATATTTTAAAATCACAGATATATTGAAAATATATGCAACTTTAAGCAAATTTTTACCTAAAGCTACCAATGTTAACTCAATATACAATTATTTTTGATGTTAAGAAACCAAAGTAAAACTGTCACCCTAAGAGCAAAAATCAATTCAACTTTTTAACAAATCAAAAACTAAGTCAACAAACAATTAAATCGTCAAACAAATACGTAACGAATGAGCGAAGTACATAACAAAAAATAAGACAAAAACAAAAAAAAATCAACAATGAAGAAATAGATAGGGTAACTACTAAAATAAAAGATTCTGAAAAGTTAAGACAAAGTTTTAGATGCTGCTTCTTTTTTGTGCTTTACACGGAGAAAAACTTAAATTAAGTTGACCAATTCTCTCTTGATTCGAGATTTATATTGCATGAGTTAGAGGTTTTTTCATATTTCAAAATAATTTCACAAATCAAATCTGGTACACAAATTTTATAGGTGCTCAAGCAATAATTTTATCAAAAATTAATAAAACACAATCAAACAACTGCAATCAACGATTCTCTGAAAAACTAAACAATAACAATACAGCAAAAGGTCAGCGCACGCGCACGCGCACTTGGACGTACATGACATTATGCTTCTACAAACGAGCTAGCGTCGATCTCTATGCAATAACAACGCAATGCATTGAGCTATCTGCTTGTGTTATTGAACTACATTGCAATTTTGCTGTTGCTTCACTTGCGTTCTATTTTTCTTTCTTTATTTTAGGTGCAACAAGTGCAATTTAGCTCTATTAATTAGCACACGAGTGCATGTCTGATTTAATGAATTTTCCCCAATACATAATTACATTTCTATGAAGGGTGGGACATCCGATTTTTTTTTTTTTTTTGTATGCTTAAAAGCTTATTTTAGTTGATATTTCACAAGATTTTTCGATTTGTTTACAAAAAATAAAAATTTGTTTTTTCTCTGTGTATACAATACTGACATAGAGCACTTGAGCTGCAGCAAGTTTTGTGCAACCAATTGAAGAATGAAGATGAAAAAACTAAAGGAACACGAGTGAAATAAAAGGAAAAAAACTCAAAGTAAGAAATACATACACACACGTATTTGCAATGGAAGGTCTTCCTCATCGTTGTTTTCGCTGTACAAAAATTAAACGAAATCGAGCTCACATAAGGGTGGGAAAAACCAGTAGGTGAAGTAGAAAAGAAGCAGTCGAAAGTAGGGAGTGAATTGGGATTGTGCACAGCGTAGCTAACCATAGAAAAATTCGTATCACGTGCCTTCTGCCAATCACATTTACTGTACACAGCGAACGAATAAACGAATGAATGAATAAGGGAATAACAAGCAAAGAAAATGAAAATGACAGCAATGACATTAATGCTGCAAGAACAAGTTTCGAAAATTGTAAACTTTTGTACAAATAAGAAGTGAGGGGGTAAAGAAGTCAGTTATGTTTTAACGTATTACAAAGAATTTAAAGCAACTAAGTTTCAATTTTCTTAAAAATATGTAGATACATATATAAATTATAGCAGCGATGGGCATAACTTGGAGTCGGACTGCAGCAAAAATATGGTACAAACTCTAATTGCAAAAACCAGATCGAACAAAAATCTATAATAGATATTGATACGTTATTTAGTTCTCAAGTTAATGTCTACACTGAATTGTGATACAATCAAAAAAAATTATTTACTTCATTATATAACAGTTAAAACAGTAAATAATTCGCACTCTTTCTTGTCGAACGATGTTGATGGACGTAGATGAAAGCTTCAACTTGAACTGATTTTCTGTGACTATGCTGACTTATACAAAACTCTCTAATATTCTCGTACAATCCTGAAGTACACCGATTTTTCTCTTGGGCATTCTATAAAAAATCGTTAGATTATTTATCAAAATCAAGACGAAATAGGGTTTAAAACCAAAAATATTTTAAATTTTTAGATTTAATTTACAATTTTTTTTTTAAGTCAAGATCACCTTCGACACTAACTATATGTATGTGCATATGTCCTTTGAAAGGTCTTATTTAGTAGATTAGGTAGCTTTTACTAAGCAACTTAGGATTTAAATTTCGATCATTGGTAACAATTAACTGCTACTTTAACTGGTTTATAGAATTTTATTAATTTTCAAGAAATAACTGAATAAAATTTAACACAAAAATTTTTTTTTTGTTTCAAAATAAAGCTCAAGCAGAGTAGAAAAAAACAAAAATCTATGAAACGTGATATTTTGATTGCTAGGGATCAAATTGCTCTAAAGTAAAAAAGCAATTTATTAACCCAGTATTTTCCCAGTCAAAAGATAAACTTCATTCTCTTCAACTAAAGTTTTTCTAATTTTCGTATACAAGAAGCTCCTTTCAACGTAACTGAATATTTCAATTTTCCATATTTTATTTTAATTTCCGTCATAACAGTCAGAAGTAAACTTTTTCCAAGTTACTGTCTTCATTTACTTTTTCGTCTTCACTTGTCTTGTCTTTATCGTCTTCAAATTGCTTCTTTGTGTCATGAGCACCGGCGCTTTTAATACCACTTAATTAGACCCGATTCGGAAGTCAATCAAGAAATTGCGGAGCAACGCGCCAAAGGCATAGCAGCTCTAAACATGTGTGTGTAAATGTGTCGCTGCATTTGAAGAATACTCACAAGTCCACACTCAATATACATAGATACTTCACAACACAAACAAACGAACAAACACATTCATTGAATTTAACAAAATCTTATGGGGAGACATTCGCGAGCAAGCACATCTATAAAACTCTCTCTCTCTCTCAGCAACTGAAGCAACACACAGAGAAATATGAAAATGAGAAATCGGAACGGATGGGGAGTAGGAAGATACCAACGAAAATTACTGGCCAACGACACACTTGTTTCCGATGTTTTCCCGTTGCTTCTGCTGCGGCTGCTGATGCCGATTAAGTGCACCTTACGCTGCTTATGTTGCCTTGAGTAAATATGTATTTGTCCGTCTGTCTCACTGCCGTTTGGGCACCTTTTCTGTCCGTTTGCTTATCTGACGCGTTTTCCACCTCGTTTTCGTTTTGTTGCTGTTTCAACGATCAACATTTAACGATGAGTGTTTGTTCGTTCGTCGTTGGTTTCTTTCTTTTGGTTTTGATGTTCGTTTCTCGAGGTGCACAAAAGCTATCTATATATTTGATGTTGTTGTTGAATCAGTAGTTTTGGATTTTAGTAGGGTGAAACTGGTGAAGAGTATGCAATAAATGAAGTTTAACTTTTGCTGTTCTTGTGTACAATTTGATAAGAAAATGAGCATTGCAGTTCGGCAATAAGGGAATAAAATATTTGAACATTACGCACAACTAGACCAACTGGAGCTTTTTTAAATGACTGGCATAAGATTCAAAAATACTCTTAATGAGTGTGTATTTTTTGTGAATGAAATTATTAAGAGAGCAACGATGGGCAATCCATGGCTCAACTGACTCCAATTGGCTTCAAGCCTACTTCTGGCAAGGGCCGGATAGCTGCAGAGAAAGCGCTCAGTTCAGTGGGTAGTACAAGTTGCGGTGATATTTTTCCCTCAGACCGTAGGTCAGTAGTTTTTAAATTTCTAATAGGATGGCTATATTGATCTGGATGTTTTAATGGTTTTCCAGTTCCTTACTGTCACGTAAAGAAAGAGCGAGAATATATTTTTCTCTACTATACGGAGCGAAGAGTGCAAACGCTTCTAAGCTCCGGTTTCGACAAGAGAGAAAACGTATCTTGCTAATTCATCAGGCTTCTTGTTGCCCTCAATTTTCCGGTGGCCTGGAACCCCCATGTCTGAAGAAAGTAAACGTTTTTTAAGCAAACTTCCATTCAACGTAGTGCTTTCGATCTGCTATGTTTCTCATTTACCCTATTTACCTCATGTACTATGTAGTATCTCAAATGTTTTCCACCGCAAAATTGTTGAAAACGCAAATGCAAAACAAACAAAAAACCGTAGCGATAAGTATAATAGCTGTTGACCAACAAGACCAAATGTGCGAGCACAAAAAAGCGAAGGGCAGGCAAAGTGCTCACAAACTGTGGGTCTTGGCTCTGCTGTAGGTAACTTCAAAGCCCAGTCAAGGGAGTATAAATTTTATTAGTCTTATGCTTTTAAAAATGCCTATATTTTGTTTTTTTGTGCCACACAAACTTCATTTTATGTTTGTGGTTTTATGTGTTGATATCGATTTTTACATCTAACCAACAACAACAACAAACTGTATCTCAAAGCTACATGTTATGCTATTCAGTACAAGTACGAGTACACACAACAACAACAACAACAAATATATATAGCACATAAAGACAGATGATGATGATGATGTGCTAAACAGCTTCTTAAAAAGGAATATTCAATTTGCTTCCGACAAACAGAGCACAAGAGAGATACAAAAAAAAAAGAATCCATCCGACAACGCATACACTCGTGACAATTACAGAACGTTCTTGTAGATACGTTGTTGTTGTTGGATTACATACTCAGCATTGCTATGTAAATACACACATGGCAGTGAAGTTGTGTGTATATTTTATGCCTGTATGTATTTCAGTTGCTTATTTTTTTTTATTACATTGTCACAATGCACAGCTGTTGCCGTCTTTCTGTCTGTCTGTCTGCTTCTCTGTCGCCAACAACAATGGAATTTTAATATTTAAAAAATGTTTTCAGAATTTTGTTGACTCAGTTACAAAAAGTTACAATAAATAAGGTGAATGACGTTCTTTTTGACACATAGATAGTGTCGGATAGAACCAAGTGCATGGGAGTGAACGCATTTTGATACAAAGTTAAATTAACGAAAACATATCAACACTGATGGAATGAATAAAATGAAAATTCCTAATTGAAAAGGGCTACTAGAGGAATGTGAAGTTAGCAAGGATATCGCTGCAGTAGAAACCAGCAGTGGCGTTGGGTAAGTTTAATTCGGTAGCATATCTTTGTTAGGGGACGTCCATTAATTACGTGAGTCAAAATAGGGAGGAGGGGGTCCGGCAAAATCTTACCAAATCTCACCAAGAGGGAGTAGGGGGTCAAGGAAAACTCACGTCAACTTCTTAATGCATAGAATTTACATTAAAAATTATAATTTAAATCTCACGGGAGGGAGGGGTCCCGCCAGATCTCACCGGGGGTGGGGTGGGTTCCGAATTTTCAAAAAAACACCTCACGTAATTAATGGACGTCACCTTATCAATAGTGGTCCAAGGTTTTTTTGCACAGTAACGGAAAAGTAAAATGCCTTGTCTATCGATAAAAAAATATCGAAACTTAGTTCTGTATATATTCAAGAGCGTTTTGAAAAAAAAGAAAAAAATCATAGCCCGCACGGTGTATGGGCCGTTTTTCCGAAAAAAGAAATATTTACAGCACAACTCGATTAGAATAGCTCGAACATAAATTTCAAATAATAGTTTTAGATTTAACTAACGACATTCCAGAAATTCTAATGGTCTTTTTCTGTCTTGTCACTTAAGAGAAGATGTGGCTTTTTCGAAAAAATTTAATTAATAAGAAAATTTTAAATAAGATTAGGTAGAAACAAGGACGTCATCGAAAGCACGTCATTATACATCACCAAAAGCGCCCCGACACCTTAAAAAAGTGTTATGGACCATTTTTCAACAAAATTTTATTCTTGACGCTTATCTTGGAAGTTTTTTGGTCACATTTTTCAAACAAAAATTCCGACATAGCCACGCGATTTTAATAGCCAAGAGCGTTTTTTGGGCGTTTTTAACAGTCATGGGCGTTTTTAATGACCATTAACACTTTTAGCAGCCACTAACATTTTCAAAATACATGGGCGTTTTTAACAGCCATGGACGTTTTGACCGTCCAAAACAAAGAAACCATGCAAAAAACTTTTTGGTAAAAGAAATCAGACATTACAATATTGCAAGCAATACTAAAAAAAAAGCAATAAAGTTTAACTGCTCGTACTTTTACGAAAAACCAACTCGCATCGACAAAAAAAAAGTACCGTCTGCGTTAGATATTCAAATATTAGAAAATTTCTGACTTTTATATCTACAAAAATCATAAAAGTTTAAGTAGCTGTAACAAAATAGATAAAGTTAATTTGATTCGTCACAAATCACGATTATTCATGCCTTATTTGAATATTTAAATAATTCTGTATTTCTGCAAAATTAAGCACCGACTACAATATTAATAACAATAACAACAAAAAGCAACAAGGGAAAATCATAAAATTAAAATACAAGAAAAAACAAAATCCTTGACCTCTGACCCAACAAACGAGCGTACAAACAAGAAAGAAAACTAAAAGAGGGAACGAGAAAACGGCAACGCGTCGTCGTCGTCAGGCACATTCTTCACCTTGAGGCAGGTTTTTCACATGCCTTTACAAACAGAGTGGAAAAGAGAAAAGGGGGGATATTTAAGAAGATTAATAAACCAGAAAAAAAAACTGCACGAAATTAAAAAAAAAATTACTAACTGTTCGTTCGTATAAACTTCAGAAAGAAAAATATAAATAAAAAACAAAACAAAAACAAATAATCAGAAAAAATTGCCTGAACAAAATACACAATACACAATATTTCAAAAGAAAACAAAGAGGAAAAAAAAATTCGGTACACCTTCTTGAAATTTTGCCAAATTTGTTGATGATGTTGCTACTTGGCCTACCTTTAGTGGTTGCCGACGACTGCCTTAAATTAAGTGACTTTTTCAAAAAACGAGGCAGCAGCAACAATTTTTGGCAGCAAGACATTTTTAACACAATTAGAATTTGCTATTAGAGAACAAATGTGTTCTGACATAAAAATCACAATAACAAATGTTAATACACATAATTGCAAAGAGAAAATATTGTTCTTCAAAATGATGCTACTGATGAGGATGACGGAAAGCAAATTCCCAACAAATTTGAATTTCAAGTGACAGTTTAACAGGAGTCCGTACTTCATCTCATACATTCAATTAGTTTTTGCCATGTGTTCGGAGGAAAATGAATAACTTATGGTGGTAGGTCTCGATTCGGGAGGTGCAAATAACCTCAAAACACAGAAAAAATATCGAATTGTATGTACAAAGGTTTGGTTATAGTTAAGATGTCGCTTATGTCAACAATTGTATTGTTTGCAGAAAATACTTTTATTTTTATTTCATGCTGCTATTAATTCATGCAGGTTCATGGCCTCAAAAAAAAAAGAAGCCTTTCTATATTCCAACGCTAGTGGCTCAATGTGTTCGGCGCAATTTAGTTCAGTTACTTAGAAATGTTGAGAATAATAATTTTCATATTAATATGAAATAAAATAATATAAGAATAGTATTGCCAACTATATATTTGTATCAACCAAAAATATGTTTGACTCAACTAAATATATATTTGGCTCAAACAAATATATGTTTGACTGAACCGAATAAATATTTGCCTGAACCAAATATGACCAGCCAAATATCTTTAATTCATTCAAACAAATAAAATATTTTTTGTTGTATAAATTGTATCAACTATTTATTTAAAAGAAGCCTACACTTTTTTCTCAGTGCATCATTGAGTTCATTTCATTGCTTTGCATAAAAATGTCTCATTTCTGTAAAAGTTAACAAAAAGTGAACGAAAAATACAATACAAAGAAAGGAAAATACCAAAGTTAAAAGTAAGCAACAACTAAAAGTATAAAGGAACCAAAAGAAAGTGACAACAGACCACAAGACGACGAGACGTAAGGACGTCATCTTAAAAGCCAACGGCAGCTATAACGGTTCATCGTTAAGACTCTAACTCACGTACATGTGATTTCTGTAGATGTAGATGTAGGTTGGATCTTTTAAAAGACTTGTAAAGTTGTCTCATCAATAATCTCGTCTTTTCCTTTGGTATTTCTTTTTTTGTTGTATGCCCTTAGTTTCCCAAGTGTTGTTGGTAAAAGCATAAAATTAAGTGTACAATTTTTACTATAAATAAATTTTGCAGACGACAGATTTTCATCGATGAGTTTTTTTTTATAGGAAATAAATTATGTATGACAATGAGCCGTGGAAATTATAGTGAGTGAGTGAGTGCAAAAAACAAAAAAAGGAAAATTCTGAGGCCATGCTTTTGCACGTAAGATGAAAAACTTTTACGAAAGTTGTTGTCATTTAAACACTAGTCAACAAGAATGTGTGGGTGAAATTCTTCAATCGGTTGGCTGCTTGACTGGTAGCCGCGAATTCCAATCGGTGTAGGTGTTTCATTTATTTTGTTATTTTTAATATATTTAATTACATGATTCGTTTGATAAATGCTATGTGTATCACTGACCTGATTGCCGTGTGAAAATCTTTGAATTAGCAACGGTTAAGTTGTTTATTTATAAACATTAAACAATTTATTTTAAATTTTTACTATTAATGATACGTTTCGATTGTAAAAATATTTTTAATTTTTTTCAAGTGACGCTTACAACTCATAAATTGCTTATCGTAAACAAAATTTGTAGAAAATATTTTTATTGTACCTACCGATCGATAAAAAAATAGCCGAAAAAGAACAATGACCTTATTCTTTGCATATTTTTTACTGAAATTTCGAATAAAGATTTATTACCAAAAAGTCTGAGAAAATATAATACATATTTCTCTCAGTACGCCAAAAAACTAAAAAAGTATGAAACAGAATCTTGTTCAGAGTGTGTTCTTTAAGTTCCAAAGTGGAAAATTAAATATATTTTACTTTTTACTGTCACAGAATACTTGTAGGTTTATGAAAAATATAAAATTTAGAATTTTCAAATAAAATTTAAGAAGGGAAATTTATGTTGAAAAAAAATATTTTATTTCTAAAAAACAGCAATACAATTATGAGCTAATTAGTTACATAATGTAATACATCATGGTCGTAGACATTATTATTCACAATTTAATGTCTTTTCTAAGCTAAATTATAAATTTCATAAAAACAACACTTACGATTTGTGTTTAGTAAACAATTTAACCAGAAAGATGACTCACCTGCAATAAACAAAAAAGAGAAAAAAAATAAAAGATTAAAATTCATAACAAACGGAAATTCAAAATAAAATTTTGTTAAATTTTGCAAAATTCCAATATATAAAGGAGATGTACCAAATGAGCAGTACCATATATTCTACGCATAAACTTAAGTAAATCAGAAATTAACGCACAAATGTGCACTGTAAAATAAAAAGTATAATAGGTAACAACAATGTATGGCATACAAAACAACAACGTTGTCATTGTTGTCAACCAAATTGTAAAAAGTGTGTGCCGATACGCGGTGACAATGACAATCCGACAACATCAACTTTGACATACAAAAACAACAGTAAGTCAATGAAAACAATTGGCATAAAGATTGAAAGAGGGATGCAGAGCAAACAAAAAAAAACATTCTTCATCCGATCAACGCCACAACTTTTCGCTTGTTACTTTGACAAGGCGACAGCATGGAATGGAAGATTGGGCTTGACTTGTTACAGTTGTAAAGTGATAGCAGCAAGTGATGGTTACAGTGGTAGCAATGGTAAATAAAATAAAGAAGTTTCCACAATTTTTCACAACTATCTAGTAAATGATTTATTTGTATGTAACAATATTTGGTAATAATTAACAAATTATATATTTGATGTAGGCGAGGCAAATATTTAATATAAGTCAACATGTGACCCATTCCGTCGAATTGAATAATATTATTGGAGTATATAAATAAAAATGGTAATAATTATCAAATATATTTTGGTAGAAGCAAATATTTCTTTGTTGCAAACATGCACTTCTTAATAATAACCAAATCATATATTTCGTAGAAACATATAGTTTGTCGCTTACATATGCATTCGTTAATATCGATTTAGATGAAAATATTATGTTTGCCCAATAAACAACACTTTAACTTCCAATTAAGAACAAAGTAATATCTAACAAAATTTGCTGACAGTTACTAAATATTTTAAAAATCTGTCAACCAAACACATTTATTTGAAGAAAACATTAATTTTCCTCAGTGTACTGAGTGTCTTATTTCCCAAGTACATGTTTACCAAACTTATTGTCAAGTCGATATCAACAATTTCTCAAGCTTTTATTAAGAACTTTTTAATTCTGACTTTTGCTATAGTAGAAAAGTAGTCGATATTTTGAAGGCATAGTAATTTAATGTGTACAATTTGATGTTTCTGCTCGTTTACGTTTTAAGCTGCTACAATGACAATGAAAAATATTTAACAAAAGTCAACAAGATAAAAAAAGTACAATTCATTTATCTACAAGAAACGTGCGAGAATTTTACGCGTCAAATATTGAAAAAGCAGAAGGTGGCTGTAACGACTTTGAACTCAAAATGAGGGTTGAGAAAATATGAATTGATAGCATATTTTTTCTTGTCTTTTTTTAAAAGCGCTCACGCGTTTGTTGCTGCTACTGTTGTTGTTGAAGTTGCTTTTGTTGCTAATAAATTCGATAAATCGACAACGATGACTATGATGTTTTCAAGATATTACTCAAACTTGTACAATATTTTTATTTATGTATGTAATATATACATTTAATAATTATATTTTTTTATGATTCTTTTACAGCATTTCTTTTTTAAAAAAAATCAATAAGCCGGACACAAAAGCTACGGCATAAAATTCTTGCTTTGAATTTTTCGCTTAGCCATTATAATTCCGGGAGGCAGCGTGGTAAAAACTTGACTCGAACGAACTTTTCTAATAGGCCAATTCAATTAGGAAGGTCAAGATCGTTTTAACACAATGCTGCCGGTCTGTCGCTCAGTTGATGGGACAGGGTACAAATTCTGTAAAAGAGAATTTTGGTTAAACTTTTGGAGAAATTTTATTATGTCAAAGCTTCAAGCTACATAGCTAAAAAAGCTAATAGCTGTAGTAGCTAAACTCTATTATTATTATTGTTAAGAGTTATGATGCTTTGAAATTGGTATTTCTCACAAAAAAGCCATAGAATTTTTGAATTTTCTTTTTGTTACTTGAACATAATTATGTTTTACTTATAGATTTTGGATCGTAAAATTATCATATCGTCGTTAATCATATCAAGTAAAAAATTTTTTTTTTGTTTCTTTAATTTACATTTTTCTTCATTTACTCAGCGTGTTAAGGGAGTATTTAATACATAAAACCAGTGAACATTATCCGTCTGAAGCTTTTGCTTTTTATCAAGCAAATCGGCAATAACTTTATTAAAATCAATAAAATGCACAAGGTTAATGCAGTTTTAATATTTAACAAACAGAACCACTATAAGTTTTCAAGTTTAATTTTCATTATTTGTCTTTGCTTATTATATTTTCTTCATATTTTTCTTTGCACAATTCTTGAGTAATTTTTTTTTTCTTTTTTTTTCTTACCTTTGTAGTGTTGTTTTGCAATTTGATTACGTTTTTCGCACGTTTTGTCATTTGTGTTCGTTATTCTTTTAATTTAGTATTTTCAAATATGTATATTTGTATACCTACGAACAAATGGAAAAATACCCGTGCCAATGTTAGTTTGTATTTACGAGTATTTGTATGTGCTTTGCCTTTGAGTGTGAAAGGAGTTTGTTTGCATACAAAAAAAAAAATAATACAAATATATCCCAGCAAACATTTGAAGCATTTTTAAAATTTCCACAATTATGGCGTTGAGTTTTTCGCTATCAAATTTCAGCGCAATTAAAAATAATTGATTTTTAATCAACCATGCGATAATTTGGAGTGACCCAAGATTACATAATTGATTCAACTTCCAGGTGATGAAATTATAATACTTCAAGAATATGTAAAAAAAAAAAAAAAGCTCGCACTATTCTCTTCTGCGATTAGAAGTGTTTGCTGGGTACAAGTGTATTAAACCTGAGGAAAATGCCGGAAGCACCGTTCTCAAAAGCCTTTAATTTAAACAAACTTTAAATAATACAACAAAAAAAAAGTTAAACTGGTGCTCTTGTTAAATAGATGATGTAAATTAAGTTTTCGAAAACGTGACTTTACAAATATATGTACATATTCGTATACCTACTACATCATTTGAAATAGTTATCTAACAAATTGCTTTTAAAGTTTAAGGTTCAATTTTATAAATTTTTATTTTTTTATTTTGTTCTGTTTTGTTAATTAGCAGCGATAAGTTTTTCACGTTTTTTTTTTTTTTTTGCTTCAAATAATTTTTCAGCATTTTTATTTATTATTATGGAGAGATACCTATTTAAACAAATACATTCCAGAGCTAGGTATATTGAATTGAGCAAAATTTGTTTTCAACAAATTCAAAAATGTGATTTCGTAGAGAGTACTTCAAGCAAACGAAGAGCTGTGTGCTTTCACAGAATTTGTGCGTTTGCTTTGCTAAATTTTGCTGTGTTCTTTCCAGCTTATCTTTAGTTTTATACACTCATAAAAGCTAATAATTTATTTCACATCAAAGGTGTTTAAATACGGAGAAATTACCAAATTATGGACTCTTGTATCCCTCTGATCGACCATTGTTATTCTTCATGCTTTTTATGAATTTTTATGATTTTTTGTTAACTTTTGCTTTGTTATCTGTCTTGTATTATATATCATATTTCTTTCTGTCATTACTTTGATTGGGTTGATTTTTAAATCAACTATTCTATTCTATTTATGTACATAAATATTTGTTTTAGATTTCGCGTAGCTTTTTCTTATCATCCGAGTTTTTAATTTTAGCGTTTTTTATTATCGAACTACACTTCATACTTTTTTCTTATCACATTTAAAATTGTTTCTTTGATTGAGGTTTTCAATTTTTATTTAATTTTGTGAAATATGCGGTTCTTGGGTTTGTTTTTTTATTTGTTTAACTTTAAATGAAGATTTATTATCATTGTGGTGTTTTTAAACCATCTATTTGTTTTGCTTGTCATACGAATTATTTTTTAAATTGCGGTTTGACTTTGTTAATCTATTTTACTGTTGATAAGCTTAAATATTTGGCGTTAATATTGAAGACTTTGACAAAAACTTTGAAATACTAAGGTGGTTCAAAATAATAATAATACATAATAATAAAGAAAAATTAGGCGCCTTTTGATTTTTTTAAAAAAAAAAGGTTAGTTTGAATAATATAATTTTTTTTGATTTCGGGTCGGGTCAGTGTTCTTTGATATTGGCGAAATAAATTTTAAATATTATTTACCTTGCCACATATTCGGTAAATTTAAACAATGCAATGCAATCCTAAATATAGAAGATACGTTTAATAATGGGAATATTGATTGACACTCATGTTAATCTACTTTCTTACAGGAGTTTTACCGGAAGACTATGCAATCGGTACGTCAATTGGAATATTTGGTATAGCCCAAATAGATTACTGTAGAAACTGCAAAGATGAAAGATGAGTAAGAAGTGAAAACCCTACAGCGAAAACACTGCACTCTAAAAGCATTCATCATTGCTTACATTTACCGTTCAATGATTTGGACATGGTAGCACATACACCATCATTAAAAAGAAGCTTTCCAAATTGCCGAAGTTCGGGTTGCTTTCGATCATCTCTGAAAAAAACATGATAAGGCATCTCAAAGGGTCTTTAAAGCCGGGGAGGGTTTTTGAACGGCCAGCTGTCAGATTAAGCTAAGCTTACCTAGTTTTTTTGTGCAATTTCAGCGTATTTGTTTTTTTTTTTTTTTTTGAAAGTCGAATTCGGCTTCATTTGTTATGGTGTGCCAAGTGCTGCTCAAAATAGTTCTTTTCAATCCCTGCTCACTTCGCTTACAAAGCCCCCGTGTCTCCAGTACAGTTCGCTTCGCGCTTAAACTCTGACGCGAGATTCTCTGAATTCTTGTTATTTTCTTATATTTGACAGCTTAACTTTACCTATCCTTAACACCTAAGAGTATGCAATGGAATTTTATCTTTTTTTAACAATTATCTGAAACCGAAAACTATGTATAAAAAACGAAAAGCTTATGACGCTCTGAAAAGTTTAAAGAAATTCTAAACTGACGTATTATTGAAACTTTTTTAACGTAAGCAACGTAACGAACATATAAATAATAATTCTTCTGACGCTTTCTTAGTTAATATTGAAGATTTTCTGGGAAATTGTGGAGTTAACGAAATCACATGAAGTTCATTTGGAAGTGAAATGTAGAACATTCCTGTTAAGCTTTAATACCTTAAGCAGTAGTTTTTTTTTAGCAGAAGCTTCTTAAGCTCTCAAGAAAATTAATTTGCCAACAATTTCTTTTTATTCTCGAATATTCTTACTACAATATGCCATCAACAAAGTACATATACCTAGTTACGAAAATTATGAAAATTTAATAAACAACTAAAAAATAAACAAAATTAAACTTGCTGCACGTAAAAATATTTTGGCGTGTCTGAAATGAAACGACCTTGAGCTGCAATTCAGCAATATTATGTTGAAAAAGTTGTGAGTTTTTTTTTACTGTGATGAATCATTTTTTTCGTATTAAAACGAATTTGGTAGCAAACTGCTACTGATTGAAGTGGATACTACAATATATGTATACTCGTATAGTATGGTTTTTTTTTAAATATTAAATTAAAAAATATAAACGGTGCACGCCCGATAGAATCTTTACTATTTTTAATACTGTCAGTGTCCTTTATTGTTCACAAGTAAATAGAAATAATCCATTTATAACAACAAAAAGTTGCTCACCAAAACTAAAAACTGGGTCAGCACTTTTTGTTTTACACCTTAACTTGCATTCGAGTGACTGCTACAAAAAAGAACGGAACGTCAAGTAAAAGACAAAAAAAAAATGGCAAAAATAAAAAACAAATATTCAACATTGTAAAGACCTTTAGAAAACCTTGACAACAGTTAGTTACCTGTGCGCTGCGACGACGTCGTCGTTCATAATAAGAACAACAAAAGCAACGCTGCTAATCAATCAACCCAAAATCTTAACCGAGCAATGAACAAATTAAGTTTTTGTTATTGTTGCAATTTTTTGTTGCTGTCTACATTTTACGTTAAGGTAACGTAAAAAAAAATGTAAACACACAATGTGTCTATATGATGGGGTGGAATGTAGGAAAGTGAAGAGAAAGTATGCTGCTGCATTCTTAAGAGTTAGTCACATTGAACGCAACAAAGTGTATGATGTAAATATTTTTGTAAATCATATTGTGAAAAAAAAAGTAGACCCTAAGTGCGTAGATGATAACCCTTTGCTAATATTATGTAAATATCTATCTATGTCCACGGGTTTATTGATATTGGTTGTTGGAAACCAAAATTAGCTACATTTGCTATAGTGCACCCACCGCTGCTCGAAATAAATTTTGAGATTTTATATTATGTATAGATGGGGTAACCAACCACGTCCGATTTGGGTGGTCATTAAAAACAGACAAATCGAGAAAAGATTTCAACATTTAACTCGGTTGACTAAAAGAAAGTTATTGAGAAAGTGTTTTCATACATTTTCAAATTGATGAGCATAGACAAAAAGAAAATGAAAATTAATTTCGTAACTATTCATCGCTACTTGATAACAAGCGTTTACGTTTCTTACTTACTGGATCAAAATTGCTTTCATTTTTGAAATTATTTATTGCATCCAACAAACTGAACGCTTTAACACAAAATAAATACTGAATAACGATATGCTTTGTTCAAGTTGAAGTACAACGAAATAAAGAGAAAACTGATATGTAGTAAAATTCGGGTATTCCCCAAATTTTATTTAGCTGCTGTATACACAAGTTTACTGTAAGACACTGTAAAAATTAGAATTAAAAAGAAAGCTTTTTGATATTCGTGCTAGAACAACAAATTCGTGTAAAAAAGTGTATTTGTTGCTATTTGTGAATCTTGTTATTTCAAAATCGTGTAAAAAAGATCGTGTAAAAAAGGCCGTGTGAAAACAGAGTTGGGTATACAACTTGCACAAAAATTTTGATCCCAATATTTGTTTTCAAAAAACGTTTGACGTTTTACGTATTTACCACAATTTTCCAAAGGTCTATTTTAAGCGCTCTTTAGTTTTCTAAAAATAAAAATTTTTTAAACATTTTAATAATTTCGTTATCATGACAGTGAACCACCTTCAAATAATTTCCAGCGGCAGGTAAAGTATCGCGTATCTTCAACTTTTATAAATCAAACAATTAAAAGAGAATCGTGCAAAAATGAAGAAAATCAGATTCAGGCTGTTAGCCAAGGTGGCGTGGACGATTACGTTCATTGAAACAAAAAAAAAATCACAAGAAAAGAAAATCGAAACGTTGAACAAAGAAAATATGAGAAAGAGTTTACGATGGACGAGTTTGTGGAAGAAAGAAATTAATCGTCTCATCCATCTATGGTGTAACATTAGCAAAGAATGAACGCTTGAATTCGTTTTTTCATCAAGGTTGATTACAAAAGACCGACAACAACAACAACAACGAAAAAAGTACCCAA
The DNA here is from genome assembly GCA_963662105.1 of Meiosimyza platycephala. Taxonomy (NCBI): domain Eukaryota; kingdom Metazoa; phylum Arthropoda; class Insecta; order Diptera; family Lauxaniidae; genus Meiosimyza; species Meiosimyza platycephala. The sequence goes on from OY759210.1 coordinate 97,918,075, forward strand.
AGAGTTTGGACGAATGATGGACGGAAAATAAGCAGATGAACAGATAGCGCATAATCCTGTTGGACTGTTGCCTTGAACATTTTAGTGAAAAAACAGCAGCAGGGTAATACAAAAAAAAAATGATATGACAACAGTTGCAATTTTTTCTTTCTTTGCCTTAATAAAAACGAAATGAAAATCCGAAATAACTTAAGCAAAACCGCAGACAATGGAATGAGATAAAAAAAAGTTCTACAAATTCCAATACAAATTGTTTTCGATTGTCAGAGTCAAATGATGACGATTTAATAGTAGACACGCCAATCGATGATAAATTTTAGTTTTCATAACTTCGTGGGCGAATGGTAGTGATAGGGTGTTGAATAAATTGAACTTATTAAAATATTATTATATGTAGTTATAAAAAAAAGTACTTTGAGAACTATTAACCTGAATTTGTTTTTATCAATATTTTAGTAGACAGTTTTATTAAAAGCGATTTTTTTGTATGGCGAGTGAGAAAATTACAAAAATATGGGGGTCGTTGCCAGCTATTGAAGCACATGGCTATTTTTGTCTATTATGATTTACCAAAAGTCACTTATTTTACTAATGGAGCCTCCCTTTTTGAAAAAAAAAAAAAAGTTCGCGCGTATTGAAGGACACTTTTTACTTATACATAGAAACTTTTCCGTAAGCGTAGTAAATGTTTTTTATTCGATGTTCTTAAGTATGTAGTTATAAAAGTTAGAAGGAAATTAAATACGAAAATAATTAACTCATTATTTACTTATTTGTTTATTTATATATAAAAAAAAGAAAACTAATAAGCGTCAAAAATCAGTAAACGAAACTTATTTTCGCTATAAATTAAACACAAAACGAGCAGATGACAGAATACATTGAATGACGCTGCATTACCGACATGCTTAGTCACACACCATTGCCGCCAGCGACAAAAAAAAAACGCTTACTACCCACGTGCACCATGCACAGCTGACAAAATAAGTCAAATTACGAGCGGAGTATAAATAAATTACAGCTTGGTGGCAAATAATATTCTCCTTCTTTAAGTGTTTAAAAAAAAAAAACAAAAAAAAAGTCTGTGATTCATGGTGACAATTTTTTACAAAATTTACAATAATCGTGTAGGCAAAAATTTGGATGAAATAAAATTTTTGTATAAAATGCAATTAAAAGTAAAAATATATCCTGTCATTATTGTCACATAGACCAGAGATGCACAGTAAAATCTGCTTTAGGAGCATTGACATATGTGTGTATTAAAAGAAAAAATTAACTATTAGAAGAATTTAGAGCAATATGAGCAAAATTCAACGCTTTTATGTTACTGTTACAGCAGTGCAAGCATTTTTGAAGCTAAATCAGCAACAAATGTTAATAAAAAATTTGTTAGTAAAAAATTGATTTAAAACTTTGACAATTAAAAAGTTGCTTTATCAATTTATAACTGCAATACGCATTGCAATTTTAAGAAAAGTTAGAAATATCAACCCTATATCCATATTTAAACTTTGACATTTTGTTGGCATTCAACAAATAAAAGTACAACAGCAGCAGCAATAAACTGCTAACCAGGCATTCGCAACAACGACAACAACCTTCAAGTGCAATAAAGTTACACGTAATATTTTACAAAAAAAAAAATTATTAAAAAAAGATTAATTTGCGGAAAAAATTTACTTTTCCTGTACAAAAATGTCGATCATGTTGTTGCAACTTATGACCGTATTTCAGAGAGTTTCATTGCATTTCAAAAACATTTTGCAAATATTTGTGCTGCACACAAAAATACATAAAAAAAATTTAAAGGAAACAATATTTTTTCTTTTATTTTGGTTTAACATGTGAAATATTCGTAGTTGCAATGTCTTCAAAACTCCCAAAAGTATACTACAATATGCAAATACAATACTGTAAAGTGAATGTTCACGAATGGGAAAAAAGCAAATTTTCCAGAATTTTGTGGTTGGTGGTAAAACCGAAATGAATGAAATCAATAGAGTTTGAACAGTTTGAAAATATCGTTTCAAATAGTACACTGAGAAAAGAAAAATAACAAGCATCAGGTTAATTTAACTATAAGAAAAATTAATGGCTCATATTAGATGTTTTTGAGAAAAAAATAAAACCAAATTTATAAATTTATTCATAGATGGGCAAAATTTTGGAAGCGGAGCCAATTACAACGAAAGCAACAATTACAACATAACGCCACCATAAATTCGATATCGATAGCAAAAAAAAAACATTCTGCAATAAACCAAAACTCATTTCCAAGAGTCCAACAAGAACAACATGAGTGTAAAAATAAATGTACACTAATCAAACGAAACGCGAGAAGTTGTCCTTAATTGTTGTTTCCTTGTTCGCTCGCTTCGGATTTTTTGTTTTTTTTCTGAATGATGCAATAATAACAATAATACAAGTCCCGAGCATAGCGCGTATAAAAAAACTACAAGAGCAAAAATATGCATAGCAGTGATGACTGCATGTGTTTGTTGTTTTGGTCGAACTGTTTTTTGTAATGAGTGGCTCATTTCACGTGTTTTGCCCATCGCTGGTAATTTGTTCCGATTATCAGCTTATTGCATGCTGTTGTTTATTTATTACCCTTTACATTTTCTGAAACTGATAATGCTCTTTTTCTTCAATTCGGTATTGTCATCAAGAAAAAAAATTTCAGTTAAGGCTTTATGCTGACTATAAACCAAAGTCAAAGACTAAAATTAAAAAAAAAACCCAGAGGAAAAACTAAGAGAAAAAAAAGAGGAAATAAAAATTGTGAAAGTTTCCTCCTAGTTCAATACTGTGTCTGATTTCATATTCCCATTTCGAGTTCAATTGTCTATTTTCCATACTGTCTGTTTCTTTTTGTTTTTTTTTTATGCATTTCCTTTTAACTTTTCAAAATTGTGTAAATTTCCAAAGCAACAACATTCACAGCAAATTCAGTTCGAAACTCACGTAAGCTTATTGCTTGGCTTTAGGCGTTATATGAGTTCTAGCAGTTGACAATTTTTGCATAAATAGTGTAATTTAAGTTCTCAAATCAGAAAATTCCTTTCGATAAACATTTAACACACGTAAAGTTAAGAAATAACTTCAGTTGGAATTAAATTTTTTTTATTTGATTTGAACTTTTACTTTAGTTGCAGCTTAAGTAGAATGCAGCTGTAACATATGTACATAACGAAGTATGAGCTTTGCTAGAAATCAATTTTACTTGAATACTCAGGTATGACAGTGATATTTCTTACATATTTGTCAACATTATTTGATTTTAATTAAAACCGAAAATCAAACAGAACGCAAGGAACAACCTTCCAAGTAAGGTTTTTTGAAAGGCGAATTGTCGACAGATTTAGTATGCGTCATATTTAAGTTTGCTCCTTTTATGCAACGGTGGGCGTAACATAGCGAATGGAGCCAAGTTTGTCTCTAATGATACTTTTTAAGGGAATTGTATGAAGCCTACAGCAAAGACAACGCAGTGAGCTCTAAAATAAGCGCTAAGAATATAAAGTGAGTAAAAAAGTATATGCTGAGCGCAAAGAGTACACAATGAGCGCAAAAAGTGAACAATAAACTCAAAGAGTACATGGACGCAAAGGATATGCACTGATCGCAAAATGTATCACAGATGAGTACAAGACACTAGTCGATCACTGCTTTAACTCTACACCATCTTCTTCCCAGCTCATAAACTCTACGAACCATCTTATCGCTCACTAATTGCTTGCATCGCGAAGTTCACTTGAACACAAATGCATTCTTTTGTCTCCCCTATTTTAACCATTAAAATAAAAAACCCACAACAAAAGAGGCAGCAAATAAGAAATTAAAAACCAACAGTAAACAAAAGAAAGTACTTTTCATATTAGGTATGTTTTTATTCCAATAATAACAAAAACAACAGCAACTACAATAACAATATGACCATGCATCAGCATCACCAACATATGTATGCAATGGTGCTTTTATTTTTTCATACATTTACTGGGTGCGCTGCACTTAAGATGCATACCGGCGTACTATGGGGTAAAATAAAAAAATTACTATTCAAAACTCCACGAAATTTTATTGTTTTTTTTTTCAAATCACCAGAAAATTAAAAAGAAAAAGAGTAGAGTTCTGTATTTTACAAAAAAGTAAATTAAACCCCAAAGGCAACATCGGAAAATGTTTGAACGAAAGTTAGAGAAACTTAAGTCAAAAAAAAGTTCAAAGAGATACTTTCTATAAGAAAAATGTGAATATTTAAAAAAAAAAATGTACCTATTGTACGCGCAAATCCGCGACAAGACACAAATTTTTTTTTATAAATTTTTTAATTACTCAAACCCACATTTGATTTGATTAGGATTTGAATTTTTATAATAATTTGAATATAGCCCGTTTATTAGTTACCTTGCCTACAGACTTTTGATATAGAACCAGAAAAAGTTGAGTCAACTAACTCAAAAAAATTACGTTTAAAACGTTTCAGTTTGCTTTTAAGAAAAAAAAACCAATTTTAAAATGTTCAATTAGCTTTGAACTTTTCAAATGTTTCATTTCAAATTTTTGGTTTTCGTAGCCTAGGACTATAAAATTTTTATCAATTGATTTTGTTTTTCTTCGTACAAAATTATATTTTTAATGTATTTTGTGTGGTTGAGTCCCCGAAGCCGATGGCCATTTCGCCCTATGACGTCAGAGATGTCTATTACTATTACATTCTTATTTTTGTTCAAACGTTTCCCAAAGTTTTCTTTGATATGATAGTTATATTAAAAAACAAAAATTAAATTACCCTAATCAATTGTCTGCTAAGTTAAAAACATTTACATAGTTAACGGCAAAACCAAATTTTTGCTGCTTAACTGGTTTGGAATACTTAGTGTTTTATTTTTAATGTTCCCCACTGTAAGGTGGCGGCATCTTTGCATGCCTTGTTGGCTTTCATCTGGATTATGCGGCGGTGCGCCTCAACCACCACTTTTGTAGTTAGTTGCTTTGGTTGTTGTTTTTGTTCATTGATTACTGTTTGTTGTTGTGTTTATTGTTATTTGCTGCTTTTTGCAACATGTTTTTATTTTTTATGTATTTTGCTAAAATTTTATTTCTCAAATAAAACTAAAAGTTTCGCACACAAAGGTGTTTTATTTATCTGACTGCAACTTTAATAAATGAATACATATTATTACCTTTGAGCATATTACTTAAAAATACGTAAGTAAACATTGTATTTAGCACTTGATGTTATAAAACAATGAATTTGAGAAAAATTATTTTGAAAACGGGTTAAATAAGTTAAACAAAGAGTGCACATCGAAAATTGTTTTTAACAGAATATTTTACGTTGCTAAATGTTTCATCTTAAATTTCTTTATAAGTTTTTCTTACTTAGCTAATTTTAATGATAGATGCTGTCGAACGACAGTGACAGATATTTGTGCAATTATTCACATGCATTTTCAACATCTATTCTGCCCTCAGAAGCGAAAAGGGCGTATCTCAAAAAAATGCGTTTCGAAATAACCGATGTTTTGTTTATGTCAATTTCTTGAAATACATGTTAAATTGGGATGGAGGGCATTTTCTTAGGAGATTTTTTATAGGTTTCAACTAAGATACTGGCATTCGGCGTAGCTCATTAGATGCGTAATTTCTTAAGCTATCCGATGCCATAAGAATCACGAATATGAATTTTTTTGAGATACGTCTATTTCGCTACTGAGGACAGTATTGCTAGTAATTTAATTTTTTTTTTTTTTTGCAAAAAAGTTATTTACCAAATTTTCAATTCTTTGTACATTTTGTAGATGTTAAAGTTAATTATATAAAAAATAAAATGAATGTGATCACATGCATAAGCATCAAGCGGTGGTTAAGGCCTCAGTTTTTATAAAGGGGTTATTCAATTTATTCTAGCTACTTAGAATTCATTGCATTCATTGTAGACAAAATCGCTCGAGAAATCTGATATCCCTGCCGTTTGATTTCTGAACCAATTTTTATAAATTATGGCTGAATTTCTTTTTATTTTTATATACTTACTTGTACAATTTTGGATGCTGATGGCTTATTTGGTAAGTGCTGTAAGGATTTAGGCAATTTATACCTTATCTACATTTAAATGTAGATAACAAAAAAACAAAAAAAAGCTTTGATTATAAATAGTATATTTCTAACCATTTTCTAAAAACAGAAGTTTTTGGTGGATGTTCTAGTTTCATTTTAATTGCAATACTCTGCCAAAAACCATTTTTCATTCGTCTTCATTCGTGCGCTTATATAATTGCTTTTTTTTATTTTTTCTTTTATAGCAAAAAATTGCAGTTTTTTTCTTCATAACAGCCTACGAATTTATAAAATTTAAATAGTTTTTCATTTTGTTTTACTTTGTTCTTTAATAGGCATTTCCTTCATGTTCAAAAGTCAATTGCAAAATGAAGTCGCCGCCAAAACTTTAGCAATCGAATGAAAATTGTAAAAAATGGAAATGGAAAATTTTGCAAATACATACTTAGTTAAATTTTAATCACGTCAAATGACATATTTTACAGTTTTTTTTTTATTGGAAAGAATCTATAATAATTGTGGTTTTACGGTTCATTGGAACAACGCTTCATTTAATAAGCTTTTCAAACATTTTACTTTAGGTTATTTGAATAAGAAACAATACAATATGGTGAACAAATTAAGTATTCATTTTAGTTGGAAAACTTTTTTGAATAACATGAAATGACAGCATATGCTAAATCTATATGAAGTAGTTACTGCATAGGTTAATGAAGGGAACCAAAAAATGTTGTAGGCCATAGTTTTCATTCTGTGTCACCTTAAGTTAGGAAATATATGAAGTTTTTAAAATGTACTATGTACTTGAATTGTGTTCTTCTTGCGTGTGTACGCTTTTGCTGCGAGTTCTTTAAGTGTGAGTGCGTACTGTTGAAATGCATACTCTCTGAGTGATGTTTTCTTTGATGCGTACTGTTTACAAAGACGAATAGAAGAAATTTATATTAGGCATGCTAACTGGTCATATTTTCTTCCTTTATTGAAATTCATACTTTTGTGAGCGTACTTCTTGAATTTATATTCCTTGAATGCGTTAGCAGTGGAGGCATTAGATGCGCGCTTTTTGCATTGATACGCATTCTAAAAAAATATAAAAACTTATTACAAAACCTCTTCTCACTCCCTCTTACACCTTCCTTCATCAAGCCATTTTATTAAAAAAATTTTTTTTTTTGTTTTTATATATAAGTTGTTGACGTTGTTGAACTCTATTCAATTTAAAATAAATAAATTAAAAATTGCTATTTGCAAGCCAATAGCGAAACATAAATTTGTCCTTGTTGAAAAAAAAAAATAAATTAAAGAAGTTGAAGAAAATGTAATAAAATGTCCATATATCATATGACACACACTTTTCATGCTTTCTAGATTAATTGATTTTACCACCACTAACATGATCTTTTAGTTCATTGCTTTATCCTATACCTACTCTGTGGCAGCCCCCAATGGATTGGCTTAGAATATTTAAATTCATTTTACTTACAATTTACACACACTCGCATTTACATACATACATATATATAAATTTATGGACACATGCTTACACTTACAAACCACCTACTAACGCACACAATAAGTTGTCAGTTAGTATTTTATTACAAGCAAAAAATTATGTCATTCCTTTGCGGCAACCCCAAATATAAAAGGACACCAACATACTTACTAACCGTCGTCTTACAATGTAGGTGGTGTTGGTGTGTGTGTGTGGTGGTTCTGTGTCTAAATAATTTTTTCTTTTTTCTTAATTTCCATACCTTATAAAATTTATTTCAATTTACTTGCAATTTAAACATTTGCCAGGATAGACAGCTGCTGATGTTGATGCTGCTGATGCGGCTGCTAAGACCAAAGCTAACGCAAAGCTGTGAAGTGAAGAGGATAACGACAATGACGACGTCAAGAAGGAATTTGGAATAAGAGAACATCTTTGACACACTTAAGCAAACATATACAGACGCATAAACTATCACATGCACAATGATTTTCTTTCTTTTCTTTTTTGTAGTACCCAGCAAGAAAATTATTATTTATCAATTTCTACTCAATTCAAAATAGATAACGGATCTTGTTTTATGCATGTGACTGCATGCATACTTTTTTCCCGTTTTGTTATGTTATATTTTTTGGAAACTTATTATGAAGAAAATTCATAAATTGCAAGTGTTAAAAGTTTTAACACTTTTTTTAATTTAATTTTTTTATTTTATAAACGCTAATAACTTTATAACAAATAAAAATTAAAGTAAAGAAATGAAAATGTTCCATTTCGACTGGCTACTACTATTGGATATAAGCACAATAGTGTCATATAGTACCTCCCAACCACAAAAACGTAACATTGAGTAAAGCGTTATCGGCGTTCAATGGCACGAAGTTTAATTATATAAGCAAACTCTTTGAGTACCCAATGACATATTTCTCTTAATTGTACATAGACAGCCAGAAAATATTGGACAAGTCTCATGCACAAAAAAATAAAGTTCGTCGGCCTGCAGTATTTACGATCCTTGAAAAAAAAATAACGTTCCTTGGCAGATTGAAAATAATAATAAGATTTCATCTAAGTCAAATGATAGTTGGCGTAGAAAGCTTTTAAATATTAATTTAATCCAACACAAAATCATATATACATATATGAATCATTAAATTTTTTAATGTGATCCTTTTCTTATTGAGTTATCATACTCTGACTATGACAACTATCGATAAAGTAAATCTTTTATGTGTATTATTGCTGTATGTTTAAGTGCATGTGTGTTATTTATTTTATGTGTGCAAACATCAGAAAAATTGATGTTCGTTCACAAAGTACTTTGTGATAATTTATTGAGTGTACATCACACAAATGTATGCACATATACTAAGAAACACATACTGATACAGACGCTTTGAAAATGAGACCAAACCCACTTGACAACAGAGTACATTTCAAAGAGCGCACAAGATAAGTTTAAAGGAAGGAAGGAAACTATGTTCAAGGTTTCAGGATGTATTGAATGGAAGGGCTGAAAAACAATTTACTCTTAAAGAAGTCCCTATTGAAAACACTAGGAAATGTTAGGGGGGGAAGCCTACAATGCAATACTACAACAATCTAGACTTGCACACGAATATGCTGCAAACACCCTTGTTAATATTGAAGTTATTCAAAATAAACTGTTGCAAAGACTACTGTTGAGTTTAAAAATAATAGTCTGAAAATTATGATTCTATTAATATTTTAATATTTTAGTTTTAATTAAATTTTGAATTATTTCATTAACTCGAAATTATTTTAAATTTTTTAGTTTATTTATTTTTATTTTCATTACGAAATTTTTAATCAGGGTCGTACAATAAGTTAGATTTTTCCTATGTTAACTTTTATTTTTAAGAAAGAAAATATTTTATAGTTATACCGTAAATGTAATTTTAGTTTTCGCTGGATTTCACTGTGTTTTATGTTTGTGCAATTTTTTTATTTTTTAAATGATTTTAGTTTAGTTTATTAATTTTTTTTAATAATATACCTTTCCATTTTCTTAATTTTTTTAAGTTTTTTTTTTAATTTTTTCTTTAATTTTTTTTATTATTTTTTCTTTAATTTTTTTTATTATTTTTTCTTTAATTTTTTTTTATTATTTTTTGTTTAATTTTATTTTATTATTATTGATTTTTTAATTCTTTTTTATCGATTTTATAATTTTTTAAATTATTTAATTTTTAATTTTTTTTATTGATTTTTTAATTGTTTAACAATTTTTTTTTAAATATTTACTTTTTTAGTTTTTTTCTATCAAACTTCTAGTTGTCTTTGAATTTCGAAATGAAGGTTAATTTCAGGCGGTGTAGCAAGAGGCAGAGTTTACAAACAATTTTGTATTATTCCTAATTTTGGTGATATATTTGCTTAATAAGTTTGTGTCTGTACAAACACCTTTACAAAACGTAATTTTTTTTTTTTAAATAAAATAAAGTTTAAATTTTAAAATATTTGAACAGCTAGCACACACTGTATGGTAATCTTCACCAAAAGCAAGAAAACTTTAACACTGCGTTTAACTCAAAATCGGTGTTGCAGCTGAAGCAGCTACCCAAAAAAAAAAACAAGGAATGAATTGAAAAAAAAATGTGTAAAGAACAAGAGAAGCAACCACCAACTAACCAACTCAACCGTATTGTTAAATTTTTAATTTGCACAAAGTTTGAAACTTTAATATGTGTCCTCGAAACTGCAACAGCAGCAGTAGCAGCAACTACAATGACAGTCACGACGACGACTATGCCAAAGACAACACCTAACGTTTGTATGTTTTTATGTAACAATTCGTATAAATTTAAGTGTAGTGTTAACTAAAGAATTCGCTCTATGACAAACTACTAGTTCATTTTACAACAACTACACATTTATTTTATTTGTATGTAATTTTTCTATTTCAGACGCTAGAATCCTCTATAGTTAACAAGTAGGAAATGCTGAAGACATTTTAAAGGATCAGCTTTAAACGCTAGTCATGTCTAACAAGTAACAAACATCTGTATCAGCCTATATTCTAAGGAGTTTAGTTTGTGTGTTTGGGAACACTTGTAGCAAGCAGCTTAAGTTCGAACGTCGGCAATACAAAAAACAACACAAACAAAAATAGTTTTCTTAATAAGGTAACACAACATTGCGATCGTCAATTTTCGGTCATCTAGGTTTTAATTTCCAACTAGGTCACTTTCGTTGTCGTCGTCGTTCGTTTGCTGTCATTCAACACGGCGAAGCAACAATTAAAAGTGAATTAACATAATTTTCCACAATTTTTCTGCTTCCATATTTTGTTGTTGGTTGCTGTTCATTTTTTCAATGGGCATTTTCAGTCTGTTAAAGTGTCATAAAAAAAAATATCTAACGACAATAACAGCAACAAGAAGCAACAATTTTTTTAATTTTAATTTTTACGATGGAACTTTTTTTTATTCAAGCATTTTTGCCAAAATAACAATTATTACTGTGTTTTAATATTAACACTCATTTAGCGTTCATTAGTCTCCGATTATTCCAAAAAATTTTAAAATAATTCAAAACTTTACAGAACTTTACTCTTTTAATCCTCCCAGGAAGATGACGAATTTGTCCTTGCGTCCTTTTTTCTATCTCTGTGTCTTGGAACAGTAACATAGATTCTCACACCAAAGCGTGCTACTTTTCATGGAGCCGATGTTCAGTAATAAAAGTTTAAAATTATATGAGAAGACAATTTCGTCTTATGTGTCATAGGCAGTTTTTCGTGTTATACAAAATTTTTCTTAAAAACGTATTTTCTTATTCAATTGGACATTTTTAAACATTATTTATCAAGGTTTATTTTTATTAAAACGTTTATTTTCTGAAGAATAATGCGCTTTCCAATTTCATGCACTAAAAATCCCTTTTTTCAGGTTGCTAACTAAACGAGGTTTTTGGAGCTAGCGCCAACGCCAGTATATTTTTCCAAGAACAAATTATCAAGATCAAATTCCAAAATTTTATTTTTCTAACTAAGTATGTACTGTGTCCGAGATATCGATTTTTTAGAAACCTGTGAACAATTTTCACAGCTCATTTATTTTTGACCAGCCTATTGTTAATTTTTCTTTTTTCTAATTATTGGAACATAAAAAAAAAAAGCCTTTAAGTGACTATCTACGTTGGTTTTAAAACGTTTGGCCAATCCTAAGTGGATGAATTCCTCATAGATGTACCTAGTAAGCAGTGAAAATATAGATGTCACGCAGAGTGTTAAGACATAGTTTAGAAAAAGAGATCCTTTAATCCCAATTGACCGGAAAATTTATTGAGTGATACCTATTTAAAAAAATTATTCAGTGAGATCGTAATATTTTTGCAAAGTGAACAAAATGAACACTTTTTTAAAGTATTCATCTTCAGTTCTTCTTTTGTTTGTTTTTTTTTTACTAAACATAACCCTTGTAAACAACTTAACTTGTGCGAAAAATATACAAAGTTTTAAAGAATTCCATAAAAATATTTCAACGCATTTCATGGTAAAATAGAGAAAAAAATATGAAAAAAAAAATCAACTTTTCTGCAAAACCGCATAAAATTAAAAATAGTAAACAAACGGACGAAAAAGAACCCAAAATGTAAATAAAATGAAAACTTTGTATATATTTACGTTATTACTTTTTTTGCAACTACTTATTCTGGCTTACTACTTACCGTGGTTTTGGTATTTTCTTCATATCCATTTCAACTGGTTTAGTAAACTTTTTGCTAAAGTTTCGCATTCCAATTAAACATGCTGTTGCCGCTGCTCCTTTTCGCCTTTAATGACGACGTTGTTGCTGTTACTGTTTTTTAAATCCTTACTTCTTTCAGCTGGTGGTGGCTCAGCGCGCTTGCACTTAAATTTGGTGCAATAATTTTTGTAAATTTTTTTTGTATTATTTTTAATTATTTAGAATTTTCTACTTTTCTAGTTATTCGTTAATAGCTTAAAAACATTTTTATTGGGATTTTGCAACATTTGTATTGCGTGATTTTAATTAAATTTTAAATTAATGCAATTTTGAATGTTGTACCAAGAAAAGCACCGAAAAGTTAAACATTCAAGATGTAAAGCAGCAAAAACATAATTATTACGATTTTTGCTTACTATCATTCATGACTGTGCACCGTTGATAAAATTTTGAGTACGCACGTGCAAATATGCATTTAATTGAAGATATTCATTGTTTTCTTCGTGTTGTCAATGCTTTTTATTTTGGAAATTGTTGTCTTTATTGGATGAACCAAATTTATCCGAATTTATCATATAGTTTTTGCCGCCGCAGTAGAATAAGTAATTATTTTTTATTGCTTTACTGTGGAGATTGAAATATTTTTTTTAGTTTAATTTTGATTTGAGCCGAGTTGTGATTTTTTCATTAATTATGCTGAAACAAAACAAATTGCATTAGGCATTTTTTAAAGAAAAATAGGGCGGTTTATTAAAGAATATCAGTGAAGAAAATGAAATAAATTTTCAGTTGGAGAGGGGATGGATGTTCCTGGGGCAGTAATGAATCAACAGTATTTTTTAACAGTGCGTGCCATGTAGGCGGAGTAATATTTTATTGCTCCAAAATGAGTACTATACAAAAACATCTCTGAGGATGTCGCCAAAAAAGTGACGAAACGTTGGTAAAAAATTTAAAATGTTTGATGTTTTAGTTAAATATTATGAAATATAAAAATACTGGTCAGAAAACTTCATTATTAACCACAAAAAAAATTTAACATTTCACCATTTTAAGGAAAAATATATTTTGTTTTTTTGGGAAGGCCGGAAATTCCTTACTTTCAACTTGGCAGCCCTGTAAATTACCGTTAAGAAGACACATATTTAGTTCACAAAACTGAAATACAAAATTTTAAAGAGCGAGTGATTTTGTAAATGATGATATAAGGATAATTTACATTTAATGTTCTACGAAAACAGGTACGGTCTTCTTTGTCGTAAGTACTTACAGCCGTTTTCGCGATATTTGATAAAAGCAAACTCTTTTAAAATATGTAGCAGCTGAATCACATGTACATAAACCCTCCGATGTACAAACTGAATTTTATGCTCAGGCAACATCCGCAAGATATTTCCAATTCGAAAATATTATAGGTACGCAGAAAAAATTTCCTGACTCAGTGGACTAAATTATTTACAGATTAATTAATATTCAATCATAAAATGACAAAAATAAGAATTAAAGCGAGGATAAATTAAAGTTATCTGAAGTTAAAAGCAACACTCGAATTAGGAGCGCTAGAGATTAACAAAGATCTCAAGTTAAGATAAGCCCAACATCATAAAGCATTTTAAAATCACGAAGTGAAGAAAAATTACATTAGTGTCTAAACAAACAGAGATAGAGATAAAAGAAAGAATGAAAAAAAAACAGCCATGAATTAGAAGATGCAGCCAGCCAGCCAGCAACAAAAGGTAATAGTAACAGTGGCTATTGCTGTAACTGTTGCTGATCAATTTTTGCTGTTGCAAAGTCAAACAGCAGGTGTTGAGTAAAATATAAAAATATAACAAGAAATACAAAAACAAAATTAAACGAAACTGAAACAAAACAAAATTAAAATAAAAAAATTGTGTTTTTAACAAAAAAAACATAAAAGAGGAAGATACTGGAATGATTGCGCCAGTGAGTTTGTATTTGTGTACATAAGGCAGGAGTTCAAGTGTTATTTCTGTTGTTGTCGTTGTTGTTGTACGTACTTTGAGGGCAATGAGCTTAAAATGATCGCAGTTGCAATCGAAGAAATAATTTCAGTATTAAAAACTAAATAAATAGGTTAGTATATACTCCTATATCCGTTGCTTCCCGGGCTAGCTGCTAAATTTTTTTTTATTATCTGTTTAATTTTTTTTTCATATGTATATATAATTAAGGATGGATTTGCATTGCTTTTTGCGCGCTTTTGTGCAGAGTTTAAGTTTTGGAAATACTTTTAATAAAAACTGCCATTGCAATCAATTTCGAAATCGCGACATATCTCGCAAGCCAAACAGGATATTATAAAGGAATTCAATAGAAGAATGCCAGCCACAAATAACATAAGGGGCCGTCCATTAATTACGTGAGTCAAAATAGGGGGGAGGACGTCCGGCAAAATCTCACCAAGGGGGAGGAGGGGGTCAAGGAAAACCTCACGTCGACTTTTTAATGCAGAGAATTTACATTATTATAGCAGATAACAGATTGTGTCATATCAATTATTTAAAAATTATAATTTAAATCTCACGGGAGGGAGAGGAAGGTTCCCGCCAGATCTCACCAAATCTCACCAAGGGGAGGGGGTGTCCAAATTTTCAAAAAATTCCTCACGTAATTAATGGAGTGATCCTAAGCTGACCAAAATTCTATAAGAAAACTAATAAAGTATCCGTTTTGAAATTTACTAAAGCGGGTCTACTAAAACGTTACATATTGCATTACATATACTATGTTGTATATATGTGAGCAAAATAATAAAATTAATAATATTACAATAGTCGAGACTGCATAAGTGGGCTTGGCACCTTAGACTTATACACAAAAATGGTACGTAGCATACGAATGACTTAATCATGTGAGCACAAGTGTACGTAATTCAATAGGATTTTGATGGGGAAAGGTTAAATTTTTCAACTGTGTAGCTAAGTATTCGGAAAAATTTAGTATCCCAAAAACAAATATATCATTTTGATCAAATATATGATTTCGCATATACAGCCTCATATAGAAAATTAGACCTGATGTGAAATTTTGGTTTCATATTCGTGTTCAGCTACTTCGAATTAATAAGACGACATCTAATTTTATTGAAGAACACAAAAACATTTTCCAGAGCAGCGAATTGGTATCGAAATTCATCGAAAGGGCTAATAAAAGTCAAAAAATATAGAAATTACTTGAAAAATGTCGTATGAAGTCGTATTATATACAAAAATAATTGAATTACATGTATCGAAAAACATCGAAAACGTCTAAGAGAACCCGAAAAGCCGAAAAGTCGAAATTTTTATGGAAAATAGTAAAAAGTTCAGAAGTATGGTTTAATATCGAAAAACATTAAGGGTATTCCTCTAAACGCGAAAACTCGAACGCATGGAAACCTCGAAAGTTTTCGAGCTTGTTTAAGGGAACACCCCAATCTATGCAAACGAATGAGAAACGCCTTTTGTTGCCTAAAAATACCTAACTCGTGTCTTTTTACTTCCAAACGTAGTTAAATATGAGCGTGAAAATGAGAGAAATCAACATGTGTCTCAGTTGTCAATCAAAAAAATTAAATAAAAAAACTTTAATTTGTTAAAAAAATTATTTTTTGGGATTAATTTTAAACCATTCTTCTTGATTATACATGGACCGATTTGAAACTTGTTCACACTAATATTATAGCTTAATAAATTACTTATCAACCGATACCTATATTGTTTAAATAATAAAAATAAAATTGCTTAACTGAATCAAAATAAAAAGTTTGTAGCGAATTAAAATTTGTTTTGAAAATCGAAAAATCATCATAATTTAATTTTCGACACTTTTTTATCTTTTTGAGAACAATTGCGCTCTTCTCGCTCATATTATTCATTTTCCAACTTTCGAGGCTACTTTCGCATCAAATTTGCCTCGAAAGTTTTCGAGAGTTGTGTAAACTTTTTTTCATACAAATTATTTTCGAGGCTCGAAAATATTTTCGAGTTTTCGAGGCTTTTCGAGTTTTCAGGAATACCCTTATTATATAATTAATAATAATAAAAGTCAAAAAGTTCGAAAAACACTGGAAAATTCGATAGTATCGAAAAAGTCGAAGTGATGAATAATATCGAAAAAATCAATACATGAAAGCTCGATAACTCAAATCTTCATGTAAGAATTCTTCAAAATTCAATGTATTTTTTACCTTCTACTACTTTTTATATACTTTTTTTTGTTCACTGTGCATACATTTCGAGTAAATGAGTAAAAGCAAATTTTTTTTAACTAATTTAATCGGTCACCAGTGGGAACTTACCACTGCCAACATAATTTTGCGCCTGTTATGACAGTGCTAAATAAATCACCATAAATTTAATTACGAGTTTCTTATCACTTAATATGTGTACATAAGGAAAATCGAAAAAAAAAAATTATAAAATATATAACTACGGAAGAAAATAATGTAATTTTCTTAATTTTTTTACTCAAATTAAAAAAAAATTTAAATTTTACAGCTCTGGTAGCAACCCTAGTACTTTTTTTTTAATGAGTACTGGTAAGTATATGAATAAATTTTGAATTTTAAACGTTCCCGTAGAATTCTACATACATATGTATTTATTATATGTATATACCATATAGATAAATGATTATTTTTGAGTTTTATATACATACTACATATTGCCTAACACCACCCTAATGTTAATAATTTGAAAATCTTTGACGAAAGCTAAATAAGACACTACGGGAAAGTTTTTATATTTAGCACGCCATCTTAATGTTTTCAGTGTATAGGTACATGATCGATATTCCGATTGAGAGATATTTGAACACTAATCGTGGAGGTTCCGAATGGGGGTGTCAGCAAACCATGGTGGAGTTGTAGAGTCGCCACAATTTAAAATCAACTTACAATTAGATCGATTAGGCATCAAAAGCAAATTAGAATGAAAAATTGCATAAAAAAAATCGAAACAATAAAAACGGGAAAGAGCGTAGTGGGTCTTACTTTTTCTTCTCTTCGCCCAACCACCCACTCTCACAATTTTCATCCACAGCTCCTCTATGATTTGCAACAACCTTTTGCGCGCCTACTCCTACCACTTTCCTTTATCGCTATCTTTTTTCTATGGAGCATTTACATTTTGTATTTTATAGAGGGCAGCAGCAACAAAAAAAAACGCATTCGTTCGGTTTTCGTACACGAATGTAATTCGTCTTCGTTGCTCGTCGAAATCGTCGCCGTTGTCTGCGTTGCGACCGTCGCCAAAATCACATCAACCAACACTTTTTCCCGTTGTCGTTACTTATATATTTTTATTTTTCATTTCATTCTTCGTAAGAGAAATTTTTTTTTAATTGCGTTGTCGCACCTTATTCATTAATTTTCACTTCAACGCATTCAACGTTTCACAAATTTCACTCATTTGGTATATTTTAATTTTTATCAATTTTATTTTTTGCGATTTTTATTTATTTTATAATAAATTTGCCAAATTTTCTTTGAAAAATTTCTTGGATTCACCGTAGACGAGCAACTTGGTGACTACTTCACGCTTCAAGTCTATCGGAAATTTCTTCTTTTTCGTTTTGTCTGCCTTCGTTGATGATTTTTTTTTGTTTTTTCGTTTTTTGTCTTTGTTGTTTTTCTTCTGTCAATTTTAAGGAATGTAATGAAATAAAATCAGCGTTGCATTTAACAAAAATTAACTGTCATGTTTTTTCGGTTTTGAATTTGTAGTGTCAAAATTAGATTTTGACAGCAAACACGAATTGCCATTGAAATTTTGTTTGCATTGTTGCACTTATTTTGATTGTTGTAGGCACTAAAAATATTTCTCAAATAATGATATATAACATATAAGTTAGTGAATAATCCAAATACCACATCAGTAGTGACATTTTGTCAATTCAATACTAATAAATAAATGTAACTGTTTGTACAAAAAGAAACCTGTGACATGCAAACGAGTAAGCAGACATTTGAGTGCTAATAATACTATTAAAGAAGGCAAATCAAGATGAGTAATTCTAGTTAGAAGTAAATCATGTGAGTAGTTTATGTAAGGAAAAAACTAATACGTAGTACAAGTACAGATTGAAGCACCTAAATAATTTCAACCGTAATCGGGAAAAACAAAGTCAAGAAGAAAAAGCTCGCACAAAATTGACTTCGATATGTATGTATATGAAGTTTTTCTTTTTTTTTGTAACATAAGGAATAATAGCCATATTTTTTTTTTGACGCGGTTACCCGCTTAAAAAAAATTTTTGTATGAGAAATTAGTGCGCGATAAGTATCGCCCACTAAATTAATTGTCATTCTCATACAAATTTTTTTTAGCGGGTAACCGCTTCAAATAAACACGGCTAATATTATTGGATGCTGCACCAAGCAATGGCAAAATATCGCTTTGTGAATTAAAACATGTTTCGAAAAATGGCCCCGAATGGACCCAGTGGACCCTTTTTTTCAACCTTTCCCATATATTGGTGCAATCAGATTTTTGATAGGCATTTAGCATCATAACGCATTGGTAGGTATATATCAATTTAAAATATTTCCTGGCAGATAGAAGATTCAACTATCTTTCAAATTATGGAAGCTGACGACGAAACGAAAAATCATCGAAATAAAAAATCATCACAAAAATATTGAAAATTTTTGAAATTAATAATTAACTCAACCCGAACAGTAGTGTTTTATGAAACAAGTTATTCCAATCTGAATGGGATATGAGTACATACTAATGTATGTAAGACTCCATTTACATTTTCAATTATTAAAACTTGTTGTTGTCTTATAACATATTGCTTGGTTCGAAATTTTGAATTTATATTTTAATTTCAGTTCATTTATTTGTAGATTATAATCTAAAGCATAATACATAATTGCTTCCAGTGTACATGGCTCAGATTTTGGGAACGGAGTTATGGGAACGGAGTTATGCAAACGGAGTTATGCAAACGAAGTTATGCGAACGGAGTTTTGTGCGGGTTTGTCTGTATTTCGAAGTACTGTATTCTTAAAAGAAGTAGGATTCGTCATGTTAATTATGATACGCCACTATCGGAAACGATACCCTATGTTGATTCAGATCACTCAATGAAAATTGATTATTCTGATAGAAATTTAAATTAAAAAAAAAGTAATATTTCGACGAAAACAACCGATATTGTAAGTGAAGTTGTGTGATTACATTAAAATAATGTGTAGTGTAATAAATGAGCTACAAAAATGCAATTTAAAAAATTGGTTATAGGCTAAAAACTACTGAATCGATTTTAAAAATTAATGTAACATGTTTGTAGATTTTCAAATTACATTTCGTACGGCTTCGAACCGGATGAAATTAATCTACAATATTATCAAGTGAAGTTTAAGATCGATTGCGTAGTTTCTGAGTTAATAGCGAAATTTTTAAGTTTCAACTATCATTTTTTTTTTGGAAAATTTATAATTAACCTGTAACTTTTATACTTATGTACTTACATTTTTTATATATGAAAAAAATGGAAAATTGGTGCAGGAGTTTATTTCTTAGGTATAAAAAGTAGAATGCAATAATAAAGGTATGACTAAAGATACATTATTTTAGCTTTCCGATACTCTTGACACCTTTTCAAGACCGCAGCTATTAGCGGAGTATAGTGAAGGGAGCTAATAACAAAAATATGTTTAAAAATTTAATATCACTTCATAAGTGAATCAGCTAATCGAGGGGATTGAGACACTAATCTATTAGAACAGCTGCGGTCCACACCAGAAAAGAAAAATATAATAAGTTGGCTTTAACTAAAAATTATTGACTGATTCCAAAGTATTATGTAACTTAATGGCTTATTTAATTAATTTCAAATACATATTATCTAACTGACATTAAATTAAAATTTATTTGTTCTTAATATTGAAAAATAGCTTAATACGGGCAAAATTAAAAAAGTTCACTGGGACCTAAGATAGGTTTGTTCCCAAATGGTCAAAAGTATATTATTACTAGACTTTTTTATTTCAAGAAATACATGCTTAATAACACACCTAAACTATAGAAACTGTCCAATTGCTCCTTGTGCTGAAATGGAACTGGCCGGAAAGATTAATCTTGTCAAACCACATAGCTTTTAGAGCTAATTTTGGAATTAAATAATAAGTGCATTTACACTGAAAAAGCTATTTGTTTGAATATAACAAATTATATTTGATGTAGAGCAATAAAGCATTTGATTGAGTAAATTATAAAATGCTTCAACCAACCACTATTTGTTCCAAATAAAATATGTTTGACTACAAAAAATATTTGATTGCTCAATACGAAATAAACATATGTTTTATTCAAACAAATAGTTTCTACAGTTTATCAAAGGTTTTGAGTTTTTCAATTTAATTATGTTTCGTAAAAATTCATCATACCCAATTTCTAAATAAGAAACCTAATATATCAACCTTCAAAAAAAAGTATTAAAAATATACTACGTTTTAGTAAGTCAAAAATATCACAGAAAATTTCTTATGTATTTGCAAAAATTCCCCAAATAGGAATATATTGAAAAAGCAACATGGTGTACATATCTTCATCGCATTCGCACGGAAATTCGCCCCTAAAGAGAATTGGCAATACGAGCGAAACTATTAATGAACTTTATTTTTGGGTGGGAAAATAATTCTACTCATTGCATTGACACAATTTAAAAAAAAAAGTTGTAAAAGGAATTAAATATGCTGATAAATAAAATAGTTACATTACCCTTTTATTGAAGAAAATTTTTACTCCAACAGAAAACTGCCATGATGGTATACAAAAAATCAGAGCATGTATGAAGTTTAGCTCTTTTAACTTAAAATTTTGTGATTACTTTCAGAAAAATGTATTTTACAATTGTTCACTATTATGTTATGTGCATCATATTCACTTCCTTTTTCCCTTCGAGTGCTGATAGTTCTTCATCTACTTTTTCACAAAGAAGCAGCGTATATAGTAAATCAGAGAGCAGAGCGATGAAAACACTGTCGATTGCTGCAAAAAAATTTTGACTTTGTGGAAAATTTTTATCGAATTTTTCTATAAAATTGCTCAACAAAATTTTTTTAACTAAGACAATAACTTTTCGTATGCGCACATTAATGAGAAAACTCTAATTTATTAATTAAAATATCAAGACGAAATCGGAAAAATTATTCAACGGATGTAAGATTTTTTTTAGGCAAAATTATCATTTTTTACACATAATTTTTCATCAGTTTTATACACATTGGTTTAAGGAAATTGCGCTGTGCACTTTTAGCACAATTTTTTATTTATTTATTCTGATTTTTTGCGACTTTTTAACAAAAAATTAATGTCAAATTCCGAAATGATAATCAACCGAACACGCAAAGTTCGCCATTTTCTATTTTTTGCGTGTTTCTTTTTGGTATTTCCATTCGTCTTTCCGCGAAAAGTTCGATAAATGCTTGGACTCTTTTAAAAAAGAATAAGTATGGAAAGATAGCAGTGTTAAAAAGAGCTCAGTATATATTTTCATGAACCGTTTAGAAACATAAGAAATACAATTCGGAGTAAGAGCAAAATAGTATGCATAAAATGGAATGCGGATCAATATGACAGCCGTAGAGGTAAGCTATAATAAGCACATGAAAGAAATATATTTTAAAAAGCCTAAAGGGGACGTCCGTTAATTACGTGATGTTTTTTTGAAAATTCGGACCCCCCTCCCCTTGGTGAAATTTAGTGAGATCTGGCGGGACCCCTCCCTTCCCTCCCGTGAGATTTAAATTATAATTTTTAATGCAAATTCTATGCATGGAGAAGTTGACGTGAGGTCTTCCTTAACCCCCTCCTCCCCCTTGGTGAGATTTTGCCAAACCCCCTCTCCGCCTATTTTGACTTGCGTAATCAATGTACGTCCCCTAATGCAGCACAAAAAATTGGTCATCTGTATCATGGCTTTCAAAATTTAACGATTTATTTTAGTTTTTGACCAACAATTTTTAAAAACACCATTATTTCAAAATTTGCCCAAATTAGGTCAACATTAAGAATATTTTCCTTAAATGAAGCAGTGGATTCTCACGTCTACTTAAATTAAATTTCACAAAATCCAACTTCTCTAAAAAGTGGAAAAGTATAGACTTTTTCGGTGCCCGGTCACAACCTTAATGGTCATAATCACTAAAACAATTTCGGGTCTTATATCCATTTTTTCCCCATTTTTCTTTTTTGGCTTATGACCATTTCTAACGGACATAGTCCCCAAAAACAGGACATTACGCCAAATAGTTATCGGCGTTATGTCCACAATTAAAGTGGACAAAGCACCCACTTACCCTACTTTTTATGTCGAATTAATATACAGTGATACCATTAGTTGGCTATGACTTTTTTTATAAAAATTTCAAGGATCTAAGTAGTTTTTAGCTCTGCTTTTGAAGCGAACAACATTATTATATTACTAACAAGTTGCCAAATCATAAATTAAATCTTCAACACAATTTTGCTTACAACTCTAACCCACTATTTATTAAAAGATGTTTACATTCAATTATTTTTAATATTTCAATAATTAAACAATATTGAATTATAAATCAAATGCATAAAATATTTGATGACATTAAAAACTAAAAAAAATTTTAAAACAGCATTCATTCCTTAAACAACATCGAGTCTAATAAGTTGTTAAATTATTATAAAAAAGAGCACAGGAGTGAGCAAACAATTTTTATTAAGAAGAGAAAAGTATGCATTATTTGCTATTCTATTCTATATTAAATAACACGACTTGATTTGTTTTTAATTAAAATTAATATTTTAGATATTTATTTGCACAAATTTCTCAATGTCCTTTTTTTGTGTAAATTAAATTTCACAATTTGTCATCATACAAAATGGATTCGTGTTTCATTAATAAAATTATTTTTTTGTTATAAAATCAGTTGGTTTGCTTTTTCTTTAAAATAAATATAAACAAAATTGTAAAAGGTCGTTTAAATTGCCAAGTTTAAAGTAGATTAACTTCTCAAACTAGATAAATGATAGATTATATGAAGATCTGTTTTATTAGCAGATTGCAAACAATTAAAACGTACAAAAATATCTTTCTTTCAAAGATAGTTACGACAAAATATATCTAGCTTTTCATTAATCTAGATTAAATAGGCATATTTTAACGTTTGTGTCCTTTAACAGTACTGTAGTTTAATTAAAACTAAATTGTGTATGTGTTTCCATACACATTTATAGTGCATTAAATAGTAAAATTATTATAGGATATATGTTTGTTGCATTTTTAAAAAAGTTTCTTTTTCAATTTCTTCTTTTCTAATTGCTTAACATTCTCATTTTCTTTAGTTTCTTCTTGATTTGTATGCAGCACTGCCTCTACAGTTGCTATTGCAAAATCTGATTCCGCTTTATAAATGGTATCTTGAAAAATATCTTTCTCTTGTTCTTGACAGCGGTTGAAACTTTTCTCTACTACTATTTTTTTATATTTAGACACATTTTGTTCTTGATCTTGATAGCGCTTCTGATTTTGAAAGGGTGTCGTTTTCAAGTTTGGTTAAATAGAAAATGATGTTGAAGAAAATGAAGAATAAAAGAAAGAAAAGTGTGAGAAATAATGCACTAACCAAAAATTAAACAAAACAAAAATGGTAACAAGAAGAAAATTATTTGATAAAATTGTCAAAATTATGTATAGTTTTGTCTCGATTTAACGTCATCTTATTAAAAAAAGTATTGTTTGTATATATAGTACATATGAGAAGGCTAGTTACAAAGGCGGACAATTCGTATATTTCTTTGTTTTAGGATGGAGATGAAGGTGGTAGTCAATCCATGAGCCAGGAATCGAATGGTAGTAAGTAGAATTAAAGAAACGGATAAATAAACAAGCAGTGAATTTAAAAAACTAGGATTTTCACTGTAACCAGTGAAGTTTTAATGTCACTTCCTCAGGTCCAAAAATGAGCGGAAATGTGCAAATAGGAAGGTGTTTTTACTCATATTCCCCGAATGAGCCAACAATTTCCCGCGAAATTATTTATTTATTTTCATTTCATACACTTAACATGTCATGCAAATACAATAAAAACACATAGTTTTATTAGTGTTATAAGTATGTAGATAAGTCTTGAAAAAAATAGAGAATGAATCTTTTGTATCAAGGGATTGCTTCATTTACTTGCGATCCACCTCCATAAATATTGTTATTTCATGTCATTGGAAAAGATCAGAGCTTGGGTCCTCCATTATATTCACATTCAACCAGCGCAAAAGCAATTAAATTAGTGCTTTCAAAACTGAAGGATCCCGAGTTCGAATTCCGCTGCAAATTTTTTTAATGTTTGTATAGTAAATTTAGCTAAATGCAAAATAGAAGGAAAACCGCAAATTCATGGTGGCAACGTCCACTGGTATACATTACGAACAAAAAATTGGGGGACAAATTTTTGTATGATTTTTCACATGACTTATAAAAAAGACATTCTTAAATAAAAATTGCAGCTTATCTGAAATTACCGAAATTTCTTTTTTAATAAAAACATATGTATAAAAGCATTTTTAATAAAAAATATATATGCATTTTTAATGACGAATATTGATTTAAAGCCTACCAATTTGCACATTTCCATTTAGGAACAGTAGTCTGTCTCACTAATTGAACTCAAGTATGAAGTTGGATGATGTCTAAATTTAAACATAAGCTAGTGATCAGTTTTAACCAAAAAAAAAATTGGAACATAAATTCAGTTTTTTTATGAAAAATGTGTGCTTCTATTTGAATTGCTCCTACATTTCTCCCCTAGGTATATTTTAACTAGTTTGAGTGGAACATTTTGTCTACCAGAAAATCCGCTTTTTCTCGAAACTAAATGAATTGAATTCTTTAATACTAGCCTCCTCATATATACATACATCCGTTGTTCTGCTTATTCTGTTGTTGCCCTTACATAATCCTAATATAATCTACACATTATTTGTTTTACACGCATTTATAAAAATTATATAGAACTGTTTGTTGCTGTTTGTAAATGTTTTTAAAAATTTGCTGGATTAACTAAATGTTAAAATCTGGATCTTACGAAAACGGCACTCGAGTCATGATCACTATAGCCAAGCCGTTTGGTATGTTTGAAGACTTCATTTGTAATCGCTGTAACCGGCATTGATTGATCTAAATTTTCAGCCATACTGAGAACAAGGCGCAAATCTTTTTGCATATGGATTAGTGGCTGCTGTGGCGTGAATTCTCCCTTTGCCATTTCTAAGAATAGAAATTTATTTAATTAGTACTCTAATATATAGGCATGTATTTTAACAGTTTTACCTTTCCCCTTCGCCAACAGCAGTTGCGATTTCATCGAAGTCAATTCAAATATATCAATGATGTCCTTTAAAGAAATTGAAAAACGATCCGCTAGAGATGATATAAAATAGATTTACAAATAAAAAAATATATATTTTAACATATATAAAAATCAAGTTTAAACTTACCCAATGCTAAAGCTTCAGCTAAGCCTACTAGACTGACACCAACGATCGTCTGCAAGATCAAGTTCACTTTGCACGCGTTACCAACTTCTGCTAAAAATTAAAAGACGCCAAGAAAGATACATTAAAATAAAATAGAACTATTAAAAAAGGAATTAAATAAAATCAATATTTATGAACATCGTTCGGCTAATGATTTTTCTTAAAAAATCACTATCCAAAATATGTAGCAAGTTTTTTAATAAAGAAGTTATTGCATTTTTTTTTCGATTTTTAGTTATTGGTAAAAAATAATAATATCTTTTAATGAAGCTCACTACTGAACATATCAAGAGCGTCTGACGCTGCTGTAATGCTATGGCATGTGATAATATGATACTCTCTTGAGCAATCGATCAGTAAATTATTTTTGTTATAGCTTGCCTCTTTTAAAGATGCCGACTTCCTTAAACTAGAATAAAATTACAAAAACTTACCTCCCAAAAAGAATGTATTTTTAGCAATGGTCTTGAAACAGGAATGACATTCTTCAAAGACTGTGCGATCACCACCAGCTAAAATAATCAGCATACCATCCTCGGCTTCTTGGCGTGTACCATGTATCTAAAAAATAAAAACAATTTGGCATCAACAGAATCAGATTGATTTTACGATTAGAGATTTACATACTTGAACTTCTAAATAACGACCATTAGAATGTGTAATACCCTCAGCAATGTCCTGTGAAGTCTCTGGGTCTATTGTAGACATTTCAACGTATGCCTTGTTTTGCAAGTCTTTCAATTGCAAAACACCACAGTTACCAAATACAAGCTGGACATAAAAAAATGTTTAACATGGTACGAGTTAATATGTTAAATTAAATTAAGAGCTTACATCTTTAGATGCCTTTGGATCGGAAACACAACAGAATATAATGTTAGCAGCGTCGACAACATCCATAGGAGTATCTTTTACTTCTGCACCTGCCTCAGCAAAAGGTGTGCACTGCATTTGTCAGATTTTTTTATATATTCAAGGTTGTTTTATTATACCGATTAAAAAAATATATATTACATATTTTAGAAATAAAACACTTAAAAATAAACAATCTTACCTTCGACACTGTACGATTCCAAACGACCACCTTGTGTCCAGTACATATTAAATCCTTAACAATGGTCGAACCCATAATACCCAAGCCAAGAAATCCAAACGTCAGATTTGACGGTGTTATATCGCGTTCGGCCAATGTTTGTGAGCGAGCGTTCATATCGATTGCCTGCGTTTCGGGACGCGATACAACCGGACGCTCAAGCAAAGCAATCGAATTCATATTACGACGTGACGATGTGCCAATATGAGCCAAAGCCTCAGTATTAATTTTACGACGAGCAGGTGTCGTTTTAACGTTAATATAATCATTTAAATCACCCAACGACACTGATGCATTGCGTTTGCGCTTTGATGCGGTTGCATTTTGACTTGAACGACGACGTTTAGTTGTGGACTTGGCTGTAGTAACTGATTTGGCCTTTGCCGTAGCCGTTGACTTAGCTTTGGGTGTACGCTTAAGGGGAGTTTTATAAGCAACTGATACTGCTGCTACCACATCTTCATCATCAGCTTGCTCAACGCCAGAAATATCGTTTAGTTCATCATCAGTATGAACAATTCCATCGCGTATTTTATCAAAATCAGCTTCCGTGGCATGGTTAGCAGATGTCGCCTTGCTAACTTCTGCATCCACTTGAGTTGGATCCTCAATGTAATTGTTAATGTCCTGCATTGCCTGCTTAAATGAGTTAGGCTTATTCACTTTAGCTAAATCATTTTTCCAAGGTCCTTCAAAGGGCTTCATATTGTTGAGTTCAATCCAGGCACTTATTTTTTAGTATAAATAGACAAGATAGAGTTTTTCTTTCATTGAAAATGTATTTGACAAACTTACAAATTACGCGATCCAAAGAAGAATACACACTTGGTACTTGCTTTTCGTGGTTGGTGTAATAAATCAATGGGCGGGTCCACTATCTACAAAAAAAAAGTAATAAAAAACAGTAGTTAAATTACTGATCTGTAAAGAATAATTAAATAAAACGAAGCAGGTGAACACGCGCGGTATTATGTGTGAACGTTATATTTCATTATTTTGCTATATAAAATATTGTGAAAGTCGAAAAATGTTGAAAGAGGAGTCGCGTATATCGAAGTGTTGTCCAAAAATGTTAAGAAATCGATATAGCACAACATAAATACGTTGAAAAATGTTTCAAAATCGAAAAAATGTTGAATAAGAAAAACAAGTTTTGAAAATTTGATTTCCTACAAAGGGTTGCAACCCAACAACATTAACCAACGGGTTTCAAATTCATGTCACCTTGAAATGGATGTAACTTTGCAAGTAAACATCACAGATCACCACTTGAAAACTCATTTTAAAGGGCAAGGACGGTACTAAATGATGCTTTTGTTATAAAAAAGCTGAACAACTTTTTTTGAATCCTTTACATAGGCTCGAAAGTAGACAGAAAACATCATGTTTTAGGTGCTTAACCTCAAATATTTTCGAATTCTGACATGATGTCTCAATTCTGATGTCAGATTCGGATTCAGCGCAAAAAATTACTTCGAAAAACGTTCCTCTTCAGCAACATTAATCACCTATTTATTCAGATACCTTTTTAGTAAAAAATAATTTTCCCATACAATTTACATGTAAAACTTACAGGCTTCGGCGCCACTTTATAAAATTGAGATAAAGAGCTGAATTTTTCTTCATAACATGAACTTACTTTTTAAGCAACAGCACCTTAACACGTTGAGGACAATGTCGCACGAAAACGTGCGACACTAAAGAAAGACGACTTTAGTAATTTTTGTTTTTTTTTATCACAACTTTATATGCTATGCTATAAGTGTTATTATATCAGAGAATGAAGTAATAAGCGTTGCCTACATTTTGGTATATTACATGTCCTAGAAGCATTATTTTTTGGATGAAAATTTTAAGCGTAAATTTGCACTATTCAAAGTGTTTTAAATCGCAAAAGTCGTGGTCCCCCAGGAAACATTAGCAAAATCGGCTTCGTCCTCAATGTGTTAAAAAAAAAAACAAAATGAAAAAAAATTTGAATCACCCTAATGTATATGCAATAATGTGAACCAGGGTGTTGTCATCCTTATTTTAGGAAGTAGTTATATAGAATTACTTTCAGAGGACCGGTGGTATTTCGGGATATTATGATAATATATGTATGGTGTTTGGACATTAACAAATTAGTATATTAATGTGTAAAGATCCAATAGATCTCTTTATATGTATTTTGATCATCTTTGATACATTTGTTTTTTGTCAGCAACAATTTCAAACAAACTTAGAAACCTGCATTGTTGACATTATTAGCGACTAAGAAGTTACATTTGAAAATTTTATTACTGAAAACAAGTTTAATTAATAGATATTTATTACCTGTGATCCATTGAAAGCTAAAAAATTTGATTAGAATGAATTTTTCTTTTGTTGTAAAGAGAATTTGGCAAATGGATTTCAGTGTCAATTAAGAACGAAATTTTTGTGGAATCGAGAACATAAAGTCGGCGAAATTATCTTCTCCCCTCAAAATCATTAGTTGCCTTTAATGAAGTTAAACAAAAACAAGCGATTTTTTTTCTTTTGTTATTTTATAGCTTTAAAATTGATGGTTTTGCCGATGAAAATTTAAAAATTTCATACAGTGTAATAGAAAGAAAACTACCGTGCTTGATTAAAATAATCCAGAAAAGAAAAGCTTTTTGTTTATCTTTAGTTGTTTTAAAAGCTTATCCTATTGAGTGCATTAAACTCTGCTAGCTTGTAACTATAACTTAGGGCCGACATTAAATACATATTATGTATTAAAATTTCAACATTTTTAGGCAGGAGCACTTCGGCACTTCTAAGATATGTGATTTATTTATTGAACAAAATACTTGGAAAACACCCCAACACCCTAAGTGGGTGTTTTGGACCCAATTATAAATAACAATTGTACCAATAATTGGGGACCCCACAAAGTGGTTGTTTTGACTCTATGTAAAACAATTTAAAGCCGGAATGCACTTTTGGCGATCGAGCATACATTTTTACACTTGAATATTTGAACTGGAGTCAAGTGATTGAAAAGTTAATAGACATGAAGCTAGTGTTACATTTTAAACTTATTTACTTTTTATTATTTTTCGATTTATTCAACATTATCGACTTTCCATCATTTTTCAACTTTTCGACCATCTCAACATTTTTCAAATTGGTTCGAATTTCTAGACTTTTCAAACCTTTTTTACGCTAACATAACTAAACATTAAGTTCCACATCACGAGTACTCACCTGTTTCTAACTTCGCTCTAATAGTAATGTTTATTTTATTTGCGGTAATACTTTATCAATAGTACATATTTACATAAAATAATGTTAAATATACGTTTCTATAATTCTGCTATGTAAGCGTCAATTCACAGCAAACAAATCAAAATAAATATCTTGTTTTTATCCCGAAAAATGCAAAAACGTCAATAAAGGTCATATATACTGTGCTCATATAATTAAGTCATCTGAAAGAAAGTAGTTACTTTGAAAAAGTGCTCCATTTGCGAACCGATGACTTTTTTTGATGTTTTTCGAGGACATAAACGGTTTTGGCCTGGCAACCCATACATTATATTTTTTTATACAGGAAATATACTAAGGGAATAATTGGCCACCGATTACACCAGAAAATTTTCCGCTGAGATGGATTTTCCAGCTTGATAATGGCCAAAAATATTAATCTCCACTTCTCAAATCTTGGCTGGGCACACAATCCACCAAGGAAGTGGCATAAAATTACTCCAGACAAATGTGCACGCCTGGTAGGCAGCATACCAAACCGATTCTCAATATTTATGAAACAAAAAGGTTCTCCTACTCATTATTAAGCTAAACTAATAAAAAAAAAATAGGACTCACCAAAAATGGAACAATTTCAGTTACTTTCTTTCAGATGACTTAATTATATGAGCACAGCATATATGACCTTTATTGACGTTTTTCCTTTTTCGGGATAAAATACATTTACATATTTTGATATTTTTTGCTGTAAGCTGATGCTTACACAGCAGGATTATAGAAACTAATAATATAAGAATCAGAAAAAAAAATTAATAAATAAATTTTAACAAAAATGGTACGTAGTAGACTTAATTATGTGAGCACAAGTGTATGTATGATCAGTAAAAAAATGATCTTAACATAAAAGTAGATACATATTTAAATATTGAACTATTGTAGTATTTTATTAAAAAGTTTCTATATCCGATACGAAATTTCATATTCATATTATGCTAGGAAATTCCCAACTTATGATAATTTTGAATTCAATAATATTTAGAAGTCTTCATAGAAAAAAAAAATGTTTTAAAATAATTTAATTGCATTCAGTTCTTGCAAGTCAAGGTTGGTTCCTTCTGTTAGGAACATTTTTTAGCGTAAACGTATTCATACATATATGTAAGTACATATCTAATTTTCAGTACTTTCAGAACGTTCATTAAATTATTTAGATTTTCGTTGTATTCTCGTTTGATTATTTCTAGGCTTGATCAAAAAGTTCCTGATATATTTTTTGTTTCGCGAGCTATAGCGTCTAATTGAACTTATCTTTTACAGTGTTGTTAGTGTTATTCTTCGTGGCACACTATCAATGTTAAATCATTCTAATAGCAAAGCACAGTCAATTAAATAAAACACATTTAGAGTGTTTGGGCTAACACTAACAGAAATGCATTCGTCAGGTGGTGGTCTTCCTTCTTATGTTGAAAGACGGACACTTCACTTGTCTATCATATTTTAGCTGGTAAAATTCAATTTGTGGAATTAACCAATTATATTTCCGGTTTGTGCCTCGTTGAGATTTGAGAAACAATAGATAGCGATTTTTTAAAATATATAATGTCGTAACGTAGGTATTGAACAGCTTTGCAATGCCCCCATAAAATCCGTTCGAATTGTAACGGAAAACGGACAACTGGAAGTTCAACTTTCATATGTTGGTTACAAGTAACTAATTTTTTTAATGAAATATTTTTGTTTGTTCGTTTTCATTAATTTCACTTTTTTTTTTTATTTATAATAGAATTACTTTTCAAATTGAAATTGATATTTCAAACATAAATTAATGCATATATTGACAAACTGATCAGAAATTCAATGTCGCCCGCTGACGAAGAAAATAGAAATAAATCTCTGTCGACTGGTTTCCGTCGGCGAGTTGGGTTGTTCACCCCAGATATATGCGATTTCAAATGATCAAGTGTGTTTTGATTTTGACAGCGGGTACCGCGACGGAAGTTCCGTCTTCCGTCGCAATTGTGGTTAAGGGGCTGGTAATTATGTAGTTTCTTTTATTTCTTATAACTTTTAAGGCTTGTGAAATTTAAATTGTAATGAATTACATACATAGATGATAGTATAACCTTGTTCCCTTTATACTTAAGTTTGTAAAATAGTTTAAGATTGTGAATACTTTGATCTAGATCTAATTGACCGTAATAAATAAATAAATTAATTAAGTACGAAGACTTTTTTCATAAATTTTCACATATGGGCAATTAATCCAACTTTATTTTTTTTTTAATGGAACATTAGACGGGATATATAATTTTATAAATATATAAAAAAAGATTATTTCAAAAAAGTTTTTATTTTTTAATCCGAAAACGCTTACGAATGTAGCGTTCGTCACGCAGGATTTGCCCATATTTCTAAACGTTTTCCGTTTAATTAATGTCCCACCAGCCGCTAATCTTTCTATATAAAGTCGCAGGTCATTTTCTATTTTATGAAAAACAGCGCCGCTAATAATTATGGCATATTTCAAAAAAATGTAAGTCCATTCTCTTTTCTAATAAAACAGGTTCTATAAAAAACAATTCAGATAAAAATGGCAATGAGAATAAATAAATTGGGCTCAATAAACTGTTTTTTATAAAAAATTTTTTTTTTAAAAAAACTTTCAAAATTTTACGAAGTTCTTTAGAGGACGTCCATATGAATTTTAATTTAGATTTTAACTAAGTCGCATATCATTATGCTTGTAATATATTTTATTGGTCAACTAGGCTTCTATATTACATATAAATAAATAAATAATTACATGACGTGTTTTTTTGAAAATTCGGAGCCCCCTCCCCTTGGTGAGATCTGAGATCCTCCCCTATTTTAACTCACGTTATTAATGGACGTCCCCTTATATGTATCTTGAAAACCATGGAACTTATTTTAAGTTTCTATACACAAATATTAAAGCTTATTTATGAAACATCTTTTATGGGACACGTACCTCTGAAAGTAGATCCGAGCGACTTTTTTACCACATTAATTACTCATGAAATAAAATTGCAATAAGTGAACTCTTTTGTTTGGACTTAACTTGGTAACAGGTTTCAAAGGGGACTTTGTAACACTTGGCAGCGCTCACAGCTTTGCACAAGAACATTGATAAATAGTAACAAATGACAATGAATCCTGTGCGTACCTTCTCCAACAAATTTTATATTTAAATGCAGTCTGAACATTTACAAATTAATTGAGAAACAAATTTTTGTAAAAAAAATCAACAAAATTATTGTGGGAAAAAACCTAACAGCTAAAAAAGTACAGTCGTATGACACCAAAACATTTATAGAAAAAAGAAATCGCTGCTTACCATTGCGGGCCACGGTGTAAAACCCTTCATTTTAGCCCTGAAAGAGAAAATTAAAGTTCAATAAATATATTAAAAAAGAAAAACAATAAATATTGATTTGATTTCATATAAATTTAAGCAATATTTGGAATAATTTAAGTGAATTTTACAAAAAGAAAAAACGCGCGGGAAATTTTCTGCTGAGCGGCAGTGACCGCAAACCAAACGTAGCGACGGCGAATTGGAATGAAAATAAATACGAAGCAGAGCAGCAGCAGCGACAAACAAATGCAGGCAATACGAACACAAAATTAAGTCTGGGAGCGCTAGCGCTTCAATTTATAGACCATGCAATATAGCATTTACTATATTATTATTTATACAAAAATTTAGTTAATATTTTACTTTATTTTTATAAATACACTTCAAGTTTATACGACTATACAGCAAGCTACGTTTGCGTTCTGCTTTGCATTTTTGTACGCCTTTTTTCTTTTTGAGGTTATGCGAGTTTCTTCTCTCAATTCGATAAAAAATTCTACAAATTCAATTTTTATTCTTGCACTATAGTATTTAACTGCATTATTCTAAAATTTTCACCATATTAAATCCTTGGGCTTGTAATCGACCAATTCCATCGACGTATCATTCCCAGGTAACGATAATTTTTTTGCTTTCGAAGACATTTCCACGAAATTATTTATTCTCAGGTGGAATTTAATTTTGACTGCTTCTTTATACACAAGATTTTAAAAAAGAATTTTTAGCAAGTTTTACACTTTTCTCATTAAATTAAATTGCTTTTGGATTTCCCACTTTTTAACACCAGCGGCCGTTCAACGTTTACGACAAAAAATTCTGACAAACGAACGCACGAACCAGGCGAAATTTGACGCGCTGTGATCGCCGTAAATTGAAACAAAAATGGCGTCCTGTTTGTATGTCGGGGCGAATCATATAAAGTGGTAAGCACTAGTGTCAACACCAATGTCATTGGATAACACAATTATTTAAACGTTAATTTTATGTCCAAGTGAAAAAATTGAGCTACCAACACGGTATATTAAATAAATCACAAATTACTTAATCACAAAGCGGACACAATTTTTGTATTGAATTAATTTGGATTATGCCGAAGTTAAACCTTTCAGGGGTTTCCATTTCAAGCGGCAAAGAGGCTGGCAATTTTCCGTTGTTCGATGGTATTGTCTTTTGTTTTCAAACTTACATCGAAAAGTAAAATGAAATGTCGAATAGTAAAATGAAAAAAAAAAACGTTGCAACGGAATAAAAACTAAATTTTTCAAATATGTTCTCATGTATGTTTTGTGTATGTAATTTATATATAGCATTTCAGCAAGCCGTAGTACTTAAAAAGAAATCTTTAAATTATATGTTTTGATAGAAGAAAACTTACATAAGTCTTCTTTCGAATTGATAAAATTATTAAAAAATTTTTTGGTTTCTATATAAAATAAAAGTGACTAAGTCCAATTTTTTGGGAATATAAAACAAACTTTAGTGTCTAATTTTCTAAAAAATGAGTGAAAATAATATATCCACATTTGATTTACATATGTGCGATATAGTCGCTTTTGATATATGTTCATATTTATATCAAAACATGTAGTGAATTTGGCTTGAGGGTAGGTAAGCCAATTAGCTCGCCAAATGCGAAAGATCAGTGGGATGACGAAATGACTTGCACAGTGTAAATATTAAAACACGATGTGGCAATATTAGCCAACTTCACAATAATTTTACTGACAACAACTGTCACTTGGAATCGGGAAAATCAACCGTCAGCTACAAGAATTTTCATCCGTACGAACGAGTGTGTTAAAAAGTTTCTTCGCCTTCGTGTGAGAAATTACGAAATATTTAGTTTAAATAAAATTTAATTCCGTAAAAAAAATTTCAACAGATTCAATAAAAAAAATGGCATCGATTTGTGGACGCATGGCCCTACGTGCTACTGCACGCCAAAACGTTACATACACTCCAGTTCGCTTCTGCAAGAGTAAGTGGTATTTTTATTTGATTTCTGGACCTGGTTATGTTGGTTGGGATTGCAAAAAACGAGGCAGCGCAGCGGTGGAATAGCATTTTGACAGTTCGATAGCGTACCAACCGCTCTGCAAATGAGCTTTCCTATGACATGTTACGTAATGTTGCATAAAATGCATTATTTTTCCAGCAAAAATTTGAAATACTTAGTGAAAATTTTTTAGTTGGAAAAAAAAATCTTATAGGATTTTATGTAACATTTTAGGTCATGCGATAAATAGGCATTTAGAATTGATATGAAGACGTCGTCAGACAAAAAAAAATCAATTTCTTCCAAAATTTTCAAAAAATACATTTCAATTGTTAAATCATGAATTAATAATTGATATATGTTGTTCAACATATATTTCATTTCCCTCCATACACTGCTACTTGCAGGTGTCATTTGTATAATAAATGGTTTATGTAACCTTTTTCACTAGTCCGCTGCTGCTCTTTTTTTTCTTTGCTGTTATTTATCTTATGGTTAAAATGATATGAACTCAGACATTTGGCAATGCATTCGATATTTGTTGTTACAATAACGTCAGACTTTTATCACACAATCAATGTGATAATATATATTTACTAGAAAGGGATTAAAACGATTTACTTTGAAAACGTGTTATCTCTAGTCATATTCTGTTGCGTTGTCTTATTTATTTGGAGCGCATATAATCTCAACAATTAAAGGAGGTTAGGATACAAAAAATCCTTTCTTGGATTGATGTCATTCTATTAGGTCGACTAGATACCTATTTCACCAAAAAAGAAATGTAATATGATCAGGGACGCCGTCAGCGGCGCCACTATCCCCACAATGCTCATGTCTGTGAATTTCATAAAACTGCTACTTGGCTACTATTGTTGCATTCTATGTCTAATAGTACCTTGGGGAAACTGAAATATAGTTCATCCTAGGCTAAACTGGTTCATCCTAACACACTTCGTATGAACTATTTTGGTCTAGGGAAAACTGGCTTATCCTAAAAACTAGTTTGACCGGTAATATACATACATATACATGTATACATAATGATGTATAATAATAAATAACTAACTGTTTGACTGTTTTGCTACTTATATATTATTATTTTGAGTTATTTATTTATTATTGGATATCGACACATAACACTATCCAATTTAATGACTTTACTGCATATAAGATTTTAGTTTTTATCTTTATTATCTCATCCGTTTCGTTCATGGATGCCATGATTCTGCTCACAGCAAAATAAGAGATGAGAGTATTGGCTCCCAGTAATATGATGGGGACTAGATTCGAACCTATCAAAATTAAGAAACACACACTTATAAATTTGCTAAAACTTCTTTCTTTTTACAATCAAATTAACATCAGTTATTACTTGCAGATCACCTCAAAACGACATTTTTACTTTTGCTTTTTGTCATTTTACTCCTCACTATTCATTCTCTACCAAATAGTATTTTACTTAAACTCTACACTAGCCACCGTAAGAGAAATGCCATAAGGGATCCACGTAGCTAAGTAATCAAATGAATTGGCTTCAATTACAATTAGAATTTGGTTCAATAAAATTTCGCAAGTTAGCACTCTTGATTTATAAATACTGTTTATTCCACAATATATCGCTTCGTAACTTGTATGGTCACTTGCCAAGCTATTGTAATTCAACGCTTTTATTTTGCTTGTTTATGAAAATTAAGTGTATTGGTCTGGTATTGCAATTATATTCTTGAGGATCCTGACACCGAAAAATTTGTGTCATTACTTTTATTTTGGTTCCGAGTGTATTCTGATCGGTCAATTTATTATGAGGACGCTTTGATCACAAAAATAACACAAATTTTGAGCTCTGAATGCTCCGAAAAAAAGAACAGGCTTAAATATGTACATACTTGCATAAATCTAGAAGTGCTCTAAGCTAATTGATATTTTTATCCAGTTTCGCTTTGACAAAAAATTGAGAATGATTTTAGTCACAACGAGTAAATCACCCAACCAGCTCCCTAGTTCAGCTTATAATGTACTTTTTTATTATTGGTAAAATAAAAATGTACATAATAGAAGAAATCTGACATTAAACATGTATGTATGTATCTATTTTTAATTTTAATTTTTTTAGTTAATATATCCATTTCCTATTTAAATTTATTATCGGAACGATCTTCATGTGCTTTTTTTCACTTGCAGTGATGAACGATCCAATGGAACACGCTACAGGTCTTGAGAAGCGTGAATTGTTAGCCAAAGCTGCTGGCAATGACAATCCCTTCGATATGAAGGTATTCAAACGTGGCGCTGGAACTAAAGAAGTACCTAATTTAATTCCATCTGCATTCGAAGCGCGCATCGTTGGTTGCATCTGTGAGTAAAATTGTGTCATGAGTCAAATTTTATAATGCATAATTTTTTTTTGTGTAAATATATACTAAGGCGAGGAAGATCAAACCTATGTGCAGTGGATGTGGTTGCAAAAAGGTACGCCAAAACGTTGCGAATGCGGTCATTGGTTCAAACTGGTAGAGAAGGCTCCAGTTTAGGTTCTTAAATAAAACATTAAAAACCAAATAACATTAAAAACATATTCACACTAACATGCAATAAATATAATTGAAATTGAGCTATAAACAACAACAACAACACCTAAACTAGGAACTAAAGTTTATAATAAAAATAATTTTAAAAAATGCTTTCAATTTATTTATGTGTTTCAAAGTTGTTGTAAGATTCAACGTTAAATTGAATTCATGTTAATTAAAAAAATGAATGAAATTTAAAATAAACTTAACTGTAAAAAACACTTTAACTGTATTGCATTTATATTACAGGAAATATCTTTAGATAGAAGCAGACGTCCTTCAGGCCGACATCGCAAAATTTGGAGAACAGGTGACAGGGCGACAAGAAATCCTGGTAGCTGGAAGAAGTTGAAAGTGTTATAGGGAAAAATCGTATATGATGGTACAGTTGCATATTTAATGCCCTATCAGAGGTAAAAAAAAATACATCAAGACCATATTTCGGCAAAAGCAACTCTTAAAATTTGCATTCAAATTTTAATCATAAACTGCAAGTTTCAGTCAAAATTGTTGTAGAAACTATGCTGGGTTGTTTCTTATCACCTTCAACACAAAGTACTTGCTTTCTATGTCAGAGATATTGTATAAATTTCTAAGTGTACAATCTTTGATTGAACCCTTGACGTCAGATTATATGAATCCAATTGGATATTGCGGAAACGACATTAAAACAAATAGTTTGATAATTTGAAAACTTTTTTCTTAGTCACGAATACATTATCTAACAGTATAACCACATAATAAATAACCGCTATTTCCATTCATGTTTACTTCTGGATGGGTGCGGTTTGGCAAAATCTGATATATACGAAGCCAATTCGAAGTCAAGTGTAGATTTGTAACTTCAGAGCCAGATTTCAAGTCGACATAGAGCTCCATAAGAACTTCTTTGTGCGGACTATAAATAACAATAGGACGTGATGGTTTAACCAAGGGCAATAGGGTCTTCACAATATTTGTAGGATGCTCTTTAGCTGCAATTACTAAAGAATCAAATTGAGTGCGCATAAGTATGCAAGCGCGTTTATTTTCCAGTTGCCATTTCTGCGGCTGTTGTTGATTTAGTGGAAGTTGTTCCTTGGTGGATGCTGAAATTAATAAATTGTTAATGGATAAAAAAATAAAAATATATTGCTCATACTATTTTCCGTTAGATTTTCTGTTATCGTCGTTGAGTCTTCTTCTAATTTGGCCTTTTTGCTACAAGGCTCGGTAGCGGATGTTTCGGGTGTTTCGATTGATACTTTTTTGCACAATACCGTTTCTTTTATGCCTTCCCCTTGATAGTATTCTCGTAACACTGAGTAAATATTAACGGAAATGCAACGTTCGACTTGTTCCGCTGGCAAATTTAAAGCTAACAAAGCCTGCTTCTGTGGCACATTACCTGGATGCATATGCACCAACGTAGCTTCACTGCCTGCGCCTATAGAGTTTAAAAAGCTGGCTGGCAACATACCGTTTGTGCCGCTTTCGTACAGCAAATAGCTGCCATAACCAGAAATACCTGAGTACGATAGCATTTGTGACAGCGTGTCCATACGTATGCCCAATATTTTGTCTGCATCCTGACGATAAAAAATTTCAGCAATTAAACGAATTGTTGGTCTGCGTATCTGCACATATTCAAAATATTTTTTCTCTTTTTTTCTTAGATACTTTTCTTGAGAATATTCAGTTTTTGCATGGAAAGTTTTAGAATTCTCAACAATTTTTTCAATTATTTTTGCAGATCCTGCATCACACTCATCACGCAGTTGTTTAATATCTTCTGGACCCAGTGACTGGGATGCTCCGTTATCTATAACGTTCCGATTGTCATCGCCGCTAGCTGATATGCCTAGTACATCGCGTATGCTTCGCATTTCTGTATCGCTGCACAACTGCAGCGTGTGTATTCGCTGACCACGTCGTTGGCCACCAACTTCTTTAGGACACATTTTGAAAGTCGCACTATAGGGTTGATCGTGTATCGCACGTAATTCCAATTGTTCTTTGCCCAGCATCGATGTCGCATCTAAACTGGCAAATTTTTGTAATTTCGTGTATTTTTGTCGTTGAATTATAATGAAGTCGCCCAATTGTATTTTTGGTACCGGTGCCTGTGCCATATTTTTAATGTAAATATAAAATATGATTTAATAACTAAAAAGTATGACATATAGAATGTCAGCACGTGTATTTAATTAAATTGGTGCGTTCGAAAAAGCCCGCAGCTGTCAAACCAACCGAAAGCGTCATATACATTTCAGCCCCAATCACAGTGATGAAGAGTGAGAGCGTTACGTGAAAAATCAAAAGAAATCTAGTCCAGATTATAAAAGTTATGATTTAAAAAGTCAACACCAAACGATTTGATATAGCATTTTCTATTGAAAGTTATTCATTTTGAAAATTTGAATATGAGTAACAAAAGCAGTGTAGAAGAAATGATGATTTTAAAAAAATTCAATCAAATTTATGAGTTTTAAAAGAAAATGTTTAGAATTTATCAAAGCAAAATGAGAGCAATAAAGAAACTGCAATATGTTACGTTGCATTTAACATGTTATTCAAAGTGTTTAAGATTCTAATAAAATGACTGAATCACAAAAAAATGATTTAATTTTGCAACCAATCTCTCCAGTGTTGAAAAAGTGCATTTCAGCTGATTAAATCTTCTACTAGGCAGTAATTAAAAATTACGATTTACGAACGCATTAACTTTGACATTATCAAATTGGCCGCAATAATAGATCAAAAATAAAACAATTTTAATAATATATGGCTAAACATCATCCAGATTTAATATTCTGTCGTAAGCAACCCGGAGTTGGTAAGTGCTGTTCTTTTCATGTTTTTTTTTTTTTTAATAAAATGCTTATAGCAATTGGGCGGCTTTGCGAAAAATGTGATGGTAAATGCGTTATTTGTGATTCCTATGTGCGTCCATGCACGCTGGTGCGAATATGCGATGAGTGCAATTATGGATCATATCAGGGACGCTGTGTAATTTGTGGCGGCCCCGGTGTTTCTGATGCATATTATTGCAAAGAGTGCACTATACAGGAAAAAGATGTAAGTACTTTACTCGTTTACACGGTTGGTGAATTGTACTAGGACTAGAGCTCTTCTATTATATGTACATATGTATGTAGGTGTTTCAGTCGTTTATTTATTATACGTACAGTTGTTTATGAATTATCGAATCATTTATTCTGAAATCATAATTTTAAAAATTTAATTAAGTTTTATTTATGATTTACTTTTAGCGAGACGGTTGCCCGAAAATTGTGAACCTTGGTAGTTCAAAAACGGACTTGTTCTATGAGCGAAAAAAATATGGGTTCAAACAAAAGTAAGCAAGCACATTCGTAATTATTTTTACACAATTAAATTTGTTCTTAATTTCAGTTATTAACACCAATGAAAGGAAGACAAAGGTTTACACTTTTTAATAAGATTTTTTTAAGTTAAGAACTTAGAAATTTTAAAAAGCCTAATACTTAGATCATATGATATATTTAAAAAACTTGCTATTGTGTGAAAAATGTTCAGCCGGTGCAAGCTCTTAGACTTACAGTTTTTGCATTAAAGAATAAATAAATTAAATTCATGTATAATTAAATCGAAAGAATGAAAAAAGGATTCAACCTCGGTTAATAGCTCCATAAAATTCCAAATAAAACTGCACATTTTTTATTCAGAGGAATAATTAGATTAGTATGTATATGTTATAGTTATAGCCGCAAGTTTCTAAACCAAAATAAAAATATTACATATGTAAATGGATGGTCGTGATTGGTAAATCGAGGGGCACTTCAACACGAGATAAAACTTGTCATCATTTTAAATACGCTTTCGTATTACTTCCAAAAACAGTACAATTAATTCCTTTATATATTTATTTTTATGAATAATTTCTAAACAATAAAAACTGTAGCAAAAGAGTTGCGTATATACGATTAATAATTAAATTATTAGACTTCAACGGCAACACCCTCACCGCTACCGAGCGAATATTGCAAACAAAGTTTGTCAAACTCATTCGATTTTTTTTCTAAATCGGTAACGAATTCACTTTTTGGGTAGAATTGCTTCAGTTGTTCCCAGTAGCGCGCAACGGTCTCATGCGATTTACCAGTCAAATGTGACAAAACCATCATATTTATTAGCGTATCATAATCATTATGCTTTTTTGTTAAGGCTTCTCGTAGCACAGCCTCAGCTTCTTCATACCGTTCCAAGCCTAAATGCACCACAGCTTGACCATTAAGCAGTAAGGGAGTGGGTTTGTATTTTTCACAGAATTCTTGAAATATATGAAAAGCATCCTGCATTTGCTCATTTCCCAAACTAATGGCGACCCAAGCCTGTGCCAACTGTGTTAATGTGGCATCATCAGAAATCTCTTGCATTTTAGCAACCAATTGCTTAGCTAAATCTATTCGATTTAAACGTAAAAGACACTGCACTGACAATGCCATCGATTCCAAATTAGTGGAACCATTTAGAAGCATTAATGCATTCTCGAATCTGCCATCGTAACAATAAACTATGGCGGTGGCAATGTGCCAAATGTTAGTTTCATCATCACCACCCAAGGCCACTTTGTCCGTCAACAAATTTAGCAACTCTTCTGTCCTGGAAGGTTGTTCAAAAACTTCATAGACATAGCGTAGCGCTAGCAACGCGGTGTTATTGTTCTCTTTGATGTCACTAGCGATTAGACGACCCGAATCGATGGCTAAATAGGAAAGGTACATATAGGAGAGCAATTCGGTACTAGCAGTTCCCTGTTCCGGCAGCACGAAATTTATGGAGCCCATAAAATTGCCAATGTAGTATTCATTTCGTGCATAGAAGAGCGTGGAATTGGTGTCTTCGTCGTTTTGTTGTGATTTGCTCATTTTTTCTTTTATATTATACAACAGATAGACCAATGCTGTAAATATATAATAAAAAATACTTTAAAAATAAAAAAAAAGTTATTTTAATGATTTTATTTTGTAATTTGCCAACCTTTTTCGTGCTTTCTGTAATTTTTGCTTTTCTATGATGTGCTATTCAGCAAAATGACAACGTCAACAAATCATGACAAAGCTGTGTTCAGTTAGCGGGGTGATTCCATTAATAAGGTTGACCACAGAATAAAAGCGCCGGATCTGAAGTCGCTTCATTTACTTTCTATAAGATTGGCAGCACTATTCTGCCTTCAAAAGCGAAAAGGGCGTATCTAAAAAAAAGCGTTTCGGGATAGTTGATGTTTTGTTTATGTCAATTTGTTGAAATACATTCAAATTTGGGATAGAGGACATTTTCTTAGCAGATTTTTTATACATAGCTTTCAACTAAGACACTGGCATTCGGCGTAGCTCATTAGATGCGTAATTTCTTAAGCTATCCGATGCGATAAGAATCTCGCCCATTTCGCATTCAGGGTTTCCAACTTAAAGCGATTGTTGAAAAGTTACATCCACAGCTTCCGACGCCAGTACTCTCTGTAGAACACAGTTTACGCGCCCAACATAGCTAATTTGAAAAAAAAAAAATCTTTGGAAGTGGTGGTGTTCACTTTTGAACATGCTGCTAATAAAATTTTTAATTTCAAATATGTATGTATATTACTGAATTTAAATTTTATAATTAAAATAAACACTTTATTATATATAAAATAAATAAAATGAAATTAACTATTTGAAAAAAAAAAATAGAAAAAGGATTGTTGTTACAAAAAAAAAGCAAAAATAAGTTAAATAATAATTCCATTAAGCCAGAAACCATAGATTATATATTTCATAATTTTTAGTTTTGAATTTACAATTAAAAAGTTTACTTTTTTGCTTCTCAATCTTCTGCAGTACTTTTTATTGAAAAATAGTTCAAACAACAGGATGGAACACCCTTCTTTAAGTTAATTAACGTTTATCTCCATT
This sequence comes from Meiosimyza platycephala, assembly GCA_963662105.1. Taxonomy (NCBI): domain Eukaryota; kingdom Metazoa; phylum Arthropoda; class Insecta; order Diptera; family Lauxaniidae; genus Meiosimyza; species Meiosimyza platycephala. The sequence goes on from OY759210.1 coordinate 97,962,031, forward strand.
TTCCTAAGTAGCGTTACTAACCCTGTGTTGTGCAAACATATGTACGTATGTAGGCCTTCAATTATGTTTCGTAATATAACAATTTATAGGTGTCCCCTCTAAAGCTGCTTCCTCAATTACATCGAAATGATCATAATTCTCAAAAATTTTAAATTCAGATGATAGCCCAAGATGAGTTAACTTTTTATGATATTCTCGTGATTGCTCAATAAATGTTGTGCTATCATTTTCAGCGACTAGAATATGAAATTTGATATTTTTATTCCGACAGTTTTGAATAACGTCTTCCTTCAGATTTTGACAAATTGGTGATAATGCGATGGCTTCCGTAAGATCTAACGACAAAATGTTATTTGGATTTACACAATCAAGATTCCACAATTCCCGTAAATCGTAAATACCGCTTATAAGAAAGAATGAGTTTATTTTAATGGGCTCAGATATTGTTGGAAACATAGCTGAATATAGTAAACTAGCAGCTAAATGAGCACCAGCGGAGTGGCCACAAAACGAAATGTAGCTAAAAAGTAAATAAAAAGCATTTTATTACATATGTAAGTATGAGCGAAATTCATTGGTATAATGTCGATAGCATTGTAAAATAATAAGTATGACTCTTCAGATTTCAAATAAATAAAACGAAAAAATATAGTTTGGATTCACAAACTTAAGAACGTCACAATTCGACTTTCGAAATTCGAAATTTTTACAAAGTACATATTGATTAAAATGTCGAAATGTTAAGAAATGAAATTTGAACAAGATAGCATGCATGTTGTTTATATATTTATGTAACACTGTTTTCCGACATTTTTGACCCTCACACCCATTTCGGAGTAATCTCAAAGTCTTCAAACATTAAATGATTTTTGGAGCCCTCTTTTTTAAAAATCTCTCTAAAACCCATTCTCTCCCGTTCACAATTTTATTAGGATCCATTCAAAGTCTACACTGAAAATATAATTTTGAGAGTAAATCGCGTACTACTCTGTTTAAAATCTTTCACAAAATTAATAATTTTTTTCAGCTTTCAGTTTTGATTTGAAGAGATTCTCAAATAAGAGACGTTTAAAAGCACTCAAACTCGCATGAGACTCATTTAATGGATAAACCTTGTATTATTTGATATATATTTATAAAGCAAAGCAACCTAAAGTTTAATATTTAACATATGTAGCTAAGTTTAGCTTAAGGAAGTTCGCCTAAAACATTAACGTTAGACCACCAAAAAAAAAAAAAAAACAATTATGCTGATGTCGCTATATGTATCTTAAATGTTAGATTTTATCCTTTATCTTGGAATTTACCTGGCTTTAGTTACGGCAGCGTAGTTAAAAATCCATTCAAAAAAATCATTTGTTTGCTCTACCAAATGTCTTAAAGTGACGGATGGACATATATTGTAATCCATAACTATTACACGATTGTTAGTTTCCACCAAAGGTGCCACAAATGAACCGGAAGAGCTTTTGTCCAATGCCTGCCAGAAACCGCCGTGAATGTAAACGAATATCGGTGTATCTACATAAAAAAATTTGTTAAGATTTTTGTAAAAGCTCAATGAAATAAGTTTACTTTCTTCATTTTCTTTATAGTATATGTCCAGCAGTTGATGATCATGAACATCTTGTCTTCCATAACGAACATTTTCTCGAATATGATATCTCAGACGCGCTCTCTCAGTATCTGCAGAGTTTTTAATTTTTAATTAGCAAAACAATTTTGCAAACTATTTTTCTTTTTACCTTTTTTTGTTACTTCTATAAAATTTTCAATAACTTTATCGTTAGGACTTGTATGTCCCTGAAACCGTTTAGTATTTTGACTTGGTGAGTATTCTTTCTCTAAATTAAGCACTTTCTCCTTAAGAGATGAAAGAGTTACGTACATTTTTTTTTAATTATATTATTTAGTATATTATTTAAATATTTATGGAATTTATATGTCCAACCACATTCGATTGTGGTTTATCTGTTACTGTTGTTCATCTGCTTGAACATAATTTGATCCGACTTGAACTTGTTTGTGGCTTATCGCAACTCATTGAGATACAATGAAAATATAAGAGAATTCATAGTCCCTCGCTTCAAAAGTTACTACCCAACAGGAAATCTGGAATCAGTTTCCAAGGATAGCAGGACAGATGTGCTTCTTCAGATGCATTGAATTCGAAACTTTATTTAATTTAAAAAACTTATTCCGCATCCACTGGGGTTTGAACATGAGCTTTCGTGTTGTTACATGAGCAGTTTAACGTCATCAGCGAAGCCTTTTGTTATTTTTTGGCTGCCTAAAAGTGTAGTCTTTGAATTATTAAGTGAAAAAAATTTAATTTTTCATTTTGACAGAAAGTAATGCAGTTTTAGTCTCACCGAAGTTAATACTAAGAGTAGCTCAGTTGGTTAAGATGTGCCTATCTCAGAACACTGGCATAACGCAGAAGGCCTAGATTCAAATCTAATCAGTTATAGCTAAATGAATTAAGTTTTCTTCCATTCCATTCCACTTCCATTTCTTTCTTGAATATACGTATTTTTTATATGCTTCTACTAAACATTCAAGGAAGCGTATTTTATATGCTTTCAAAGAAGTGCATCCCCGCAATGACATCGTATGTTAAAAACGACATGCAGTGACAAAGAAGCCACTTCCCTTGAAGAACATCCGAATCGCTTCGTATGCGCTTCCGTTTCCCGTTGGGTAAATTTCAAGTTCTAATACAAATGCACTACTACCATGATTTAATAGATTACATATATTATTTCTGTGTGTGTTATCTCTTATTAACTTCATACTGTCGAAATTCAATGCAAAATATGAACAAACGAACTGAGTTAAACAACTTGTTTTGAATTTTGGCAACTCTATGGAGCCAAATTAAGCTTTAAAGTTTAGTTTGACAAATTAATATAGCCCCTATTGTAGAGTCATGACAAGTAGTAGGTTTTGCTTGTAATTCTATCAGTTATATCAAAAGCATAAGTCAAATTCATTATTATTATAAAAGGATCATTTATTAAGGTTAATGCAATAATGCGATTTACTTAGAAACACCAGCATTATTTCCGCTAAAGTATAAGTCTGATCGACCCGCTAATATTGTAATCCCGTTCCAAAACATTTTCAATGGAAATGTCTTTTTGAAGTATCTAAGAGACTTACCGTATTATTCTTATTCCTCTAAATATCGTCAAAAATCAGCGGTATGAATTTCAAAACTTCTCGCGTAAGTCTTTTTGTTTAAAGTTTGTAATACTTCAATTTTTTTAACATTCAGATTGAATTTTATTTAATTTCAATATTTTTTTTTATTAGCATAGACTTATATTTGCGATTTTATCGATATCCTGTGTATTAAATATGCTTATAACTTAAGACGTTTTAAAAAATATATTTAGTTTTTGTGTACCCTATATATCATACATTAATGTGAATTCTAATGGCTAATGTTTATGCATAATATAGTTTTTTCTATATACAAAGAAGTTAGGAGTGATACTATAAAAATATGTTACAAAGAAAATTGCTGGCAATTTTCTTAAAGGAAATTGTCGTTCCATTAAAAAATGTGTATGTTTGCAACATTAGTTTAATAATTAATTATTCTAAGCTTATTGAAAAAAAAGAAAAATATCAACACAAATTCATACAACGTTTAAATAACAATTGAGAACATATAATAAAATAGCAAATATTAAATATACAAATATTTCACAGGAACGTGGTTATCCATTGATGACTCCAGAAATTGCGTATGCATTCATAGGTGCAAAAGGTAATCAAGTTTCCAATGAAACACACTGAAAATGTAGTATACATTTGTTACATTCATTACTTTAGAAATCAAATCTAATTACGAAAATGCGACAACTAAGAAGCTAAAAGCTATGACTCCTCATCGGATATAACAATTTCAGCAACTGTACGTTGTATCGCAGAAGAAGGTGAAGGAGAAATCGCTGATGAATTATTATTTTTAAACTTATTAACACTTGCATTCAAACTGGATACGGAAACAATTTTTAAACTTGCTGCTGCTGCAGGTGGTAGGTGCGCAGTTGTAGAAATAGCAGTACTTGTTTGTTTGCTTGTTGCTGTCGTTGTTGAGACTTTTCCATTAGGTATTTGTCCTGGAGAAGTTCTCACTGATTTTACTGTAGATGAGGGAGTTGCTTTATCTTTAGCAGTTGTATTGCTGTCGCCGCTACCCCCAGTCTGATCTCTCTCAATTTCAGTTTTATTATGAATCTCACTCTTATTCGTAATTTTATTTGTTATTAACGTGGAATTTGATTCATTGCTGATATTGCTGCTATGTGACTGTATTATCGCTACGTCATTGATTTTTGTATTTATATCACAATATTTTTTAAGTGGATCAACTATTGTCTGTTTTGTTGTTGTTGTTGTTGTACATTTGCTAGTTATGCTATCTGTTACTGTTGCTGGTTCTGCTTTTTCAGAATCATTTTTTTTCTTTTTTATTTCACTTTTAGAATCTACGTCAGAATCTTCATCCGTCATATCACCATTTGTAAGTCTTTCAGCATCATCTTCAATATCTGCGACGGCTGTTGAAGGTTCATCTTCGTCATCATCTTCTTCATCATCATCATCTTCATCATCATCTTCATCAACTTTTTTTTCTCCTTCGACTCCTACATCTTTGGAGTTTTCTGCACTAGTTGTGATAGATTTTTTCAATCTAGCTTCCTTAAGTTCGTCAGCGGATAGGTCTTGTTCACGTGCAAACCTTTAGAAGATGAATAGAAAAGGTATGTATGTAGTTGAATATTAGATTTTTTTTTAAACGTTTACTTTTCAATTATTTCCCCGATTTTTGTACATTTTTTTTTATTTTCACTCAGTTTTGCCAATAAAGAGGCATCCTTTTCCGCCGGATCCTCTGCATTGGCTGTGTAGTGTGCTACGGTTTCGTAGAGATCAGTCTTACGTCGTGATTGTAAAAGTTTGCCAACTTTAATGAAAGCATCTTGGGCTGAAATAAAAATGTGCAAAGACAGAAGTATTTAAAATCGGAGAATTTCTTTTTCCTTTTTAATATTGAATTTGATTGATCATAAATTTACTTCATTAAAAGCAATCTAAAATTGGAATATCGATTTTGTTATGTCAAGCCAGATTTGATCCTAATTAGGGTTGCAAAGTGGCCGGTTTAATTGGAGGTAAAAGCCGTTAATTGGAGGTAAATTTATTTTCAAAGCAAAAAAAAATTATACATTTTATCGTTAGAAATAATGTCCTACCTTGTATAAAAAATTATTTAATATTGCTGACCAAAGAAAAAAAAAAAAAAAATAGATCATTAAATTTTTCAGAAAAAATAACTAACTTTTTGGCTTTTTGAAAAGCCGTTCATTCGCCATTTTCAACTTGGCAACCCTGATCCTAATAAATTAAGCCACTTAAGGCATTTCGTCCAAGTATCTAAACTTTTTTTTTCAATTTCATGGTAAGGGAAGTGCATTGTACTTTGTACCATTTTTTAGCAAATCATTCTGTGTCCAACCGGTAGCTGATTTTTTCTCAGACGTCTCTATAGTACGCCACATAAATAGAAAAAAATATACCGTTACAATATACAGTTACGTGCTGGCAAACATGAATTATCGCGATTGGTCTAAGGTACAGCCACTTCCCCTACTTCCTCCAAAATAAATAGAAAGCATGCCTTGAATGAAGTAAAGATAAAGAAGCTTAAAAAATTGATCATGAGAAAATTCAAATTTTAATTGTATACTATACCAACCAATGCGCTTCATTTCAAATTGCGCTAGCCCTAGTGAATATAATCCATTGCAATGTTCAAGCATGCGTATCACATCGTGATAGTCTGGAAACTCTTTAGTTTGATTCACGTACGCTTGTAACGTCCGATTGAATTGTGGAAAACTAGTGCCGCTAAATTGGATAGGCTTACGTACCAAACGGAGGGCACTTTTGCTTTCACCAGTTAGATCACATATTTTCTCATAAATCTAGAAGTAAAGAGATATATAAAGAAATTAGTGTTTGTATTAATGAAAAGCCTGAAGTCTGCTCCAAACAAATACTGTGAGTGGAGTTAAGAGCAATAAGGACGGGCTCTCATTTTACATGCTCTAAATTTAAAAATCTTCTTATTACCGTACCCGTAAAGCTTTAAGTAAGCTCTTTTGTCAACCATATTTTTTCGAAAAAGTGGGGACTAAAAAGCAAAACGGCCCACCTCGGAATGCAAATATGTAGATGTCGCAAGTATTCTTCTGCTCTTAAATTTAAAATTCGGTCACGATATACGAGGATAGAATAAAAAAATGATTTTGAGCAATACGTGATGAAATTCCCAAAATTATTGGCAAACAGAATTGCATTTTCAGCTAACTATTTGTGAAATTCTATAATGATTTCTGGAATAACTTTCATAACGAATACTTTATAGTTAGTGTAGTTTTTACTGAAGTATATAAGGTTACGCAAAATATTTATTTGGTTTTTTCCTGATGGCGGCCCACAACCAGTTCTGCCAACCGACACAGAAATCTGAGTCTCCTTCGTGTCTTTTGCCTTAACAGTTGACTCAATCCTCTTTGTTAATAAGAGATATTCAACTATTAGGATGGCCACTTTTTTTTCAGTAACATTTTTCAAGATTGCTCTATTTATGGTATACATACTTAACTTACCTGACATGCACGCTTCTTAAAACGTTCTACTTGCAAATAACTAGAATCATCATCATCCCAATCTACTTCCGATTCCTCTAAGTTATCAATGCGCTTTGTAACGATGTAGAGGGCTTTGTTCAATTTTCTTATTTGTTCATCCGTATGTTTGTTACCCGTTGAGCCGCCTGTGGCGGCAGCGCTCGTTTCATCATTAGTAACAATAACTTGCGAACTTTTGCGACGAACTTTCAATTCTTCCACAATAGTCTTAAGATTATAATATACAAGTTCGGGATCAGCATTAATGCGATCAATAGTACTGCGTAGCTGCTTGCGAAATCCACGTGAGCGCAAAAAATCTGGATGTACTGAATAATAATAGCGCATAAGCTTTTGTTTAATTAACTTTTCCATGTCGTCGGAAGGATCAGCAGTGCGACAGACTTTGATTAGTTCCTCATAATCGGGTATGAGTGGTTCACGAGGTGGCGTCTTATATTTTTCCACTGCGTTGTTTTCTGTTGTTGCCGTTGTATCAGATTTTGTTTCTGGAGTCGCCGGTTTGCCACTTTCATCAGATGTTGTTGAGCTAGAGGTGCTCATTGGCGTCGCAGGAAGTCCTGGCATTTTTGGCGTTAATGGCGGTGGAGGAGAGATGGCATTCGATGTAGTTGTTGTGACTTTTGGTCTCTCTGGCGAATTTGTTAAGTCCAAGACAGCGCTGGTTTTCACTGGAGGTGTCCGAATTCTGGTTGTTGCAGTCGTCACTGACGTTGATGTAGATGCTTGAACTCGAGTAGCTGTTATTTGTGAACGTGGACGCGATTGTTGCTTAGGTGCAGGTTGTAATTTCGGCATTTGTGGCGTCTGTGATTTTGGTGATGCAATTGGATGTGCAGGAGAAGGCGATGACGATGCTGAAGCTGTTGCCGTTGATGATGCTGGCGATATCGGTGGAAAAACTTCAAAAAGGTCATCATCATGTAGCAGTTGTCCTGCCACAATCGACGAGGATGTTGATGCTTTCGGCTGACGCTTATGCCAAGCTTCATCGCTATGCTTCAGCAGCGTTGTAGGTTTGATACGTTTTATGTTACGCAGCACAGCTGCAGTTGTTGTTGGTGGCGAGTTCCGTGAGTTTGAGGTTGGTGAGTTTGCAGCTGAGGACGAAGATATAGCCGAATTAGGACGTTTAAGTGGCAAGTGAATTTTGAAATTATCAACTGGGTTACTGCTTCTGCTGTTGCTAAAACTGTGCATCATTCGAGGATCAATTGCTGCTAGGGAATCTATTGCTGTTGTCAAAGATGGTGGTGTAGCTAACAATTGCATTGGCGGTGCAGTACTTGGAGCCATTGATTGTACTGACTGTATCATGGGCAACATATTGGCCATATTAGTCAAATGAGTCATGTTGGCCAAGTTTGTAACACCCGCAGCAGCATTTTGATGCAATATCGATGACAATAACATTGTGTTGCCACCAGTTGATATTGTTGTTGCCACTGGTTTCGGTGGTGTTGGTGTTTTGCGTTTCCGCTGTTGAGTTGCAGTAATTGTTGCTGGAATTGCTGTTGATATCGATATCGGAACTGCTGCAGTTGTTAAATTTGTGATGTTTGTTTTTGGTGGAGTAGGTGTGTGCCTTTCTATTGCATTCAGCGTAAACGCCGCATTAATTTTAGGTAATGTTGAAACTTTAGGTTTTGCAATGGTGGTGGTTGACGCTGAAGGTGACAGCAAATTGTTGCTTATTATATTTTGTTGCTTTTTACTTATGTTGCTGTTGGCATTAATTTTATGCTGTTGTTTTTTAGCTGAAATTTGCTTTGGCTTGTTACCTAGTGTAATTGTGGCAGCATTTTGTGCCATCTTCACCAGAGACTTCTTTGATGGTGCCTAAAAATAAAATATTTTTTTAATTATAGCTATGTATGTAGTTAGCAATTAAAACAAAGAAGTTTTAATAAAATTAAGTTGAGACCCAATAATTTTTGCACCACAATATTTTTGCCAACAATACTTTCATAAAAAATTTAAATTTGTAAAGTTATACTGGAGACAGACATCTGTTGAGTATTATAACACAATCATCTTTGTATCAAGATTTTTTATGAAATCTTGGTGTCTTGAAGACAAAATTACACAAACAAAAAACATTTTTTCATTTGTTTAAGATTGTGGGGTTGTGGGATTCAAAGAGCTATAACTTTGCGAGGAAACATCATAGATGAGATAAAGAGAAAAGATCATATTAAATGATGCTTTTAAATATAAGTAATAAGATGAAAACATTTTGAAAACTATGCATAACCTCAAAAGAAGACAAAAACGATATTTTTTAGTATTTAACCTCAAATATTTCAAAATTCTGACGCGATGGGTCAATACTAAGTCCGGATTCGAATTCAGTGCGAAAAATTTCTTCCGAAATGACTCCCATATATCCAACAAAAGGTAATTATGTACTTTATGACCCCATTCTTGGAGGGGGTGGGGGTTACGGGGGGATAAAAAACGATTTTTCCGATAAGAATCCGAACGAATTAACCGTCGCCAACTCCTTTATAAAAGTTATGGAGCGTTGAAATTTCTGGTAAAATTCGATGACGCAGGCCGCTCACTTACCCCTATTAAGTAAAATTACTGTGGCTAGCAAACTAGGTGTTGGATATATTATAGACTGATCCACGGCCGAAAACCAACGGAATTATGGTCAGAGTACACCTTGTAAACTTCCCCCGCGACCCCCACCCCCCCGTGTCAATGGGGTCAAAAAGTACATAATTACCCAACAAAACAACCTCGCAGACCTGTATAATTGAAAGTCGGCCGGCAAATATGTTATTTTAATGAAAATCCTAGTCATATATTATTTTCATATGGAAGAAACAACAAAGTTTAAAATTTCAAAACATTATTATATTATGACACGTTAGACACCTTGTGAGTTGCCTGACTAATACATACATACATATGTATATGGTTTCCATATGAAATAAGACAATACAACTACACAGGGCCTTGTCTACCATAGGTGCCGACGATGCGGCCCACACGGGCGCCTTGTGAATTACCAAATATATAACGGTCATTCTTTAAAGAAGTGCACACTTTGTTTTTATTTTGTGACTTTTTGAACATTATTTGTAACGAAATACAAAAACTATGGTGAATAGGATAAAAAACTTAAAAAAAAAAGTTTTATAAATTCGACCTCATTTTAATTATGATGAGCAAAGTAAAAAAAAGGTTTAGATACTTGTCAGGAAAATTAAAATAATTTTTTTGACAGGCCGTTAATTCTTCGATTTCAACCTTGCAACCATGTTTATAAATAAAAAAAAATTAAATTAAAGATTTTTGAAAAAAAAAAAATTAATGTTTTCTATCCTATTCTCCAGATTTTTAGATATTACAGTTCAGAAAATGTAAAAAAAACACGTGTGTAGTTATTTAATGAATGAGCTTCGTCGATTTGAGCAAGGTAATTTGAGCAGTGATGCCACTTTTTCCATAAAAATTGCTGCAGGTGTCAAAAGAAATAAAAAACAACTGCAAGCAGTGCATAAAATATCGATGTTTTTAATTGTTTTGTTTATGATTGCGAGTAGAGGAGTTGACATAGGATGTTAATTCGAATTTAAATTGATTTTTTATTGCAAATTTTAATAACGATATCGGAGTCGAAAAACAACAAATATTTATAAACTAGTAAAGGTGAGGGATACCTGTATTTGCCGTAAGTGAATGAAAAACGCAAAAACAAATCCAAAAGGCGGGAAGCACTATTTGTAGACTTGCAAAGAAAATGTGTAGACTTGTTAGCGGCAGCAATTGCCAAACCGCTATTACAATTGAGAGCATTGAAAAACATAGAATCGTGAGCGTGAAAAAGTGCTGCCAGCCAAAATATAAATTTCTTTGATAACATGCACCTTTTTTATAGGTATGCAAAATAAATAATGTTATTACAAATGAAGTCAATTAAGAGTTATTATGACATATTTCAATTTAAATTAGTGGCCTGAAGAGATTTTTCGTTTTCAACAGTGTTGCCCGTTTTTGTTGTGATCACATTTTTTTTTTGAAGACCTAGCCTAATGGCGACGTAAATTTCAATTCAATAATAATTTTATTAATACATATCTGTATACATGAAAGCACAGATCTGTGTGAATGTGTGCGTTAAGAGTTGTACAATTGTTTTGATCGCCTAATGAGTAGTTGTCAACTCATTAAGGCTACAATAAATCTATTATGTAGTACTGCAGTCACATTCCAGCAGTAGTGATGTTAGTTTTTGAGCAAAGATTTGTAACGAATATTTAAATCTTTACAGGAAATGGTGTCACTAATACTAAATTTTTAGCTTTCAAGTTCTTAAATCCCCATCAAAATATGAGCCTTTAGACTTGAAGCAATTGTAGTAAAACTAAACTTTTTTTAGGTACAGACTGTTATTTAACATATTCGATAAAAAGAACAGATTAACTTTAGCTCCCATCCACCAATTTAATTTTTTTTTGTTTAGTTGTAGTTATTATCCATAAATTCAAAATTGTCAAAAATAATGTATTGAATTATTTTTTTTTACTTTCTGGTAAAATAAGGGTTAATATATAAAAACTTAGGACATTTAAAGGGAATGAATAAAGCTTTTTTGTTATGTTATTAAGACTACTGCATTTTTAGTGAATTACGTTTTTTTGGAAAAAAGTCAGTCAAAATATCAGAAAAGTTGTAAAATTTCGAAAACTATGAGTTGGATTTCAAAATTTGTATAAAATATTTTTATATAAGCTTACATGTGACAATCAATCAATACAGAAGTTCTAAATATAATAATGACTATATCTCCGACAGATGCTTTTTCTTTGCATATTTATTTTAAGAAAGCACATAGAAGTAGTTTAATAAAAATGAGTGAGTGGAAGCTTAAGGTAATTTATTCCCAATAACATCGCAATTAAGCTTTTAAAACGCTAAAACCTTAACTTTTCTTCTCTAAGCAGTCATCCGGTTACTTGCGAAAACTCGGATGTAAAAAGCACATCACTACAGAATTTGTTATTTTCACACATCACCAGCTACGGCAATTTTCTAGCAGTCAGTGTCTTTCGTTGACAAACGAAACGAAAGACTTGCTTGTGTGTGCGAACTCTCCACTAGTTTTCGCTGTGGTAGAATCGTGGAATGCGATGGAAAGAAATGTCTATGGTTGGTAGGTAGCTCGGGCAAAATAAAGTAAATTAAAAAAAATGCAGAGGAAATAAAAAAGAGCGAAATATATAATTATTTTTTTCTTTACCTCATCCTCGTCTGAGGAATCCAAAACTATTATCGAACTCATTTCCAGCAATATTTTGAATGAATTCTTACGAGTTTTATGCACTGCACTAAATTTGCGCCAATTAAAAATCCAAAAATTTTTTGCACAATTTTCACAATTTAATTTAATTTTCCGCAGAAATTTTCTTTTTTCGCGGATTTTTTCTTCGCTTACTTGAGTATCCGCATTCGACGGCGAATAATCGAAGACTTGTGCGATATTTCACAATGTCGTAAGTTAAATGCGCTTTTTCGCCGCAATACGTAGAAATGAATTGCTTTTTATTGGATTTTTTATGATTTCTTGAATTTTTCCCGAAGAAATGAACAAAATTCGATGTTTTTTGATGGAATAACATTTTTGTTTGACATTTTTTTGTTTTGTTGTTTCTCTTGTATCGCGGCGAAATGACAAATGGGAGAGGTATTAACGAATAGCCGAAAAGGAGAGCGAGTTGTCACTCGTTTCTTATTTAAGTGGCGAAGTTGGCTACATTTCGCTTTTTGGTATGCATCAGCGCTGCCGCAAGGAAGTAATGAATTGTAAACAATTTTTAAGTATCTTAAATTAAAAAAAATTTAAATAACAGAAATAATAATATTGTAATGTTATTCTGTGTAATGGTTTAGGTAAATATCAATTAGGTAATGCCTAACTTCTTACGTTAAATAGATAAAAGCTTACAATAATAAAATTAATAATTACTTAATAAGAAATATAAAAGCAGCTCCATTCCTAACATTTTCAGATAAAATTCACATTTCAAAGAGTTCACGTGCTCATTTTTTGACAATAAGACATTTGTTATAGTTTTGATACACGCAATAATTTTCAATAAATATATTTTTTAACATTTTTTGCTACTTGAGTTTTGTAGAAAATTGCAAAAATTGATTTAACGAAGGGTCATTAGCTGATAGTCCGGGACATATATGAAAAAGCTGGCTAGTTTAACGGCTCCATTAATGCGCTGTCAGGCATGCCAGATGACGCCATTAATCCAGAAGCGAGTGAATTTCCTTTTGCTGTTAGGATAGTTTAATTATTTTTGATTATTAATTTATTTTTTTAATTAATTTATTGTAATTCGATTATTTTCTAAGTAACTGCTCACTTTGTTCTTTCTGACTTTTTTTAAAACAAAATATCTCAAAAGCTATGGGGAATAGGATGAAAAACTTTATATAGTTTTTGTTGAAAAATTATTTAAATTTGTAAAATAAATAAAAAAAATTTTCAATAAATTAGTTTATACATTAATTTTTTTATTTATAAAAATGTTTATCAAAAAAACCCCCATCATGTTTTTATTTTCAACAAGTTCTTAAGCTGTTCCTGGTCAATCCCAATCTTCAATCATTTTCGATATTTGCTCGTGTGTTTGTAGTGGTCGTAATTGAACCTGTAGTTGTAGCACCTTAAAACAAGCAGGAAAATTTGAAACAGGGAAATAACGTAAAAATTTCACTGAAAACTTTTCTGGTCTAGGTTTGCTATTGGTTGAAATGGATTTGATCGTTGTATCAGAATGCATGAACCTAATTAATAAATTAAATAAAAAAGTTATTGTACGGTATAACCCCATCGTAGGTAAGTACCTATCCGCTTTGTATCGCGCCATGCCAGCAAGGTCATCATCACTTCCGACCAAAAACTTTAGCATGGTACTAAGTATGTATCTGAGTTTCGAGAAAAAACTAGGTCAAAATACATAAGCGACTTACAAGAGCATAATTGTACCATAACATACATACATATGTATGTACATAAAAACTACCTCTAATAATTAGATTCTAATTCCACTATAGAACAATTTTCAAAAAAAAAAAACAAAAATTAATGGACACAGCTACCGCGTTTGGCGTGGTGTGCACAGCAAACCACTTATTTATTAAGAACTCCAAATGGGTGTGGGAGTAGCGTAGATGTCAATCTATTTTTGTAGGCATCGCAAAGGAACAACTGGACAGTTCGTTCAACCTAATCGATGGGTGGGGGTCTTGTATCATATTATGAAAATATTTTTTATACTACGACATCTTAGGTGTAGGGGGACTAGGTGTTTTAAAATGATCTAAAAAGTCTTGTGTAATTGATTTATGCATAGTTCCTAAGTATCAAGATGTAGCACTTTAATTGCATAGGAGGTGGCACGTCATTGTTCAATACAATAATCCCTCGAACTGCGCGGTAGCTACGTTCAAAAAAACAGCACGTAAGTCGAAACCGCACACTGTGAACCTACTTTTGTATTAAATTTGGGGAACACGTTCGAAATCATAAATTTTTTATAAAAAATTGAATGTTAAGTAAGTCCAAACTGCCCTCAGAAAAGAAATGGGCGTATCTCAAAAAAATTCATGTTCGTGATTCTTATAGCATCGGACAGCTTAAGATATTACGCATCTAATGAACTGCGCCAAATGCTGGTATCTTAATTGAAACCTATAAAAAATCTCTTAAGATAATTTCTTCTATCCCAATTTTACATGTAGTATTTCAACAAATTTACATAAACAATACATCAATTATCTTGAAACACTTTTTTTGAGATACGCCCTTTTCGCTTCTGACGGCAGCATAGTTCAAATGAAGTTTGAAAAGTTAAACATAAATAAAAAATAAATAAAATTATTCATCAATAAAAATACATATGCATGTAAAACAAAAACTCTACATCATTTCATTTTTAAATTCAAATCTTATGTGCGTATGTATTGCATGAAAAAAAATACGAAAAAATATAAAAAGAGAAATGGAGAAATATGTACGCGCTGCTGCGAAATTTCGGTGGTAAAAACAAAATCGCGCAACTCCGAAACCGCGCAGTTCGAGGGATTACTGTACTACATATGTATATGCATACCATACATATGTATATCAAATTTCACAACTATAGTTGCCATTGATGCCAATGTAAAACGTTTTAAGTGTGTTTTTTTTTTGGTGGGAAATGCCTCTCCTATTTGCCCTTTAACTACCGAACCACTCCACACAGCGCTAATGAATTCCACCAGATCAGATAAAGATTTAGACACGCATAAAGGGTGATTGGACTTGCTACTTTAAATTTTGTACTTTACAAATTTGTTTTTTTTTCTAATATTTTTGAAAACTTAGTCTTTTCAAAAAAAAAATTAAAATAGTTTTCCGTTGAATGTGATGTGACAGCATAAATTTAAAATGAAACGCGCTCAAGTAATCACCCTATGTGGTATCTGTGTGTGGTTAGCTTATATTATTGTATTAATCACTTTGCAAATAACTGTAAAGGATGCAATATCTGAAGAACGTCAAAGGATTGCTCTGGAAATGAAAGATTTTAAGTACTTCAATAGAAGTTCAGATATTGTTAAGGAAGAGTTAACTAATTATACCCCTGAAACCAATGGAATACCATTAAGAAGCGTAATCATAACCACATGGGATTCTGGATCCGACTTTTTAGGAGAGATTCTGAATGCAATGCCCGGAAATTACTTTCATTATTCGGCACTAATGAATTTTGGCCACACGCAAATACGAAATCAGTCAAATGCAATGAGAGCATTAAAAAATTTGGAAAATTTACTTCACTGCAACTACAGCGAAATGCAAAGTTTCATAGATTATGGACAGAGATACTTCAATTTTTATGTACATTATGGGCGCTTGAGACACACATGTAATCTGTATCCACAGTTTTGTTGGTCACCGACATTTTTATCGTTATATTGTCAACTATTTCCTTTTCAAAGTATGACTGTTGAAAATATTAGATTGGCGCCAATGGAAAAATTCATTAAGAATACTAACAGGTAGAATATTTTATATATAAGAGAGTGTTCATTCAATTGTTTTCCTTCGGTTGGTTGGTAAAATATATACATATATGTATACATACATATATGTAAGTCTAACATTTAGATCTGTTGCAGTTCAAAATTTCGCTATAAACGATATTTACCTTATTTGAAAAATCTACAGTGGTTAAAATATATCCCTTAAGTTGCAAACTTTGTCCTTTTGACTTTTTGAACATTTTATGAAGCGACATATTCTGAATCATCATATTCCTCATTTAGCTAATCCTTAACAGGATGAATCCACTTATAATGCTGATACATACTTAGGATGCATCTTTCTCACAATGTTAATAAGTACGTTGGATGCATTCTATTTCACAATTTTTCTACATAGGATAGGATCCTGTTCTCACGTACAATGTTACAATGCTGAAAATTCCTCCGATAACACGGTTAACACGGTAATTCAACTCGGATCAATAGCTTGCCTATGACGCGCCTGTTGGTGAAATTAGCATTTCAAAGTAGATTTCGGATGGGTTGTAACTATATTGTAGTGGAGAGCACATGGTTTTTACTAACTAAAATTTTTTAACTGGGTACACTCCTAAAAGAGTATGGAGGGTATACTCCAGTTGGAGCAATTAAAGATACATCGTTCATTGACATGCAGTATTAAAAAATTGGGTGTAATTTCCCTTTAACAATCTTTTGTTCTTGCTATTATAGCTCAAATGTGCGATTTTTACTCTTGGTTCGAGATCCACGTGGCACGATGCAATCACGAAAGTTCCGAGATTGGTGTTCTGGCAATCGCGCTTGCAGTAACCCAAAAAATTTATGTAATGATCTAGTGGAAGACTATCGTATGGCCAAAGTACTGCTGGAAAAATATCCCGCTCGTTTCAGGTACGATACGTTGCAATGAATAATGCTATACATTTTTTTAATGTTTTGATTTATTGCTTAGAACATTGCGTTACGAAGATCTTTCTATCAATCCATACGTGATGACGCAAGAGATTCTAAAATTTTTTGGCCTACCATTTGATCCGCTGGTCAAGGAATTTTTAGATGTCAATACTAACGTTGATAATGGCGAGGTCTATTCTACCCATCGAGAATCAAAATCGAAGCCGTTCCAATGGAAGTATGATCTAATGATCGAAGAGGTAAATGCAATATATTTTTCCAACCTATTGGCATTTTGCTTGTATTGTTCTAAAACCCTCAAGTAAAAACGTTTAGCTTGTAAAACAATATACTTTCTTTAGATAAACAATGCCACACCATACATGAAAACGTGAATTAAAAGAATTTCTATAGCAAAAAAATTAATTAATTAAATTGTCTTCTTTTGCAGATTCACAATATACAAAATAGATGCACAGAAGCTATGGAGCTGTGGGGCTATCGAAAGGTCGAAGACTTTCTCGTCCTTCAGCGGTCATTTGATCCATTAATACATCCGCCACCTTTTGCGTGAAACTCTTCTACGTTCACTTGTGATAAATTTAATAAAATTCAAAAATTAAAACTACGTAATCAAATATATAAAATTCTCGTGTCACAGTGTTAGACTCCAAACTCCTCCGAAACGGTTTGACCGATTCTTATGAAATTTTGTGTGTATATTCAGTAGGTTTGAGAATAGAAAGTAAACTATTTTTCATACCCCTATATGGGTAATTTAGAGTGGCTCATACAAAAATATTTTAAAAATAGCATTTTCACAAAGATTTTCATTTTCACAAATTGATTCACATGGGATTTACAACACTTGGCTTTTATAGTAAGAGGCATATTTTAAGTTGAAAAACTTTTGCTTAGGGTGGATATTTAAGGTGGCCCTCATACAAACATATTTTTAAAATAGCATTTTCACAAAGACCGGTCAATCGATTCACATGGAATTTACTTTATATTAAGTGGAATAGCTGAGGAAATTACACCACTTGGCTGTTATATTTAGAGGCACATACTTAAGGTGGCCCATATACAAAAGTATTTTTAAATAGAATTTTCACGAAGATTTCATAATTATTTGTTAAATGTTTCTAATGGTCTACTTAAGGTTTTTGCAAAGTTTGGTTTAGAAAAATGGGCAGTGACATACCCTCCAAAATCAAATTAATCATATCTCATCAAGTACTGGACGCAGATGAATGGGACTTGATATAAATAGTCCTGGCAAACTTGTTACTTGATTAATTTTTATTTATGTATGTTCATAAATTCGAAATGTTTCTTTTGGTAGTAAGTTGCATTGTACGCTTACTTAAAAATAAATTTTTTTTTTATTTAGCTACAAAAAACTTCCCTAGCCACTTTGGCGTTTTTAGCTACTTTTTCCAAAAAGTTTTGGCAACACTGATTCATGCAACACTGAGAATAAGCGAAATCTCTAATGCAGCGAATTGGAAACTTCAGATTTGGTTTGACGTTTAAAAGCGAAGTGCTAGTGTTGTGTTATTATTGGTTGATGATTGTTGTAAATAAACCAACGGGTGAAAAAATAAATAAAATGTTTCAGATAATTAAATAAAAACAAAATCATGGGCCCCTCGAAGATGGTTTTAATAAAATTATGAGTTTAAAAAGTGAATTGGTTTTAAGCCAATATTGAATTAAGCATAAAGAAAAGTTAAACATGAATAGTATTAAGTGAAAAGAAAATCAAATTAAATTACGAAACAACCCTAAATAAAAAAATAAAGCAACTAAGCTAAAAAAAGCACTGAATTCGAGCTATTAATAAATTAACAGTTTTTGCATTGCGTGAAAAAATTCCACAAACAAAATATTTTAATTTAAGAATTAAAGTTAAAAATCAATAAGAACAAATAACTTGAGAATAAACCACTAGTTAAGTAGGCGATGTGCAGCGTCTTACCAAAAAGTCTGCAACAGCGAGGCTGCTGATCTCTTCATGCCCAATTCTACTCCACAAATGTCCGCAAGTTACTTGGGCTGCACTTCCTCTGAAACGGTATCGCTGCTCACCGGTGCTCCCGTCGAGGTAACGTCTTCAACTCCATCATCATCGTCATCACTACAATCATCATTATCAGCATCCGGCGTGAATCGTTCATCTTCAGCTCATAGAAATCGTTCACAGCAGCGCATCACACTCATTACTAAACGTCGCAAAATGTCCCGCCGTGCGAATTTAATCGGCATCTGTGGCGTCAGCGGACTTTGCATTCTGTTGCTTATTGCTACCGCACAACATCGTCCGTTGCCCGCTTCAATGGCTGGTTCAGCAGCGGCGGCGGCAGGTTCCGGTGGTGGTGGTTCCTCTGCCGGTGGGATTATGGACCATCATCGCGATCTGCCACTGAATATGGCGCTGCAACAGACTGTCGCACAAACGTACAATCTGACAGCGACCATAGCGGACGTTTTGGTTGAGAAACGCGCTAAAATTGCTGTAGAAATGGAAAATTTTGAGTATCCATCGGGACGTTTTGGTGTTGATGCTGAGAAATTGTCAGATATGACACCCGAGACAGAGGGTACGCCAGTGCGAAGTATTGTCATAACCAGTTGGCGTTCTGGATCAACCTTTTTGGGCGACATTCTCAATGCAATGCCAGGCAACTTTTATCATTATGAACCGTTGTTAAATTTTGGCATCAAGCAGATACGCGATGATGAGGAGGCAGCACAGGCTATTGAAAATTTAAAAAATTTGCTATATTGTGATTTTACTGAAATGTCGGAATATTTAGAGTACGGTAAAGCGCATACATATCTTTTTGAGCATAATGAACGCCTCTGGTCGGTGTGTAAGGATTTTCCTCATTTCTGTTGGCGGTCGAAGTTTCTAACACCTTTCTGTAAGCTGTTTCCAATGCAGAGCATGAAAACGGTCCGATTGCGACTTTCGCTGGCCGAACAATTGCTGGAAGATAAAGGGTAAGACAAATAAAAATTTATTTATAACTACTTGAGGTTTCTAATAAGAATATATATTATTAATAATATTCAAACTTAAAAACCTGAAATATTGCTCATACAAATAGATAACATAATTCTACAATTAAGAAAATAATTTATAAAATTTCTTTGAAATTTATTTCGTGTTGACTTCTATGTTATTTATAATGGTTCTCTTTCATTTAAATATTCTTTGCGCGCAGGAACGTTTTTGAGTTGATTTTTGTTAAAAATACGAGTAGTAACAATTGATACTAACCGTAACCTTGTTTTTTCTGGTTGCACCCACAAGTTTTACTGTATAAAATACAAAGCTTATTTTACTTCACACTTTTTTCCATGAATTTTTGTGGTATTGTAATTATTTATAAAAAGTTGATTATAAAATCAGTCGTGCTGAAAAGTGCCTATAATAAATATAAAGTGAGAATTTTTCACCTTCTGTTTAAAATTTCTATTTTTGTCGTAAGTTTTACTGTAATTATAAAACTGTAGTGCTAATGTTATAATGAGTTTTTGCACCCATGAAAATATAATAAGAGTAGCTTATAGCTTTAAAGTCATGAGCACATCGCTTAAATTTTCGTACAGTATAATAAGCGATTTTTATCGTTGTCATTAGTGTTGTATTATCTAGCTGCCACTTGATGTAGGCTTACTATGTATATCATTAAATGTTATTACTAGGGCACTAATTGATTTTTAGTAAACATTTAATTAAATTAAATTGAATTAGATTTAAAGGTGTAGTTTAGGTTTTTTCTTTAAAAAATCATAATAAAGAGAGACGTAAAAATGTAAATATGCATTTTTAAAGCTCATAATAAATAGGCTGAATTAAAAAACATGAAGAGCTTGTCTTTAAAGTGACTTTTATGTCTATAGTCATCATACCTCAAGTCTCGTGTGTGTCTTTATACTGTAGACATCAAAGTCAATAAAAAGACATGCCGTTTCATGTTTTTATAAGCATTTTATTATGTACAGAGGCACACGAGACATGAGACAGGAGTCTCATACATATAAATATGTCCTTATTCGAGAGCACATTTTGGTCAATTTTTTGTTCATTTAAGGCTATGATTCGCATTTAAAGTATAAAAGAAGATTTGACACACATTATATTGAACAGTTATAAAATATCAATTATAAATTATTTTCTGTTCTGACACACCACAAAGATTAGTTTTTAGTGTTTTTCAGTTTAATATGCTACATAAATCTATCAAGTTTTTTTTTGAATACCAAGCAAATATGTGCAAACCTACTTACATTTAATCTAAATACGAGTAGCTACCTTAATATCATAATCTACAATATAAAATTTAAATCTTTGTTCAAAGCGCTTATATAAACAGTTAAAAGCCTTACCGGCATTATTATTTTTATAGCCTTTTTGTGATTCATGACAAAACAAAAAAGTTATAGCAACGAAACAATAAAAATTAGTAATATGAAAGTGAAATAAGTTATTTTTTGTTGTATTGCAATGAAAGTAATGTTGGTTAAGAGAAAGAAAAAACTCAGCACTTCAACAAAAAATCTTAACTCAAACTAAAGATTCGAAATGTTATTTTTCACCTACATTATTTTTACTTCCTTTTAAAAGTACGAAATACTGCGTCAAACTACATTTCTATTAATTTTGTTATTTGCTAAGTAAACAGCGCAGCATTTATCTCGTTCGGTATCTGATTGGAGTTTCATGAGGTAGGTCGCGACTTGTTTAATCAAGCAGACAAGACACTAAGATCGTACCCTCATCGGAAGTACGATGGAAAGTTTAAATTAAAGTTGTAATAAGATAACATAAGTTATAAGATACATATATAGCTATCGTACTTTGATTACTTGGAAAAACACTTAAAAAGCACTTCTGAAATTTTCACTCTTTTGCTGCACACATTTATATTTATCTACTCGTACTTTCCACACTTGTTATGCATTATTTACATTCATTTTATCATTAAATATAATACAAGCAAAAAAGTTTGAAAAAATCGTTGTGGGTGTTTTTTTTATTTTTATTTTTATTTACTCTTGTTCACATTCTTGTTTTTGTTTTTATAAATTTAATATAATCATATGCGCTACTGTTCCAAATTAATCAGCGCATTTGAATGTTATACAAAATTATTGTTTACATTTTTGCTGTGTTCATACATTTTTGTTTCTGTAGAGTTCAGATTTTTTCTCAGAATTTTTGGGTCAATATTTAACTCTAAGTATATAATTTATTTTTTTAAATTCAAAATTAATGTATTAAGATAATTATTATTTGTAAGTTTTCCAATATTGTTTACAATATTCTCTTATGCTTTTTAATAAATTTTTTCAAATAAGCGCATCAATGTTAGTAATTTTTTTACCTCTCAACATAAAAACAGATTTTTTCATTATAATTTTTTTTTTTTTTTAAAGACTTTCCCAAGGGTAGTTAGTAGAAGCTACCATAACAATGGAAAATTTTCTTTGAATTCAAATCATTATTTTTTCAGAAATTGACAATTTTTGTATTTCGTTGTAAAAAGCTGCACACATTAGCGATCATGTTTGCCAGTCAAAAAAAAATACGGCCGCTGACACTGTCGAATATGATCGTTAATGTGTAACTGCCGCCTTTAAAGTACAAATGTTGTGATTAAATGTGGAACGAAATGTCAAAAAATGCGCCCCACGGCTTCTAAAAAATTTCTACGAAAATTCCTTATTTATATTGTGAGTTTTAAGAATATTAATGCGTTGTTTCCTTGTTATATTCCATATAATAATATCGCGAAATTAAATCTGGTGTTCATATTTCGACACTCTCTATACTAAATTTAAGTGAATCGATATCAATGTAACCCATATAAACTAGCCGTATATTGATTTTCCATTTTTCTAAATCTGTTCATAACTCAAACTTGTGTTCTTATAGACTTTTGATCGTTGATATTATATAAAGTACATTATAAAAATCACGGCACTTCCGGTGAAATTGACTGAAATATTATCAAAGTTTATATGGGCAAAAGTCAGAGTTATGAACAGTAATGAACATAAATGACATACAGCTTCATAAGATGGTATTGTGCCAATGAAAACCTTTGTTTATAGCTATATTTTTATCAAAATCCCAAAGAAATTTTTTGTAAGATCATATGAAATTTTCCTGACATACTTTTTCATATATGTATGTAAATAAGCAGTTTTCATATGGATTTC
Organism: Meiosimyza platycephala; assembly: GCA_963662105.1. Classification (NCBI taxonomy): domain Eukaryota; kingdom Metazoa; phylum Arthropoda; class Insecta; order Diptera; family Lauxaniidae; genus Meiosimyza; species Meiosimyza platycephala. The sequence goes on from OY759210.1 coordinate 97,984,962, forward strand.
AAAATACTGTAAAATCACAAAAAACATACATAAAATCTTTTGATAAATTTTTGTATTTCTCATGAGATTTTAAGCTACAAAAAAAATGAACAATACAAAACGTCACAATTCATTTTTAAAGTTTACATGGTGTTTTTATCTCTCCCAAGTTCGAAATTTCTATCGAAGGTCCTGTAAACAGTATGCTAAATCTTTCTTATAACAGTAAAAAATAGATTTTATTTTTATAATATGTTATTTTTATAAATGACATTACAAGAAATATAATTTTCAGTGCTTATGTCGAATTTTTTTTCAGTGTGTTTCAAGATCGCAGATGCTTGGAAACATTCTTTCTCTATAAATTTACAAATAATGTTCTTTTTTGTTTCCTCAAAAGTTGTGATAAGCTGTCAAAAAAAAAATAATAATTTTTTTCACTTGTATTATACTTTTAAATGGACCCAAACAAATCCAGTCCGTTGCGCTTATCAAGTGCAACTTCAAGTAACATAAGTTTTTAACTTGCTGATAAATTGTTTTGCTTTTGCTATTTGAAATGCTCTTTCAATTTTGCGATTCTTGTCTCACTTTAATGTACATACAACTTGAAGCAGTGCTAAGCGGATGGAATTATCTGAATTTTTTGTTCCTTTTTCTCATGTACTTTTTTTTTACGCAAAAAATGTCAAACAAACTTTACGAATTAAAATTTAATAAGAAATCTGAGCATGAAATAAGTAGTAAGAAAGTTAAAAAAAACTTTTGCAAAAGTGTGCAAAAAGTATTTGAAAAAATAATATAAAATAACTACATACCAGCTTATTGAATTACAGAAGCTTCTTGCTTAGCAAGAAAATAAAATTAAATATCATGTTGCAAAAATGCACATTAAGTATAAAAAAACGAAACTTTTATCGCAGTGTTGTTTGCAACGCTGAAGTATCAGTTTGTTATTTGAAACCATTTTTAATTTGTATTATGATCTTCTGTTTACACATCGTACGATATAGTATGAGTATTCACGCGCCGATGCAAAATGCATCATATAATTTTGCTTAATTGTAGATTGCGAAAGGTTGTCACTTATGCACTGCTACTCAATTTACGCATAGTAATTTAGTTATTTCAGTTACACTCTAGGTTGAGTGAAGTTTTTACCCGTAATTCTTTATAATTATATAAAATATAATTATTAACGATTAACAAATCGTCTGCCATTAATATTTATTTATTTGCTTAAACATTTTTGTGAAAAACCATCAAAAAGTCAAGATGTTCGTAAGTTACATTATTTACTAGATGTTCCAGATTAACAAAAAAAAATCACAAAAAAATATTTTTTTTCTGACAACTTTTTTACTTCAGTTGCCATAAAAAGTGGTGCTACGCGTAATAAAAACCAAATAATAATGATGAAATATTTTTAAATTCCAAATAATTACTTCAATAAAAATATTGTAAGCACTTGAGATTTTTGTACAGCGCTTTCAAATTAACCGACAATATATATAAAATAAAAAATTCTATATCATAAATGTTGCTAAAGGTATGATTTTAGCAAGAAATTTATTTTTGAAATATTGCTGCACCTTTTTTAAATATAAAGCCATAAAAAAAGCAATACGGGGTGGAGCTCTATTTTCATCACGTCAGAATTCTGAGACATACAGCACTGTATGAGTATTATGTAATAAATAAAAATAAACTTAAAAAGTTTTTCTAAATAAAATATGGATTTTTTGCACTTTTAAGCAAGTTTATCTTAGAATTTTAATATGAATCAAGAAACTGACAAATAAATCGTGCTTAACTCACTAAAATTTGATCTGATTTCACATTTATTTAAAAAAAGACAGCGCATTTCAAAACAAACTGCATCATTAAAATTGCATTAGCAATTGTTTTATTTATATTTGAATATTAGCACTCTGGTCTAAACACGTTTGTTATTCATAGAAATTTTTCGTATGAAAGTATGATAAACAAAAAACTTGACATATCAATTACTTTTCATTGAAATTTAGTTTTTCCCGTACCTTTTAAATACAAATGTACTAAGTCTCATTCAACTGCTTCAAATAGCTGATGAGTTATGATGAATTTTTTTTCTCTTATATGGGGGGCGTGTCGTTGCCGATTTTTTCTGCTTCAAACTATGCTAATACCTTATTTATATTTACAAAATCTTATTCATGAGCTTAAAATAGTTGCTAAGATATAAAAAAGTTGATTTTTTCTCATATGAGATGCGTGGCATCTTTTTAGGAAATTGCAGACGTAGTTTGATAATTTTTTAGGTATTCTGCGATACAGTTACTAAGTCAATTATAAAATATCAAATGGTATATCTCAGTTTTTTGAGCTCTATTCTCAAATATTTTCCTAAGTAAATTTATGTAATTTTCCCATGGTTTTATTGTTGTGTGTAATTGAATATTTTTATTCAAATATTTGAAATTGAATTTTAAATTGTATAATCTAAAGCTGGACTAAGGCACATACCCAAAAATTTGCACCCACACCATGCCACATAAACACACATATGTTTAACTCAAGCCATAACCTTGGCAACAAAAGGGGAAAAACAAAAAAACTGCCGGAATTGAGAGTACATGTTGGTATCATGGGTTACCGTCCCAAATGTGAAAGAATGCCGTAAATGGCAAAGGCATGAGCATGATATTTCAGAGCGAAGAATTTTTATTAAATAAGAATTCGATTGTTTTTTCACTGCATAGGGTTATTTGGCTTGTATTTTCAATTTAAAAAAATATTTTTGCAAATTTTTTTTCCTGCATGTTGGAAATGTAGCAGCAGCGACCTGAATATAAAATTTTGGGTTGTATATCCTTTTTTTTTCATGTTCAGCTGCGGTGTACAAATAAAAGTCTTTATTTGTTCAGCTATGCATAAAGTATAAGTATGAGGTCGATTTAAAATGAATTTTATAAAATCTACAGAGAACGGAAATCTTTTAGTAATAAAAAAAAAAAAATTATTTCTAATTATTTTATTGAACTTACTTAACACAAAAAAAAAAAATTACGGGTAAAGCTAATTTCATTCATTGCTAAATGGAATCATCAGTGACCTTTCCTGTACACATGCACAAAAAAATTAAATATAAATAGTGGTGACAAGTATAGAACTTAAAATTAGCTTAATTGTTAATTGTTTGTTGAGCTTACTGTTCAATACAGTGTACTATATGTCATCATCAAAAATTTACTTTAGAAAAAGATTTAAACAGAAAAAATGGCCTTAAGCTCATACTAGTTTCGTGCGTTGCTAGGAGGAATTATCATTGATTCTTAAATTCTTTAAAATATTTTGACTTTTCGTAACATAACGAAACCGGTTAACCAGTGTAGCTGATCATAAAAACTTTCAACTGCATTATTGATTGTTTTCAATAGTGAACTTTTTGTCTTTTAAGCCCAAAGCTCTAGCGGATTTGTTAAATAAAGTCCTTGACAAAATAAAAATTGCATTTATGTAGTGACAATTGCTTAAAACGTGTTTTGCTTGTACCCTTATTCCAGCTCCATCTCCTGCTTTTGTATGCAGCCAGTAACTTTTAGTTTACTCGTTGTATATTCATAGTATAATCAGCTAAGGGAAATGTAAGAAACAACAGCAACAAAAAGCAAAAAAAAAAAAAACGCCAAATTGCAATTTTATGTTTGCTCTAAATTTTTAATTCTTCCTTGTGTTGCTGGTTGCCATATACGGAATTTGTTGTACTTAGTACATTTTGCAAAAATGGCTTAAAAGTAATTTTCTCAATCGTTAGAACTTTAAGAAAAAATTTTAACAGCTTAAAATTTTAAGATAAAAAGTGTTTTCTATCCGGTTACACCCAAGATGACTTTGGTTGAGAAAAATCTAACAAACATCATAACTATGATCTCTGAGAAGAACTTTTTTTTGCCCATAGTACCCTCTATTAACAATTTATTCAAAGCTTTAGAATTTTTGTTATAAACTCTCCTTTAATTCCATAATTAAGGATTAATGCTTAATGAAAATGATGCTTAAATTGGTAACTTATGATTTTCCGAAAACGATCGTTCTATTTTCCATTTTTTTTATAACAAATATATATTTTTTCTGTTACAAAAATCAAAGTAAAGAGAGAAAAAAATATCGCATCCGTCACACCCGATGTCATTGCTCGCCTAAGTTTTTTGGCTCATCATAATAAATTTTGCGATTTTTTTTAACCAACAGCACAAAGATACTCGTAAAAGAGTAGGTAGTTAAAAAAAAATCAATTGAAATTCAAAAGGCTTCCTTTATGCTTCGTTGGCTTATTAGCTCGTGAAGTAATGAATCTTTATTATAAGTTGGCTTATAATTTTTCATTGTTGTTGTACTATGTGTGCACTTTAGCAACGTTAGTAACTATTATTTATTGTCTTTATGTCTTTTTCTATTAACACTTTTAATGTTCAGCTGACCTGCTTAAGTGGTGTCTCCATACCGTAATAAAGAAAGTAACATAGCTAAAGCCACATGAAAGAAACGTACTAAAATAACTTCCGGAATACGATACTTCTTGCACTACTTTCAAAGCAACGGCAATAAAGAGGATGAAATAAATTATACAAGAGAATTTTACAAAATAAGAAAATGGTATGATTAGGACTTCTTAAGAAAAATTTTGTTACATTTTTTGTAAAATAATATGAATGTATTAACTTGTCTCTTCGGACATCAATCATATTGGTGAATTTGTAAAAAAATTAATGAAAATAAATTAGAAAATAAGTAAGATAAATAAAATAGAGAACAGCTTAAGCCAAAATCATTGGCATATGCTTACAGCTGCTTGAAGTTCAAGAATTTATTTTTCGTTTATTATTATAATTTACGAGCTTTCACTGGTTCGCATTACATCCCGCTATTGCTTTTCTACAGCATTATTAGTAGTAGCACTTTTTTAATATCGTACATCACGATATACAGCATTAAAAAAACCTTTTGCTGGAATTTCGTATGTCAAATTTTTATATTAATGATGCTTTTTGTTCAATAAAAAGGACATCAATCAAAAATTTTATTGATTGCTAATGCAATTTTCTTCTCCCTTTTAGCTGCCACACTTTTTTTTTTATTTCAGCATCATTTAATGTTAATTTAATGTATAATAAATAAAAAGAGCAATAATTTATGATTTTCTAGATTTTTATTTTCTACACCGTAAAAAAAACATAAGCTTTGTTTAAGTAAAAATTCTTATATTTGAGTAAAAAGTTACTTAAACTTAATCAATTAGTTTCTATAACATAATGTTTCAGTAACTCGGTTATTCTGAATAAAAAATAATCTATATAGATTCTATCTATCTATAATTATCATATATGTAAACATGAAAAAGTTTATCATTTAAAAACATGTGCTATTTCGAAAAACCTTTTTTTTTTGTAAGTTCAAAAGTCATGATTTAAATGTTTTTTTATTTTTCAAAAATTCAGTCTTATCATATATAACGTTTCTGTTCATATGAAGTTGATTTGATTACTTCTCCTCTACAAAAAAAAATTCAACAAAATTTGCATAAGAAACGATTATAAAGGGTGTATTAATACGACAGGCGTTGACTGTAAGTGCGTGGATAAGAAAAATAATGTCAAAATGTTGAAAAAATCGAAAAATGTTCAAAAAGTCGAAAAATGTTGAAAAGTTCTGAAAAAGTCGAAAAATGTTGAAAAATCGAAAAATGTTGAAAAAGTCAAAAAAAATATTCAAAAAGTCGAAAAATGTTAAATTTTCGAAAAATTTTAAAGTAATCGCAAAATGTTCGAAAAGTCGAAAAATGAGGGAATTTAGCAATAGCGTGAGCGTGTTGTTCGACTATACCATCCCCTTGACATAATTTTCGCAAAAATTTCGGTATAATTGATCTTCTATCTCCTCTATCAACTACTCTTTATGAGCTATAGCTTTAGCTCTGGAATTGTTGCTAGCTTATTGGCATAGAACTTACATAGCCCCAAATAAAAAAAGTTCAAAGGTGTCAAATTGTACAATGTTGACGGCTAGCTATGTTGACCTTGCTCATTTCACAATAACTATAACGCTATGTTCGTGACTAAAATTTAGAAAGACACAACATGACAAATGTTAAAAGGAAAGTCAAAAGCTGCTTCATTCACAATTAACGTCTGCAAAGTCAAATTAAGTTATTAGGAGCCAATTCAATTTTAAATAATTCATTAGAAGGAAAAATTTGCCTAAATCTGTTGGAAATTTAGTTTAGAAGTTAAACTATCTAATCACATCTTAAATTGCTCACGGACGTTTTAAGGTTAAAATCTCAACACTTATGGTTAAGTGCTATGAAATACGTCATAGAACATACCTACAATTTTATCTAACGATTGGGTTGTGCTTTCTCGTAACGTGCTTGATATTATCGTACTTTGTTTCCTTTACTATCTTAATGTTGTTTTTTTTTTGCAATTTAATTTTTGGTTCATTCATTTAGAAGATTTTTTTTTGTATTTTTCAACCCTGATTAGAGTTAAACATGAGAGGTTTTTGTACGAGTGTAGAATAATAACAAAACAGAAATCAGAAAAATAAAAGTTGAAGTTTTGCGTTAGATACTTTGAATGAGTTCGGCTGATGGTTTTATTTTAACGTAACGTAAGTCTCACATTTTCACTGCTAATATGGCTAAAAATATAGCGTTGTTGTTATTGTTGTTCTTGTTATAAAGTACAAATGTGTGATTTAGTGAGCAAGACCCAAGTTAACGGCAGCGGAACGTTAAAATTGTGGAAAACTAGGTCACCGCTATTTGGTGAATGTTGTTGTTTATGTTGCCTATGTTTAGGGTCTTTTGTAGTCTGTGGTAAAGTTTTCAATTGCATTTAGAATTACATTTATATAATAACTTAATTCTACTTTGAAGTTATCGTTTGAGAATATCTAAATAGATAGATATAATTAAGATTGATATTAAAATATGAACGGTAACAGATTTAATTAAATACGTGTTTTTTTTAATTAATGCGTTCCAGAATCCTGACGTGCCTGAATGGCCCTGCGGCCAAAATTATTTTTATTATTAAGAATTTATAATTTTCATTTTGATTGCGAAAAAATTAAGGCTTTCAAATTGGAGACAAAAGTGGCAATTTCGATATTTGAGAGTTAAAGATTTTAGAAATCAAAGCCAATTCGAATCCGTTCATAGCCCCTCACTAGCGTAAGTTGTCCGAAATCAAGTTTTTTGGTTTAAAAATGACTAGAAAGCGCAAATTTTGACAATAAATTTTTTTTTTCTAAATTAGAGCTTATTGTCTTAAAAAAAATAAAAACCCAAAAATTATTTTTATTTTCACTAAAGAAAAAATCTAAAAACCGCAATGCCGTCATCTTTATAATAAAAATTACAAAAAAATATATTTCCCGCTCAGTATGACTTTTTAACTTTAATTTTCGAAAATAACGATTATTTCCAGTCCCTGATTAAAATGTTCAAATTAAGTCTGCATTTTTCTCTTCGTAGCTTTTACCTATGATTAATGGCTTTTATCAGCAACAAAAATAAAAAAACGTTCATTTAATCTGAATCATCATTTGTAAAAATAACTACAGTGCGGCACTATTTTTAGCTCCAAACAATAAATGAAAGAAACCAAAAAGAAAAAAAACAAGTTTTATGCAAATAATTCATAAAAACCAATTCACATCACTTTCACTTGAATGCAGCAGAGTAGAGAAGGGGGCAAGAGTAGCGCAAAAAACGTGTTAAACACTTTTCACCTAATGAACACTATGAAAACAACAACAACAACTACACTGTATACACTTTTAAAACAAAATTATTAACTAAATGCAAAAAACCTGTTCAAGCAACTTTCAGGCAAACGAAATCACCATTAACTTTATATAAATGGCGCTAACTTTGCCAAACAAGCAGCTCCTTAAACGCAATACTCTCCCTACTTACCCCCTTTTACCCCACAAATAAAAAAAAAAAACTCCCACAAACAAGTTCAGTGACTTCAGTTACGCTCTGTGCAATGTTTTTTTTTTTCTAAAGCCTGTTCTTTGAAATCATAAGTCGGTCTGCTGTTGCTTGCTGCGTCCGTCCCCTCTCTGATTGTGTTTACCCATTATGGCTTCTTTTTTTTCACTATTAGTCAATGTTTTTACTATAGTTTTGGAAAAAAAAAGTCTGAAAAATCGTCGCTCGTGACAACGCGCGGGTCAAACTAATAGTTTTTGACGTAATTTGATTTACTGCAACAAATTACAAATAGGTGCGGTATAAAGTAAATGTTTATGCATTTGCATAAAGACAGCGTATTGAGTATCGATACTTAAAAAAAAAAATGACAATTTAATTTTTTGCATTTTATTTGCGTCAGTCATAATTGACTGTCACTTGATATTTTAATACTGTATACTTTTAAGAAGAGAAACAGTATAAAATTGCATGCTTTCCTTGGGGAATTTTCGTTTTCATTTTTATTTCATTCGTATTTTAATCACATTCGATATTATATACTTACATAACTGCATGCTTTTATAAAATCATCTCAAAATATTCCCTCATTAAATAAAGTTTCCCATGAGGAAATTTTTTTTGTCATCATATTTAGCTGACACTTGATGTTTTATTGTTCAATAATTTAAATATGTAGTTCTAAAAATATATAAAATTATCTTAAAGAAATCTTAACTTAACTGAAATTACACGTTGAATAATTTTTTTGTCATATTTGACTGACACCTGATATTTCATTACTAAACACTCTTAAGATAAGGAAAATTATAAAATTATGCGAAATTATCAAAAAAAAGAAGTCAGTGGCTGCCACTTGATATTTCCCAGTTAGTAGAACTTTCTTAAAATCTGTAAATTTTTCGACTCCAACGACCAACCTTTCTGACTTCATTATCTGATCAAAAAAATTTATCTTATGAATGAAAAAATTATCGTCCTGCTTTCAAGGTCTGAGAAATTATGTCTTAAATACGCAACATTAAGAGGTGAAAATCCGATTAAATTTGCTAGTAAAATCGATTTTTCTCGAAAATTTATTGATGGGGTGCCCTAAATTTTTGCCAATTACTTATTTTAGGTTTGCACTATCACCACAAATAATCCTATCAAAAACTTAATATTTCAGGCCCTACACTCCGATTGTTAGATTTTTATTTGTGTAATCGATACTTCAAGTTGCCTCTCTAGATATTTTTCTTGTTATGTTGCATTGGCTTTATTTTTTTAAAAATTTAGTTATTGATGCTAGTTTTTCTGAAAATTGAAGGCAGCATAAAGATTGATAGAGTTAAACAAATGCAGCCATGTTAGTAACTTTTGCGTCACAAAACTAAGCGCATGTTAGACACAGCTCATGTTGTCTGAAACGGAACATACCACGAGTGTGGACCATTTTGAACCACACATACTGAAAAAAATTAATTAATAAAAATTAATTAATTAATAAAATATTATTAATTAATTTTTTTTTTGATTTGTGTGGTGCCTCTGTCTACTTATTTACATATATTCATGCTATTCAATATTAACATAGGTCCTAATTTGAAATTTGTTTTGCGGCCTGCTAGACGATTTTGTATGTGATTTTGTACTGATTTTGTTAAAAAAAACTAATATATAACCATATTTGTAAAATCGCATGTTACTTTTTTACAAAATGTCTTGACATTTTTCACAAACATATCGTAATCCTTCAATTCAATCAAAATGTGTGAAAAAAACTTAAAATATCAAGAAATTTGTAAAATCACATGTAACTTTTTTTCAAAGTTTAGTGACACTTTTCGTAAAACTTTTTTAATTCTTCAATTTGTTCAAACAGTTCAAAATTTTGCCAGCATTGAGTTGTCATTAACATTAACTTAAAAATATTCTCGGAATATTAAATCAGTCTTACCATGCATCTATTTTTAAAATTGGTTTCAATTGGCTTAGTGGTCTTTAACTTTAAATTTTTGCTCGAAAAGCTTATGTCATGAAAGATTTTGGTTTGCAGATGTAGATTTAGAAATTTATGAAAAGCTATACGTTTTTTAAGACCGCAAAACCTATGTTTTACTGAACTTCCCACTTGGATAGTTCCTGTCACAGATGTGTTTTCTTCTCATATTTGGTTATTTCTTATGTTTCTTATGTGCAATTTGCGACATGCATAACAAAACCGCATACAGTAAACAAATACTTTACTATATTGCACGAGCTTGTCGCACGATTTATTGTGCAAAAAAGTGGCACCATCATCGTTATTATTGTAGCAAAATGTTTTTGTTCATTAGATTTTCCTTTATAAGAGAAAAAATCAACTCTAATGTCTTATGATGTTGTTGTTTTTTTTCTCTCTTTCATTTGATTCTTTTAAATTAATTTTTCACTTTTTTCTCCTACCCATTTTTATTGCTGTTTGTTACAATTAGTGGAGGTTTTCACTCTTTTTCTATTGAATCCGGTTTGTAACACACAATTCTGAATGGTTGTGCAAAAACCAGACAGATGGTTGGTTGGTGTTGCTTACTGTTTTTTGTGCAGTTTTCTTTAATGATCCGCAAAAGTTTTGTTTAATTGCTTTCAATGGGAGAAAACTTATGCACTTACTGAGATATTTTGTCTATTTGTGGTAGAAGTAATTGAAAGATGTACTTTTACTCTATGCTTTTACTACTTTTTCTTAAATTCTGATGCCATAATTGAAATATATTTAATTTAAAATTATCATTTAAAATGGCTGCGCTAAAGAATGTCAATGGAAAAATAATTGCCAATGTTTAAGTGTTGTGGTACTATTGCAGTGTAAAAAAATTACGTTTTTTGCGATTTGTAAGTTCAAAAATTTCTGAATGAAAGTCTATTCTATTTTGGGAAAAGTTAAACATCTTCAGCGATTATTGATTTTACAACATTATATGTAGTATCTTGAAATTTCAATTGGTTGCTGAAATATTCTCCTTGAAAAATTAAGGAAAAAGAAAAGTTTTTACTTGTCATATTAATAAAAAAAAATTTTTGTACTTGCTATAAATTGAGTGATTCAATTGTTTTTTGAGAACTTTGCAACGCACTGTAAAATAAATTTTAAAAAATTGTGAGTAATATGTTATATTATTTATGAACAAGCGCTGACTGCAAAGCGTCCGAACTTTCGTTTTATGTTTTTAGTGTTGATCTTGGCCACGAAAATAGCACAGACAGTAAGATTCATCGGATGCATCTCAGTTGAGTTTGACAACCATTGTTGAGTACTGAAATTAAAGGCGTAACGTTGTTCTGCGATCCTGCGTGCAATATTGCTCTGAGCCTTGTCCACATATATAATGCATTTTTTCATTTAAATCAGTATTTCATAAAAATATCTGAAACAATATCGAATTTTAATCATTTCAAACTATTTTTTTTTAGTACCTGCTGAGATGTAGCAAATCCTACTTCATTTAGAAGTTGTTACGCTCTCTTAGAAAATTTCAAAAAGGTTTAGAACCATCTTCATCTGCTTACAACGTCCTAAGCTATAGTTCTTTATAAAAATCGTATGGACTGTTTCTGGGAATGAAAAAATTGGATATATTAAAAATGTGCATTGTCTCACTGTTCGCACTTTCTTTCAAGGCCCAAAAAGTACGTACCCAATTAGTATACAATAGTATACAAAGAGTTTGCGGCAGAAGATTGCTTAAACTAATTTCTCAAATTAGGCAATCGTTTTAAGTTCTTTTTTCAAAAGAAAATCAAAAACAAGTTTGCAACAGCAAGAAATTTGAAACCTTTTTTTCAATTAAAAATTGTAACAGCAACGAAAAATTAAAACTACAAAGCCATTGCACAAGCAACATTCTAAAGTACAGATATGCTGAAAATGAAGAAAGCAACAAAAAAAAACGTTAACGTCCATTAAACAATATAGGCGTGGTGGTAAACTCTACTATCAACGCTTGTGACAGCTAACCGCTAAAAACGTTTTTTTTTTTTGCTTATTTAAATTTGATCTGTTTTTCCTTTTATTTTTGCTTTTGCTGAGTGTTAAATGCCATAATTTTATAGTGATTAATTTATGCTACTCTGCTAATTCAATGGGCGTGATGGCATCACCAACCGCAGTAAATGTTGGTAGAATTTTAGAGAGTTACGCGAAGAAATTTTCAGCAAAGTTTGCTTCTTGTGCAACGTTCGAATCATTTATAACATTTTTTCATGCCACGTTCCAAAAACAATGAGTGCAAAGTAAAATAAAAAAGTGAAGGGGCCTATTAAATCCTAGGTATAATTCAAGTAGAGCTATAAGTAAAAGCACCAGCTACGATACTTTCTTTATGCATGAAAAAACACAATCGTCAACAATAGCAAATAGCAACAACACAGCTATATAAATACCTGAAATGCGTTCTTAAATACTGTTGAGAGCTGTTACTTGTTTCGGGTGACTGCAATTGGCGTGAAAGAAACTCTAGTAATGTAGGAAAATTTTTTAAAATTTTCGATAGTGTAGTCAATCTGTAACGTATAGATACTTTTACATTTTAAATATTAAATGATAATAAGTGATTTTTAATGGACATTTTTGATGTTCATAAGAAGAAGAAATGAAAAAGTTCAGAAAGAGAAAGAAGCTTGCAATTCAATAGGAGCTGTAAAAAATAAACGATCTTTTGTTCAAAGTACATAGATATTTTACATTAAAGTCAAATTAGAGAATGTAGCGAAAAGCTTTTGATTTTCTTTTTATATACTTCACTTCACTTGAGCGTTTAACAAGACAGTGCTCTCCATCTTCGTCAATTCTCAAATTTTGTTGTCAGCACTCAACTTATGTATCTCGAAACCACTCTAATTTATTCAATGGTTTCAAAGTGTGAATGGTAACGAAATGGTTGATAAACTTGTGGGAAGAGTAACTTTAATGCTGCTCGTAGGTCCAGAATCTTGCTTTGGTATTAGACCAGATAAAATAAAACGAAGAACATTGAAAGAAATTACCAAAACTACGGTACAACTCCAAAATTCATGACATGACATTGCAAATTGCATAAAATAGGTGTAGTCGATTACAATACTGAAGGACTAAAAGCTATCCGAATATTTCAATGGTAACTATGATTGAGATGCATGCACTAGCTTAGAGCTTTTGAAAAATCATCACTTAGAAGCACCAGAGATAAAAAGCTTATGTGTTTTATTCAAATCTAAAAAAAAACCCATAAATCTATAAATGAGGATAACTCAGTCTTTCAGTCTTGAACCTTTAACTAGGGTTAAAAATTTAGTTAGTTAAAATTAATCTAATCTGAGATTTACTCCGACCTTAACCGAGAATACCTCAATTTTTCAGGTAAAGGGCATAAGCCCTCACACAGCTTCAAATATCTGACTACTGCTGAAATACCCAGTAATCTGTTACTGACAATAACTTACAATTAGTTATATGGGTGAGATACAATACGCTCTCAGTAATCCATTTTCTAATAATTATTCTACTCGATGGGTTCATTTACTCTGTCCTCAATTCCCAATATCGTTGACATACAATATTCTTCTTGTTAATCCTCAGAAAGATGCAGAATCCTTCATTTAAACTTTCGTAGAGTTTCGTACGTGGGTATTTTGAAAGTTCGAAATTAAGATGGTATTTGACCTTAAATAGGTTGATCAAGTATAATTTAAAAAAATAAAATGAAAAGTAATGTTTTTTTTCAAAAATATTAGATATTAAGCGTTATTTTCTTATGGCAAATATTCTAAAGTTTGACATCCCTCTTCGAGAAGGATTTTTGTGAAATTTCTGCTTTTTAATGTTTGTCCATCTCTTCTTAGGAAAAGCACTCAAAAAGCAAAGTAGAAAATGTTCCAAAAAATTTGAAAAAAATCCTCCTTTTCAATTATCTTGTTGATGTTGACTTAATCCTAGATCATGTTAATGTGCTGCATATTTGAATTTTATTACAATTGTGCTTTAACATCGACACGTACGTTTTTGGTATATTTGTGTATCTTTGCTCGTAACATATTCTCGACATTACTGCTAGTAAAAATGCTCAAAAAACACTATATTCCGTTATCATCAACATACATTCGTATGCATGTATGTGTGTATGTTAAAAATAATGCGAGTAAAATTTATAATTTCGCAGCCAAGTTGCAATGCCAATGACGTTAACAGCATACAAAGCCACAAAAACAGCGCTACGAGTACAATAACAAAACAAGAACAACATTACCAGTAAAATGTTACAAATGTGAAATGCTATTTCGGGTACATAAATCCCTTGTCATGTCACAGTGAAAAGAGAACATAACGATCATGTAAATGAGTTTGCATACATTTAAAAAAAAAGTTTGGTATCACAAAGTTTCTCTAAGAGTGAGAATTTTTAAAGTAAAGCACATCAATACTGAAAATGTTATTTTTCTGTTTTTGTTTTGTTCAGGAAAACATGTCCCAAGTAATTTTTAAAAATATTAGTTTTTCAATACGTTATATAGCTTTAGTTTATCATGATATTCTACATAAGGTTTGGTAAAAAGTAATGATTTTTGACTGATTTTTTGGCGGTTAAATGTAGGGGATATCTAACAGGCTTAGTAACATTTTTGTTTTTTTCAAAATATAAGGAATCAAGTCCGGAAAGATGACCAGCAAGATTTGAAATTGCTTGACACTATTCTAAAAAAACAGGTTTTTTAAAAAAAAAAAATGTAAATTGCTTCTACTATGAATTTAAAAGCAAAATCATTTGCTTTGTAAAATTCGATACAGACTCTGGTATCCATTTCTTTCACATAAATGTGCAAAATGAGTGTACAATTTTCTTTCATAATAATTAGGTGAAATATAATTTTAAATAATAACCAAAGTGTCTCACTGTTTGCACCTTTCCACCACTCTGCGGTTCTATACTTTTTGTGCGTGCAATTTTTGGTTAGATACTCTTTGGTACATGCTTTGTGATTGCGTACTTTTTGGTTGCAAATATTTTGTAAGCGTACTCTTTGTGTATGTGTACTTTTTGAATGTGTATTCTTTTTTTTGCATGCAGCTTGCGTGCGCACCCCTGCGCTGCATTTGTATATAGACGTACCTTGTGATTGTAAAATTTGTTTGGGTACGCTTTAATTTCCAAACATATTTTCTATTAGGTGCGTACTCCTACTGTTCGAATATGTACTCTCTAATTTTGTACTTTTTGGTTGCATACGGTTTGTTTGAAATAAATTCAAAACATAAAGATAACTTTGCGGCACCCACACTTAACAACTATTAGGTCAGTAATTGAAAAAACACACACGAATTTAACAAATCAATAAAATAAATACTTAATCGGAAAATAAACATGCGTACTCGTATATCATCATAATGTCGTTATACTACAAGCTTACCATAAGTCATAAATATAATCATAAGCAAACATTTTAATGACACAAACAACCGACCAAAGTGCCGATGCCAACTATTTGTGCTATGATAAGAGAACTAATTGTAAGCCAACTGTCAATCAGACCAACTGACAATTAAATTTAGCGCCGCATGGTATAAAAAAAAAATACTGGCTCGTATCTATAACAATTAAATGAATAACAAATGTTTTGATTTTTTTTACTTTGCATATTAATGACAACAAATCAAAGTTTATCGAATATTATGTTATGTTATGTGACGTTCTTTATTGTGATATATACACATTTTGATAATAAACTAATTTATTAAGTTAGTTCGTTAAAAAGAGATATAGTGAAAGGTTTTACTGTAACGCTTGAAAATTAGATGCAATTATTAGGCTATATAAAAGTATTGTCTTTTGTATTCGCTTTTTACCATATTACCAGGTTAAATTGATCTATCTGTTGTCTTGTCATGACTGTTAAAGAAAAATCATTGACCGATTGATAAATTTACATGAATATCAAAATGTGCTAATGATTGTACGTACGATGAAGTAATTAATGTACAATTGAAATAAATAATAACACATTCCAACAAATTTGAAATTTTTTTGTGTCAACATGTCTCAGATAATGTCATAATGTCGCAGATATATCAAAATATTGATTTTTCATAAAAATTATGAAAATATCATTCTTCTGATTTCTTTCAAAAATCTTCATAACAGCCAATATTTTCGCTTTTCTATTTAGAAGCGGACAAAATACATAGGCCTTGATTGATCTACTTCAATCCCTTCCACGGAAGATGTACTTTCCCCCTTTCACTTTAGGCCAACTTTTCTCCCTTCCATTTAAAAGGGAGTACAGAAAGCCTGTTCAACCGAGTCATTTCATAAAAAAAAGAAAGTAATTTTGAATGAATTTGGGAAGAAACTTTAGTCCTTTTCTATATAGTTAATATTAATATGCTGAATGAAATTAAAACAAATAATGAATTTTATACTAATAATAATAATAATAGAGTTTAGCTACTACAGCTATTAGTCTTCTTGGCTATTTTCACTATAAGAGGAACTATGTTGTTTTGTAAAACAGACCTCAAATGTTCCAATTAAATTTATATTATTATGCATTTAATACTTTCTTTACATAATATGCTTATATACATATTATATATATAGTTTTATTTTCCAATGTCGTTCAATTTTCCTAAAAGTTCAATAGATTTTCACAATTATAATTCAACTCAATACACAACGGATTACTTAATTCACGACAAAGCGTAAACGGTAGCCTTATTATAAACTTACTTTAAGATGCCTAGTGCTGATAGCGATGATAAATAGATAAAACAGTTTTTTGAACTTTTTATAGTCAGCCAAGAGTATAATTTTAATTGTTGTTGTTGTCAATTATTTCCACATGACGTTTATGATAATAGAGAGAAAAAGTGTTGCTTTTTTTCTTTTAATTACCTAAGGTAATTTCATTCACAATCTCTTAAAGTGAGATGCAGGGGCGCCGACAGAAAATCCATGCTTCGGCAAACATCATAATTAAAACTGTGGGTAAACTAAATTAAAATGAACGTCATCTGCTTAAGCTGTTTTTTTTTTTAATGTGAAACTGGCCTAATGCTTTGAATGTAAGTAGAAAAGATTTCAAAAAAAAAAAAACGAACAATCGCTCAAAAAGTTCCAGCAAATAAGCAAAAAGGCTTAAAAGGTACTTATTTGCAAATATTCATGCTATTTTTTTGGGCCACTTTTATGAAGCGTGCCGTTGATCCGAAAGGAATAGTACATTTTTACGTTGGGAACAACATAATATTTGTTTTTGTTGTTGTTTTTCTCTGAGTGTCTTAAATTCCCAACGAAGTTTTTGTGAAAGTGTTATACTGTGCCACAAAAATAAATTTCCTCGTTTTCTAAAAATAATGCAAAACTTGGAAAAGTGTTGTTTTGAAAGAAAAAAAAAAAATAAAAACTCCTTGTTTATGAAAGAAACTCTTTAAGCTTGAAAAAACTATCCCATAAAGAAAGAGAAAAAAAGCTTTCAAATTTAATTTCAAGATAACTCTTAAAAAGTTCAAAATTACTGTATCAAAACAAAAAAAAAAACTTATCATGAGTGTGTCACTTAAGTGGTTTGTGATAAAAACTTAATGTTTAATTAACTTGACAAAGCATTGCTAAAATTGCATAAATAAGGCTCAAAACTGACTGCTAATTTTATTTTAATCAATTTTCAATATAACACTTAGATCGAAAGAATTTTTTCTTAGAGAAAGTCTATTTTTAAAAAGTCTAATTTTTATAATGACACAATTTTTTAAAACGGGACACTTTGTTCACTGGTATTGAGTCAACAGTGCGTATGATTAACATTCCGTTGAGGTGGTTTTGTTATGCGCAGCAAAATTTATTATTTATAAATTTTTTCGTTTGGCATAAATTTAATGTAACTGTAGGTTAATAAAAGCTTTGTCATAATCAGCTCAGTAGATTTATTATAAATAAACGAACATTTGCTACAAAATAAGTAATATGAGTTTAAGGCTAGCAATTTTGTATATAAACTATATTTATTTGCTAATGCATGAAATGTGTAATTTATTTTTACAAAATAGTTAAAACAATAAAAAAACATTTTAATAGTTACAAATTCGCTGACGAATAGTTTTTGTCACGAAATTATAATTTATTACAATGTATGAATCAAATGGGCAAAAAAAAGCTTAATGATTACACATATTAGTTGCAGAATAATAATAAATGCTGTCATTGAAATGCATGCAGTTGCAGTATGATATTCAAAATTCTATGATCAGAAAAATTCAAATGAAATAGTTGATGCTGAATTTTTGACGTGACTATACATACCTGATGAAACACATTTCTACCTCCCTGAATATGTTGATAATCGAAATTGCCAGAAAATCAAATGCTCATGAAAAATCTCATGGTGACACTTTTAAAGAAAATTTATTTAATTTTTTAGAGGAAACCTCAATATTGTATTAACTGAAAAAACATTTTTTAATAACAATGGTTTTCTTTTGAAACCAAGTTGCACAAAAATTAGAAATTTTTTTACTGTCTGTGATTTCCGCATATTTTTCAATATTTGTAACTCATAAAATATTACTCTGTATAATCATTCTGATTTGTGTTTACATTTTCTATCTTTAATAACAATCAGCATTGTGATAAAACTTGTTATGCATAGCATGTTGTTGCAACATAACAGCAACATTAATATTTTATGTGCGCCCGATACTTTTCTTTTAACAAATGTTAGACACTATTCTAATCAACTTAGAAACACTGGAAAAAACCAATATATTTTCTACTTTTTAGTGCAATTTGGTTTTAAAGAAAGTTATCATTTTTAAAAAGTTTTTTTTAAATTTTTTAATTTTTTTACTTTATACTATTAATTTGTTAATTGTCAAATCCCATCATTAGAGTATCAAATTGTGAAGAAAAAAGTAACACACCATCTAATGGCATCCGGGCTTAACGGGTTATGGTATTCTACTTGTCAAATTCTTTGATATCCGTGTCAAGGCGCTTGTGAAGGAAAGAGTGAATCTCTTTCCTTTTGATACCCATACCAAGAGTGTTGTGAAGAAAAAGGTAACCCGCCATCTAAGTGCGTCTACCATATTGAGTTTAAAATGACATCGCGTAGCTCATCGTATTTTACTCATGAAAGCCTTTCATTTGATCAAGAGTCAACAGGGCTCTGAAGGAAAAACTCAGGTGCCAAGCTTGGGGGCATCTGATATGTAAGTTGAAAACAATATTAGATTTAATATATTGTATTGTCATCAAAACAAAAGCTGTGCGCAGCTTAGTTAAATATCGCAAGGTGGGTTAAATTCCAATCACTTTAAACCTACCTAAAAAAAATTAAGCAAAAACTGTTGAAAGTTTTTAAATCGAAAAAAAGCAAAATCACAACAAATCATGAAAGTCCAATAAAAAACGTTTTCTCTTATTTTGTACATTAATGGCTCACAGTTGGCATATAACACGCTTCAACACATAATTTGATATGGGTTCAAATGTAATTTTATAAATTCTGAATATTTTACAATTTGTTACAATATGCACAAAACCCATTTTGATATCTCTTGTGGTCTTAGATTTTTGGTCAGTAAAGTAGGGTAATTAAATTTTTAGTGTATTCCATTAAAACTTTACCGATTTCTCCTCTGTAAACAAAATATAAAAAGTCTTAGCCAACAAATAAAATAAAAACCTCGAGTTTTTTCTGGCTATTTTGCTTGAATTTATCATATGCATTTAGAATGGTAATAAAATCAAAGGTATTCTTATGTTAAATTTACGTTTTTTATGAATTTTGTTTTTTGTGAGATTGATAAGTGTAAATTCAACTAATTGTTGTTAACAAACATCACGAAAAAGCAAAATTCATGCCTTCAATAAAATTACTTTCTCTCATATAAAAATGTTCTGCTTTGAAAAAATGAGGAAAATATAACAAAATTTTGATTTCCAACAACACCTTGGTTTAATTTAATTTTGCAAACCTTAATGCAGCTATGGATTTCTTATTTAATTTTACGTAAATATTAACTATACTGATATTTTTATTGCTATTCTAAATAAATGTGAAAAAATCACTCATATTAGACTAAAGAAATTGGAAAAAAAAATTCATATTTCGGCTTAAGATAATCCAGTTTCTTCAAGTGAAATCTTGTACAGTAATTTTTTTAACACTAATCCTAAGACCTTTAATAATTTGCCTGATGTATAGAAATCCTTAGAAATTTAGCGAAAAATCAGGCTAATGAGTAGTAATAAAATCTAATTGAATTATTTGTGCCGAAAGTGGCCTTTAGCGTAAAAGTAACAATTCAATATCACTCATAAAACAATTCCAAAAATTTTAGTACAATCACCTTAAGCATGATGATTCAAGTAAAAAGGATTGGGAATTTTATTTAAAGTTTTTAGTTTATTGCAAACTGACTTCATTACGTAAATGTCAGTTAAGCTTACCTGCATATAACACTCCATAGTCTTTTAGCTTACCTTAATAAAGAGAAATTTTACAATTTTAAAACTCGCATGTGTTGAAAAAAAAAAAAATAGTTTAAGGATGCAAAATTTCGGGAAACAGCAATTTAACTGTTTATGTGAGTTAAGAAAATAAAAATGCGCACAGCAGGCTAAAATATTTTGGCTCAAAGCCAAATATGAAAAATGGTACCCACAAAATAAAACTTTCTATGAAGAACTTTTGTCTGAACTTTGCTATGTGAAGAATTTATACCAACAAACATATGCACATATATATATATACCCAGTAGGCAATAAAAAGTCAAAGCGTTATAGCCCAGTAAAATTCGCTATGCGAAATAAATTATCTCAACCTTTTTTTTCTTCAAAAAATCACACAAACTAAAACTGTTTTCTTATATAAACCAATTTCCGAATAATAATTGAAATAATTGCAAAAAAAAACTAAAATTTACTCCTTAATTAACAGAAAATTACTAAGCGACTACTGTAACTAATAGTTCAATATAACACTATAACACTGTGCGACATCATTTATCACACACGAAGAAATCAATATACTTGCGCAACTAGATCCTATATGCAGTAAAATCGCGTACTTAGTTTTTTATAATGTAACACAATTTTTTTTTGGATGAACTTGAAAGTTTCAAAGGATACATAAAATTAAAAAAAAAAATATTTAAATATTTCAACTCAAATGAAAGGAGAAAAAATAAAAATAAAAAACAAAAAATAAAAATAGAAATGTTTTTGATTTATCAGTTTGAACAAGTTACAAAATTGTCCTTTTTAAATTATATGCCTAAATTTTCTTGAACATCTGTGACTGTTTTTACTATTTTTAAGAACAATATAGTTTTTTAGTAATGGTTTTTTGAACCTCACGAGCACGTTCATAAATTATACATATCGAAAAAAGAGGTGCAAAGAGGTTGAAAACTGGCCAATTTTTTAGCAATTTTTCATAAATCGTTCCTGTTACGAAATAGCAAGTAGATTCTGTTAGCTTTCACATGACATTTTTTTTAGTGTAATATATTTTTCTCAAAGTAATAAACAAAAAAGGTCAACCATTTTTTCAGTAGATCTGCTCGTTTTCGAGAAATAATAAATATAGTAAAGACGTTAAATGCTCGGTGACACGTCATACTGGGCTATAATAAAAACTTTTTTTTTAATTCAAAAATATTCATTGTTTTAGGCAAAAATACCAAGTTTCTCGATTAAGGAAGCTTGGGAAATAATGGCCAGTCTAATATACATACACACTTGCATGAAATTTAAAATCTTTTAACCGAACATATTATTACAAATGTAAAAATGGGGCATTCCACGCCAAATCGGACACAATTTTGATTTTGCATGTCTAATTTTTTTTAAATTTCTTTTTTCGTTTTTAAACGTACTTTTCATAAAAAATATTGAAAATATTTTTAACGATATTACTATGAGATTTTCAAGTTTTAAGAAAGAAACAATTTCAAAATTGTTTGCAAAAACGCAATTTTAATCATTCAAAAAATTTAAAGTCAAGTCTGATAATGTGTATACGGTGGATGAGTTTCATATTTTTCCAATTTTCAATTTTCATGTTATAAGTTATCCGTGTTGAAAAAGATTCAGATGCGGCATTTTGAATAACAAAGGCATAATTTCCCTATAAACATGAACTTTGAAAATTTTTGATTACCTGAAGCTTTAAGCTAAATAGCTAAGAAAGCTGAGAGCTGTAATAGCTAAACTCTATTATTATGGAAATGTAAAATTTAAATCTCATAGTAATATTAAAAAGTGTTCCTAATTTTTTATGAAAAGTTTGAAAACGAAAATTTTGAACCAACAAAAAAAAATTTATATCTCTTAAATAGCTTGATAAAAATAATTAAAAAAAATTATAGAGAATACTTTTAAAAAGTACTAAAAGAAAAAAAATTTTCAAAAAAATCTTAGATGCAAAGGTAAACTAGTGTTCGATTTGGGATATTATTCCCCACATTTACATTGTACATGCATACATTTGTATATGTATGTATACAAGTCTGCAATGCATGTGGTTTATGTGAGTGTTGTCCTTTGTACTTTTTATTGTACTTGGTTATTTTTTATTTTTTATGTTTTTGTTGTGCTGTAACTTCTGTTGTTTTATTTATAAATTATGCATAGTTATTGTTGTTAAAGAAAAGAAAAAAAAAGAAAGGCTTTTACCTTTTTATCTTCATAGCTCTTTTAAGCGAATTTTATTTACCATATATTATGTAAACACGCAAATACCCTTGCATGGATTATTTCTTCATGACTGGAATTTCTTTTTTCCAGCTAAGAGTAGCTTTCCTTACAAAAATAAAAAATTATAAAAGGGTTGTTTGAAAGCTTAAAAATTATCTTTGGCCTTGCCAAAATTTAAATACCCTACACCGCATTAACAGTAAAAGTAGATGTATAAGTCTTATATTTTAATTAACAGGTTTATTTCTTCCATCACGTTACGTGCTGGGTGGGTTTCGTTTAATATTCTTACGTGGAACATTTACTTAAATAGCTGTCAGTATAGCGTTTTAAAGTTTTACTTGTATGGGAGCTACCACGCACTCTTGTGAAAATGTGCCTATTTATTTATATTTGCGTGAAACTCGGTTCCTTTTTTTCAATTTATTTTTGCATCAATTGATGAAAAAATATCGAAAGCCTTAAACATCTGCAACATGGACCGGAATTATGCCCGGGGATATCACTACTGAGGTCCAAAATTCATTTTCAACCTTTTATCATCGATTCATAGATAACATATTTCCGACAAACGGATTCATATTGAACCCGAATGTTGTCCAGAGAAGACGCCCAATATTCATATTCGATCTTTCTTCTTCGATTAAACGAAAACAGATTATTTTATATAAAACTAACCCGAATTCGGCCGGTATGGTGCACAAGGACGCCTCTAGTGATTGAATTTGAATTGATTGACAAATAAAAATCTTCCGAAAATTTAAACCTCGATTTAAAGGAAAAATCGGGAACTTTCGTTAGAAATATACAAATAACTAATAAATAATAAAATAATATTTTTTAAAAACAATATCTGCAAAATACAATAGTTTTGTTCAATTTTTGTGGTTTAAATACTTTACTTGAGTAACTTCATTAAAAATATCTTATTTGGTATTCCCATTGTCGTAGCTTAATGCCTCTTACACAAAAAGATTTAAATGTAAACGAGTTTATAGTAAGCGCCTGAATTGAAAGACAGTCACAGATGTTTCTTTTTACAAAGAGACAAAGGTTAGCCAGTTTAAGGAAATAAACATTTTTTTTGTGCTTAACTACACCTTTCAACTTTATAACTTCCTCAATTTGATTTTTATTTTTTTTGTTCATTGCTAACGATGTTAATTTGTCAAAGTCAATATAACTGCAGTAAAAAAATGCTTAATATCAGCAAGTAGGTAGCTTAAAGCTTGTTAATGCTTTCTTTCACTTTAATTCTTTTTTAAATGCTTCATGTCCGTTCATTTGCGTCCTTTCCTTCTCATTTGCACTGCAGTTTTTGTGCACAAAGTCGTAATGGTTTGGCTTTTCACCTTGACAGTTGACAGAGTTGACATTCCTGTGTTGTTTTGTTTCTTCTCTCTTTTTGTTTAAAACTGTTTTAGTTGCATTGTATTAAGCTAACATAACAATTAATTTGCTTTTACTATTTTTATGAAAAAAAAAAATAATAAAATTATTTGATAAGCACCAGTGTAGTATGTAAGTACCTCAGCTCCAATGAAGTTTGCATTCATTTTTTTGCATTAATTTTATTCAGTTTTAGTGCCCTTTGGGAATACTACACTCTTATCAATGGCCGCTATTAAATATAAACAATGTCTCAGCTCCTATAAAACATTTAGTTAACATGTCGTGTGAAAGTTTGTTTATTTTTTGTAATATTCGATAATAACACAATTTGATCAAAAGATAGCTGTAATGTAAACACATTATCTTAATTTAAATATACCTTAGTGCCATATGAACATTTGTCAGCCTTAGTGTGCTTTGATGATAACATGTTTTGATCATTGGCCTCTAAAAAAATATTATAGTTTCGATATATATTAAATTCAAAATTTCATACAAGTTTGTTTCTTTATTAGTTGGCTTACAAGTATCATGTGTTTCATCAATGGCCGCTTAAAACTATAAAAAAAAACACAATATAGTACAAACAATTCATTGAAATTTTTCATATGGTAAAATACACCAATGTAATCTATTGCAAAAATATAATTTTTTGCTTATATGAAGATATATCTCGATTCCGATATAATTTTGTATCTATATGTTACAGCATTTTTATTTAATTTTATTAATTCTACAATAATAAAAAGTTTTTTCAATGGCTGCAGCAAATCAGTAGCAAAAATAAACAAATCCACATGTTAGCTTTTTTTCAAAACCACTTCATTCCTTTCATTTTTATATGATATCACTCGAGTATTACAGTGACATCGAGTACGCGTTGCTTGTGACACTCTTTCGCAATTCAAGCAACAGCGATGCCAGATGTCATCAACAGTGAAATAAAAACAATTACCAACAGCAATTGTTAGTTTCTTTTCTTTTTTTTTTAATTTTCTTTCTTGTCACCGCAACTAATTCACAAGTAAAAGAACAACATTTAAATAGCAAACCATTATTACCATTTACAAAAAGCAACAACAACAATGGTAAAAACGACATCATGTTCTTTTTAAAATGACACCTTGACTTGTTCGTTTCACATATTCGAGTAGTCTCCTGACGCACTTTTCTCCATCAATGCATTTTGTAGCGGTTGTAAGTTCAAGGCAAATGCAGCCAACAAAAAAAGTAAAAAAAAAATAAATAAATAAAAATCAAGGTGTAGAGAACGTGCGATATTGCATGTCATGTAAACGTGCGATGTAATAGTGTAATACACTGCAAGAAAAAACTAGGTCGATTTGACTTTTGTGTGTGTATTACAAAAATATTATGAAAGATTTATAATTTTTCTCACCACACTAAAACTACATTGCTTTTGTAGTACACTATAATAATATTATAATACTTGGTGATATTTTCCATATTTTTTTCGTGATGTCATTATGTGGAACTTAATGTTATTTTTATGGTCCACTGGAGAACCTGTTAAGTCCGAAGGACGAGCCGGTTAATCAATGTTTCCAATTTTTGGAAATTATGCAGCCAGGGAACATTTCTCGACTTCCCGATACTGGGTTACATTAGGGCACTATATCCTTTTCAGACCGTGACTTCGTTACTAAATTACTTAGAGATTTCCACATACCAGAAACTCGAATTTTGTTTACTGATGTAGTTACTGTAGTGGAAATGTGGTTCGTCTGACTGAATCGATTTCTCACAAAAATAATAGTCTTTGTTTGTCCTCTAAGCGGTACGCTTGCCAATGATAACTGACTTATGTGGTCTCTGATAAGCTGTTACTGTCTTAATTAAATTTCATGTTGAATATAATGTAAAATCCTTCTCAAAATTCTCTGCAATATCGTCCGTGGAAGGTTCGTAGATCGATTTCGAAAGTTCTCTTTCTACAGATGCCTGTACGTGGCTTATGTTATCTCCGAAACTTCCTTATGGCGGTGTTTCAGTTAATTCAGAATTGTATAAAATTCACTTTGTGTCCTTAGTGTTGGGAAGGTGTGCCGAAAATGTACAAATCTGCAAGGAAAATCCTCTGTGGGATCGTCGAGTGCACATTGTTCAATATCGTAATATTTCATCTGAAGGAGAAAAAATTATATATTCAAAAATATAGATTAGTTCCAAAGATATGAATATTTAAAATTCACGTAATATAATTCGGCCACCCTGTATATTGGTTTAAATTATAAAGATGGCATGTTTTGCACGCTAATTAAAAAAAAATTTGGAAAATCAAAAAAAAAAAAAAAAAGGCAGGTTTTGCAACCAACGGTGTTTTTAAAGTTAATTTTTATGGTTCATAACAACTTTTTATACTAAAGTTTTGTTTATTCCTGTAGCTTGAGACGAGAAATAGCCCAACGGTATATAAAATTTATAAAAATAAGGAGGTTTTTCCAATCGACTAGTTATTTTAAACTAAATTTCAATAGCTTATATCAAGTATAATATAATATATGTATATATAATACAGCCTGAGGTGAGAAGATGCAGATTTGTCAAAAAGCAACATTTTCATTTTTGATCAGTTAGCAGATTTTGACTCTACGCAACTTATTTTATTTCAGTTAAAACTGCAATTTACTCATAATTAGAGCTGCTCTTTCATGCCATAAATTTTATCACGTGCATTTATTATTATTTTTTATTTTATATTTTGTGGCAAACAACACTAGCAACTGATGCGAACTATCTATCTTACAATCGAAAATACTATTAGATTTGCTAAGCATTGTATTCCCAGCCAATTTCCGACTTAGTCGAGCTGAACATTGAACACACTTTCCATATAGCTAGCAATTATTCTTAACATTAAACTATTTCATTCTATGCCGATTCTACATGCAAACGTTAATTATGGGCAGTACGCGACCATGACCAACTGACGATGAATCAACGACGTTAGGTTGCTGCACTAGCAGCATCATGATTACAACGGCAACTGCAGGGCAGTTGTAGCAGCGTTTTACATTGCAACATGAACGGAAGAAATCGTACAGGCATTACAGCAAATACAGTGGGGCTATTTGTGCTTAAAAGTGCCGTTTTGTATGTGTTTGCATTATGGTATATGTTCTGTTTGAAATAATTGATATTGCACATTGAATTTTAAGCAAAAAAAAAAAAAAACTTTGTTTTCAAGATACATTCTGTGTAAAAAGTATCCGGAATTGTTAAGTGAAACGAAACCAAATTATTTATCTACAATTTTAGGCATTAGCAGCCACTGTCATCTAGTGCAACACAAAGGAAATTCATGCTACATTCCGGTACGGTGCAGCATAACATCTAAGAAACATTTCCGTCTGTCTGTCAAATTGTCTGGATGTAGTATATGGCAGAATTTACTCGTGCTGCTGCTGCTAATTTATAACGCAACGCAGCGCAATTCAATGCCTTGCTAAATAAAGCATTTTAAATTAGTTCTATTCTTTTGTCGGGGACGTGCTACGGAACTATAATAACCGTAGATATTTTACCATTGCGCTGCAAGCACTTCACCGCCTGGTTGCCTTTCATTTCAGCCTGAAGCATCCACCTAAATGTTATTTCCTTGTGCTTCGCTTACAACGTTTCGTTTACATTCGGAATGAAATACTTGCAACGGATTTCAAATAATTCATTGAATGCATTTTAAATGAATTTTACTGCAATTTAGTGCATAGCGGTAGCTTTGAGTTTTAACTGCATTATCGGCGTTGTTATATTTGCAGCGCTGGCGTTCGGTTATTGCTCACGGCTATTTGTATTCAATTACTTGTATTGTTGTTAAATAGATTGCTAATTTATGCAAAATTGCTAATGATAAGTTGTGATTGATATTTTCCAATTAAGTTGGTGCGAATGTGCTGAGTTACATTGTCGTCTATTGTTTCAAAATTATTGAAGTGTAAAAATCTTTATTTTTAGAATTTTTGGCTTCATTCGACTTTTTAATTTTTTTTTCAAACTTTTTGAACAATTTTGTATTAGAAATATATTGGAAAACTATTTAAAAAAACTGGAAAATTTAATACTCTTATAGAACAGCTGAATAAGCTGTGAAAGTTGTCAAACATTGTTTCAGTAAAATTCCTATAGCATTCGTCCTTAAATTTTTAGATCATAACTCGAAGTTATTGCCAAGGTATGGATTAGAAAGCAAATGCATTTTGAACGGAGAAATTTGAGAATTTTAGCACCACGTTCCTCTAGCACTTGAAGCCTAAAGTTTATGGTCAGTTAAGTTAATACCTAGATATTAAATTTGTGTCTAGATTTCATGAAATTTTTTTTTATGAAAGCATGAACCTTAAACTCTATCTATTTAAAGCTGTACAAAATATAAGTTTATTTTCAAAGTGGTATTTTCATACTAATTTATATATTTTATTTTATTTCTTTCAGGTAAGATGAAAATGAGACAATAATTTCATGTAAGCATTAACTTTTATAATATAAGAGGTTAACATTATAATGAAATTCAAAGTGAAACAAAAAGCTTAGTGTGAAAAAAATTAAATATCTGCTCAAAAGCAATAAGAAAATAAAATGCAAAAAAATATTCTTCATATGTAAGGTAAAAGGTTAAGCATACATGTATCATAAAAAAAAAATTCTACATCGAATTGGCTTAGTAAGTAATTGGTTTTGTAAGCATTATTGCGCGTTCGTTAATTATAAAAATGCTTTATAATTCCACTATTTCGTTTGAATTTAAAAAATAAAGGCCGCCGATTCAATACTTAAACATATTAGCACAAAAACAAGACCTCGTCTGAAGACCCCTATTATATGTATTTCGAATTTATTAAAATTTTTTGACTTTTTTTTTCAATGTTTGAATTTTTCAAAATTTTTCAACTTCTTCCTTGTTTTTCGACTATTTTCTCTGATATCAAGTTTTTCAAAATTTTCTGAATTTTTCAACATATATTGATCTTTTCGAGTTTTTGCAACATTTTAAAAACTTTTCAAATTTTTCTTGGCGTTTTAAACTTTATCCATATTTCCAACATTTCTCGCCTTTTTTCGATAGCTTTTGACCCTTTCAACGTTTTGCGACTTTTCGACACTGTTTAGTAATTTTCTATGCTTACATAACGAAACATCATTAAGTTCACACATTACAGCGCATCCTCTCTTACCCACATTTTTTTTTTCTAGTCGGGCTTAAATAACAAAGTCACATTAGTAACTTAAATACACTCATTACCAGCAAATAATACTATGTTTTTAGTGCATTAGACTGACATGAACGCTTTTATCTTTTAAAAACTGCATTTATATCCATTACCGTTTTATTTATTTAACTCATTTTTCTTTTGTTGGATTAAAAAGCAATTAAAAATTTTTAGTGAAATAAAGATGAGCAAATAAAACAACCAACTAATAACTTCTGCAATCTATAAAAAAACATTCTAAAAAAAATTCATACTTTACTCTCAAATAAAAAAACAAACAATTTAAAACGAAACCAAGGCAGGATATAAATAAACCTTAAAATTAAGTCAACTCTGTGTAAACCTGTGGCAAGGACGCTAGTCAAATTTTGTTTGTTTCCACCATATCCTGTTGAAATTTGTGCTGTCGCCTGTCTGCGTTTGTGCTTGTGCTGCCACATTTTAGTTTCGTGATAATTGTATCTATATTTTGTAAATTAAAATTTGAGGGAGTAAAAAATTTAAAGGGAGTAAATACATTTTAATCGTTTCATTATTAATTAAAAAAATGTGCAGATAAATTTTCTCTCATTTTTGATTTATATTTATTTCGCTGAAAAATAAACGTTATATAATTTTTTTTTTTAATTCGTAAGTCAAAAGTTACGATTACTATAAAAATAAAAAAATTAATTAAAAACACTGTTTATATTTTATTGAAAAAATAAAAACGAATGATAATAATTAAAATCAAAAATTACAGATATAACTGATAAAGACATGAGTGGATGAAGCCACCATATCACATTTATCTCATTTTGCATTATATGCCACGAATGTAGACTTTATGTCTATGAGCACCTCAGTAAATGCCCAAACTGCGCAATTATATTTTAAAATGTTAAGAAATAAGCGCATTAAAGTAAACGTTGTAATTAATAAATTTCATTCCTCGAGAATATTTTTTCATACCTAACATATCTATTTTCTCCCAAAGAATACTGAAAAACACCCCCCAAATTATGACAAAATCGGCACAATCTGTTATCGTTCTTGCGTTCTGCTTGGCAATTGGGCTAAAATGCAATTACATAAATGTTTGCCAAAATCAATAAATTTCGTTGAATTTTTGCTTTGTCTGTTTGTCGCTTTCGTTTGAAATGCATTACAAGAAAGCAGAGTAGGGCAACATTTTTACGTATTTTGGGTATTTTTTCCTTTGATTTCTTTTCCTCTTAAATTTGTGTCTTTTATGCAATTAATTTAATTGGGCGTGGTGTTGTTTGTGCAAGGTAGCTACCTACAGCAGTCGAAAAAAAAGAAGAAATTGTAGAGTTCATGGCTGACACAAAAAAACTGAATTTTAAATTGTGTTGACAGTGTTGCCAGTGCTGCCAACGTTTGCGAAAATTTCATACTAAACCTACACTTTTCTGTATAGTCTAAATCTTAACGCGTCGCGTCGTCCATTGGTGGGCGTTAAATGTAGGGTATAGTGGAGTATGTCAACAAGGGATGATTTATTAATGAAGATGAGCGTCATAAATTTTGCCTGTGGCAGTCACGACATGACTAAAGTAACACGAACAACAAAAACAACAATAGCGACCAACAATGTAACCCAGTTATTGTGCTATTTGTGATCTTTCTTTTTTTTTTTTTATTCCGCATACATTAACTTTGGGATTTAAAAATATTGCGTTTTTTATTTATCTAATCGGCTTTAAAATTTAATACTTATTTATTATTATATTTTTTTTTACTAAATACATATGAAATTAATTAATCCTTTTGACGTTAGCTTGAGTTATATGTGCTAAGTAAACGTGTGTGACCCAAATATTACAATCCCCTGATAAAGGTAGTTAATTCATTATGCATTTATCAATGACTAAAAAGAACGGGGAAATGTTGAAGAGAAAGCTGAAAGCACTCGCTTTTGAAAGTGTTTTGTGGAGGCGCTAGCTATGCTCCATGAAAAATAAAAAAACACAAGGTGGAGAAGAATTTTAAAAAGAATTTCCAAATACAATATACATCATTATTATTATTTTAAATTAAAGTTTTCTAAATTTAACTGTTCATTATTTCGATAAAAATTCTACGCGCTGGATTTTAATCCATTAAGATAAGAGAACTCAGCTAATCAAAAAAACAAATCCCTCCAGGAACACATGCTGGCAAAAAAAAAAACACAAAAAGACATAAAGACAACATTATTCCTACATGACTTCACAAAAAGACAAAAAAAAAAATCAGTAAAAGAAAAATATCATTTAACATTTGCACGGTAGGGAAGTAACGTTAATGTCAATCAAAGTCCAATTTATGCAATGCTGCTATTGTCTCAGAGCATGACACACGGTCATACGGGACACGATAGTTAGATGGACAGACATTGAATAGATAAATAGACCAGCAGACAGACAATAAGATAAAGCTTAAAAGTTAGTAAACAACCAAAACAAATTTAAGGCAAAAAAATTAACGGAACTGAAAACGTTTAAAACGAGAAAAACTTTCTATCTTCACTGTCAAAGAAGAAGACTTTAAAAACTCGTAAAATATTCCGAGCAGTCTGATCTTCATATAAAAAAAATAGTTCAAAAACCACTAACTTACTGCACAAAAGTTTTATTGAATCACTGCGATCTGCACTAGACACGTTGCCGTCAGCTGAAAAACTAGGTATCCCACTATATACTCTCCGCCACAGTTTTATGAATGCAAAAGAGAGTAAATCTTTCGACTACTGACTTTGCAATTGTCCGGTCTTTTTGAGAGCTTGGTTCAGTTCTCTGGGAAAATCTTTCTTCAATTCCTACAACGAACTTTGTCATAATTTAAATCGGTACTCATGCTGAAAAACTACGTTTCCTGCTTTCTGAAGCAATTGAATGAGTACAAACGAGAGAGAATCTCTCGAGCACATTCTTTGCAACTGTATGGCTATTGTCAAAAGTAGACTCAAATCTATGAAAAAAACCTTTCTTCAAAAAACTTAACGTACATATTTGCCAAAATTAGGTTCACTGCTTAACTCTACGACTTTCCACATACATAGATATAATTACTATCGTTAGCACAAAAAATGCACCTTTTGACAGCAACTTACAACAGTTTGTTGGGCTATATAAGGCTTCTAAAATGTTTACTGCCAGTCTAACTTAACTTTACCTAAAACCACAATCAAACACTCCTTGAAAAAAAAGTCCAAAGAGTCACATTAAAATTTAAACGTTAAACAAAATGAACCAAAAAAGCATTGCACGTTAAGCTATTATGACATTTTATTGATTTTTCCACTTTCTTACTTTTCTATTTACTAAAATTTAAAAAACAAGACGCCGACGGATAGGAACAAATGAAGGCATGGAAACAGTTAGTGTTATATTTAACTTTAGAAATGTATAAAGTCAAAGTATGTACTTAACTGGTAAAATAACCGTTACCATATGCTAAACCCGTATCATAAGGCTTTCATACTTAAATACTCTCATTACAACAACAGTAATAGCACGCGAGGTAGCGTTGCACTTTTCATAGTTATTTCCTCCCGCTTAAGTTTTTTTTTTTTGCAATTGATAGTTTAAGTAAGGCTGATCATTCGCTAGAATCGTGGACTTCGCTCAATAACTCGGAAAGTAAGCCATAAGTAAAAAAATATATTAAGACTAACATTGTAAAGGAGATGACAACACATCGTTTTCATGCCCCAAAAATTTCCGTATGACAGTATTTGACCCACTTTTCATAGTCTTAAAATTACTAATGACCATCTCCATTTTCGAAGAAATACGGTGTTTATTGGAAGTTTTAAATCAAAATTAGTCGTTTAAATCTAAAAACCGTAAAATAACTATTTGTGTTTAAAATTACAGTATTTATTGGAACCTTCAAAGCCGTAAAAATAGGTCAAATTCTTGTCTTTTGGGCAAGAAATCGGTGTGCTTTTATCTCCTCTACAATATTGGTCTTAACATATTTTTCTACTTTTTTCCGAGTTATCGACATTTTTTTCGTCGGCCTCTCACAACCAGGCCCACCACGATTGGCGACTTTCGCTTATTTTTTAAACTATCAATTGCGCAAAAAAATTAAGCTTTAGAAAATGACGTTTAAAATACGCAAAAAATGTTTCTTTGAAAATAAGAAATAGTCAAAATTCTCCAATGTCTAGTAATAGCTTAAGTTCAGTATAAAGTGTTTCCATTCTCCCATTTAATGTTATTACTTTATAGTTTGCTTTCAAAAAAAAAAAAAAATAAAAAAAAACAAAAAAAGAAACTCTACATGCCGGCGCAATTTATAGAGCGCATTAATTTTAACATAAGGAGTGGAAAATAATGAAAATTGCTTTTATTGCATGCAAAATTGACTCAATTCTCTGCATTTTCTTGTCAACACAATTCATTGTGTGTCAAAGTCTTACGTTCATAGAATGAAAGTAACAAAAGAATCTCACATTCAGGCTAAAAAGTGGGAAACATAAAATGGCAACACCAACAACAAGATTGTCTCAATAGCATAGGTACTGGTGTTGGT
This sequence comes from Meiosimyza platycephala, assembly GCA_963662105.1. Taxonomy (NCBI): domain Eukaryota; kingdom Metazoa; phylum Arthropoda; class Insecta; order Diptera; family Lauxaniidae; genus Meiosimyza; species Meiosimyza platycephala. Next base: position 98,018,762 of record OY759210.1, read on the forward strand.
TTAAACTTCATTAATATCAAAGAAAAGTCAATTTCCGCCAACAATATAGTATACATACCAACATACACATATACTTATGCATACTCATGTCAGAGGAAGAGTCGAGCACTTTTGATTTATAGTTAGATAATAACTTAGGCGGTCATGTATAAAGTAAAACATTACCATAATACTGATGTTTTAACGGAAGTACTCGTACATTGCTTTCAAGTAGAAGAGTATTGTAATTGATAGACACATAAACTGATAAGTAAAATAGGAAAATATCAAGTGAGAAAAGGATAATGGTTTTCCAATCAAAGTGTATTCAATTGTAAGACTTTATCTCTGTATGAGGTGAAGTACTTAACTCGCTTATAAATAGTAAAAAAATCGATAAAAATCCTAAAACAAATTACAACGTTCGTGATTTGTGATGATATGCAGTCATCAAGCAACACTGATTTAACATTTGATTTAAATATTTTCAATTTGATGTATGTGGTGATTATGTTTGACTACCCTACTTATTTCATAGATAATGTAACTTTTTTTGAAATCAATTCATCAATTGTTATTTGAGTTATAAGCAAACAAACAAATGGATATTTAATTTCCTTTGGAACTTCGTCAGTGACATTTTTTGCTAACAAAACCCATAAAACATTGTTGCTTCTCATTAGTTAGTTAAACAATTAAACGCTGTTGCTTAGTTAAACTATTGGTCAAATTATTAACGCTTACGCGCATTTGCAGTTTTTACACCTTACGGCGCTCTGCCGCATAGCAAAACGGTTGCTCATTATTTTTATTTTTAAGAAGACATTTTATTGTGTCAACACTGCATATTGAGAAGCCAACAACAGCGCAGAGGGTATTAAATTTTTACTATTTCTTCTTCTTTGTCGATACCAACAAGTTGACGACAACGACAGCCTAACAACAATTAACTTGTTCGCCATAAACGTGCATGTATGTATGTGTTTATTTATCGTAATGTACCGGGTATGCTATATCCGTCTGTTGGTTCAAATGTGTGCTAAGCAAAAGTCTATGAAATTTTGAAATCTTCACTTGCTTCGTTGCAGTATGGTGTGGTGCGGTGTTTTTGAGATTTTTCTCTTTATCACATCATAATGGCGAATAAGCAAAATTAATTACTTGTTATGTGAACTTTTTTGCTGTAATAAACTTAATTAAATGAGAACTTTTTTATTGATTTTATTTCTATATTATTTATGTATGTTGAGCGGATTACAAAATAATTAAAAAGAATCATTAAACGAGTACTTAAAAAATAAAATTCTAACGAGAAAATTTTATTTTAAAATAATTAAACTCATTATAAGGAACGCAGTAGCTTAGTGATTAGCGTCTTTAACTGTTACGCTGATGTTTAGCGACTCAAACTCCACAGCCAAGCAAATAATGTTTTTTCCAAAGTCACTAAAAATGTTTCGAGAAAAACTTGAAAAACTCTCACAAGTATCGCCGAAATTGAAACTGTTGGTCTACGCAATTCTGTAAAAATAATTTGATGATATCAGAATAGGGTAGAGAAAAATTATGCCCTCTATGGGTTGTGACGCCTTGATAAAAAAGTTTTGGGATTCTAAAGGTATACTCTAGGATGCTCAAGGTTCGCTGAACTCGTTTTCAAGTTAAACATGTCAAACGTTTAACTTTTCACCAATTTAATAGATTTATTAAAAAAACACTATTTATTTTTGAATGTTTCTGATTTAAAAATCTTAAATAACTAACTAATATTTTCCTGTAGAAGCCATCTTTAGTATTATACTGCTGAAAGTATGCAATATTTATTTCCGAGTGTGCTTGTAAAATTTTTTCTAAAAAGTCAGGAAAATTTTCAAAAGATACTCACATTTTCTGTGACACCGAATTACTCATCCCTCATGACACATTCCGCATTCGATCCATTTCTTGCCGTGGAGCCTCTAGTGACGATCTTGATAGTACCTTGAGCCACTTTAACTACAAACTAAACTCTTAAGTTACGCATACTTTAGAATGAATGCTCAACAAGTGCATTCTTTAAATGTGTACTCTTTGGGGACGTCCATTAATTACCTGAGTAAAAATAAGGGGGAGGGGGTCCGGCCAAATCTCAACAAGAGGAAGGAGGGGGTCAAGGAAAACCTCACGACAACTTCTTAATGCATAGAATTTACATTAAAAATTATAGTTCAAATCTCACGGCAGGGTGGGGAGGGGTCCCACCAGATCTCACAAAGAGGACGGGGGGGGGGAGTCCGAATTTTCAAAAAACACCTCACGTAATTAATGGACGTCCCTTTTGGTGCGTACGCTTTGGACGCGTCGTCTAAGAATGTGCACTCTCTTCGCATACATGTCCTTAGTTTACATACCCTTTGACATTCGTAATCTTTGGGTGAGTACCCTTAGAATGCCTACCCTTACGCGTACTTTTAATGATTATATTTCAAAACTCTAGAAAACAAACTTTCAGTTACTAACAGCGCTTTTATCTTAATATGTACGTACTCTTACTTTACATTGATACATGAAGATATTTCATTACTTATTCTATTCCTTCACAAACCTTTTAAACAACAAAGATTATCTTTTTTGCCAAATAGAAAAAAAGCAAATAAAATCTCAAAACAGAATTCAAAATGTCAAAGCATTAATATTATTCTTTTGACTATATTATGCAAACAGTAACAGCAAACTAAAGCCTCCAGCATTTTGACTCATAAAACGTTGGCCTTTTAATGCATCATACTTTTGTTATTTCTTCTTTAAGTTTTATATTTTTTTTTATATTTATTTTTTGTCTAAGTTTATTGTTGTCTTCTTTTGTTACACATTTTGCTGTTTATTTTTCAACAAAACAACATGCTGCATTTATTTATGCACTTAACAGTTTTCTGTAGAAAAAAGAACTGAGAAAACCAAATAAGCTGAGTTTTTCTGATGTTTCTTAAGAAAATGAAGATAAAAGAATTCAAAAATTGTTTTTTACTGATTATAGAAAGATGAAAAACTTTTAATTAACAAACTACAAAGTAAACTGCAGTTTAAAATTTATCTTCTGTTGATAACAGACTCTGAGGCAGTTACTATGTTAGGCATCGCTGCAGACAAGTTCTTTTAATTGCATAGTGTAAGCAGGCTTTGTGCTTGTTAATTAATTCTTTTTATATTTTTTCACATATTGTTGCTGCAAATGCAATAAAAAAAAACTATGAAGAGTGTTATCTTTGGCATCACCAAAAATTAAATACGCTACATCGCTTAAGTCTTAAATTTGTATTGAAATAAGACACTTTCTGGCTGGTTTTACCAAACGTTCCCTTATTGAGTTTGGCAACATTTAGTTACTATTTAGGCTTTCGCTTGTCTTGAGGTGCCACGCCTCCTTGTCATTATTCGTTAACTTTTTGTTTGGTGCTATTCTGTACTACTTCGAGTATTTGTATAAAACTGGGTTGCATTACCTTAAATATTTTTCTCATAACTGCTTTTTGAAGTTTTTTCTTGTATAGAAGATGCCACGCCCACTTGTTGAAATTCGCTGCGAAAACGAATTTTATACAGCGCTTGTCCGAACTATCTCTAGTATTTGTGTGAAATTAAGTTTAGCTATATTTCTATAAATACGAGATTTATTTATTGCTTTTCAAATGTTTTTTTTCTATGAGCGGTAACCGGAGCGGTGTTTACCACAATTGATTTCGCTCATTTTCAATCCTGAGAGCTATGTTTAAAAATGTAGCCTGTGTACCGAATTTCATCGAATTATCCCGCACAGCTTTCCCGTATTCGAAATTTCCACAGGAAGTCAGTTAGTCAGACATGGCTAAATTGACTTACACTTATCTGCCATACCCCTTCTTTGCGTTACATGAGGAATAACGAAATGAATATACCCTGAGTGTAGGGTGTAATAAGATTTCTTAAATTTTCAAAACTCGTTACAGGTTTTTTTTTTCATAAATAGCCTTGTCAACTGCATTTTTACATTTTGAGTTATTTCACAAAAGATGTCTAACGCTTTAAATGCCAACGTCTTTGAAGCAAAGGTGCTCAAAGTCTCTTTTTTTGTATTTCTTGATTTTTGAATTATAACTAACGTGTTTCTAATGACATTAGTATATTGAGTGCTCACTGCAAAATATATGTACGTATCTGAAAAAAAAAAGAAAAATGATCAGAAAAAAGAAATAAAAAAATTTTTTAGAGCGCGACGGTTGACAAAAATAATTTTAAAGCAAAAACTTCAGCTATTTTCTAAGACATTGCAGATACGTTTGTTTTGTTTATGTATTTAACTTAAAATGTTAATTAAGCAACAAATTCATAAAATTCAAATACACTGAGAAAACTTCATATGCTTTGGGGGTTCGAGTATAAGCCCTAAGTATGGCATGATTACGCATCTAGAAATAAGAAGCTCTACCTAAAAGTATTCATGTCATATTAATTGAGATCGCAATATTAATGGCGCTGATAAAATATAATGCCTTTAAAAGTAGCTAAAAGCCTATTTAATTTTCAGTGCGTTAAATTCAAACACTAATTGCTATAATTGCTATAATCTAAAAACTTACTTAAGTATCATTAATAAAAATCAAAAAGAATAAAATAAAAAAAAAAACCTCAAATAAAAACTATAACGATACCTAACAGAATGAAAATAATTTACCAAAAGTAACAAAGTATAAAATTTTGGTAGTGTACATAAACAGTTTTAATTATAGTAACCTGAAAATCACATGTGGTGTTAATAACAGAACCGTACCGAATAGAACACAACATAATTAAAATGACACAGAAATGAGAGAAAAGTGTGAACAAAAACAAAATGATGATAATTTTAATAATGAAATGAGCTCAATTATATTGTTACGGAATAATATAAATCATTTAGTATTCATTGAGAACATTGCAGACAAATAAATTCATTGTGGAATTCCGTAATTGTTTTCTTTTATGTATTCAGTTGTCTTTAGTTGTACGAGTACATAACATAATTGATATCAAATATTTGCGTATTAATATTGAAATTTTGATTATTTAATATAAAATATTTTGTGACAATATCAAAGTCATCAGTCAATGGCACGAACTTTTCAAAATTTGTTGATTTTAGTATTTTGTTTTTATTAATAAACTTTTTTCTTGGCAGTACAAATTGTTTATTTTGTAAATTTTGTTTTTTTTTTTTATTTCTGTAGACATTTGCTGATTTTTAATTTAATTTAATAACTATTGTAAAAAAAAAACTTTGCTGATTATTTTTGCCAGCACATTGTATAGGATATTTGAATTTGTTGAATTTCCGTTGCTTTTGCTTAAACATTACACCCACACGTTTAGTTTTATGCTTTTACACTGAGAAAAAAATTAGAAAAATTTATATAAAATCTGGTTCTTTCAACTTGGCAAATAACAGATTTCAAAGAGTGTAAAAAATAAGATTCAATTTAGTCATTTCATAGTCATGAAAGTTCAGTAGATTACTTTCGTTAGTAATCTCTATTTATAAAAATTATCGCCATAACATATCCGCCCGCTTTAAATGTTGCCAGATAAAGGGTTTTGGTCAAAATATCACCCTATATCACTTTTTTCTCCTAAACTATCGAATTTCGCTAAGAATCGCACTGAGTAAAAAGTTCTTAGAATAGTTTCAAATATTCAGAATAATATTTTTATATGATTTTATTTAAAATTTATATATTCTATTATTCTTCTTGTAACAGTTTTTTTTATGACGTCAAAAAGAGCAATTTTCATAAAAAATTGCTCGAAGTAAAAAGTTCTTAAAATCGTTCAAAAAAACACATAAAACAATTTTTTTTTTTATTTTATTGCACACAAAAAAAATTAAACTTGGAATTAATTCAGTTAAAAAAAAATATTCGTTTATGCGGTCATCGCGCTTATAACCTTGAGCGCCACTGCTCCACAAAAATACACTACAGATTTTATATTTAATTACATCTCGAGAGTTTTTCGGATTTGATTTTACAATCTCCTTTCCAAAAATTTTTCCATGCCATGCTAAAAAAATCAAATTGACTTCGATGAAATTTTTTTTTAAAAATTTTTTGCTTAACAAAACAGTTCTTTTTTTCAAAAGTTTTTAGGGTAAGGTAATTTTTTTTTTCATAAATCTTACACGTAAAATAGCCTCTCCAACAAGAAGAAGTCTGGAACCACCGCTGATTATAGAATATTTGTAACGAATTAAATTATTCATAGCTTTTTGAAATGTATTTTTGATATTTTTGGTTATTGAAAATTTTAAAATTGCTGAATTATTTTTTAAAAAATAGGCAATTAAGGGTGTAAACAAATAATAGAATAAAATCGTTCAGAGTTAAATATTCACTATACGAAACCGAAAATTGGGGGTAAAACAAATACTTCAATCAACGATATTGAGCACACAAATCAATCTCAACACTTAGCAATAAAACTCTATCTATCCTTTCTTTACACAACACTTGAGAATTTAATTTCCTTTGGGTTTCATTGCGGCTCTCAGTTGAATTTGATTGCCAAGATAAGAAAAATTCAAAGCGCATAATAGCGCAGGCAAAATACTTACTACCAATAAAATACAATATATTCGTTTTGTGTCATTGTTATTATTCTTCTTTGTGCCGTTTTTGTTTCTTTCACATTTTGTGGCTCATTTGTTTGGCTAGTGAGCCAGTGAGCCAAAAGCAACCAATCGTTTAACTAATACAGCAACTAATGTTAGTCGCAAAATTCAATATAAACGCAAATTGAACGCTTTGAATGCCAAACATTTGCTTAAGCCATAACGACATTTGTTTGCACTTGAACAAGGCTTGCTGAACTGATAGTGAGTTTTAAATTTTCTACATTAAGAATTTTTTTAATAAAACTTTATGAAAACATAATTCTTTTCGTAAGTTACACGCTACTATTTTGAATTTATGAAAAAATAATTCTTTTCGTAAGTTACACGCTACTATTTTGAATTTACTAAAATTTATATAAACAATTGAACTTTAAAGTAGAAAGTTCAAAATTGAAGCTATCAAGACATCTTATTTCCATTACTAAAATTCAATATTTATTCATTTTTCATAAACAAATTAAAAATTAAACAACTGATGGAGTTCAATAACAAATTACAATGATACAAAACTAAGCATTATTTCCAAATGATTTCAAATCGATATACTGACAGTTTCTTTAGAATTTGGATTCTCAAGAGAATGTTGCTTCATTTTGCATCGTTCAAATTTGCTATAAAACTGCAGATGCTGTTTAATGAATTTTAGCAACGACAAAAATTGCTTTTTTTCAGCTTAAGCTTTTAGAAACTATTGTAATATGCTAAAACCTTAACATTCTACTATGGGCAATATAATGTCATAATGGCTTAACGCAGTGTTTGGCGATCAACTACTAACTGTTTAAGCGCGACAGCTATTTTTATTTATTTTATTTTTCTACATTTTTCTTTTTATTATTTTTGAAGTTTGCTGGCTAAAGAAATATCTGTCTGTCCGAGCCATTTTGCCACCGGCTGTTATTTTAAAGTTTTTTTTTCTATTTCTTATATTTATTTCATATTGAAACGTGACTTTCATTATTTGCATCGGTTTTACCGTCTGTGATTTTAAATGCCTTTTATTGCTTTTTGTTTCTTTTTGGCACGCTCTTTTTGCTCTTTTACTATCTTTATCTGTATGTTTTTGTATCTTATTCTCTGTCAGCTGTCTACGAACTTTTGCTTTTTTGTTTCGTTTGGTTGCAGTCTTAACGACAGTTTTTGTATTGGATTTTCTTTTTTCTATTTCTGCTCAAATGCATGCTGCCTGTTTTTCGCAGTTTCAATTTGTTAAGATTTTCACTTTTTTTTTTAACGCAACATTGATTTTTATGAAAATATGTAAATAGTTGTGGAATTAATGACTTTTTCTTGTACGAATATAATAATATAAAAATTATAATTAAAATGAAAGCATGAGTACTAATTATAATATAATTAAGTGTTGTTGTAAGTTGTTTGTTTCCTTTAGTTCAAGCTACCGCTTGTTAAAAATGATGAATATCATCATACAGGTGCAGCCCTATTTGTTATATCAGTACTCTAAGCCGGTTTAAGAGCAAATCTGTCGAAATACCCTAACGCGTAACTACATATGTATGTACATGGTTTTACTCCGCCAAATTATAAAAAGTACAATAAATTATTACAAAAAAAAATGTTTATCTTAAATTCTATATCAACCAAAGGCCACATAAATATTTTATTTTGTTTTGACTGCGCATTCTTTAGCTAGCGATAACTTTATTAAGTCTTTAATTTCAATATGTATTGTAAAAAGTACAGCTTTTAACGAGTACTTCGTGCTCTTGGGTCTCGCTAGGAGTTTTGATAAAAATGCAAACAAAAATTAAACTAATTCAAAATAATAACATACAAGCAGCCATTCATAAATTTTACAAAAAAAAAAAAATATATATTTTATTTTATAAATTACTTGGCGTTACTTTATCAGCGTTATTTGATTTAATATTTTAATTTGACTATGCTTTATGACTGCAGTGGTAAAAACAATTTCACAGTAATTAGATACTTACTTTTAAAGCATTTAATATCGCTGGCGTTGGCAGAAAATATTACGCTGTCACAATAGTGTTATTCAATATTTTAATAAATTTTCACATGAGTACCTACTTATACATATGTCGGTACATATACTTATCATAATTATAAATATTTTAACTATCTGCAATTTTTCATTAATTTATATTATTTTTTTCAGCATTATAACGAATAGATCTCCAATTAAAATAATTTACGATAATAGAAAAAAAAATTTAGTACTAGGTACTGTTTGCTAGTTTTGTGCACGCATGTTCATAAACCATGAAATTATAAGTAAAAATATTAATTAAATAATATAAGTAAAGTAATAATTTTGTATTTAACTTAAAAAAGTAAATAAAAAATAAGTATGTAATAACCTTCCTTAGCGCACATATGTTGTTTTAAAAAAGAAATTGTTAAAATCGGTTCAGTATATTATTGCGCTAAAGCGTTACAAACCATAAGCAATTTTATATAAATAGTATAGATTAAAATAGCACTTTTTATGTCCTTTCAAATGATGTGCTTTAAATTAAACTTTTTTTCTTCAAAATTAAAATTTACATCTAAATCTAGTTGCGAAATTACTGTATCACTTGAAGCTTTTCTGCTATTCAACCCATAACTGCTAAAAAGTGTCACTTTTGGAATAGAATTTCCATGAAATTGTGATGCTAGAGAAATTCTAGAAACAGATTGTTCAGTTTGACTAAAATCCTTAATATATCATCATTTTCCAATGATTATCTCCACATTCGCATCGGTAGGTACGCTCGTAATTTTCGAAAATGCTACACTGGCAAGCAGTAACTATTGCTTTTTCCCATTGTATGATAATAGCTTTCTTTAACTAAAACTATAAAAGTCACTTTGTTTTACGCAGTATGTAAAGCATAAAAGTTATGAAACGGAATTTAATACATATAGTAAAACGAATACTTAATTTTGCCTTACCGTCACTTTAAAAAAAAATGTGTTTATGGAAATTATTTAGCGGTCTTATCGACACTCCTCCTTTAGAATGTCAAGCTTGTTTCACCTCTGCTTTCTGCATGCATAAATTTAAATTATTTTAAACAACTGAGTATCAGCGAAAGTAAATTATATCTTCTAAAAGCTTTCACACTTTTTGGAATTTTGCCATATAAAGTTAAATTCATTTTCTTTTTTTCACAAAGGCCTCTCCCCATCCTTGCGTGACAGAAAAACCTGCGTGTGTAATCATTATTCCCACCCTTAAAAAAAAACCTGTACAAATATTTACTTAAATTAACGCGACTTAAATAAATCATAAATTAAGAGATTTTAGTGATTTCTTTACAGAGACAGACAATATGGTCTAAACGAATTATTTACTTTGTCACATGGGATAGTTTGTTTGATGGCTTGCGTAAAATGGAGCTTATTAGACTGAAATGTGCTTCATTAAATAAAAAAAAATCCTTAGCAAATGTTTGAAAGTCAGTTGGTATTTCAAAGTTAATCAAAATAATGCCAGAGCTTAGGGATTTCCCTAAAAAGAAACATTGACTAAAGTTTCCTATATTTTTTTATATTATTTAAAACTCTAACACAATTTAATATAAGTATACTTAAACTTTATACTTTTTATTTCATAGTTTCATGAAAAGTTAACCAAGTGTATTTTATGCACTTTACTTTTTTGAAGCATTTAAATTGCAGTTTTCACAACTGTTGACCTAATTTTAAAAGCAGTAATTTAAAAAAAAAATAAAAAACATTCAACAAATTTCCAACCATTTTAACAACATAAATTGCGTGGTATTGTTTTGCAAAATAAAAGAACCCTGAAACTTGTTACGGAAATCGAAAAAGTTTGCACTGAAAGTTTTTTACATTTTTATCCTTAAAGCATGCAATGTTTTTACTTTGTTTTTTTCCTGTATAATTGCGATACTGACACGAGGGAGAAATTAAATAACGAAACAGGAACAACTATTTACACATTCCAATGTATAATACCTACATATAGACATGAAGAAAAATGTAAATTGTTAGCTACATTGAAAAAAAAAAAAATTTCAAATCGGTCGACAAATTTCCATGCGACTTTTTCATTTTGGATCCAATTGAAACCTTTGCCAAAGTGTTAGCAGCAGTGTACCAATAAGTCCTGACGGAAAATATAAAAAAAATAAAAAATTTGCGAACATTTTGTTGTTGCAAATGTGCGGCAAATTTGCTGTCCGAAAGTAATGTTCACCCAATTCCAATTCGTAGCGCATTTTAAAGGCGAAATTTTCGCTAAAATACTTATTGGAGCATGAAACTCAAATTTTATAAAAAAGGCGAAAATTAATGTTTCTGTATACCCTGTATATAAAATGTACCTCATTTAAAAAATAGAATAACTTTTTTTGTGATATTATGATCATCACTTGTACATGGGAGGCTCCGGTGGCCGAAAACTGATTGAGAACATCTATGAACAAATCTCCTCTACTATGTCCTATGTTATTGATCTCTTCGACGCGAAAGTATGTTCAATCTTTGGATAAAGTGCTGTTTGCTTATAAAAATATATATGGTAGGTTCTATAAGTTGTGTAACTATATCTTCTATCTTTGAGCATATGGTCATCAAGAAACAAAAACTTTAGAGTGCCTTCCCTTCCAGTATATATCATACTACTTAGAACATAATAAAACTCACTTCAAAAAAAGGAATGCCTCTCGATAAATCAGTAATCATTAAGTCTTTCAAAAATGAACAATTCGGAATGCCAGTAATGGCAGTTCTGTGTATGTTAAGCTGCTTAAGCTGAATCTGAAGTCAACATGTTTTCATTATGTAATTTAAGTACTTAACCCTTAAGTGCAAAAAATGCCATTGTTGTGCATGATCTGTAAATCTTTAGTCTTTTTATGGTGTTTTATAGCGTAAAAATGTTATTAGAAGTGTTATTTAAAAAAAAAGCCAGAATGTGAAATAATCGGAATTCTAACGCTGTAATACAAGCTCGTAAGAACTGAAGCTCTAATTTTGACCGACCCTTAAATTGACAAGCAAACAGAACAAAATGGAACAAATTTCACTAAAAATAAATATCTATATGAATTTATTATGCTTCATTGCAACCGCACTTAGCTGTCCAATTTTTTATTTATTTTCTTTTGCTGTCGAAAAACATATAATCTGCGCACATAAAACAACATATTAGACACAAAATGCAATTGCACAATTTTATCGATGTAGTAAAATTGTCGCATTGACAAAATTTTGAAATTTTTTTCGTAATTTTTCAAAAAAAAAAAAATTAAGATATTGCTAAAAAAAAATCCTATTGCAGCAATTCATTTTTAGCTTTATTTTTTATCGCTGTCATAGAATAGAGTGTTGGTATTTTTTGCAACAGTTTTTTTTTCTCGCATAGTACTGCAAATGTTTTATGTATTTATATAGAGAGGCCGGCAGAGTATATCGCTCAGATCATTCAGCTTAGTTGACATGCACATTTTTTGTTTTTTTTTGAATAGTGCACAAGTTTTTCTTATCTTTTTATAAATATAATTTGACACATTTTATTTTTGTTTTAACCAGGTCAGCAGTTTTATTATTTATGTTTTGGTTTTTAAGCAGAATAGAGAAAACAATTTACTTAATTGTTTTTAAAGTTTTGAAATGTACTCTATGTAATGGAATGTTAATAACAATTTTGTTAATTATCATTTAATTAAAAATAAAAATTATTATTTCTCTAAGCGCTCCGTTTAATCAAAACCAGCGTAGTCTCCTATAACTTGTTAAACCAAAAGCTAAAAGTTAAAATTTTTGCAAATCATTTATAAAATCTTAAATACTTAGCTGATACATTTTATTTTATGGACTCTTTTCATGTGCACCATATCGCTTGGGTGCAACAAACTAAGAAACATGAATTTCCATGTGATTAAATTTGCTACAAGAAGAGAAATACTCTGTAAAGTAATGAAAAATAAATTATTCACCACAAGAAAACCACTTAATATCTCATATTTATTTACTTTTTAAGGTGACAAAAAAAATAAATTCTTTAAAGTATTATTGACTTGCCTCATCATAGCTTTGTGTTGCGAGTTTATCCTTTGCTTTAAGCCTGATACACGAAACTGCTTTTCACTTTTAGTTTTGTGGCAAAAAAAGTCTTTAATTATTCACTTTTTTCCACTATATGTTTTTGCACATATTTATAAGCTGTCAATAAGAAAACAAATCTGAATCCAATGCCATCAAGATTCAATTTATCGTATTATCTATGTAAAATTTTCTATTTTTTGAAAAAATTTTAGCCATTAGTCACAAAATGTTCAAAATTTATATTATGTTTTTTTTTGATGAAATTTGCCTATGAAGACATTTTATCGCATAACATTTTATCTCATGTGATTTGTATTGCCTAACATTTTTGTCACATGTGAAATTTGAATAGCAAGTTATTTTAGTGCATGTGCTTTTTATTGCATAACATTTTTATCCCAAAAAAATTTCAATCGGATTAGAAAAATCTTAGACGTTGACCTCAAGATTTGAAAAAAAAAATCGTTTCGCGTTCTTCTCTGAAATTTGTAGAGACTTGTGTCCCACGTGATTCTTATCGCATGTAACTTTTATCATCCGAGATTTTTATCACATGTAATTTTTTGTCGTGGAATCTCTGTCGCAGCCTTTATATTTATCAGCATTCTGTATTTTCAAGTAATATTAGGTTTTTTTTGATCACAAGATGTGACTGTTCTATTTGTAAAACGTTTGGAACTTTTCTATAAATAATTTATTTTATATACATAAGTATTTATTTTGCTTAAATTACATCTTGAGCTTATGCGCTCAATTAGTTGCCTCATACGCAGCTGAAGCATTAATATATCATATGACCTCTGTTGGTCTTCAACCAACTATACTCTATACTCTAAATTTCTTGGTAAATCACGTTCTTTCGCAAAGGATACTTGAGGCACTAAATTGTGTCTTAAAAAAATTTGACTTTAGCTCAAACCAATTGACCATAGATCTGATGATACTCGTAACTCGATACATTTTAATTTAAAATTGACTTTTTTTATATTTCTATTCATGACGCCCATAAGATGTTGTTTCTTGCCAGTAGCGAAATCTATAGTTTTATTTAATTCAGTAAATTTAGCAAAACCACTAAATAAATTTTCTCATAACTTTGCTATGAATAAAAAAAACCACACAATCTTGAAGAAGCAGTGAAATTGACTTCTTATCAGTGCCGTAACCACTTCTTTTCGCTTTTCGCTTAAGTTCAACCCTTTATCTTCTTCTTTTTTTTGTGTTGCTATTGTGCATAAAAATTTATTATAAATTGAATTTTGTGGTCGCATTTTGCATTTCTTTTGCATCTTCAAAAATAAACAAAAACCATAATTACGTTGAGTTATTTCTTTACCACGCATCAGAAAGCCATTAAAAATTGCGTGCTTTCCGGCGCATAAAATATTTTTGTTGTTGTTGTTTTCTCTTCTACGGATATAAAGAAATGAAAAATTTGTTATAATATACATTACTAGATTTTGCCCGCAATATCTTAATTTTTCCATTATTTTTTTTCTCCTCTTCTTAAGTCTGTCACTTTATGTGCAGTGCTTGCTTGAGGAACATAGTTTTCTTTTATTAGATGGATCTTCTAGAGCGATTTCTAATGTAACGTAACGAAACTTTGAACAAAGCATATACAAAATAATTTTCTTTAAGATTATTAAACAAGCAAAAAGTAATAAGTCTTAACTTGTCTTGCTATATTCAAATGAGCATAGCTCGAAAACGATTTATGCAATATTGCTTGTGTAGCGCGTATTTGGAAGTATATTATCTTTACTTATAGTAGCGATAAATGTCATTTAAAAAAAGTGGCTTCGAATTTTTAAAAAATTTCATTTATATGAAAATATTCTGAATAACTCTATTCGTATATTAGCTAAGACTTTGCTAAAATTTATTTTTGGGATACGAGATTAGAATTTATGGCGAATGAAGTTGTAGAAAAGGTGCAAATATATTCAAACAAATGTTTGCGCAATCATCACTGAGAATTATTGACCAACAAATTTCGACTCTCATATTTTTCATACTACTTCCAGTGCCTGTATTATTGGTGCTCAACAAAAGCATTTTTTTGACTCACCCTATCATAAATATGTAAATTGTCTAACAATGAAGTAAATTGAAATCAAATCATGATGAGATTACTCAATATTTGTTTCTCCCTACAATCCCCTTAAACAAATTTCATAAAAATTCTTTAAAAAGAAGGAAAAAATTTTTTTTTTAATTGCTTTAAAAGTTTTTCCTAAGTAGAAAGTTTACAATTGAATTGTGTTGAAAAGTAATTGACGCTATCAGCTCTGAACTGAATGCATTGTTCGTCAGTCAAGTATATAGCAAAATTTAATGAAATTCACCATTAATTAGATACCCTGTATAACACAAAGCTATTTGTGCCAGTAATTAAGTTCCGTTTTTACTTAGTCATGCGAAATGTACAAAAAAAAGAACAAAAAATTATGTTTGCTTGATGTTGCAGCGACATTAAAAAATCAACGAGCATAAATAATGACGAAACATTTTTTTCTTAATGAATGCAGTAGCAGCAGCAGAGTTGCAGCAATGAAGTGCCTACTCTAAAATTAAAATTTCATGATAAAATAAAACACTTTACTCATATCTACTTCTGACTTTTCCACCATCATCATCTAGACTTTCTTTTACTTTTATTTTACTTACTTTTTTTTTATATAATTTTTAATTAACTTTTCAGCGTGATTTTCCCATTTTTACTTTGTTCCACTTCTCATATCTTAAGTATTTCATTTATTTTTAATTGACTTTAAAAGTTCTCTTTTCACTGACAACGAGTGTTGAGTTTTAAATAAAGATACTCGAAACTCATTTCATGTACGGTGCATTTGAGCACCTCATTTAAAAGCTCGGTGTTTAACAAAATGCCCTTATAGTCCAGAACGTTAGATGTTGCAGTTTTTTCAATTAATAGTTTAAATATGGCTAATAATCGAAATAAACGTCAGTCGCCAGAATCGTGGTGGACGTAGTTGTGAGAGGCCGACGAAAAAATTTTCGTCAATATTGTAGAGCAAATAAAAGCACATCGATATCATGCCCGAAAAATCTCCATACGACAATATTTGACTCACCTTTAACCGTTTCAAAGTTTCAAATAAATACTGTAATTTTGTTCAAAAATAGTTATTTTGGGTGAAAAATGCGGTTTTCAGATTTGAACCGGAACCACCCTCTTTTCAACTGAGACATTCATTAATTTTAATTTTCTATTGATTTTGCAATTTTCTCATAACCAACTTTTGTTTTTACTTTTTCAGCTTAAATGTCCGCATCTTACTATTGGTTCGAGATCCACGCGGCACGATGCAATCACGCAAGCATCGCGACTGGTGTCCTGGCAATCCTGACTGCGATAACCCTAAAAATGTATGTTATGATCTAGTGGAAGACTATCAAACAGCCGAAGAACTGTTGAAAAAATATCCCTCACGTTTTAGGTACTATACGTTACAATGAATAAATTGTATTTTAATGACTAACTTAATTTTTTTTTTTCATTTCATTCCTTAGAACATTGCGTTACGAAGATCTTTCCATTAATCCCTACGAGATGACGCAAGAGATTCTACAATTTTTTGGCCTACCATTCGATCCGCTGGTGGAAGAATTTTTAGATACACATACTAAGGTTAATATTGGCGGTGTCAGTTCAACCTACCGAGACTCAAAATCGGTACCGTTCCACTGGAAGCAGGATCTAATGATCGAAGAGGTATATTAGTGTTAAACATTTTTCCAACCTATTAAGATTTTGGATGCTTAGTACAGAAATATAATTCTATATTTTTTAATAAAAAGAAGATTTAGTAATACATAGGTTATTAAAATTCAATTCACTGAAAAGAAAAAATGAGAATAATTATTTTACTGAGGTTACTGTTCACTACAGTGTATGATAACACCAAAATATATTACACAAGCAAAAAAAAAAAGGCTTAAGCAAGTCATACTAGTTTCATCCATTGCAAAATAAAATCATCAGTAACCTTTAAGCCGATGAGTGAGTATTCATAAGCCCGTTATGTTGCATAGATTTTTTGATAACCAAAGCTAAAAGTGAATCAAAGCAAAACCAAAATTATTTTATCTGTTCTCTTTGTTTTTGTAACTCATTTGATACGAGTATTACACATTTCTATGCGTTGCAAATAGAATGACAAGTGAACTCACTTTGAGTGTAGGCTCTAATTATTCATTGAATTGTCTTTTTTTCAGATTAAAAGTATACAAAATAAATGCACAGAAGCTATGGAACTGTGGGGCTATCGAAAAGTCGAAGACTTTTACGACTATCAACGGTCATTCGATCCATTAATACTTCCGCCGCCATTTGCGTGAAACTCTTCTACGTTTGTTTGTGATAAATTTAATAAAATTTAAATATGAAAACTACGTAATAAATAATAATATTTAGTTACACTAACTGAACGCTAAACAAAAAAAAAAAAAAAAAAAAACAAAAGAACAAGTAGAAATATAACTATTGCTTAATTATTATGTACGTACGTAAATATAAGAGAAGAAATATGTATAAACAAGTGAATACGTATGAATACGATTATTATATGATATGATAAAAAATACTGCTAATTTTACTATTACCACATAAAACCGTATTAGCTAAAATTCTCATTTTTGGATTAATTGTGATTATTTTTGATATTTTGTAATAACTTCCTGTTGATAAAATTTGATTTTATTTTAAAGGGAATGAGAACAAAAAAAAAACAAATTTTAAAAAATTTTAGAATATTTTAAAGAATTGTTAAATATTATATCCTCATTTTTAGCGAATTAGAATAAGGAATTAAAATATAAAATCCGCAAAAACTCATTATATAAGAAAATTAATATGAATAATTTTAATTTAAAACAAAATGTATGTGTTGCAATATTTCTATGGGTAGGTAATTATGTATTGAGAAGGCTACTTGTAACATAGTCGTGAATTTTATCGAATATGATTTATGTATTTAGCCTGTAGTTAATTGGACCAACGCAACTAGTTCCAAAAAGAGCTAATGTTAGTTCTATTGCAAATCCTGGACAAAGATGCTATGCTCCATAGTAAATGCATGAAAAATGAAAACTTTCTATAACATTTTATTTTTGTATCATACCACCTTTAACAACGCATGTCTTCAACTGTTCCCGTAGGCGTTACACCAGTTATAGGGTGGCTTTGCGAAAAGCCGTGATTGCAATATAACTTATTATTATTGTAACGTTAACGTTATTAACGTAACGTTTTCACAATAATTACCATATCAATTGAATATTAAAATTTCGACAAGAAGCAATTTTTATAAACGCATTTATTTATGTTTTTAAGTTATTTCAAAATTTAGTATTATAATTTTATTCAGATATGGCGGTAATGCTCTAAATTTCTTACACACTATACCTTCCACTAGCACTAAATTTCATTAGTGTAGATATATCAGTACCACTATATTTAGTGAAAAACTAAATTTAGTGTATAAGCCACATGCCTGATTTTACGCAATACTTTGTTTACGATTAAGTTTTATTAAAATCTATAGTATAAAAAGTTATACTCTAAAAAAATCAAATTTTATAAAAGTGTGCGTTATCGAAAAAAAACAAAATTGAAAGTTTAAATAAAAATTAAAAAATATACACTTGTTTAGAAATTGAAACAGCAAACATTTTGTACTTGAGCTCAGTATGCAGGTTGAATGAACTTTATTCTTTATAACTTGAAAACGACGCGTATTTTTTTATGAAATCTCATTTTATGCCCTAAAACTTCATATTGAGAGTTTTCAAGACTTAAATATAGGGTGCCTTTCAAATTGAGAACTTAAAAATACGTTCCGATTTAATTCCAGTATTTTTCTAATTTTTCTAGAATTCCATATCATTGACAATACATTACTTGGGATGCAGAACTTTATATTATAATGCAGACGCATAAAAATAAATTAAAACAATAAATCATTTAGAAAATTTTCAAGTTATTCGTAAATGCACTTTTTAAGTTTGTAGTTCTCCACCTACTATATATTCGATACAACACTTTCTACTAGCATAAAGCACTGAAATGAGCCCAAAATGACCGATATTCCTTAATGTTTAAGTTTTTGAACAGGTAGGTGTGGGTTTACTTTGAACTAACCCATATGTACTATGCATGTATATTACATATTATTAAAAAATAAAACATGAAATTGCTCGTAGTTTATTTTCTTTTAAATGTACAAGTTAAGTTTTGTTTTTTTAGGTAATATTTGTATGTCTTTAAAAACTATAAAAAGTACGAGTAAAACTGAAAAAAATTAATAAATTTTAAGAAAAATTAAAAATGTTCAAATATCCCGAAAATTAATTTATACATATTGGAGGAGCAATATTAGCTTAAGCATAAAATAAATAAAATTGTGTTGTTTTTTTAAATAAAAGTTTTTAATTGTATATAATGCACTTTAGCGGCGAATGCAAAATAAAAATATGTATGCTAGTTTTTACATCCTTAAGGGGGAGCAAATAAGGCAATCTTTTGGAACTCTTTCAGCAAAGCGGTGCCATTCCCTGCTTTTTGTATGGAACTTGTCTAAAGCAAAAACAAAAAAACAAAATTCTTTAAATAAATGGACTTAATTGCATTAGCATGTTGATCAGCATTAACTAATGAAGGTAATAGCAAGTAAATGGAATTAATTTGGTTCGAAAATCAACTTCACGTGCGCATAGAATTTGGACGCGAGGTATTGCTTTGAAATGTAGTCAGTTATTGGGTCTGAGTGTTGCATTGGGTTATAAAAGTAACGCTTTGTAAAAACTCAAATTCATCTTAAGCTTTTAATTACAAAATGACACTCCGCTGCATTTTGAATATAAAAATATTATGCAATGATATTTAATACGTGCAACGGTTACATTTTCGGTATTTTACACCCTTACGCAAATACCTAATAGGATGTTGTTCACAGACGGCTATGTAAATACTTATCACATGAAAAAAAATTTTAATTTTGCGCGTGTCATCAAAAAATTCTGAAAAAATATATGTTGATGTAAAACTTCTAGTAACACAAGAATAAAATGGTTATGATTATGATAGCTTCATCAAGATTAAAAATGAAAATTTAATTTTTTCAAAAATTATCAAGACTAGTTTTTTTATATTACATACTTACAGCCTCTCAACAATATACAGTATGATATGCTCTCGGTCTTTCTTCATGAATCTGAGTCAGTTATGAGCCGAATAGTTATGAAATCACTATTTTCTGGTATTTGATAATTTTAAAACAAGGATTGTTTTATTTCGAAAAGAAAACGTGGTTTTTGTCTATATTCAATATTCGTAACCTGAATAAGCATTCAGCTTTTTTGGGCTGAGATTATCTGAGACATATATTTTATATGTAAATCATCCTTTCAATTTCTGGATCACAATATAGAATTACTTTCAAACGTTTTATAAAATGTTCATCTATGGAACGGTGCTTAGATTATTATTTTGAAATTTAGGTGTAATGTGCTCTTACATTGAAATCCAATTCGTATACAAAATACCTTCAAAAGACCTATCCTCAGCTAGCTCCGAGGACATCTGAATTAATTAATTTACATATATGTTTTCCGAAATTCCTTAATCCTTAATCCACCCAATTCAAAAATTGTAAACATTATTATAGTCACCCTTATGCATACTACTTATGTATATTAATTAGAATTTCGCCGATAAATACTTAAAACCTATTGAAGACCCTAATGCATAATTTTGAAATAGAAAGTTATTCGTTAGATAACTATGTCTTTTTTTTTAATATTACTGTAGTTATTTGTAGATATGCTCAGAATTCAGAAATTCTTGGATCTAATGAAAAATTTAAAAATTTTAATATATTGAATGAAAGAAAAATTTAGTTATTAATCTAAGTTATTTTTATATTTAAAATTTCATATTTCGTGTATATTTTTATTAAGTTTCAAATGCATTAATAAATAAATATTAAAAGAATAGTCAAAATCAATTACAATTTTTTTATTTAAGATTGAAGCTTCAAAGAGCAATATTTAACACAAAACTTATTGGAATCATGATAATAGATCCTTAATACGAAGGATCAAAAACTGTATATACGGCATCACCGAAACCACATTCGTTTGCGTAGGTTACCCTTTGTCGAATTTCCATCAAGAAGTCGTTTGTAGAATTAACATTTAGATAGGTAAACTTCATAACTACCTCAGCATTAGTCTTTTTATTGCGGACGGCGAAAACAATGTACGCTTACTAATGATGCCGCTCATGCCCTCCTTAAAAAAATAATACATTTCGCTCCTGTTATTTTATTTAAGTCCGCCATTTGAACACCGTGTTATGGATTCAAAGATAAAATAATAATATAAGATTTATTAAGTAACATCAATAAAATAATGGAAAAATATCTAAATTTAAAATACAAAAAAATACATACTACAGATTCAGTGTTTAATGTGCAATTTAACACTTTAAGAGTCGGTCACAAAATGTTGCGTTAAAATTTAACCTTCACTTGAAATAAAATAATGTGAAACCAGTCCCATGGCAAAAGCAAGATCCCTAATGAACTTACAGCCAGTTCACAAGGATCGATATTCCTGTAAATTTACAAATCGGATACAATGCTGTATTTTTAATAAGCAAACAGGACAACGAAGGACAAAAACAACAAGTTAGTTTAAAATTGCTGCTGTGGTATCTAAGTTATAATGATTTTATTTCCTTAGTTCCAAAACTCCTGGTTAATTTTCTTTAGAATGGTAATCAACGCATCTACTTAGAATATTCTTCAATTTTTTTTTTCAAAATAAATTTTTCTTTTTCATTTGATATTTTAATATGTCAGATTTTTGATATGTACTTACATAATTATTAACTCAAGAGATTTCTATCTTAAAAATGATTTTTGTAATCAAACATTGGAAAATAGCCCGCTGTGCTAATTTAATTGGCATCTGTGTACTTTGCATTCTGTTGATAATCACTATCGTACAATATCGTCAGTTATCGTCTTGTCCAGCAGGAAAGCATGCGACTATAGCAGACGTTTTGGTTGCGCAACGCGCTAAGATCGCTCTAGAAATGAAAAATTTTGATGAATGTTTTGGTGTTGATGCTCGGGAATTGTCCAATATGACACCCGAGACAAAAGGTACGCCCGTGCGCAGTATTGTCATTAGCAGTTGGCGTACTGGATCGACCTTTTTGGGTGACATTCTTAATGCGATGCCGGGCAACTTTTATCATTATGAACCGTTGTTCAATTTTGGCATCAAACAGATACGCGATAAGGAGGAGTCGGCGCAAGCTATTGAAAATATAAAACGTTTCTTATATTGTAATTATACTGATTTGTCGGAATTGGATTTGGCAAAATATTATTTTTCGCATAATGAACATCTCTCGTCAGTGTGTAAGGATTTTCCTCATATATGTCGGCGTCCACTGTTTCTAACACATTTTTGTAAGCTGTTTCCAATTCAGAGCATGAAAACGGTGCGTTTGCGACTCTCACTAGCCAAGCAATTACTGGAGGATAAAGAGTAAGAGCAAGAAAATTAAGTTATACCTATGGTCATAAGCCAACCTAGCTTTCTGTAAAGATTTCTATTCGCGGCTACGATAGTAAATTTACTACTATTTCACATGCCTTTTAAATTGCTAGAACCTTAGTCTGGATGACACTATCATTGATCGGTAGTCAAGACGATGCAGCAACACTTATGCTCTTTAAGAATACTTCTGCTCCAAAAGTACAGCTCAAATTTCTTAACGGTTTGCCACAGTTGAACTCAGCCGGAGTGAGAAGCCATGCTGTGAACGCTCTCTTGAAAATCATTTTCCATAGTGTTTGGCCATAGTGTTTTGTGGACCGACTCTTGCAATCTGACAACCTTACTGCTGGCTATGCGCATTGTGTGGAGGTGTAGTGGCATAAGATGTAGAATTACGTTCAGTGTATCTGAAGGACTAGTGCTTATTACTCCAGAGATACCGAGACAAGCTGTCCTCTGTACTCGATATAGTTTATTTTCGATTTGCTGCTTGCCTAGCGCTGTCAGCCATAGCAAGCAGCCATAGGTGAAAATGGCTCCCAGCCCTTCTATGTCCTGAATTCGATATTTTGGTCGCAATTCAGCTTCGTATAAAAAACAATTCTTAGACATTTGACCGAATTCGATAAAGTTAGATATCTCTTATTTAATTTATGGGAATTTGGTTATTAATAGACCTCTCCTGTCTAACTTCGGTTAAAAGATTACTTGCACTGTTATTCTGCTCCTCGAATGCGGATAATGCGATTGTGCATCTTTTATAGCATTGCATTAATAGTATAAAACTATTATGCCAATTCTATTGATAAAATACATAAATAAATAAGCACATATAATTCAAGTACGACTCATGATATATTAATTTATTGTTTTTACAATTTGAGCTTAAATGTGCGAATCTTACTCTTGGTTCGAGATCCACGTGGAACCATGCAATCACGTAAAAACTGTCTCTGGTGTCCTGGTATTCCAGACTGCGATAACATTTACAATTTGTGTAATGATTTAGTGAGCGACTACCAAACGGCCGAAGAATTGCTGAAAAAACATCGCGCAAGTTTCAGGTATGTACATATGTACGTTACAAAAATAATTTTAATAAAATCTTTAATGTTAAATGAAATTTTTCTTTTGTTTCGTTCCTTAGAACATTACGTCACGAAGATCTTTCTATTAATCTTTACAAAATGACGGAAGAGATTCTACAATTTTTTGGTCTACCGTTCGATCAGCGGATCAAGAATTTTTTAGATACCCATACTAAGGTTGATAAAGGCGGGGTATATTCAACCCACCGAGACTCAAAAACGGTGCCATTCGGCTGGAAGCAGTATCTATTGATTGAAGAGGTAAATGTTACATAATAACCCATTTAACCCATTTATCACGTGAGGTACTGGAAAAGGTACATATATTAAAGCATAAACTTAACAGGCCCACCAGGACCCGTTCTTTGTGAACAAAATTGGAATTTTTTTCATTTGACTTTTGATGTATTTAATCTAAAACTTGCTTCGAGTATGAGTGTCGAAAGTACACACCTGTTTTGTCAAGTAGTCAATTTAAGTCTATTCTGTGAAATTTTTTGTGTAATGATCTGTTATTTTATTTCATTTAACCCTTCGAAAAAAGATGTAATTTCATTCTTTTTTAGATTGAAAATATACAAAACAAATGCGCGAAAGCTATGGAACTGTGGGGCTACCGGAAGATCGAGGACTTTTACGACTATCAGAATACTTTCAATCCATTAATACTTCCACCACCATTTGCGTGAAGCTGAAAAAAATATTCTACGGAAATAAATCTTTGGCGTTAAAAGCATCACCATAACATAACCGACTTTTGAATTTGTCCCTTTTTTTATGACTTCAAATTCAATTTATAATACTGCCCTCAGAAGCGAAATGGGCGTATCTATCTATTCGTGATTTTTATGACATCGTATAGCTTAAGATATTACGCATCTAATGAACTGTGCCAAATGCCGGTATCTTAGTTCAGACCTATAAGAAATCTCCAAAGTGAATTTCCTCCATCTCAATTTTACATGTGTGTATTTCAACAAATTGACATAAGCAAAACATCTCGAAACGCGTATTTTTGAGATAAGTCCATTTCGCTTCTGAAGGCAGAATAACCGAATGAACGAGGCGAAGAAATCATAGCAATAAAATCTGTGTTCGGAGTGCCGTTTACATAGTGTGAACAGCTGAATTCGAATAAATGAATTAATATAATTTTAATTAAAGCTCTAAGCACACTGAATGCGAGATGCGATTGCGAGAAAGAAACTAAACGAGATAGCATGATTTTTTCTATATGTTAGAGCTAAACAGAAATGGGACGTGCAATTTCGTCCAGATTTTCCCTATACGTTTGTAGTGAGCAGAAAATTGACACTAGCAAAATTTATCGCAGAAAAATAGAACAAATTCTATTTTTTGGTGCGATTTGACACATAAGATAAATCGCACGTTCCAGTTCTGTTTTTTATAAATAACGAGTAACGAAAAAATTTGAGAATAACGAGACCACACTCGGGTTTGATTTCGTTGTTTTGCTTGTAACTAGTAACGAGAAAAAAGAACTCGCTAAACATTACTGAAACAATCGGTATAAATTTATTTTTATTTAGTTACTTCAGTAAACTCGAGTTATTTATTTAGACAACAAAATCTATAATTATTCTTGTCGCAATCAAATTTTATGTTTTCAATAACACAACTACAATTTTCTATTATTGATAGTAATTTTATTCGATCACCACAGTTGACGTCATTTTTGCACTACTGCCGTGAGCTGGCTGGTTTATGAAAAATAAAAAATAAAGGAACTCCCAGTTAAATATCAGTATCGACACGCAGACAATTTATATCTTTGTGCAGAAGATCTAAGAAGTAAAATACATAGATTTTGAGAGCATAATGAGTGGCGTGCACAGAGATGCCATTCAAAAGCAAATCCATCAGGATTGGGCTAATAGAGAATATATCGAAGTTATAACTGCCAGTATAAAAAGGATAACAGACTTTCTTAACTCTTTTGACATGTCATGTCGTTCACGTTTGGCTGTTCTAAACGAGAAGTTAACTACGCTTGAAAGAAGGATTGATTATCTTGAGGCCTGTGTAACAGAAGGCGAAACATTAACATAAGATAAATTATTTTTACTATTTTCTTTAATTAATACTTAAAAATATTAAAAACTAATGCTAAAGCTTAAAAACGGAAACAATGGTCGTGTGTACCCTTAACCTCTATATACCATTTTTTTCTACGTTAATCAATGTCTTACATTTCGGAGAACCTGAAAGTAGTCGAATTTTATTTTTATTGCATTTTATCAACCTTTAATATAAATTTTTTAAACTTCCTTCCCAATGTGTTTGTTGATGCGGAGCCTTGTCACTTCTCTAAGAATTGTTAAGGGTACTAGAATTTTTTAAAGTCTGCTTAACTCGTAATTACATTGACTCTTTTATTAAAATTCATCCTATAATCCCTCAAATAACTTCCAAATTTCATGTATTTTTTCCACCAATATACAGAAATTGAATTTATATTTTCTGGGATCTATGTTTTTTAAATATACATAACAATTCAACACAACGAAACATAAAAATAATGCCTACAGGTAAACATATGCATTTGTACCTACGACAGAATTTTTGTAATTATCAGTGCACTTTGTCTTACAGCATGTAAAATTCAATTTAACTCCAATATTAATTGTAAGAACTAACTTGTGCAATTTGCTAACAGACAACTATGGTTTTGCTACTGTCTGCTACGCAAAGGAAGCTTCAACATGAATTCTGTTTACATAAACTAAAAATTTGGAAGCTGTGCCTGCAATGATGTAATGTTTTCATCACTTCACATCTGTCACTTCACCGTTTCCTATGATAAAATCATTGATGCAAACTAAAATTAGTACAAATTGGTAAAAATCATTAGATTTGCAGGTTGTTTCAAATTTTTGTAAAGTCAGTATGCCTGACAACCCTAGCTTGAGTATATTCAAGTAATATTAAACATGTGACTCAAACGCTAGAGTAGTTTTGTTTAAAAATTACCATAAAGAACCTGCACGAATATTTGATGTAAATGTGTCCTACGTATAAAACTAAAAGGCTAAACATAACCGTGTTACCGTTTTTACTGAGTATTATAGTTTTTTAAAAATAAATTTATTACATGAATTATAAAAGTTATTATAAAATAAGTGTCATATTTAAGTTTGCATAATTCAAGTAATAAATAATTTAATTTACAAACAACATATGCTAGTTATGTTACTTGGTTTAGTCATCCTTTTTTTTTAAACGAACTTAAAAAATTATACACACTATTTTTCATATAAATTTCAAAACATTCGTTTACTTTTCAATAGTTTTAAAGTTAATTTTTTATAAACTACTACACATAGTTATTATCCGAGCTGTAAATGCTTAAGCAGGTATATTGACATTTGTTTTGTACTGGTACTTCAAATTCAACTGCTCTAGTTAAAGTATTATAAGAAATAATAAAATAATAATAAAATTATTTTTTAATTTTTTATGTGTTGTAGAGTTTGCTCAAAGTTTTGAACTGCAATAAGCCCAGCGCCCAATATTTTTTCGAACTATTTTAATGATATAGTGGTTTCGTCTTCCTGAAGGAAGTACAAATTAATGCCAGGCATTTCGACATGGTTTATAATCAGCGGCGCATACAGATTTATCATTTCACTTTTGCTCGGGGGGTTTTACACCCATGGATTAATTTTTTTTTTCATAAATATAATAAAAAGTGTAGAAATTTCCATTCGCAGTTTTAGGACTCCCATAACTAACCGTTTGTTATAGTCAATAGTTAATTTGTTGTTTGTGTGCTACGAAAAAGAAAAAAGTTAGTGACAGTCAACAACAATTGTGTCAAAACTAATAAATTACATTTCTACAAGTGTTTTTAGATTTGGAATGTTTTTGGTAATCTTTTTGACTCCACCGGCT
This sequence comes from Meiosimyza platycephala, assembly GCA_963662105.1. Classification (NCBI taxonomy): domain Eukaryota; kingdom Metazoa; phylum Arthropoda; class Insecta; order Diptera; family Lauxaniidae; genus Meiosimyza; species Meiosimyza platycephala. Next base: position 98,046,041 of record OY759210.1, read on the forward strand.
TCTTGTTCAGCCAACTCTTCTGGATGTACTTGTCTTTTATGCTTTCGACAGTTCGAATCATTAGCAAAGGTGCGATCACAAAAATCACATGAATAAGGCTTCAATCCCGTGTGAATTATAAGATGAGTTTTTAATGTTTTAGAACGTTTAAAAGCGCGTCCACAATAATTGCATTTAAATTTCAATTCGTCGGAGTGTACAACCATATGACGTTTCAGAGTTTCTGCGCATGTTAATTGAAGACCACATTCAGTGCATATGTAATCGATGTTATCGTGATATCTCATGTGTTTCTGAATTTGATGTTTAAGGGAAAATAAATATATGAAAATACATATGTTTTACAAGTTGAATTTCTAGAATTTAAATATATGTCACAAATATTTAAAAATAATGTCACAAACCTTTAGACGTCTTTTGTCTTTAAATCTTTTCTTGCAAAATTTACACTCAAACGGTTCTTCATCGGTATGTGATAGCATGTGATCTTTTAGAATTTGCTTAGTACGCTTCGTTTCACCACATTCCTCGCATATATATAGGGGTTCATTTAAATGAATAATTGCTATGTGTGATTTAAGACTTAAATGTGAGGTAAACTTTGTTTCACAGTGTGGACAAGAAATAGTTTTTCTCACTTCAACAGGTAGATGTAACAGCGAATGCTGTTCCAATTGTCGCTGTGTCATAAATAATTTCGGACATTGTAAACATGGCAAATGCTTGCGCTTAAGATGCTCTTGGTAAGCACCAATGCGTTGGAATTTTCGTGGACACTTTGTACAGGTATATATTCTTTCAGTATAATTTTCAACTTTTTCAGTTGCATTTGATTCAACATCGACTGACGAAGCTTTGTTATTAGAATCTTCCTGGTCTTTACGGCTCACTCGTTTTTTTGACAAGGATGATATGATGGTCCTTTGGTTTTTACGTTTCGAAGTTGGTTTGATTTCATGCGATTTTTGTGATTGCCCTTCATTTGTATTTTCATATTTCAAAAGAATTTCTTGTTCGCATTGAGACTGTTCCATCAAATATTCATCTTCCACGTTCATTTCAATTTTAATTTGTTTCAAGGGATCGGTTGTTGATATTTCATGAATGTTCTTTTCTGTTGATGTATGAACATATTGTAGTACGTGTCCATGGTCTTCATTTAATATCCCATATTTCATACGCATTGCATGCAAGTCTAATTGCGATTGTGTTGATGCATGAAGCTCATGAAAAAGTTGTTGAACTTTTACCACACGTTCTGCAAAATTCACTAAAAGAGTCACTTTGGAGTAACAATCTGTACAAAGCCATTTGGGAATCTCTTCGTCGAATGTTATCTGAAAAAAGTAAAATGATGATAAAAAGCAGATTTCATATATAAATTTTATAGCATATGTTTTTTGATACTATATGAACCGATTATATTAGCTAAGCCAAAGAAGACTAGACTTTAGCGATGCCTATTTTTGACCAGTGATCCTTATTTAAGTCGATAAGTCAAACAAAAACATGGACATGTTTTTATTATTTTGTTTTTATTTATTGCCTTTTTTCTCATCTATTGTTAGGACTTGTTTGTCGACTAGATTATTAAATTTAATGAGTTTTTTTTATAGAATTTAAGAAACTAAAAAAAAAAAAATTAATAAATTAAGACTACTTTTGTGAAAGCAAACCAAATAATATTTATATTTATATTTATATTTATAAGTAAAAATACGTGGAAAAAGCCAAAACGCTGTCGAATGCCATTACCATGCCAAGAATTTGTTTCACCTATTGCGTCCGAGTAGTGCAGAGTGTATCTATCGATTTTTGAAAAGGTTTGACACGTCGGCGAAGTATTAGTAGATGTTATTGCAATTTCCACGACGTTTTCCTCTGCGTGGAATGTTATTCAGTCGGGTGCACTCGGTATGTTGGCAACGTAAAAATTAAAGAGGAAAAGTTAAAGCACTCATGCGGTACAGTCTGTTTTATTTTCCTATAGAGTGAGATGTCTCGTCTAAGTTTAAAACAGTTATTAGTTGATCTGCAATTAAACTTTCAAAACTTAGTTCTTCGGTTAAACTATAAAGTATGTTTTTTACAGAGCTTTTATGTTCGGTAGTTTTATTGCAAAAAACAACAAAAAATTACAAATGCATTAAAGGAACAAAAAATGGGCAATTGTTCCTTTAATGTATTTTGCGATTGTAATTATTTTTTTTTATTTTTGCACTAAAACTACTGAACAAAAAAGCTCTGTAAAATACATATTAAATTTTACATTGTTCCAAAAACACATATAAAGAAATATAAAGTATGTTTTTAACTAAAAATGTTTCAGGTCATTAAGTGGAATGCGAGACAAAAATCTTAGGAAGAGCTGTGGAGTTTAACGCGGCGAGAACAATTTAATTTCTGACAAATATTAATGCAGTGGTTAAGAGGTACTTTCTGTTTGCTCATTTTACAATAAAATTTACCAATTTGTTCGTTAGCATCATTCAGTTACCTTTTGCACAGGCGCCTGTCTGTCACTAAAATTACAAAAATTAGCTTAACTCCAGAACTCCATAACAACTATGGACCTTCGCAGTAATATTCATGTTCAGCTAAGGGTACGTTAACGTCTAAAGGAACAAGGCCGATATAACGATTTCTTATTATGTATGTACCAGCAATTTGATTATTTTGAGTACACAATATACCTTTACAGAAAAATATTTTTCAATTGCCGCAGCTAAGCTTAAATCTGGTACTTTTGAATAAGAAAAGTTATCTTCTTTTTGCTGCTGTTTTTTTCCAAATATGTTTACATTTCCCTGCGGATCTTCATTGGCACAGAGGCGACACCATAGATGCCAATCAGTGCCTCTGTTAGGTACCATATTACATAGAAATCAAGAAGCTTAAGTAATTTTTAATATTTTGGTTTGTACATCTAAGACAACTAGAGCTGGGAAAACAATGAATACTATCGATAATTACTGGCATCTTTAAGGATCGATACTTTTTAGTGCAAGGGATTACATTCTTCATTTAGGCTATCAACACAGTTACAATTTTGACAGCGGATTATCGTTGACGATTTTTCAACACACGTCCATATTTTGCTTAACACATAAGCTAGCACTTAGAGCTCTCGATTTTTTTTATCAAAAACTTGTAACTTTTATAAACATCTGACTCAACGCGACACACGATATGTTGTACGACTGAGTATCACTCGCCATAGAACATTCAAATATGCTTTATTTTCCATAATCTACTCTGTGGACTATTTTCACAATAAAACTGCCATCGATTAATTCAGAAACACAAAAAAATTTATTCCAGCAGCTTTGAAGTTTGGCGAAAGAAAATGGAAATATTTTCTATTGGACATGCGCATTACGTTTATCCGTAATTTCTCTATCATCAATTTTATTACTGATCCTATGACCAGGACATCTGAAAATAGCAAAACAGGTTGAATTTTTGTGCGACCTGTACACAGGCGTAATTTCTTTTATATATCTTTGCGAAGTCGTAAAAAAAGTCCGTAGTTAGAGGGTTCTATAAAATGATGGCAGCTCTAAAGACATTTTTCATACAATTGGCAACGTCGAAATTTGACACTCGTTATTGACAGCTGTCTTGTTATTATAAAATAAAATCCAATTCAGTTCAATGAAATTATTAAATTTCAGTAAAATATTGTTACAGGGCTTAGAGTCAGCATAAAATTTAGAAGGATAAGAGTTAGTGTGAGAACTAAACAGTTACTGATGTTTTTTAAGAAATTTTCTTGCCTAATTTCATCAGTTGTGATCATTCACAAGATTCGCATTGTTATTGATTTTTGTGTAATATTTAATTGAGCCATTGAAATGCATACTGACATGACATCGGCAGTGCTATCAGCAACAGAAAACATATCATTGTCGGTACATAGCAACATCAACAGCGGCAATATTATTAGTGGGGGAAACGATTGGCATCTATGGTGTCGCCTCTGTGCCAAAGAGGATCTGAACGGGAACATTAGTGTTTTTTTTAAGGATGAACAAAGTAGTGGGTGTAGAGAAGCTACTGTTTGTGGCATTGGCAGTACAGCAGACTTAAGTTTAGCTGCAGCAATTGGGAAATACTTTTGGGTTGAAGTAAGTCGGGTACTAGTTTCGAGTGTTTAAACTTATATAATTTTTCCTTCCTTTTTTCTATTTTGTGTGCAGATTAAACGCGATGAAGCACTGCCAAAAATGCTTTGTACCGAATGTTTCTCTTTAGTCACATCTCTGGTTAATTTCTCCGAGCGTGTCGCAAAGGTGCAACAAATGTTTTGTGTGCTGCTTAACACGCCTACAGAATCACTTATGGACCTACATGCAATGCGTTTAAAGTATGGCTTACTGGATGAAGAACGAGAGCATGTGCTGATGCAGCATCAGCATCCTGAAGTGCATTACTTTGAAGCAAAGCCCAAAATTCACGATTTGGAAGAAAATATTTTTGAAAACGAAGCACTCTCTACAATTTCGGCAAATCCATTAGAGCAACCACGAATCAAAATAAAAATTAAAAAGGAAAATATTGTAGATGTTAGCCCTCAAAACGGCAAGGAAGAGGACGAAGCTGATGACACCTTTATAAATGAAGACTATGACGATGATGATGATGAAGAATACAAAATAGAGAAAGAAGAAGAAGAAAGTGATGAAGATAATGAAATAGACGGTTCTGTTTTGGCGGAAGCGGAGGCAATCGAAGCAGAAGAGCTTAAACCACTCAAATTAAGAATCAAATCAAAACATATAGCTGAAAGCATAATTGAAAATGAAGATACGTCATTAGATCTGCCAAAAAAGCGTCGTAAACGAAAGAAATCTCTCAAAAATGCGGACAATGACAACTATACTTGTACTGATTGTCCCCGAAAATTTAAGCGTATGTTTCATTTTAGACAACATCTCAAACGTGCCCATCCTAAAACAGCACCTCCGCCTGAATCGTCATGTAGCCATTGCACAAAAGTTTTTGGGACACCCCGCCAACTGGAAATACACGCAAAAGTTCATCTGCCAACTGAATTGCGAAAGACTGTGCCATGTCCATATTGCGATAAAAAATTCAGCTCGCATACTCTCTTGCAAACTCATATCAAGTACATACACATGAAAGAACGACCGTTCATTTGCGAAGAATGCGGTGTAGCTGTGCGTACAAATGCGGCCTTAAGGACACACATGCTCACGCATACTGATTATGCGCCATATGAATGCGAAGTGTGCAAAAAAGGATTCAAGAACCAAATACGTCTGAAGGTATTCTTTTTTCATTTTTGTTTGTTAATTTCTGTTTTAATTGTTGATCGTTTCAAATAGAATCACATGGAAACGCACGATCCGAACAAACATATTTGCGATGAATGTGGTCTGCAGTTAAATTCACGCTCCACGCTCAATCGTCATTTACTTGTGCATTCCGATGAGATGCAACACAAATGCGATTACTGTGGACGCGCCTTTAAACGCGCCAAAGCCTTAAAAAATCATCTTATATTACACACAGGCCTAAAGCCATATTCATGTGATTTTTGCGATCGAACTTTTGCAAATGGTTCAAATTGTCGCTCACATAAAAAGAAAGCACATCCAGAGGAATTAGCTGCGCAGGAAGCAGCTGGTGGAGCCAAAGTTTATACCAAAAATATTCCCAAATTAGAGGCATTAAAGGCTGTGTAAGTAAAAGCTATTGCGATTAGATTCGAATGTGTAATTTCACATACACATAACAAAGAACTAAATCTATATAAATTTATCTTATTAAATTATGTAGATGTTTTTCTTGTTTTCCCTTTCCGTCAAAAGGAAAACAGATATTAAAAAATTTAATTAAATTATGTATATTACATAAGATTGATTTCAAAAATATAAAAAAGCGAACAAACTGTTGAATTGACCCCTTAAAACGATTAAGTTAATTTTAAATTAAATTTTTCAATTTATAACTTCGATTTATTTACAGCACGAAAGCTGCAGACAATCTTGCACCTGTCGTTTCAAAACAAAGTGGTCGTTTCGCGTTTGGTAAAAAACCCAAACCACCACAACAACCTCTTAAGGATAATGCTATAAATGTAAAACAAATTAAAAGGCAACTCACTGCGGTGGCAACGAATCACAGAGAGACACAGCTACAGCATTCATCTTCTATGATGTTATTAAATTCAACTGCTGCTGCGGTATCAACAGCTAATAATATAAATACCTTGCATGCAGTACCGGTGCCTGCTAATACTGCGCTCATTGCCACCACTCCGCATAATCATGTAATGCCATCGTCTGGCATACCAAATATTGATAACATTTATAGTCATATTATGAAGCAGGCCACAATTGCGGCTCACAATGCTAGTGTTTTAGATGCTGCTACTACTGCTGATACAGAACTGACGCTGCATATTAAACGACCACCTAGTCAGGCTTCATCTTGTGTTACCATTGAGCACGATGGCACTTCTGATATTTCGCCAACAATACAGCAACGCCAACAAATGCAATCAACATCACCGGCAGTTTCTTCAATTGCTGCCGTACCCGCACATTTTTATACGCAAATTATTAAACAAAATTTGCAACACGAACATGAACAACAACAGCAACATTTACATCACCTTCAATCACATCACCAACAGCAACACCAAAATTTGCACACACCTGTAACCGATGACATATCTTCGATACGTAGTCCAGAGAGTCAATCCTCATCACATTTAACGGATGATCAATCAAATACTGCAGCATCGGTGCAGTTCTATAATCATATACGGCAAAATTTACAAGGGCCATATATGTAAGATACAAATTTTTTTACACATTTTTGTATGTTTTTTGTTTTTTTAGGCAATAAAGACAATTGTAATTTAAAATTATTTACTATGCTTATAAGCGCACCACTCCTTTATGTATAATATTCTAACAGCGTTTTCGAGCTATTTGTTTAAATTTGTTTTTAACATAAAAGAAAGTTTGTTTAAATTATTATTAACAATAAATGCAAAAACAGGACGTTCAAGTATTTTTAAAATTTTCAGAACTTGACCTTTTTGCCAAAGTTAAATATTTGTGAAACAGAAAATAAATTTTACGTCTTTTGAACTAAAGAAATTGTAATCAATAAAATGGTTACATATTTTTAAACACCACTACTTGTTGTACATTTTTACTGGTTTAAATATATATAAATATATTATCAAACTTGATAATTTTGTTATTAAGAACGGTTTGGGTGGCATTCCATAAACTCAGCTTTGTTTTTATTGCTTTTCTTTCGAAAATTCAGTGTTCTAAAAATAGTTTAAAATATTTAAAAAAAAGCGTTTAGTGCAAAATAAGGTAATTTTGAAATGAATAGCAAAATTGAACCAGAAAAAGAAGTCTAAAACATTAAAATACCCCCAACCAATGTTTTAAGTCAATATAAATCATCGAGAAGTGCGAATCGCGGTCGTTATGCATTAAGCATACAATGTAACATATTTTTATAATTTTCATTAAAAACTACAAAAACATATACCTCCACATGCATTATCATATAAATATAAAGATCCTAAAATTTTTGCTTAATAATAAAAATATAGCAGTTTTACTGTAATAAATTGAAATATAAAAGCAATAGCACATTTTACAAGGAATTCAACTGAATCGTGGTTACAATATTCTATTTAAAGGGTATTCGTTTAGTTATCTGCTGTTTTCAAATTTACAGTCCTCTTATTTGCAAAATTTCCACTAGGTTTAGAAGCGACAGGAAGTAGATCATTTGAAGTTTTCGTGCTGTAAAAAAAAAAAATGTTAGTACGTGCTGTAAAAGGCTAAAACTTATTCAGTTACGTTGCTATAAGAGTTCTTAGTTTTGGAATATTTTTAGTAAATGTTTTAGCACCAGCTGCGTCTTGTGCAGCCAACTCTTCTGGATGTGATCTTTTCTTATGTGTTCGACAATTCGGACCACTAGCAAAGGTGAGGCGGCAAAAATCACATGAGTATGGCTTTAAACCAGTGTGTAATATAAGATGATTTTTAAGAGCCTTAGCACGTTTGAAGCCGCGTCCACAATGATCACATTTGAAATTTAATTCATTTGAATGCACAAGCATATGACGTTTGAGAGTAATCGCACATTTTAATTGAAGACCGCATTCATTGCAGATGTGATCAATGTTGTCGTGATATCTCATGTGTTTCTGTAATTTTATAAAAAAATGTATTTATTATTTTTTTATAATATAGCACAATCGCTGGAAATAAACAACAAGAACACGTCCGTAAAATACAAGTAGATTTATTAGACTTCAAAGACAAATAACTACGTTACGGAATATTTGTTTTTCTAAGCTACTTTTAATATCCCAGAGCTCTATTAGAAGAGTCCTAAGCACTTCAAATACAAAGTAATAAAATGGTTACAAACCTTCAAAAATCTTTGATGCTTAAATTGTTTCTTGCAAAATTCGCATTCAAATGGTGTTTCGTCGGTATGTTTAAGCATATGATATTTCAACATTTGCATATTAGCTGCCGGCTCTCCACACTCTTCACAAATGTAAGTACATTCGTTCAAATGAATATGCTTAATATGCGATTTCAGGTTTGAATCTAAAGTAAATTTTTTTTCGCAATGTGGACAAGAGAATGCTTTCTTTATTTCAACTGGCAGATGTATTTGGGAATGTTGATCTAAGTGTTCTTGTGTCATAAAGATTTTTGGACATTGTGAACAAGCCAAATGCTTTCGCTGCAGATGCTTTCGGTATGCAGAAAGACGTTGAAATTTTTGTGGACATTTTGTACATTTGTAAATTGTTTTGGTAACGTTTTCTTGTTCATCAGATGTGTCTTTTTTTTTGTAAAACACTTGCTCCATCTTTATGTCCGACGGCATTTGATTGGTTTTTGGTGTTGTAAGTTTCGATGATGCGTTGGGATTATGTTCCTCAACTTCAACTTCTACTTTTAAAAATTTTTGTTCAATTTCATATGGATATTGTTCTGCATAGCTTTCATTTTCCACCTTTATTTCCATTTCAAGTTCTAGCGGATCTTTTGTTGGGATTTCGTTTTTAACGTTTTTCTCCGCTTTTGTGCCATTATTAGGTATCACTGGCAGTGCTTGCTCATGATTTTCTAGAATCTGATAATTCAAACGCATAACATGCAAGTCCTGACTTGACTCTGTGGGTGCATTAATCAATACATCAAACAGTTGTTGAACTTTTGACACACGTTTTTCAAAGTTCACAAGAATAGTCATTTTTGAAAAGCACTCTGTGCAAAGCATTTTGGGCAGCTCTCCATCTTTAGTTATCTAAAAAGGAAATACATTAACGAACAAAATGATTTGTTAATAACTCAGGGTGTCTACTCCACTTTCCAGTTGTTTAGATATGTTACTAAACATGAGTGTCCAAAAGACTAGAAAAAGCTTACTAAACAATTTAATAAATAGCTTTTTTGTTTTTTGTAATCAAAAAACGTTTCGAACTAAATATATTTTATTGATGTTCAAATCATAATTTACAATTTCATGCGAATTTGGTTAGTAGACAAAAATTGTGGCTGTAGATCCTCTAGACTACGACCTTGATTCTGAGTAAGTTATGGCGAAAAGATGTCAATCTGTAAAAACCATAGGCTATAACGTTAGGAAACTGCAATCTCAATAAATCGGAGAACGGGGAGAACGTCTTGTAGAAACTTTAGAAACATAAACTTATTGAGAGAGTAACACGTAATTTGTCAATATCTCGAAAGATACAAGTGAGCAAATTATTTCACGGGGCCTGTTACCATGCGTGAATCGTCACTTTATCGGGCTTGCAGCCAACTCCATTACGTGTCACTCAAATATTGATAATAGGTGAGGCAGCGTAGTTTACTCCAAGTACTTCAAGCTAGTGACTTGAGTACATTAACGAGACGCTAAGCAGCTTCATGGTCGAAATGATGTTCTATAGTTAAAACGGTGATTGGCTGATTTGTAAAATATTTTTATTTAATTTTTGAGACTCAGAACTTCATAGTATGGAGAAATAAGCGCCGTTTCCGGTTGACTAGGTTGTCGTTTCTAGGAATGAATTAAATAGTTTTTTAACTAAAAAGATTACAGGCCCAAATTTGTCTTTGGGATATTATCGCAATTTTTCTATAAGCATGGAAATATAGGCATGTCAACCCAGGGATCAAGGTCGAGACATAACGCTATCTAAAGTTTTTTTCTCAATATCCTTAATGGCAAATACAGCAAGGCTCTACTCAGAAATTGTGCTTAACATACCTTTACAGAAAAATATTTTTCAATTGCTGCAGTTAAGCTAAACGGGTAAGAAAAGTTGATTTCATTTTGTTGCTGATCCTTTTCAAAAATGTTTACATTTCCCTGCGGATCTTCATTGGCACAGAGGCGACACCACAGATGCCAATCAGTGCTTCTGCTTATGTTGTTCGACATCATTTTATATGGGATTCAAAACGTTTACAATATTTTGATTTAATGTAATTTTTAATATATTAACTTGATAAAACTTTAACAGCAAAACGTCAAATTAGACTTCCTTATTACAAGCGTTGCCAACTACACGAAATTTGAAGGTAATGTGATATTCTAAGTCAAGCGACCTGACATCGCATACAGGGATCGCTTAGACCTCAATTGCTCATATGGCAGTCATGATCAGGTCCAACACTCAAAGTCGTACGACTAAAAAATAATAAAATTTCCACAGATAAATCACTCAAACGCACCAATTTAGGTACGAAAATGACGCTGTGCGGTGTGACGAATATAAATGTCATATATATTGAGAACGAGAAGAACAAGATATCGTCTCACTATGACGAAGTCCATAACCGTCCTTTACCTTTTCAAAAAAGTCGACTTTGAGGAAAGAAACTTTCTGTGTGTAAATTGAGAAAATCAAAATTGTCAAATACGCTAAAGTGTTCCACTAACTTCACTGTTCATTTGACATTTCCAACGCATTAAAAAAAAAAAATTTCTGTAATTTTTAAACAAATTAAAATAATTCTTATTAACAGCAAGAGAAAAACTTCATAAAAACTTGCTAAAATTATAAAACACATAAAATTTATTAAAAAAGTAACTGTTAGGGTTACGAAACGAAGTGGGCTATGCAAATTAAGAAACTTCTTCTAAAGAGAAATAAATAAATTAAAATGGATAAAATGCGTACAAAACTAAAAAATATCAAGCAGCGAAATTTGAAACGAGATACCCAAGCTGATGTGAAACAGGAAGAAGAGCAGCAGCCGCTGCAGCAATGGATGCGCTGGTGTCGCCTTTGCGCTAAAGAAGATGAACGCAATAATTTTAATGTTTTCTTTAGAAATGATAAAAATGTACCGGATAAAATGTTGGCCACAGCAATTGGAAAATATTTTTGGGTCAATGTAAGCAAAAATTACACTGATGGGGAAATTAATAAAAACTAAAAGTGTTTCCTTTGCAGGTCAAAACCGATGATGAAATATCACAATTCATTTGTAGTGAGTGTCATACGCTATTGGAAGCGCTTCTAAGTTTTACGGAACGCGTTAATAAAGTCCAGACTATGTTTACGATATTGAAAAATTCAAGTGATCCGATAGACCCAAATGAGTTGAGATTACAGTATGGTCTATTGGATGAAGAACGCCAACACATTATACAGGTAAGACATTAACATGCTAATTACTCTACAACGGTGTATTCTATATAAGTACGGTTAGCTTTGAGGAAGTTCTGCTGCTTTAAATTGGTATAATTTAAAATTGATATGGAAAATGTGCATTAATTTGGAATAACCAAGACATGAATAAAGTTCGTAGAATCATAGGTAACTCGGCCTTATCTTATCTTCGGGGAATTTTATTGTCCAAAAATCTTTCTATACTTTTTACTGCCTTTTTCGCTAAGGCGATTTGCTTAAGAATAATTAGAACAATTGTCAGTTTTCACTAAACCTAAGTAATACTGCCAGAAATCCACCATTGTAAATCGGCAAGACCCAAATTTTAATTTATTTTTACAGCACCGCGAAGTAGAAACTGAAGAAGAATATGAAGAGCAAGATACAAAGCGAACTTTGTTCTTTGAAGTACAAGAAGAAAACGATGATGAACACGAAATTGATGATTGTGATGAGGAATATAAAGAAGCCTTGAAAGAATTTGAACAACATGAAAATGCTGATGCTGCAAGCCACTTAAGTAATGATGTTGAACTTTTCAGTGAAGATGAGATGACTTGCAAAAAAGTAGAAATGAGTTATTTGAAAAAATTCTTTAAAAAAGAATCGATTACATTGGATGATACAATTGCCAACAATACGGAAGATGTAAAAAGTGATGAAAATGATGAATTCATATATGAATATACTGTTGATGACCAAGATGATGATGACGATGAGAATTTTAGCGAAGTTCATATTGAAGATGGTGATAGTATTGTCATAAAGCCGAAGTCGATTAATGAAACTCAAATTATAAGTGGGAAAAAAATTGCAGCACCTTGTGCTTGGGTACGTCCTAAACGTAAAGTTGGACGTCCACGGAATTATCGCACGGCTGAAAAAGATGACGATAGTGCTTCAGAGAAAAGAATCAAAGTTAATGATGGTGAAGATGGAGAAAATTCTACAGAGAGTACGAAATTCTGCTGTAAACTTTGTCCGAAAAAGTACAAAAGTATTGTAGTCTATCGCAGACATATGCAGGAAGTTCATGATGTCTGCGTTCAGGCTACTGTTGAGTACCATTGCAGTCAATGTGACAAAGTGTGTCAGTCCGAACGCCAATTAGCAGCTCATGTTCAATCACATTTGCCGCTCGAATTGAAGCAAACCTTCCCTTGCCCGTATTGCGATAAGAAATTTACTAAAGAAGTAATTGTAGACCAACACATTCACGGAGTACATTTAAATTATAAGCCTTTCGTTTGCGAAGAGTGCGGTCGCGCGTTGAAGACAAATGCGGCGCTTAAAGAACACAAATTTACACACACCAACGATTGTCCATTTGAGTGTGAGTTGTGTCATAAGCGTTTTAAAAATAAGCCACGCTTAAAGGCAAGTAAATTTGGAAATGAGAGTATCACTGAAGGCAAAAAATTTGTGCACTAACCGCTTCACTTTTTTTTTTTTTTTTTGATTTTCAGATCCATATGGATACACACAACAACACTGCATATACGTGTGCTGAATGCGGTTTGCAGTTAAATACACGACGCACACTTAACATGCACATGCTTGTGCATTCTACAGACAAACCTTTTAAATGCGATCATTGTGGTACCGAGTTTAAACGTGCCAAGGCACTTAAGAATCATCTTATCATACATACTGGCCTTAAGCCATATATATGTGAGTTTTGCAATAAGGCCTTTGCGAACGGCTCTAATTGTCGTTCACACAAGAAGAAAGCGCACCCCGTTGAGTTGGCTGCCGCCGAAGCTCAAGGAATAAGTCCACGACAGAGTAATGTGCCGAAGCTGGATCATTTGCGCGAGGTGTATGTATTAAGTTTTTTGTTGTGATTACCAAAATAAATACGTCATAACACAACTTTCATCTTTTGTAGTACGAAACATTCGAAAAATTTGCTTCCAGTTAACAAACAAAATGGCTTACCAACAAATTGGCGTGAAGTTTTATTAAAAGCAGAAGCACGTGCTAAACGTTCATCGCCAAAAAACTTGCAGGAGGCTAATAGCGATATCCAGCTTGAGCAAGAGTATGACTCTCAGCATGAGCCTGACAAGAACACACATGATGAGGATGAGAGTGCTGCAATTATTATTGAAAAATTGGTATCAGATGATAAAGTGGTAGAAGAAATCGACGTTCAACTTAATACAATGGATTTGTAGTTAATACCATAACGCATATCATTGGTTTTGACCTTCATGATTTTTCCAATTATTTCTTTTGTGGTTTTCTTAACTTAATTTTCATACCCTACAATTCTTATTTTATAATAAAATAGATTAAAATAAACTTGAAATATATTACTGACATAAAAGTAAAAACTCATGAGAAATCAATAATTTTAGTGATTATAGTTATGTTAGTCTGATTTTATAGTACATAGTATTATTCTTTGGCACCCTACCTGACTGATTTACTCCCAAAAATTTGTACCATGGTGTGCCTTTCCTTCTGGTGATGAATTCTGTTGAAGCTTTTAAATTTAGTTATTGCCTTCATGATTTATTTTATTATTGTGTTTTTTATATTTATTTTGGTCCAATTGCCAATTTTATACATTATTCGTTTATGTTGCAAATATTTATCTGCGAAATATTTGTTAACCGGAATTTAAAAAAATTATTTTCGGCGTACAAAAATGGATTTGTCTAAGCAACAGAATAACAGTTCTGCCTACTTTATTGAAAATAAAAATTTTATTTTCTTAAAACTATAAGAATGGAGTTACGTCATTTTACGCTTCTACGACAGGTTTGGCCTAGTCAGGATCAAAGGTTTTTTTTTTTTTTTTTAAAATGTCATTCATAAACGGGCTTTTAATTTCAACCTTAAAAGACTTGAGCCGCTTTTGAAAGCAATATGAGTGACGCAAGCTGATGTCGTCCGCGAAGGAATGGATAGGATTGGTGATCCATGACAGAAGTTCATCAATAAAAACAGAGAAAAGTATTCGGGATTGGTCAACACGTTGGGTCTTCAGCATTAATAAAGCGTTCATTTGATGTGAAACCATCTATGATAACATGGATAGAGCTGCCATGGCAAAAGTTAGTTATCCAATTCTTTCAAATTTACAATGAAAGTTAATAAAATTTTGCACTTTTAACATCAACTGAATTAAAACATTTGCCTCAAACTATGCAATGTAAATATTCTGAGTTTGCTCACTATTTCAGTAGTCAAATTAAATACACTTTTTCATTGCATACTTCTAGGCAATATACTAATTTTAAAATTTTTTATTACATTACAAACACTCTAATTCCATTACAGATATTTGTCTTTAAATCCGTCAATTTTTGCTAAAACAGAAACCGTTAAGTTATCAATGTACTCTTTTGTTCTTTGTGGTGGTGTATATTCCGGCAAACTTCTTCGATTGACATAATGATTAGGTAAATTAACCTGGAAGCGTATTTAAAATAAGATATCATATTTGTGTACATCAATAATAAATTGAAATATTCAGCGAGTTTTCCTACCTTGTGACGTGCAATCGATTTGAGAATCAACCAAAGCACATAGAAACTAAACCACACTGTAAAGTAGAGCGGGATATACCACAGCTTGCGGCCGATATAAAAGTAACTGTATTTCTTGACACGTGGCTCTGGTGGTGGCTCTATTGGCGGTGGTATTGTAGTTTCTGGCAGCAAAGGTGGCGGCGGTGGTTCGGGATGATGATGATGGAAATGATCATCATAGATAATATCTGGGTAGGATGGTCCTGACCAACTGGGAAACGAAGGAAAATGATCGTGATCGTGATCATGATCATGTAGATGATCATGCGATAATTCTGGGTGACTCTCTACCCAACCTGGTGGTGGAGTTGGATACTCCTTATCGCTATCATAGCCAGTAAGAGGGTGATCATGATCATGACCATGATCGTCCATGCTCATATCTATGCCAGTGGACATGTCATCACCACCATCTGCCATATCTTTAGTATCATCTGTACCAGCATCAGCTGCTGTATCCATGGCACTTGCGGGTAGCACACCAATAGTGTCATCATTCCCAGCATCATCGGTGTCAGCGCCACCATCACCATTTCCATCATCAGCGGCTTTAGTTTCTTCATTGGGTGGCATTTTGACATCACCGTCAGCGGTGCCTGTGGGTGGTGCTACCGGGCCTGGATATGTATAACCACCATTGTTGCTTGGCGGTATTACAGGTGCTGCTGGGCTGGTAGGTGGCATATATAAGTAGCCAGGCCCATTTAATGCGGCATTGCTAAATGGTCCAGATGGTGGCGGTAAATAGCTGGTAATACTGTTTGAAGGCAACGCTGTCTTTGAATCTTTCGCTGGTGCAGGGTAAACGGCATTCAAGTTTGGTGGGAATGAGTAAAGATTCTTGGGCGGTTTATATGATGTGATAACTTGATTGGAGGCTGACGCCACTTTTGTATCACTGTCAGCAGGATAATGATGATGATGATGATTGTTGTTTTTATTATTTTTAAACTTTTGAGATGCGACCCCTTCGCTGGGGGAGAAACGATCGATTATCTGACCTGCATAAAGAAAGAAAAGTAGTTTGTGTCAATTAAATGATTTTTATTCTTTTTCAAAACTTTCTATGGAATATATAAAATAACAAAATTTTTTTTCGGCTAATAGGGCTTTTACACCCGATTTTTCATTTATTTCGTTTTTGGGCCACAATCGGCTAGCCACCAATACAAATCGATCGTCTCCGATCTCATTTTCAGCATAAGTCAAATGTAAATACTTGTTTTATTTATGAATCCTTACCTCTTCCCCCTAATTTGTCAAGTTCTGCACGGCTTGGAGGACGTCGTTGCAGTTGATACCCATTGGTGTACGAATTGGGATACACCATCCGATTGATATCGGACGTTATTGATGATACGGGCCGTTGGCGATCGCTGTAAATGGTGGATGCGATAACTGATGCCGGTCGTGTACGCACATTTTTCTGATTTGTCGGTGTTAACAATTGACTAAAGGGATATGTGGGATGATGGTTAATTGCACGCCCAGTTGAGGCATACATTTGTTGTTGTCGATGATCTTGTTGTTGCTGTTGCTGTTGCTGCTGCTGTTGTAGTATCATATCTTTTGTTAACTCTGTAAATGCTACAGGTGGTGGAGGCGTCGCAGCGTTTTCATCTACGCTGGCAGGTGTAACATATAGAGCTGGTCTTTCATTTGACATAGCTACTGATGGCGAAACAGTTGCCGTTGTCGTTGTTGTTGCTGTTGTTGTTGATATAACATTCTCACTTGAGTTGAATCTGGTGAAAGAAGAAGGAAATAGTCTGGTTAAATTTTGTTTTCTAGCTTGATATGATGAACAGATTAAAAGTAAGGACCTATTGGAAAAGTAAGGACCTATTGGAAATAAGCAAATGACAAAACTCAACAATTGCTGATGAAACATCGCAGACGCATTCGGACATGGAAAGCTGAGGCAAGCGTCGAACGAATAAAACAGACTTTACTTTGAGTTATCAAGAATGTCGGAAGCAAATGAAACGGTTTACTTGAAGTTACAATCAGTTCCAGTAGAGAGTAAAACTGTTCCTAAAAAAATTTTTAGTCAAAAATTTTCTTTTGCTTAAAAAAAGCATTAATAGACAGCGGCGATAAACTCAAACAATTTTTTGGAAATATTGGACAGTTTAATGTGTTAATAACATCTACATACATACGTCCACTGAGGATGGAAACGATTTTTTTTTTCGCCAAACTTTCAGGATATGTTAGGTCGTAAGATCTCTGAGTAGTCATATTTTGCATTAAGTCAAAAATACGATTTTCGTAAGAATATTTCCCTATTACTTTAAAGCAAATATAAGGAAAAAAATATGTGATCGAAATGGGTTGTTTTTGAAACTTTTTTTGAATTTAATATGGAAGTTTTTTTAGTCTGAGAATCAATTTTTTGAGCCCGGACAAAATTATGCGACGACGAAAACTTCAGAAAAGTTTCATAGAGGACTGAAAGTTTGAGAACTGAGGATTGCTAAGTGGCCTTTTTGACCCTTCCAAGCCTGGAATTGTCAAGGTCAAAGCCGGGGCCATGTAGGGATTGCAAAATTTCTGAAAGAGCCACGAATTGAATAATTTTTGTTTTTAATGAGCAAAACATAAAAAAAAGATCATCAAGATTTTCTCATACAAAAATATTTAATTTTTGAATGTTGTCGACTTAAAAAAAAGTCCTTAAAATTTTATTCCCAAAAAAAATGTAGCTATTTACTATTCCTGCTTTTCAACTGTACGCATCGAACAGTGTGAAAAATCCAAAGTTTGAGTACATCAAAAAAAACCAAAAAAAAAAAAAAAATGGAACGTGATAGTAAACATTTTTTCCGACAGTTAATCAGCACAAAATTACCTTTCCAAAAACATAGATTTTATATCTGTCAATTTTTTTAGGGTTTATTAAGTTATCAAAAAAATTACTGCATATGGTGAAACAAACAAGTGGTAGCTGCACTTTTGCTGTCATTGCAGCTTAGAGTATTAAAGTTTATAAATTAAAATTCTCAAAACTTAAATTTTTTTATTTTCATTTCACTTTAATGAATTGTATTATGCAATTTACTTTTGTTACATACGTTTTTGGGAATATCAAATCCAAATTCACAGCTTTGTAGATTTTTGGTCCTTCATTGGCAACATTACTACCGCTGATAGCGATTTGTGAGTAACTTGTAACACTTTTCAATCGCGTAACACTGATGCATAGCAGCAACAGCAGAAATTTGGTTAAATTCAAAATTTGCATGATTTATGAAATCTGTGCATATGTGATATTTTAAACACTTTTTTTTTATATATTAATCTTATATACTATAGAGTTTTGAACACTTTTCCTTTTGTAAATCTTAGTAGCTAAATGTTTGTAAAAACTAAAATTTTTTTTTTAATTATTTTTTCCTTTGTATGAAATAACTTTTATTTTCTTTACGTAATAAATATTTATATGTTGCACTCGTATGCATTATAATTTTATCACTAACAGAAAAATGTTTCAAAATATTATACAATTCGATATTTAATTTTGATCCGTAGTTTGCTGTTTAATTGTTAAACCAACTGATCACATCGTCGTTTGAAATTCGTTTATCAGCAAATGAACCGAAATCACTGCAAATGTCATATTTTTATCAAATATATCATTCGTAGTTGGACAGATCGTGCATGGTTAAGTCAAACATCCAACGTGAACATTACATTTTTACCCTAGATTCTTTTGAATCTGTGTAAGAGACGCTACACTATATATTGGATCTCTCATTTCGTACATGACTTTCTTTGCTCGATCGTTTATGTGCTGCCAAACGTGTTAATCAATGGATGATCGACTTTTCTTTAGAATGGATACTGCGATTAACTGTGATAACTTACATACCTACATAGCTCAGCGGCTTGTTGATATCATGCGCTGTAATGCTTATGGCATATAAAACTGTTTTTTGTTGTGATAAATTAATTAGCAACCCCAGTAGTATGCCTCCCTTTGCCTGACTGTTCTTAATGTTCTATGTATGAGACATAATATGTCATATTATGACGTAGCAAGAATGAAGTTATATTCATATAGGACGGTATCATTTAACGATGAGAATGTTTCTAAGCATAGTTTCTGATAAAGTTCTTTAAATTGTAAAGAAGGTCAGTACTTGAGTTTTTTACATTCACTAATGGTGAAAACATTATTGCTAAATATTACAACAGTGTTGAGCTTTAAAATTGGCTAGAATATGATGCATTGTGATTTATTCCATGTATGTATGTCTGTTTATATGGGATACGAAAACGTACAAAAACTATGAAACGGAACACAAAAAAAAGTTTTTTCCATGGGAAAAAAATTATCTCGATGAGGCAAGTGCAATATGTTGCCCGATTGAATTAAAATTTCTTACTGATTTTTTTTCAAAAAACGTTGCATTTTCAACAATTCCTAGTGTACACAGTGGTCAAATTATGTTAATGAATTATGTCAATTTGGCATTTCTTAAATTGAGTTCTTCAAAAAAAAATCACTACATAATTTTTGTGTACTCAGAAGTGCTCCAAAGTAAATGGTATTCTTGTTACAAGTACATGAAAATGATCAAAATTTGAGTTTCTAACAAATTTGAAACCATTTATTCTAAAAATCAGACTTAATAGAAAAACATTAATACCAGATTTGGACTCATAGAGAGTAATAAAATAAATTTTATTCAAGAAGTTTTCATTGGATTTATCAAATTGTACGGATACTCGACCGGCATGTTATTCCTAACATTTTCCAAAAAGACGAAAAAAAAAATGTATCTGTAGTCTCCCATTTGAACACCTTGTTCAATATTTTTCACAACATATGGTATACAGAACTAAATTTCTTGCAAGACATTCAGTGCACCCATAAAGTTCATAAGGTATAATTCGATTAGTTATGCCATTTAAGTACCAACTTTCATATATCATTTATGAATGATGAACTTCATGCTCGAGTAAGCAACTTCTTAAGTTTAAATTTTTGCCAGAGTCTTAGTCAGAAGTAAAAGTGCTGAAAATATTTTATATAAAATCAAAAGTCTTGCAGTGTTATTACTTGTAGACAAACCAATATTTTAAAAGAGAAATAGAACTGTTAAAAAAGAAAGTTCTTATGCGCGCGATATGTGTTGCTATCAAGGTGATACATAGTATTTGCTCCAGAATAAACTTCAGTTACTAATAAATTTTGTCAACACCTGAATGCTAATGTTTCGAGACATGACGAGTGCAAAAGAAAAAATTTCTACTGACCTACATTTTTTTCTCTTGTCTAAGAAGAAGAACAGAACATTTCAAGGGAAAAAGAAAGAGAAAAAAAAACAAATTAATATTAAAATATCAAATAAAAATAAAAAATAAAATTGCGTAAACTGTTGAAACACGATTTAAGATGCTGTATGAATGCGGGCTGTTGCTGTTGCCAAAGGAGCAACATGCGCCATCACATACATAATGAAAGCAACACGAAATAACAGCAGCAGCAGCGACTACGTGTGTACGTCTGTGTATTACCACTAGATACATGGCCCCCAATTCAATTTGAAAGCTTTAATCAATGTTGAATAATTAAAATTCGTAAATCAGAAGAGTTCAGGCGAACAACCGAAAATATGTGGTAAATCATTAATCGATGTTGTTGCATGAAACTCATGCTCTACCGTATGTATGTATGTAGGAACATACATATGTATGTTGTATTCCCTAAAGTACCCTAGATCTAAATAGAACCAAACTAAAGCGAATTGAGCTGGCTTGTTTGAACAAATGTAATAACGAGCGGGTTTGAAGACAAAACAAGTTGCAGAGTTTAAGCAAAACAACAGAATATTACTTGGAACGTTATGTCATGAAAACTATTCATGCAAATATAATAAAAGGAAGTTCTATATAAAATGAAAATGGAAATTAAAAATGGAGCGTGGTACCTCCCATACAAGTAAAAATATTGAATGGTGTACGCAGAAAATGGCTCAAGCATTTTTTACTAAACTTGGTATGGCACATTTGCTGATACAGGGAAGAACCTTAAGATGGATAGCTTTAGAGAAGTGGGAGTGGCACCTCTCATACAAGCAGTATCCTGCTAGTTTCTAAATTCTTATTTTCTCTATCGTTCACAGTACAATGAAAGCATAGTCTGAATGTGCGGTTGAGCTTACTTCTTAATCACCCCCCGGTATTTCACAACTAGATATCTTGTTGCAAAGCAATTTATAAGGTCAATGAAGCTGCAATATCTCCTTATTCTAACCCCACAAGTTATAACATACAAGTACATACTATATTTTTTATTTTAATGTCCCCAAAAATATTTAGAATCTTACACAGTATAAGAACAAATTTGTTGATAAAACTTTGATTCAAAAAAAAAAAAAAAAAAAAAAAAATAGAAGCAAGAAAAGTTCTGAAAATGCATCAAAAATTTATTTTAATTAACACTTTAACAACGAATAGAGAGTTTCATCCGGAGTTGTAGTTATGGCACGTTGCCAACAGTAGTTTTGGCCTCGCTTGGTTTGGCCAAGTATGTGGCGTTTGTATCGAGTTGATATGAGTTGAGTTGTGGTCCATGATTGGCTGGTTGAATGGTTAAATGGTCGACTAGCTTACAGGCTGACTTGTGCTGCATTGCAGAAGCGTGCAGCTGCAAGTTGCGTTGGCTTATTGTTGTTATAAACCGTTGGCTTATTATATATTTTTATGCAGTTTTTTCAGTAAGTCAATCACGGCTTTGTTGAAATATTTATTGGAATATATCCAGGTTTACAACAGAAAAAAATTGAAGCAATATTTTTTGTACATTTATTAATGAATGTGTTTATTTATTATTGTTATTCAAAAATAAGATTTTATCTTCTTAAGCCTATATGATATTCTGAACTAAAAATTGATTATATTTAGTATTTTTATATATACTTTTTTTTCCACAAACCTAAAATTTATCAATACTGAAATGAGATCTTAATACCTTCTATGTATTCTATCTGAATTTTGGAAAATTTTCAACCGAAATAATATTTTTCAAAAATTCAGAAAAAATGGAAAGTATTGATTTTAATGTGATTTTGTGCAGATTTCAGATAAAATATAAAAAATCAAAAATACAAAAGTTCGAGTTTTGACCACTTGCAAGTTTAACTTAAGATATCGTATACCTAGCCTATAAAAAACAAAAAATTCTAAAATTAATTAATTAACATTTTATGTTTTAATGACTTCGAAAATTTAATTTTTTACAGATATGAGATATGTATATTTTGGAAAAAAAATTCTTTTAACAATGTATGGTTCGAGCTATGCCAAAATGAGTTGTGGTAAATCATCAAATAGTCCAATATGACCCACGAAAAAAAAGTTTTCAAAATCGGAGACCTTAAGATTATACTGCTTTCGTTTTGACAAAGGATACTCCATATACACATGATAAAATTTTATTAATGCTTACAATTTTTCAAAAAATATTGTATGAAATCTTCTAAGATTTTTGTTGTGGTTAGAACTGAGGCCTGTCGATTTTCATTTTTATCGTGTTTAATAAATAAAATCAGTTAAGTGTCTTTTTTTTTAGTAGAATAAATACCAATGCATATCAAAAATAACTTCAACTCATATATTTTAGCATTTAAACAAGACGATTTTTCTATTCCAAACAGTGCAATGCGCAATTATGACATCAATGACAACGAAGCGCAGCAAAGTATGCAATAAAATAAAAGCAGACTGACACAAAGCTGAACACACACAGCAAGAGTTATAAAACAACATAACGTAAAAGCGAGATAGTAAATATGAGACGAATGAGATGGCAACAAAGCTGCTGCAAGAAATTTGCAAGAAATTCGAATGCTGAAAAATTTCACTCTAAGGAATGACATTTAAAGCAGCAGAAGAAACGATTACAATTCTTGCTAATCATGAGCATAAACATAAAATGTTGATATGCTTGCATTTGGCAGTGTACATATATTGAAGTATGTATATGTTTGTGTCTGTGTGTGTGTGTGCGTGTATGATTAGAAGTGTGCCAGTTTATGTCTTTTTCTGTTTGTATAAATAAATGTTTAAATCTTTAGGGTGTAATAAAATCTGAGCTTTTCAAATTTAAAGCTCATTCCTTACGAAAGTATACGAACGCTTGGATGCTTTTAATTACTTTATGAGCGTGTGTATGTTTTCCATGTTTGTGTGTATGTGTGTGATGGAAAGCATCACAAACATAAGCGCAAGATAGTAATTGCTTCAGATAAGCGCTTGAGCAATAAAATTACTGTCAAGTCGAAAGTAGCAAATAATGAAGAATTGCAGTCTTAGTTCTTTGTTGAGCCCTTTTTACATTTATTTATCTAACATTTGTTTTAAGTTTATGATCAGTAAAAAAGAAAGTCTATAAAAAAATTATGTTGAAATATGGTAAAAAAGTGGTATTTAAATATTTCAAGTCTTTAGACATATGAGTACATACATGTATGTATTAGGGTGATTTTCTTGTAAACATTTTTTTTTAAAATTATTATGATTATTTTTTAGTGTCATGAAAGAAAATTATTTAGAGATCGCGAAACGTGGTTGAAGCTTTTTCATTTAAAAATACAATATGACTGCTCATCATTTCGGCTTTGAATGAGGCAAGCAGAACAGAGTTTGGAAATATTAGACAATTTTTAAATAATTTATCGTTCTTCAAACTCTGAGTCAAATTGCGCTCACTTCAAAATTTTTAAAGTCACGGGCCTTCAAAAAAATATCATGCAAAAGCATCCTAATGTTCATATATGATAGGTATAAAAATTTTACAATTGTTTCTTTTTATTGCTGTGCAGATGATAATATCTACATTAATGCAACACTTATCATCATCTTTATCACATTCATATTTTATATAGCAAAACATACTACATTTTTAAGTACTGAGCACTTGAGTTGCTACAGTTTTTGTTGTTGAAAATATCTAAATACATTTTGAGTTTGTAGACACTCATTGTCAGACATATGCATGTGAGTGGAGTTATAAACAAAAGCTTTTAAGTACACAAAGCATTTTTATAAAAGTGCTTTTTTTAAGTGCTTTGTTTATTTATAAAAAAATGTTCCTTAGAGATTTTCATATCGGATGCTTGACCATTAAGTAATAAAAGAGTTTTCATTTGAAAAAAAAATCACCCCAAAGTACTCTCGTAGAAATATCGGGAGCATATCTGGTGAGATAAATATCTCTTCTAGTTGTTTTCTAAAAAAAAAAGCAATAAAATAATCCCCACGAGTTGGTTGTATTGTCAAACACAAAGGTCTTCATCTGTCACTCTGAGAGTTCCATCTTTCGCGATCATATGGCAACGCCATTGCTTTTATGTTTTGAAAGTCTCAGTCAATGTAGAAGTATAGCTAGTAGTCAAATAAATAGCCTGATTTGTGATTGTACATCTTCCAAGGATAAGATGCTTATATGTATATGCTGATGTTATCGCCTATCCAATCAGATTTCCCTTTCCACCAGATTCCAAAAGCAAGCTTTTTATGTGATATTCACCATTTGCCTAAAGCTTACTAACATTGAATCTTCGATTGGCTGACTATCGGAAATAAGTTACAATTTCAAGCACGAATTTGAGAAATATAATACGAACACTGCACTTTAAAGTATGCAACGAAAATTTGCACTTACAAACTTTAAATACATATAGTACAGCCAACACCAACTAACAAATCCAATTAGTGCTTTCCAGCGTTTGGTGTTCTTGTATGTTGCTGTAATTGCTATTGCTGTTATCCTTACGATTCTCTTGCAGCGATAGTAGCAGCGTTGTTATTGTTGTTGTTGTTGTTGTTGGCATGTTAAGCTATTTGCTAAACTAAGCGATTTTCAACGTTAAAACACGAACAAGCGCCGACGCCACGAACTTATTAAATCAGAAACTTAAACATCGCACGCTAAAGAAGCAACAAAATTGAAATGCGAAAGTGCAGAAGATGGGGGAAGTAGAAGAAAAACAATGAGAATCCAAAATGAGTAAGAAATAAAATGCGGAAGAATGGGATAGGAAGGCAACGGAAAAGCTGTGAAAAACCTGCCGAAAATTTTGTATGCTCCTGCATTCAATCCGAGTAGCAACAATAAAACAATAGCAACAACAATATGCTGCGCCTAAGTGTATGCAAAGTTAAAATTTCATTGCCGCCACCTAGCTTAGTGTTTCAGCTTTTGCGCGCAGCGACTGCGTTGACGACGACGATTAAACAAATGAATTCAAGTCGAAAGGCAAAATAGAAAACACAAGCACACTGACTTTAATTTTAGGGTGATTCTTATTCAAAATATAATGTAAAAATATGTTATTATTTTGTGACTTCTGTTTTATATTATTTTTATATATAATATTTTATTATAAAATATTTATGATGATTTCATATTATACGAGACATAGAAAAAGTTAAATGTCAAGATAAAAACACTAATTAAGAATCACCTTAAAACAAATTGCACAACCAGCGTTACTATGTATATGCGATGAAAAAAGTTGTTTCAAATTTAAGGCACAAAAACGCAGTCAGGCAGTCAGCGCAGATTATCCAGCGGTTGTACAAACTTAGGATAATGACACCCAGACATTTAACAGTGAACGTCGTTGAACAGCTCTAACAACAACAACAACAACAAAAGCAATGGTGTAGCAGCAACAACAATAGTAGTTTGAGCACAAAAAACAAAAGCGGCGTTTTAGATATAATGGAGTACAATTTTGACTTTATGTGGTAGTAGCTGTTATTGTTCTTGTTGTTGTAGTCAATGTTGGTAAAATGTTGTTTCTACCGTTAAACAAGCGCCAAAAGTTAGGCAGCGTTTTTTGCCTGTAAAACTTTTGCTAAGCTCCAAAATTTACAGCAGACTTTAAGGCGCTTAAAAATTGCAAATTTTTGTTAAATTTGTATTAAGTGAAGAGTTTTGGGCGAAAAATTTTTGCTGCACGGCACATAAAGCTGATTGAAGCAAATTGGAAAGCTTGTAGGTCAAAATGAATAACAAATGCATTTGAAAATTAGTTTTATATGTATATTTCTTTGTGCAGCCAAATTTATTTAATCTTTCCATCAGAAATGGCATATTTAAGTAAATATTTAAATTAATATGAAATGTTCTATTCTTAGTTCACCTATTAAAATACGTATACACCAAGGCCCCGATTTGCATCGCTATTCGGTTCCACCAGTAGAGACGCAAACTGAATTTTGATGCAAAGCGAACATCTTATATTATACTAAAAATTTATATATATCCCGAATTAAGGGGGGGTTATATTTAATAAAAATTTGAAAAAAAGAAACATACAACACAATCGCAGGTTAAGTTGTCATGGCAACGAGGAAAAAATTACAAAAAAGCGAGGATTTGGTTTTTTTTTGAATCGACTCAAGAGCAAATCGACGCATAACGAAGAGGTGCATAGCGGGGCCTTGGTGTTTTAATAACTAATAATTCTCAGAAAGGTATTATAGAAAAGATCTATCAGGAAGTTTATTAGCTTATTGAGTATGGAAAAAAATTTGTTTTGTAGACTTACCAAAAATTAAAAAAAAATATAAGTAATGAGAGGGTTCTCACACTCCACTCTAATTTTGTAGATAAGCAGTGCCGTGGAGTACTTAAATAATCAAGTACGTCAAATATCAAAAAAATCTAAGAGATTACAAAATGGGTAATGGGTTCTTCATATAAACATTTTTTTTTAATAGATTAATTCTAATTGTAAGATAATCAATTTTTATTTTTAATTTTCGGAACTTTTAAGTAATATTTCTGTCCTTTTCATACAACAACGCACATCGCTCGTTTTAGACAATATAGAATATATAGCCTCGATGGCGCAGTAGGTAGCGCGTAAGTCTCATAATCTTAAGGTCGTGAGTTCGATCCTCACTCGGGGCATTATCTTTTTGGTATAATTTTTGTTTATTTCTTTTTTAATTTAACAATAAATGTCAAGCATTTTATTTGTATTAAACGATTAGATAACGTTTTCATAAAATATTTTCTTTATTACTATGCGGATTTTTCTTACAAATAAAAAGATGTGTGCAACTGACGTATTTATTTCATTAAAAATCTCACTACCAATTTTTATTTTTGGAATTTCTCATAAATTTTAATAATTCATTTTGCAATGATTTCCAAATTTATGAAAAACCAAATTCTTCTAATGAGAATAATAAATTTTCAAAATATGTAGTTACAATGTTCAAATTATTTTCTACTTAAGCTTTTACAAATCTATTTTTAAGACCAAAAACATTTAGGATTGATATGCCAATACATTTAAGATTTAGAATAACTGCAATCAAAAGATGTACGGCTTACTTGAATATATCACAACCAATGCAACAAAGAACAGAGGATGAACGCATTCTATATGCAGGCAAATAAATATAAGTTGAAATAACTTTTTCATGTAGCATCATGTAGCCCACCCCCGCCGGCCATACGTCTACAGCATGCAGATTGAATTTTAATTGAACAACCCACATAATCCTAGCAGGTAGCTTCATTCTCTTGTTCATGTGAGTTACATTCACTTTTTTTTTCTCCGCTCCACAAAAAGTCACTCAGCACTAGCAGTTGCCACACATTCATTCAACTGTCCACTTTTCTATCGATGCTGGCTAAAGGTTGAATCGTCCGTTTGCCTGGCTGTCTGTCTGTCTGTCTGATGTGAGTGAAAATTTTGAAAAGTTCATTCATCGATTTGAACTTCGAACTGAACACTATACCAAAATGAACTGACCTGCTGCAATGGTACCATACGTACTGGAACGTTTACGTTGGCACTGAGCATGGGTTAAATAAAGAGTTTGAACTGCGTTGAGGTGAACCAAATTCGGAATCCGATTCTGATTCAGATTCTGATTCTGATTCAGTTTTAGATTTATTTTATTTAATTTAATTTTATTTACTCGTATCAACTCGCATTTTTGCAATGCATTTGAATTCTGCTCGTCTCCGGTTCTGCTGCAGCTGTTGTTGCATTGAGTTTGGTTTTATGTGATTTTTCGCTTGTACCGGAAACGGATGTGCTTTCAGGATATTAAATACAAGTCGTTACTACGTGCTGAACGTCATTGAAAGGGGAACATCGTAGAGGAGAGAGAGAGAGAGAGAGAGATAAAGTAGTAGCATCAGCATCAGCATAAGCTAAGCAACTAATTTGAATTCGGATTTGTTTAGAAAATGGAACAGGAAAAGATAGAAAAAAAATTAATTAAAATTGTTTGGCATGAAAAGTACAGAAATATACGAGAAAATTAAAAAAAAGGATGAAGAACTTGAAATAAAGTAGCATAGATTGAATAGAGGGTAAAAGAAAGGCTAAATCGGAATAAATAAGTTAAGCATAGTAAAGTTCGCTCTAATAAGATCAGTATCATTATGCTGAATTAGTCATAACAATGTTATGTAGTCTAAGTTTTGTACTAAATTTTTTCTTTTGCCATGAAAAAATAATTATTCTTCCAAAAGTGATCATTTAAATAGGCTTTCTAATAATTTTTTTTTTATCAAAACGGGCCTTATTATTTTAAGCACTAGGCCTAATTTCTCTCTACAACTAACTTCTCTCCGTTCCACGGAAGTCCGACTTTTCATTCAATGGAAGTCCTATTTTTCTACCTTTCACTTAGAAGAGAGAAAGAAAGATCAAAGTTGGGTAAGTTTGAAGAGAGTTGCGAAAGTTTTCTATTTTCGCTTCGTACTCCTAATTTTGCCTACTTGGTTACTTGTGAGTAATCGAAAGCACCGCTCTTCAAACACATTGATACGAGGTGAAACAAGTTCTTGACAACAGGCAGATAGGCACATTCTGGAGGTGCTAACTCTTTCACTCGTGTAATTTTCGTGTGAAATCATTAGAAAGGAAGGAATAATGTAATGAAAATATTGAAAAGTCGAAATATCTTGAAAAAGTCATGAAATATTGAAAAGTTCATAAAGTCAAAACATGTTGAAATAGTCGAAAAAAATTTAGTAAAAGTCAAAAAATTTTGAGAAGTTGACGATGTTGAAGAATGTTGGAAAGGTGGAAAAATAATGAAAAAGTCAATAAATTTTAAGAAATTGAAAAAGTCAAAAAATGCTGAATAAGACTAAAAATTCTGAGAAAGTCGATAAATGCTAATAGCGTCAAAAAATGTAGATAAAATTAAATAATGACGAACCAATTGATAAAAGTCTAAACGGTATGTATCACCAATTAGCTTCAGCATAAGTTTTCTTTCATATCCGTTCTCTTATATCTCTCAGCAAAAATAGAGATGTTCGCACATCAAAAAATTTGTAGTTTATTTTCACTAAAAATCATGTGTTGCTTGGGTTATAATTAGATTTGGCATGGTCACAGGCTCTATTGAAAATAGGCTTTTTTGTAATTAATTTACAATTTTTCATTTTGTTATGGTAAATTTGTTTTTATAAAAATGTTCTCATTTGAAAAATTAAATATTTTTCTCGAATTCACATGCCAATGAATAAGATTTCTGGTAAGAAAAATTAGAGCTGCATAAATAATGAGTTGACTTAGTGTTTGTTGCTTAAACTGGAGCAAATAAATCAGGACAAAGCATTTCAACATGAGCTCCAAATCGTGATACAACTAATTAGAAAATAGTGAAACCTATTTAATCTACAGCGGAAAACAAAATATTAAATACATTAATTTTCCACGAAAGCATAGCAAACACGTAACTAATTTAGAATTCATTTTATATACATACGTACACACTGGTATATGTAGTAAGTGACACTTTTAAAAATGTGAAGCTGTAAGATGAATGTGACACTTTTCTAAAATGACACAAATATATGCGTGCTATGTTAAATACAATACATATATGATGTGAATAAATAAAGCATGAAATAAGACATGACACTCATAAAATATTTTTAGCATATTCTATGCTATGAATTACTAAGTTGATCATTTTTCGAAAAGCTTATTGCGTCTTTAAAACTAAAAATTTTTGAAAAATATATTTACATAAAAGTTTTGGAGCTAAAAATTACATAGAAAATAGTGTAGATATAATTTGTACACTTAATGCACAAAGCATATGGAAGACATACATATGCTGACACCAGATAACATAGTGCCTTTGGGGCAATCACCCTATAGTTTTATTAAACAAAACTTGTATACCTCGAGAATTAATATTGCTATTTAAAAACATGTTAAAGAAGAAAAGTGAACTGAACATTTATTGATAATTGAAATTTAAACTGAAAAATGTGTCCTCAATAAAAAAAAACTGATATTTTTTTCCTCTATCGCATGTAAAATGTCATAGGATAAGTAACTTCCTATTATTTCTTAAGACTAAAATATGCGAAAGCTCAACACGTAAGTCTTTAAAATCGCATTTTTACTTTATCTGCTGCTTACTGTTGGGATTTCAACTATGCACTGCTGGCTGGCCATGTA
The DNA here is from genome assembly GCA_963662105.1 of Meiosimyza platycephala. Classification (NCBI taxonomy): domain Eukaryota; kingdom Metazoa; phylum Arthropoda; class Insecta; order Diptera; family Lauxaniidae; genus Meiosimyza; species Meiosimyza platycephala. The sequence continues at coordinate 98,076,763 of OY759210.1, forward strand.
TTGGAACATGGAATGGTGTGGTTTTAGTGTTTTTTTTTTAGCTGTAGGGTTTTAAGCAATTTAAACATTTTCAATGCAAGAGAAAAGAACAGAAAAAATCAAAAAGAAAAACACTAAATTCTAATTGAAAAGTAAAAATATACGAAAAAACGAGAAAAAACAAGGAAAATTCGAAAACGAAAAATGATAAAAATTAAAATAAAAAACATTGAAAAAACTTTTTCAATTAAAAATGCAAATAAAAGTGTGAAAACTTAACGAATCAACTATGCAAGACGAATCCTGAATGCTGTTGATTCGCTAACTGCGGGTTTGAAAATACATAGAATGAGCAAATGAATATTAAATGGTAACTTGAGCACCAAGGTAAAAGTAAATTAAAATTACAAAAGAAATATTGGGCAATGAGGATGTGTACACCACAATCGAAAGCTAATTTTTAAAATTATACTCAAATAAAATTAAAAATATTGTAAAGTTGATGAAATTCAAAAAGTATTGAATAAGTCGATAAGTATGGGAAGACATCGATTGAGTCGAAAAGCAAAGAATAATATCGGAAAATTTTATAAAAGTTTAAAAGTATCAAACAGTATCAAAAAACATAGAAAAAGTCTATAAGCCAGGGTTGGAAAAATATTGAAAGGGCCAAGCTCATATAAAATATCAATAACACCCAATTATTAATTCCAGAGTCATTGAAAATACGTAGAATAATTTACGCTTGTAGCGCCCTAACGCTGATCCCTTAATATCTTCTTAGTAATAGCAGTGTTCAATTCATTAAAAACATCTGGTCTTTTAGAGATCGACAGCATTAACACTTGATTGGATAATAATCTATCAGCTCCAGTTACTCTACCATTGCTGTTTTTTTATACAGGTAATCAGCTCTTCTTTCGGAATTGTTGCATGTTATACTTTTCCACTTGAATATCCAAATAATGGACTATTGCTAACTACTGCGGGAAAATTATCTCGAGAATGTCTGGTAGTATTTGGCTTCTCTGCTTTTTTTCATACAATTCTATACGCTGCTCCGCTAGAATTTCGAGAAGATTCCATTGACTATCTACGCGATTTCTGCAAACTGCTTCGAGTTTTAAAACATTTTTCTTTGAATTCAATTGCATGATGAACATTGTCTACTTGGCAATATTATCTACCGTACTGCTCTCGATACTGCTATGACATGTTTCCATTTAAATGCTTCCGTTGCAATATGTCAGATAAATTACAGCTTGATGCACTTCAAAAATTATTGAATCGAAATTGTAATTATTTTTATAACTAAACACCAGCAAAGTATTTACAATAACAAGTACATATTCATTATAGTATAGGAACAACAAAAAATATCTACTTGAAATCACAATGTTCACCGCAAGTGGTGTAAAAGCTCTACTTACGCCAGATTGATATCTAAATTACTTTGCTGCTTTAGTTCTGTCTGCTACGTTGGATTAATCGAACTTATACAACAACAACAACACAAACTTTGAAATCAGCGCTACCCAACAGGAATATAGATTGCTTCATTATGTATCCTAGATCGCTTCTTTTGCATCAACTGAATTAAATTTCATTGGAAAGGATCAGAAGTTTGGGTTATAGGTGGGAAAAAGAAAAAACCAATTGTAAAGGTTTGACCAACGAATGATCACGACCAATTTTTTTTTTCGTTTAAGCACCCTTGGTTCAAAAGATAAATTTCTGAGCAACGTTAACTTGGTCAATCCTTTGCCATACCGGGTTTTTAAATTTTCCCCCACCTTCGCTTTTTCCACCTAAACTCATGGACAGTTTGTTTACAATCACATTTAGACTGCGTAAAAACACTCGAATCAATGGATCAGCCGGCAAAAGTGTGGCTACCAAAGCGAAAGCGCGCTGGTTTGAATCTGGCTGCAACCTAATTTTTTATGTTTTTTTAATGTGAATTTATAATTTTTATTAATTTAAAAGAAAATATTACATAGAATGAAATTTAATTTAAAAATAAAATAATTTTGAATATCGACCGACAGACTTGTCGAAAGAATGTTTGTGCAAACCGACTTATTGATCTAATGCCTGTTGAACTTTGAGACCACGAACTTAGCCACTTATTTGAAGCTTAACTATTCTCCTCAGCAATGACTTGATAAAAAACATTATAAATTAAAATTAATTGTATTAAAATATTTAATTAAAAAACTAGTTCTTCCCTGTATACAGTTGTTGGCATTAGTCTAAGTAAATGATAAGTCATAAGAGAATGATCAGTACAATGCAAAAAATTGGTCCTAAGTTCTTCATTTAATTGCCGTATGTATAAGTGTTTGTATTCGTTATTTCTATGAAAATTGTGTGCATTGTTATAACACAATTTGAACGTTTTCTTGTTGGGTAATTTTAAGAACAACGTAAATACGCGCTAGTTACACAAACCAAAAAAAAAAAAAATACATAGACCTCTTAGTACCTTAATAACTGCTCTGAATGTTAAAGCAGATTTTACTTTTACGTAAAATTAAGGAAAATCGTTTTACAACGGTGCCACGCCTCTACACGCCCACTTACCACTACAAACATACATTGTGTTTTCATTTGAAGTTGTTCAATTTAACTTGGAATTTCAATTGAATTCCATTAGACATTTGATTTACGTTTAGTGTAGTGGTCGAGTTGTTGTTATTGTTGTTCGTATTATTGTTGTACCAAGTGGAATTGTAAGTTAAGTCCCAACTTAAATTAAATACCGCAGTAAAAATAAAGCACGAGAATACAGCAAGAGAAAAGAAAGTATAAAAACAGAGAAAAAACAAAACTGGCTACTGACGCTTAAAAGTAGACTACATTTAAATGCGCAATTCCTTACCTGGATTTACTTGATATAATTATGCAGTTTGTTTGGATGTTGCTATTGTAATTTGATATTGAGATTGAGTTTTCATTAAGCAGTTCTTAGGCTACTCAGTACTTTTTTTTTTGCGGTATTACTTTGTGGGTGATATTTTTTAATTTCACGAATGTTTCAAGTAAATGGGAAATTTTTTTATTGAAGAGAACATTTCATATTCTTAAAAATCTATTATAACAAAAAAATTTTTTTTAACGAAAATAATCCTACAATTTATTTAAAAAACCTGATATTTCGGAAAACAGATAGGCATTCTTAATTTAAATTGTTTTCTAAGAAATTAATTTTCCATAAGCGCCCATAACTATATGGCATTGTTAGTTCCTTCTAAACTTAGCCGAAAGCTTATCAGCTGAAAGCTCGAAATGGCTTATGCATAAAAAAGATACGCCTACATAATTAAAATAAAATCTTTTCAATTGACAGCTGCATCACGTATAACAACTAACGCATAAAAACCAAAATAAACAAAATTTACCAGGAAAGGTTAATCCTTAAGCTACTTAATTAAACGAAAGTTACATATAAAGAAACATACAATTGTATATGTGAACATTAGAGTGGTTCAAAATTGTATGTGAAAACCTTATAAATTATATGTATATCTTGCAAAAAACAGAACTAAATATTTTTAAGAAACTGTAATATAACTTTTGTAAATATCCTTTTGACTTGAAAGATACAGCATTTAAAATGATTAATATAATTTAATATTCGAAAAATGTTTTCAAGCGCATAGCCCTGCATGAAAAAAAGCGTTTTACCACTTTTATGTGTCTTAAGTAAGTTCTAAGTTAATGAATTTTGGGTCACTCTAGTAAACATATGTAGTAGTTTACATGAAAATAGATATAGACAACGACATAAACAAATGCAACTACTTAAGGGTGATCCTTTTTGATGACTAAATTTGATATTAAATAAAAACTAATTTATAACAGGAAATATTTTAATCTTATTTTTAATAATTTTCAGTGATATCTGCCTTAGAACGTTAATGTAGTAGTTATACGAATATTTTTGTATACCGGCAATAAACCAAAAACAGCGTCCGAAATATTGCTCAACGCTCGGGCTGAGTAGAATCTGTCCTCCAAAAAAAAATAATTTTTGACAACAGTTGGATATAATGACAAATTTTATAGGTAATCTACAATTTATAATGGTTACCATATGGAACGTTAAGTCTGCTCTTAACACTTTAATGCCAAGTCAATCTTATTAAAAACACTAAAGTCTCTATAGTCATAAAAGACTCCCTAATGAATATCTATTAAAAACAATGGATCTACTTAAACGAAAAACTAATCGATAGGCTTACGCACATAAAATAAAAAAATTCTTGGAACAATAAAGTAAAACTTTCTACGACACAATACAAACCCTCTTTGCCCAATGTTAGCTAATTTCATACTAATAAGCATCGAGCACGTATGAAGATGTGATGTTTCGTTCAATTAGCTTGGCTTTAAGCTGGTTGACAAAGACTGTGGAATAGAATTTTTGTAATAATTTAATAAATAATGAAAATTTAAAAGTTATGTTACGAAAATAATACTGAAAATATATGCTACTTTAAACATTGGTCGGTCTGACTGGAAAAATTCTTGGCGGACATATTTTGACGCTATAGGAAGGCGTTCAACCTTTATAGTTTGGCTTGAGGAATTTATGGTTTTGTTGTCTCTTCAACAATATATATCTCATTTAAAAGGACTCTTTCATTTCTATAAAACTAACTCAGAAACTATAAGATCTTCCTAAGGTTATAATAGATACTAAAAAAGTTGCTTAGAATGAGATATGCGTTAATTACAATTTGTATTTCTCTATACTCTTCAAAGCTTTATCGAGCTTTTTTTTTTAAATAACCTAATCGTTTTATAAATTCTTTATTTTACAATGTTCCGAAGAGTTAACAGAACCCAGTGCCTTCAAAAAATCATGAATACCAATATATGAGTGTTGAAAACTTTTCTACAGCGCCGTGATATACTTAACTGATTGTGAGTATTGATAAAGTAAGTATACATTTTATTCTTTCGTATGTTTGAAATAAAAAAAAAAGTTTTTTTTTCTCCCCGACGGGGAATTGAACCCCGGTCTCCCGCGTGACAGGCGGGGATACTGACCACTATACTATCGAGGATTGTTAATTACGAACAAGTAATATTGCAATCTAAGTAGTTAGCAATAACAACATGTAATCATGCAATCGAAAAAAAAAATTTGTTGTTATTTTAATAATTTGTTGCCACTGTAAAATTGATAAACATTTATAGGTACGACTAAATACAAGAGAGATAAAATATAAACAAAAACAAAAACAAAAAAGTCTACAACACATTAATTTCTAATTTAAATGGCAAGTGCATAGATAAAGAGGAAGAATAGATAAAAATTGATTTTGTTCATATCAGTATTATGCTTTCGAAGGCAGACTGACTGGCTGCCTGCAATAAATTGCTTTTAGTTTATAAATATCACAGGCATACCCACGTGGAAAATAGGACATTGCTTGAAAAGTTGTATTTTTTGAATTTTCTGTTGAATAAAACTGAGACAAGCCTGATTTGAAATAATTTAAAACTAAGCTCCTTTAATAACGAAAAGTTTTGAGGTAGTGATTCAAATGATCAATTTTTTTTCGTTATTTACAGAAAATTTCATTCACAAAAATTCGAAAAAATATATTTATTTTATTTAAGTTAAAAAAAAAATACCGGAAGTAGGCATATAGCCATTTTTTAAATTAACATACTATTGATGTAGTGCTCTACATTCTATACTAGTTTCTATATTTCCTACTGGCTATTTAAGCATGTCAGCCAATCGATTACTGCTTCTGCTGCTACTGATATAACGCATTTTAACGCAACGCAACGTCACGTAAAATAAATTTACTACGTGTGTCACAGCTTACGTGACATTGCATGTAAACGTAGTTGAATATGTGTGTATATTTGTGACCCATATGACCCATTTGTGATATATAGCGGAAGCTTTTAAGGCGTTAAATGACTTTTTTTTTTCATTCAGTATGCAAACATATGCTGCATGTTTAATATTAAAATTATGTTCTCCATATGATTAGTAGATATAAAATGATTCCATTTATAAAATTTGCATAAGTAGATATACTATGTAAGTGGGATGTGGACAGATTTTGAGTTATGATATTCAAATTTTTTGTATTACATAATTGAATTGAATATTTTGTAAAAATAAATTGAAGCTTTGAAAAACGATAGAATGTAAAAGAAAAGGTATATGATTTTGTAAGAGTATAATATGCGATTTTGTGGAAAAATAGTTTTTTGAACTAATTAGCTACGTATAGGCTTGTAGCCATGCCACATCAGTGTTAAAAAGAGATTTGCTTACTCTGAACTGCTGCTGGACACCATAAGTGATAACTTAGACAAAGTTTAAACGACATGTTGTATTTAAGATACATAGATCCTTAATAAAGTTGATTTCTTAATGCTATTGTTCTACAACATCACTACATAGTCATTATAATAGATTAGTACAATAATTTACGACTTAAATTTCTTGATGTTTTGTGATAAGTTTCGACTTTCATCGACTTTACCTATGTTTTTTCGATAGCTGTCGTCTTATATGGATTTGTATGCTAGTTTCCAATTTTTATCGACATATTTTAAGTCTTTGATAAGTTTCGACTTTTTCGATAAGTTTCAAATTCTTCGATGTTATTGAAAAATTTGGTCTTTTTCGAATTTAATCGATTAAGTAAAATATTTGGATAGTTTCGCGCAAAGGGGTGGATACAATTCGAAAATTTTTGCAAATAAATCGAAAAAGATGAAACTTTTGGAAGAAATCGAAATTATTTGAGTAACATCGAAGAAGTTGGAGCTTATCGAAAACTAAATATACAGAGACTTATCGAAAAATAATCGAAAAAGTCAGCACTTGATAACTTATCGCTTAACTTATCTTACATTTTAAGTTCAGCTTTATATCACCTTGAGTCATTTAAGTGCAATTTACATTTTCAATTTTTATAAAGTAAAATGCAACCAAAATAATTTTCATTTTTATATTCATTTATTTACATATAACAACACTTTCGACAATAACTAATTTTAATTTTGTGAAATTAGTTATTTAAATATTAAAATCAACAAGAGTAGTTAAAAAAAAAACAAAAACAAAAACTTTGGAAAGTGCTTCAATATTTTATTAAAACAGTGGTTAACAAATGTATTCGTACACAAGCGCACTTAAAAATGAACCGCATAAATGAATCTCATAGGGGAAAAAACAACTGTTAAAATTTAAAGCAAAAAACTTTTGAAAAAAAATTGTAACAACCAAATAACCAAAACGTTAACAAACACAAATACCGCAAACACTCACATAAATGAACAAAACATGAAAAAAACACCACCACAATTTATTAATAAATTATTGTAAACTTTTGTTAACCGCAATGAAAAAGTGCAGCAGCAACTGCAAGTGGCAAGGGTTAGAAAGTGGGGTGTGGATGATGACTGAGCCGCTGAATGTGAAAGGTTACTTTATGTTATGTTTTAGTTTACGAGTACCTACTAATAGTAAATTTAATGCAAAATTTAGTTTGATGCATGTTAAATAAATGCATAATGACAATATTTTAATTAATTTATTTTTTATTTTAAATTATTTTAAATTGAGTGCAGATGTGTAAGCTGCACATGTTGTAATTTTAATTAAAATCAAATAAGCGAAAGTAAGGGTATATTACAATAATTTCATAATAAATCACATGAAAGGTTTTTGGTATCACCAACTGGCAGATTCCATTCCAACGGCGGCTTATCCATAGCCTCAGAAGGCATATACCATATGCGAATTTTTTTAATACCATATGGCTATTTAGAGAGCTGAACCCAATGCTGCTGGTCTGTCGCTCAGATGGATAAATAGGTGAGAGAGTATATCTTTGGATAAAGTAAACTTCCCAGTGTAAATAATTATCATTTAATATTCCGCATGCTTGCAGCTCTTTGAGGAAAATAAGAAAGTGCATTTTCATAAAAAAAAATATCCCTATCTTATAAGCTATAAATAAATAATTATTTTTTGTGGGTTGACCTATATTGTATATGCCCACCTTTACACATACTTATCTGTATTTTCAAATAATACATCTGCAGTTACGAGTACATGTGTCGGTACCATGTAGAGTAATTAATAATTTATTGCAAATAATGCGTTATTCAAATATATGTACAACGTATTATATTTGATACACTTATGTAATTTGTTGTATCAGTTGAATGGTAAATTGAACATTTTTATTGTATTTAAATTATTTTTGATTGTTTACAACTATTGTTATTGTTGTTGTAAGCAATTTAACAAAATCTCAATTTTGAACACTTTTGCTTGAACGGAAACAAATACACGCACATGCAAATATGTATGAATGAGTGTTTTTTTTTGTTGTATCATTACAAATGTAATTAATTATAAATTGCATTCAATTATTCATTTGTTTGTATGTAATTTGTTATAAAGGGTTATTTCTTTAGAGTGATAGAACATAATACAAATAAATTAAGTTTGATTCCAAATTTTTATTTTTTTATTGAAAAGTTTGTTTTATGATTTTTATTGTTAATGATTTGAATGCCTCTTTTTTAACATTATCATTTCATTGCAAACAAGCACTCTGCTCTTACTGTATCTTAAGTGTTGTAAAAGCACTGCAAAAACAATAATTTGTTCAGTAAGTTAAGACTTTTCTTGCCAGAAGTTGAAAAGAAGAATCTTTTTCCATGGATGAAGTCACAGGTTTATGCTGATAAAATAGCGAGAGTTGACACTTTGAAAACCAAGCTCGTTTTCTTTGGAAAAAAAGTCATCAAGTAGTCTAAAATTTGAACAAATCGTATGCGATTTACTATAGCTTGTCGCAATGAAGACATGCCAAATATTATTTTTAAACAATAAATATCATAAAATAATCACCCTTTATAATATATCGTGGTCATTTATAATAGGATAAGGTAGTGAGAGATATTTTGATGTCTTGACAAAAAATCGATAAAGGCAAACTATTTGAAAGTTTTCATTCAATAGATAATCTCTGAGAAAAGAAAAGCACCAAGCAAAATGACAATAATGACACATCTCAACATTTTTCATCGAATAAAAGCACAGTTTTATGGCCATTTTATGTATCTCGATTTACCTATTTTCGTCCTTAATTGTCAAGCCAGAATATACTCGAATGATATTATATCTTCGATGAAAATTAAAATATTGTCAGAGGACGTCCATTAATTACGTGAGGTTTTTTGAAAATTCGACCCCCCCTCCTCTTGGTGAGATTTGATGAGATCTGGCGGGACCGCTCCCCTCCTTCCTGTGAGATTTAAATTATAGTTTTCAATGTAAATTCTGTGCATTAAGAAGTTGACGTGAGGCTTTCCTTGACCTCCTCATCCCCCTTGATGAGATTAGGTGAGATTTTGCCGGATCCCTTCCCCCCATTTTATGTCTCACGTAATCAATGGACGTCCTCTCATCTAATTAAACACACAAGAAAAACATTTACATCAGGGTGAGACATTTCTGGGATCTAAGCTTTGCCAACAGGTTGCATGAGTAATGTATAATATCGTTTCAAAAGGTGGAAAAAGGTTGATTTTTAAAAATATTTTTATAAGCATAATAAGCCATTACTCCCTATAAATGGAATACACCAAGTTAATTTGAGGAACTGGAAAAACCATATTTACTGCAGTAAATATGCTGAAAAGATGCGCCCAACGCTAGTGTTACTTCAAGTGCAACGCTTTTGTTACATTTCAGATTTTTATAGTTTTTTAAATTGATTTTTTTTTTCCGATTTTTTCAACGTTTTTTGACTTTTTAGAAGTTATTTTAATATTTTTTGACTTCTTATATTGGATTTTTAAACATATTCCGGATTTTTTATTATTTTTCGAACTTTACAACCTTTCTTGACTCCCTCAACATTTTCTGAGTTTTTCAATTTCTTCATCAATATTTGAGTCAATAAAAGTTAATCGACTTCTATCACAAAAATACAACCTCTTACCTTATAGAAATGTATATATTACAATACTATATTTGTATGACAATTATTAATTTTAGGTGCTGTTGTAAGCTCGTGTGATTTGCAATAATAAATAAGTTACGAAATTTATTACTGTTAAATTAATAATGAAATTCGAAAAAAAACCCCAAGAGAACTTAGTAGCTTTTAATTGATTTTCGCAGATTTTCACTGAAATTATGTAGCAAAAAGTGATTAAAAGTGCTTGATAAGGCCAATATCATTTTTAAATTGCACAAACTCACTGAAATGCAATAAAAAAAATTATTTATTTACATTTTTGTTTGTTTTTTGTTCCAAGTCTATGTACATTTTTTTCTCTAACTTGGAAACTCCTGATCCGATCTGATCGATGTGTGGAATTGTGAGTGTGATTCTTTATTTACAAGGTCTCGTTCATAAGTCCAAATTAAGCTTAATATTTTCAATATTATTTACTTCAAATGTTATTGTTTCTTATATTATAATTAAATTTTTTATATTATGAAGAATATTTGGATTACTCTAAGTCCCTCCCGCGATCCACAGGAAGTTTATCTATTGCATCAAGTATAAATTTCACCGAATGACTTGTATTTGGTAGCCAATGTAACCAGTATGTTGTATGTTCATCATCATCATTCGCATCATCAACATCAATAAAATCTAAGTCCGCCTCAACTTCATCATCAGCGTCTCTAGCTTCTTCTGGCTTAACAACTTCAATTACTGGTGGACCAATATAATTTTCAGAGCCAAGGTAATCAGTGTAGTCATATTTACTAACCAAAGGATTCATTTTGGAAAAATATATTGCAGTAAATGTGGAGTAGATGACGATGACTGCTGTAATAACCTTTTGAAGAATAAGAAATACAAACATATAACACTTAAACATACATATATAGAAGTAAATAGGTAAATATTTAATTTACCTCAAAAACTGACCAAAATTTATGTGATGCTTCCATGATAATAAAGTCATAATAACTTTTGAGTGGATCATTTTTGGTATAACGAGCTGCAGAAATCGTTTTAGATTCATCGTTGATGGCACGTTTTACTTTGATTTCTGTTGTACTCTGCTCATTTGGGGCCAAGTCACTAGTTGCTAGCTCTGGCGCTAATTTTTGTTTATATTCTACAATTGCATTCCAAATTGTCATGCACGCCTGATGGAACTCCCACAATATTTTAAGTTGACGTAAAAATGAAGCATGTGTTGATTCACTTGTTGTTGTATCGAGTGACAATAGCGCTGTTTGTTGTTCTTGCTGCCGTTGTTTGATTGGATATACTTCCTCTTGCGATTCAGCAAGATTCTGCTGTAAATCATAATTATCGTAGTCTGTGTTATAATTATACTCTTTGTTGTAAAAGCGGTTCCTATGAGCATTCTTCCATAAAGGCGCATCAGAATTTCTTTCAGAAGCGGGATTTGTTCTCTGTATTTCATTGTTAAAACTTTCTTGCATTAACCTAAGAGGTTCTGTGGCTTGACGTACCTTTCTTTTAAATATTGTTTTTCTAATATTTAAAATACGTTGTGCTTCTCCTCCGTCAGTGAGCTTAAGCGTTTTAGTGTCACTTAAATATGTTGAAATTTTTGATGCCTTCTTCGAAGTTTCCACAATTTCCAATGCTGCTTGACTTACAAGACTCAGGCTCAGCATTATATATGGAATTAGCAACCATTTCATAAAACTCTTATTAAACTTATGATACCTAAGGTAGATTAACTGCATTTTCAATACTTTACTAACATTTACTTGTAGAGCTTCGTAATTTCTTAACAGAATTTATTCTTAAATGAATACAGTAAGCATTTTTTATCCTTAAAATTAATTTCTTTATTCAAACTTTCTTGCTTTAAAGCTCTTGTTAAACTAATTTGAATTAGGTAGACAAATTTAAAAGTCAGTTAAAATATAAAATACTTAACCAATGTATGTGGAAACCAAATAAAAAAAATAGCTTTGTTATCTGATAGGAGAATTAAATTGAATAATTGGGCTTTAAAATAATGTTTGCATTTGTAATTATTAAGCATTTGAGATGTTTAAATAGCCAATCATCTCTTAAATAGGCTATTAAAGCTTTTTTATATATTCTGTCAAAATAAAAATTGTTTAGTTAGAGTACAAGCGGCTAGCTGTTTGAACTCAACGATGTTTCGTTATGTTGTAATAGAAAGTCGAAAAGGGTTGAAAAGTGGAAGAAATATTAGAAAATGTTGAAAAGGTTGAAAATATTAGAAGAGTTCTTAAACGTTCCAAGAGTTGGAAAAGTTCAACAAGTTATTTAATAAAGCCGAAATATATTAAAAAGTCGAAAAATGTTGAAACATGTTGAAAAAGTCGAAAAAAAAATTGAAAAAATTATGGAGAATACTCTCAATGCGTATTTAAAAAAATGGTATAAAAAAATCAGAGTTCCAAAAGCAAAATGGTATCCCATTTGAGGTGGAATGCCCCATGTGCTATAGAGTTTAGTTTGGGATGTTCGGTGAAATAAAAGGATACGCGCACGTAAACTTGACAGGCAAAAATATTTTGATCCGTTCTGGTTTGAGTGAAATGCTTCGTAGAAGCTCACGCTATAACTGTACATAGCATTAAAAATAATAAAATGAAAACAAAGGCTACAGCAGAGATAATGCTGCAGGAATGTATTTGTGTTGATGAGTTGATTTTGATCAAGGATAGCATAGAAAGATAATTTTAAAATTAAAACTTACATTTATGGGCCCTATTTTTAATTGAATAAATTTTGCTATTTTTTTTTCCAGTTAGTCAATTTTGATTGTAAGCTGACGATATAAGTAATATCTTTTTTCCTATTAGTCAAACACTAATTTACGATTAACAAAATTGTAGCCTATGCGGAATTCTTTAAAAAAAATCCAAGACGGTTTTCATGATATATGGCTTAAATTTGCAAAAAATATGTTTCGTTCCAAATTTCGTTAAAAATACTTTAAAAATTTTAAATTATCCAAAAATCAAACCCTTCAGTAAGCGGCTTAAATGGTGCTTAAATGCGGCATCATCATCACCATTAAAATAAGCTCGACACATCGGTAGACGCAACCCCAAACTGATGTTGTCTTGCATTTCAATAAGTTTACAAATTCTTATAAAATTCAATTAAAAAACCTTTCTATGTTGTGTGAAAAGGTTTAATTTCTCAAAAAGCCACAAAAACCAAAATTATAAAGGCCATCAAACAAAAAAAAAAACAAAAAAAAACCAGGTAGCAGTCTTTCAATGAAATAATCCACCCCAAATAGTAGGAAAGAGACGCGCTAAAATGTTGTGACAAAAAAAAAAATACTGCTAGACCCTTTGCTAGTCTGCAAACATACACTAACAAAAGAGGTGCTAAATACAAACACAAAAACAACAACACCTTTAGGGTGAACCACTATATTTTTTCGTTAGCTTGATAGGTAGAAAAATTACTGCAAATAATCAAGTCGACGGTCGCTTTAAGCCCTTCATTTTATGCAAATCTGGTCTACACAAAGTCTACACACAAGCACTCATATACAAACACAAACACATACATATAAGTCGAGTTCATCATGAAATAAAGTCAAGTGTTTCATCTTTTTTTTTTTTGGAAACTAAAAACAAAAGCAACACAAGCAACCGCTTGAGCGATTACATATTTAATCCTTTTTCTTTTTTTTTTCTCAGGACATGTATTAAATCGCACTAACAGCATATAAAGTTGCTGTTAGCAGTTTTTCTAAAGAAAAATTTACAAAATGAAACAAAGCACGCCCATTTTTTTTGTGAAAAAAATGTTGAATGACTAAGGCAGAATCGCATAGAGGTCTTTTGGTCACATATTTAAATGCCTAACATAATAAAGGCTGTGCCGACAAGAGAATTAGATTTTTCCTATAAGGTTGGCAGCTCTATAAATAGCGCATTAAAAAACAAAGCGTTATCTCAGTTAAAATTCACTAAGCTCAGGAAAATATGGCATTGCAAATTTTATTTTTTGACTTAAACGCTTCAATCTTGAAGTTGAAATTAGTAAAAATAACATAACTGAAAATAATTTCTATAATTTTTTCGTTTACATAAGATAATAATGTCAGAATAATAATAATGAAGAATAATATCATCACAATACAAAAATTTGTCCCCAACTTTAGTATTATTATGTAAAAAAAGTGAAAGAAGAGCGATAAAAACCATAATAAATTAAAAATACACAAACGACACTGTGGGGTGTCCCTTATTTCCAAAATTGAAAATTTATGTGAGGGTCAGACGGATTTGTACACAGCTTAGGAAGCTTAAAAATTTGTTTAAGCATTATAAGATTTTGTTGAATACTAAACTGTTTTTAAATTAAAATACACTGATAAAAAATATTACTTGTGAATAATCGTGAAAATAAACTTTATTACGATACATCTTATTTTTCTAAAAGTTCATTGTACATAAAAATCTTGGACTAAGATGAACATTTCTTAACGAAGCATAAGAAAAATTGGAAAATAACGTACACTCTAATATACATTATCAGTTAATTGAATAAAAAACGTTTTAACATATCTAGATCTCAATGAACCGTTAGCCAGTCAAGATACAAATAAAAAAAAGAAAACAATAAAATTGGAGCAGTAGAACAGCACATCGTCAGCGAATGGAATGAGCACGAGCCACAAGATATTTAACACCTCAAACGCATGAAGATGCTAATTGAAGGAGCATGCATGGCTGCAGAATGGACGCGAAGAACTCAATGAACGCTATTGACTATGATGGAGTGAAAGAAATGATAAATGGTAAGAAGTTTCGTCATGATCCTATTTATCGGTTAGTGCTGCTCAGCTACCATGATTTATTTATTAGAACTTGATGTATTTACTTCAATTTACTGTTTCTTTTTTACCAAAAGTGGAGCAACGAAAGAAAAATAAGAAAACCACCGATACTTGAGGGTTCGATGAAATATTTTATGCTAGTCGTTTTTTGAAGTTTAAGCAAGTTAAGCCATGCTAGATGTGATAAAGAACAAAACATAAGTGACTTTTTTCAAAATAAAAATTTTATTTCAGTATTAAATAGAAGCACTAATATAAAATTTTACGAAGGGTGATAAAAATGTTTTAATAGAAACTTAACAGCTTTTACAAAGAACCGAAACTTTTAATTAATATTTAGTATATTTGAAGACAGTTATTTTTCAAGTTTTCATAGCATAAGTCATTAGCAAAACGACATTTAAAAAGATCCTCCAAAGAAGCTTTTAAATAATTATTTACCTAAAAAAAATTGTGAAATGTCCAACTGCTGCGCATCTGTAAATGCAAAAAGCTTTCAAAGCTTTTTATACAAACTTACACTGACAGTGCTTGCAATAATACTATTTCTTACCATGAGCATCTACTCGATCAGCACTGTGGCAATAGATGCCACAGAAGACATTGAAAATGGTGATGTTAAATTCCTGCTGCAAGGCTCAAAAAGCTCTAACGATGACATGGCGATAAATGTAAGTATGTATGCATCAAATAATACACATAAATTTATGTTCGTTATTTTAAAGATCGAAAAAGCCGGAGAGCGTAAATCAAGACAATTGCCTATAAATGCAACAACATTACTAACAGCCAACAAAACAAAAAGCACACCAACATTTTCCGAATCTCAAGGTTACTACGAAGAGCAACAACCAGCTATAGTGCATGCTGAGAGTGGTCCGATATTGCGTTATTCACAACAACCCAGCGCTCCAATGCAAAATCAGCAACAACAGCACTATGCAGACTCTGTATCAAATGAACGTTTGAGTGATAGTGAATACGATGATCAACAAGCCGCAGAAGATTACTTAGCTCAGGATGATAACGATGATGATGGTTATTATAAACGTGGTCCACAGTCAGCCGAATACTATGCAGATAGCCTTGAACAGCAGCAATCGCGTAAGGCAGCCGCTGAAAAGTTACGTGAACAACAATATGATGCTTACTATAGGCATTATGCCACACCAACTCCAACTGCTGTAGTTGCGAATCGCAAATTGCAACAGCGCATTGGCATGATGAATAGAATTCGGTAAGTTGATTTTTAAATTTGAGTTTTTAATTTTTCAGTGAAGTCAAAAAATATAAATCTTTTCAAGAAATAGTTGCAGAGTGACATATTTTGTTGGCACAACAATGCATTTGAGAAAATTCTTTAGCGGAATGTGAAAGTTGTGAAAAAAAATTTTACATTATCAATGATTTTTTTTTCATTTAAAACTTTTTTCATGCACGTTTTTGAATCAGAAGTATTTTTTTCAAAAAAGTAGGAAGTTTTAGTATTAAGAATTACATTTTCAATCAGGTACATAACTACTCATATGTCGTCAATATCTTTCGTGTAGTTCTTGCCCAGAGCTTTTTTGAATCAATCCTACTGTTTGTATGAAATTATTTTAAATAATTCCATCAGCATAGCGTTTTGCAGTTTTTGCTTGTATAGAAGTTGCCACGCCCTATTGTCGAAATTTGCCAAGTTTTTGTCTGATACTACAACAAACTATTTCTTGAATTTCTGTGAAATCTCGTTGCATTACATCAAATAATTCTCTCAGTATTTTTCGCTTGTATGGAAAGTGTCACGCCTTCTCCTTGAAATTGGGAAATCGGTGTTAATGCAAAAATTTTAAACAAATTTTGAGAAAGTGGCTAAAAGGATAAAAAATATATAAAAAGTTATAAAAAAAAATTTGTTGATATTTTTAAGTTCATTAGAGCAACTATATGATAAATATTCTGTTTCAAATTCGAAGGTAGAGAAATTTTAGAACGCAGCTTTCAATTTTTAATTTTATAAAATATAGTTTTTTTATTGAAAAAAAGTTTAAGAGAAAAACCGTTTCAAGGTTTTAAATTTAATATAATTTATTGCCTTTTATTAATTTATTTATGATTTATATTAACTCTCTATTACCTCATCTTCAATTTTTTGCTATTGCTACTCAATTAATTCTGTGCTTAGACTCATGTCAAGAAATAAAGATTTTGCAAAACTTTGAATTGCTTTCGAGTTCATTAAACAAACATGCTGCGAACGCTCAAGTATTTTTATACGAAAATTTATCTAATTGACATTTAAAACACAGACAGACAGACAGGCAGTCAGGCAGATAATACAAACGAATGACACAAGCACACACACACGCAACTAAAATAACTGTGTGCATGTGTGAAATAATTCCCTTGTGCTTAATTAACTGAAGATTCACTACACAGATTATTTTGATGTCTTTCAAAATGTCAAAATGCGCCAAATATGTAAACAGCAATCAAAAACACTTAACTGTTATTTGATACTCAATTTCCAGAGTTCATTCGTTCGTTCGGTCGGGCGACGTAAACAGACGTATTCATGTATGTGTGTGTAAGTGTGTATATTTTTACGTGTAAATATGCACGTGTGCTTGAGTGTGATAAACTCAAAGATGATATCAGAAACTTTTGATTGCGATATTAAAATTATGGAAGCGGAAGTGATGCTTTTTGAATTTTAAAAGCTTTATAGCATGAACATGTATAGTTGTTGTTGTTATTGTTGTTGTAAATAAAGCAATTCAAATGAATGATATATTTATATGATAATATTGCAAATAGACTAAGTTATGCACTGAGAAAAATTTTACAACAAATAATCATCAGGTTACTATGTATATATTTTAAGTGTTGTCCTAAGATTCGGACAAGTTGATTGCGTCATAATACCAAATACATGTTTATATAGTTTTTTTTCCGGCTTCATCTTTTGTTAGACGAAGTACTAAAATTGTACTAATTCGTCTATAAGCTCTGACAGACGCAATGTTTTCGCAATGACGTAATCTAATACTTTAATACGGTTTTTCCAACTTAACCTCTTAAAGCGAATGCAGAAAATTAAATTTATTTGAGACATAGCATATAAATAATAGCTTCGTTTTCTCGGGACGTGGCGCGCCCAAGCGATTTTTTACTTAGATTAAACCTGGTCTAACTTTTTTCTTTTGAAATTTGTTTGAAGTTTAAAAAAAATGATAGTAAGCGGAGTAAATAATTATCGGTATAATTTCTGTTAAAATAAATTAATTTACGTGTATTGGAAACTTCTACTCAAACTCACAAGCTACGTATTACAACACATGCTTGTAAAATATTTTAATATTTAAGTACATATTATGTAACTACGCTATGATTTTCACGCTTGGTTTAATTGAACTTTAACTACTTTCTACATATGTGTGTTAAAGCTCTCACACTTGCACATATGTATGTATAAAGCACACATACTTTTCTTTACAATTGTATAAATGAAACGCATTTATATATTAACATAATTACAATAAATATTGCGTGCATATTGTTATACTATAAAATATAAGGAAATACCCAATTGAAAACATTGTTATTTATATCTAAGAGTTAATAATTATAAATTACATATAACACTTGTTTCCAACTCAATAAATCTTGTTGGTCATTTAAAAATCTAAAATTTTTGCATAGTTTAAATATATTTTTCTTAACAGATCGCTGAATTTGTCATTTTAGTATATCTCAAATGATTTAAAAAAATGGGATTTTGCAATATCTCGTATGTTGAAACTGATTGAAATTCGTCACTTTAAAGTGCGATAGCTTGGTAAAAACTTTATGAAGTTAAATTTTTTTCCGGCCACGATTTGGTGCGATTTCTCTCTTCTACAACTTTATACCGCATTATTTTTGGATTTGAGTTAAAACTTTCAAGTAAATGGCAAACATGTTCCTTTGAATCTTAGCGTCTCTGATATATGCTTAATTACTATCATAGTTTGCATACTTGATTTCTTACAGCTGCCATTCTTATTTTGTAATTTTTTTTGTGCTATTATCAAGTGAATCCTTATGAAATCATATTGTAAAATCAAACCATATTTATTCATAAAAAATTAATTTTGTGAAATTTTCAATTGGGTGAGTCATTATTTATATATATTAATATATGGCAGCATTAAACTGCCTGCCGCTCAATCTGTCTGTTTTGTATTCATCCTTCAGTCTGCCTGATTTTCGAATTTTTGCTTGGCAGTTTCTCACTGCTTTTATGTTACCTTGATTGGTTTGGCATTCATATTATGATTGAGTTGGTTAAAAAATGGCATTAATATTTTAACCCTTCTTATATTTAATATACAAACATATTGTATATATTGCAAACGTTTTCTTTCTCCCTTTGTACTTTTATGTAAATTTCCTTCATTGTATTATAAGGATACTTAAATAAGTGAGCATTTAATTAAAACTTTTTAATTTACATTATTGATTTTAATGCTTGAGGTTGTTTCTTGAAACAATATTTGAGCTTTTCAGAAGAAAATAATGCAAAAAATATAAAAATTATGTATTAGTATACAGCTCATAATGGAATTATCTCAACAATATCAATTTCGCTTTTTCGAAGGTACATCTTCGTGGCGGAAGTAAAAACAGTACGATCAAAGTATTTTCTGTACCATTCTAGTGACATCAACTGCTACTGACTTAAACTGCGGCTGACATTGTCCGGGAGTAACTTCGACTGTAATGCCGTGCAGGAGTAATATCGACTGGAAAATGTTTTTTTACTAAGAAAGACTTCGACTTAAAATAATTTCGATTGACTTCGACTGGCAATGACTTTGTTTGCTAGTGACATTGAAAATGACTTTGAACTCAGCTGGGAGTAACTTTACCAAGAAGTGATTTCAACTGAGAAGCACTTCGACTCTAAGTGAGTTCTATGGGAAATGACTTTGACTGTAATTCTCAATTGACAAGGAATAACTTAATTGGGAATGATCTCAACTGGAATTGACTGCAGCTGAAAATAACTTCAACAAGGAATGACTTCGACCGGAAATGAGTTTGATGGAAAATTATTTCGGTTCGGTTCGGTAGTTAAAATAAATTCAACAGAAAATTATTTTTACTGGAAATAATTTAAGATTGACTTCGACTGGCTGTGTCTTCGACTGGTCATGACTTTGACTTCGAAGTGAGGTCACCTTGGAATGACTTCGACTTGAAATGTTTATTTAGAAATTTTGATACTATTAAAAAACCTTTTCATAAAGATTTACTAAAAAACAGTCAACAGTTTGAAAGTCTCAAAAAAATTTAACCAAAGTCCATTGAACATTACTATGTTATTTTTATAATTGACATTTATAAGTTTCAATTAAGACAACGATTGTGTAGATATCATTTGGGTAATATTTATTTTACACTTGAGTGTGTTACAATAACAGCAACAAAAGAAACAAAGGAAGCAATGAAAATTCAAATTTACACATTTTATGATATCCATAGTTTTGCACACAAACTACGTATATAGTAAATTGCCATTTATATCGACATATATTTATATGTACGCTTATAATATTAAGGTATGTACTATTAGGGTGGACCAAAGTCTAAAATGTATGTTTTCATTGCAGATAGTTTCTTGCAAACTTAGAGCGTTAGCAAAAACATTTCCAAACATTTGGTATCCTTTGAAAATTTTTCAACATTTTTGGAATTTTTTAACACTTGCAATCTTTTTAACATTTTTCGATTCGCAAAATTTTTCGGCTTCTTCAACATTTTCGAATGCTTTTTAATTTTTCTTCAAATATTTTTCAATTTCATTTTTGTTTACTTCATCATTTTCTGTATTAACAAAACGAAACACCATTGAGTTCACTCAAATGCTGATTTTTTTGCATTCTGTTTTAAAACAGAATGTGCTTACGGTCAGTTTTAAAACGAAATTTAAATGTAACACCCTAATGTACACATAAGTGCTTGTGTGTGTGTTGTTATGGGTTTATATTTTTAGTTGAATTTATATATTATTTTAAAATCCTCAACTGGAAACTCTACACTTTTAGTTATATGGTTAACTTTGATACAATTTATAAACAAAAGAGTGGAATATATCTAAACAAGAAGATTCTGTATCTTATATTAGCTCAGTTTAGGTGAAATTGTATTGTATAGCACATTTAATAATAATTTCGTTAAAACGTTTTTTCAATAAGTTCCACTCTACACATAGCCAAGCAGCCAATAACAAAAACAATGCATAAATAAAAGGTAGCAAGCAAAACTTTTAAGCCCTAATTTTATTTAAAGCTAAAAACAACATAAAGTTATATTCAAAATAATAGGGTACGAATATGTGGATGACATTGTAGGTGAAAAAGGAACCCCACATAATTTCAATAAATAACAATTTAAGCTCACTTGGGAATATTGTTTGTATAATGAAATCCTTTTTTCCTACGAACTATACTTAAGCATATCAACATGAAGTCCTATGCACATTTACTTATGTATATCTTCTGTAAAATTCAACAAAGAAAACAAAATCAGTAGCTAAAGTAAAAAAAAAGGAAATTTTGTTATACCTTAAGGCTCTTAAGGCTTGAATTTGCAATTTTTGAATAAATATTTTGAGTAATGAGATTTTTATGTCAATGGTAAAATTTAAAATTTTTGCTTAAAAGCAAAAGCAACATACTTGATTAAGAACTTTTTCAATTCAGATTTATTTAATTAACTTTATTGTTAGTTAAATTTTTTTTAATTTGCAGAGCTACTAATATATATAATAATATATTTAGAAATAAAAGATATAGATGATATGGGTAAAAAAATTAAATATAAAAATTTGGAAGAAATCACGATAAAAAAGTAGCAAAAAATGAAAAGATATTATTAAATCAGTTAAATAATGCAGCAAAAATCGCTATAAAAACTTTTTCAGAATTATTTCCCTAGTATGAAGTCGCCCAGAATATGAGAGTAATCAAACCAGCAAACGCGCTAAGATTCTATGTCGAAAACATTTCAGAAACATTGACACAATGGAAACAATAATACGAAAAAAAGTGTGGAGATATTAACAAAAAAAGAAACGGAGAGCGAAAAGAAAATTTCACTTAACAACCTCACGTAAAATGAATTCCAGAATAAGACAGGGAAATTTAAAAAATCTACATATCGTCGCTATAAGACAGAAAGGCTCTAATAATTTAATTTTGTCTCAGTATAACTAAGACAAAATTTATAAAATAACATCAAATAATGATACTATAAAAATCATTTTTCAAATGAAATATACATATATATATGTAATATACAATAAAATTTTCCCGGAAGATTTCTTTTCATGGCAACTAATTTTTGAAATACTTTAGTTTCTACAAAAAAATGAACTTCAACTTCTTTCTCCAAATAAGATCCTGTATAACTTATATATTTTACATATTGCAACCAAATCATGGCACTTTTCGTAGCTAAAGTTTTTTGTGTTTATACGCTTCGTTAAACTTTTGCACCCTTTCGCTGCTTAAGATCATAAGTTTGGACAAAAAAAAAAAAAGAAAATCAAATTATCAAACTTTGCGCGCAAATTATAACTTAGCACATATTTTTCTACACATATTCTCCACTTATATACCATTTTTATACCATGCGAGCAAGCATTCTAACTTTACACTGTGCCCTCTAATACAATCGTGCAAAATTGTCGTTAAAGAATTGCGAAAAACTTTGCACTCTCAAGAGACGTGCAACACTTTACGCGCACAGTTAAAAATGTTTTTTCCTTGTACTTTCGCTTGCTTATACTTATTTTTTTTATGTTTTGAATTTATTTTAACATATATTTGTTCTTTTTTATTTGTTTCTTGTGTACGAAATTGTTTTTATCAGCGCACATATGTATGCAACACCTTTTTCCTTTCTTTTATTGTGAACAAAATCGTCTTCATTTTATTTTTATTAATTTTTTTTCGATTTCCATTTTATTACATTTTTATTTTTTATTTATTTCTACATTTTCACACACTGATTACGCCCACTGTTTTCGTTTAGAGCCACCTTCGACGACTCCTGCTTTTTTCGCATTTTTTTTTGTAGTCTACAATTTAGCGCTGGTTTCCTATTTTCTAGGGGCTTTGCCGCGTTTTACACCACGTGCTTACTGGCATTTTGTTGTAATTCACGTGTAAGTGAGCCACGAAGCGCTTACCTACAAATACACATATGCACTTACATACATATAAAGCAGCAATAAAGTTGAAAATAAAAATAAAAAAAAAAGAAGAGCGGACACAAAAACGTAAACGACACACGTATGTATGTGAAGTAGTTGCGTGGGAAAACGGAATTTAAATAAAATGCAAGAAAAAAAAAAAATGAACACAAAACTGTTTGTGAAAAGTGTAATAGGAAACGCAAGGAGTGGTGGTGCAAATAAGTGTCTATGTGTCTGTGTGTGTACTTGTGCACAAAAGTGGCAAAACACTTTGTTGATTCTCATGCGGAAAAGCTTTTGTTCGCTAAGGATGCATTTGTGTGTGCTTTTGAGAGCAGCGATAATGGCGATTGATTGTTTGTGTGTAGCGATACGTTAGAAAACGGCATGTGTTTGTGTGTGTGTCTGTGCGCCTGTGGATAAGCAAGCATATTAATGTAGATGCTTGTTTGTTAAGTTGTTAAGGGAATAATGCGGTAACAGAGAAAAAAAAGATTGAAAACAAATATTGGAAAGGCCAACGAAAAATTAAGTCATATTTCGATAATAAATAAAATAAAATAAAATAATATCAAATAATAGAAAACTAAACATTGGCATGTCAGTTAAGCATGATGAACAAAAATATTTAGTAAACCAATATAAAACTAAAAAATATAATTTCTACAATCGCTTATTTTATATCTCTTGTTACTATTATTTACATTATTACAAAGTGAATTAAATTTCAATAAAACATGCAACGCATGTCACACACACACGCACTAATACAATTATGATTTTACTACACACAATGCAAGCTGTTACTTGTGCAGTGCTGCTATGCTAATGCTGTGAAATCCTGTTGCAGTGAATTACAATTCAATAGCGCAGAAATAAATGCGAAAATCGAGATATTATTAACTGATTTCCTTAGCAACGGCAGCAATTGCAAAGACAACGATAAAGGATGAGAACGCGCAGCGGAGAGGACAAAAGCAAATCAGCAGCAGCATCATTGCTATAGGGATTTAACAAAGCGCTTTCAAGTTGCACAAATAATAGGAAACAGCGCACAGCACAGGATATTAAATAAAAGTGAATCACAATAAAGAAAATAAATATGAGCTCATATTATTCAATTTTTTAAATGAACGGTGGGCTAAGTTGGAAATGAAGAGAGTGATTTTTAATGTCTTGCAGCATTTACTGCGCAGGCAATGCGACGATTGATTGGTGTGAGAACTCGATATTTAAAGTCCATTTTAAATTGAATTTTAATTATGTTAAGCAATTATGTTAAATGTTTTCGCTATTTATGCCCACTGTACAAAGCTATGCAGCGCCTGACATTCACTTGAGTTGCATTGCATTGCAAAGCAACATTATTTAATCGTATTACGTTTTCAGTTTGTTGTGTTCTGTAGTGTTGCTTGTCATTGTTGTTTTTTCATCCTAGTGCTCACGCGTAACTTGTGATTTTTTTATTTATTGTTTTTCTTATTGTTGTTGTGTCGCTTGTAACATAAAAACTTTACTTTTGAATTGCAGTTTTTGTTGTTGCTATGAGTGCTACTCCAAGTATATTTTACTTTATTTATTTCCCTTGTGTTTTTTATAAATTTTTCTTCAAATATTATTTTCCTTTGTATTGATTTGAAACCGAACATATTTATGTTGCAGTTTAAAAAATTATTGAAATTCTTTGCGAAGCAAATCTCAAAATAACTTCTTGCTCTTAAGTCAACATGATGCAATGGTATCGCTCACGGTAGTGCATTTGATATATTTTGACAAACATCTTCGGACCTTCGATTGACTTCTTCAATATATGTTAACCTTCAAATTTCCGATAGTTTTCAATACTTTGCGAAAAATTTTGAAACGCTGTTCACAAATTAAGTATGGTCAGCTGATTTTTTTTAGGTTAGTGAGAACTTAATATTGTGCTTCTTTGTAACATAAAAAATCACTTCAAAATCGCGTGATTTATTATTTTATTACAAAACTTTTAATGTCTTGCATTGCCAGAATTTAGATTTTTAATAGGAAGCACATTACTGCCATTAATGTTTGCCTAAAAAAACCAACACCTCAAACATTGTTTTTTTTTTCAATTTTGAAGCTTTCATCGAAAACAACACGACGTATGAGCAACATTAATTGCGCACACACAATGAATTAAAATCTTTGAAGACTTTCATTAAGTGTGTAATACAATACGTAAAAAAAGGCGTCGTGACACATAAGATTTTGAACTTTTATAAAGACCAACAACACAAAAACACACACACACATAAGCATATACATATACGAAAACATTAAAATCACATTATAAATGTTAAAAGCAAAACAAACAAACAAAAGACACAAGCATACACATCAATCATTGCTTTATATTTTTTGGCAGCCTCTACGTGCCACACCTCTAATACATTAAATAAAATAAACAACAACAACAATAGCAAATTACAAAATAAAAAAACCAACACCATGAAGAGAAAACAAGTCTTTAAAAGCAAGCTAATTATTGTTGTTCTTGTTGTTGCTGCTGCTAGCTAAGACAGCAACACTGTGTTGTATTGCCTACCTTAAGGCACGCCAACACAAACCGATTTAATGGCAAAGTTTTTCTTCTCCTCTACCTTGTACATTTTTTTTTGAAAGAAGTGAGAAAAACTTTTTCATTACAAAGTGTGAAGTGTAAGAAAACAAACAATAAAGTACGAAATATCTGGAAATACAGAATTTGCTTACTTTAAAATTTTTGAATAGAGTTTTCTGATACATAAGTATGTGACGAAATATAAGTTAACCCATTTTATAGGCCATACAAGTTAAGGGACCGTTTCGTTTATTTTAAAAGAAGTTAATTCACCATGTGCACTTTTAATAGTTTTCAAAGTAAACTCTATTTTTCGATATTTTCGACCAAAAAGACGATTATTTTTCATCGAAAACAATTTAACTACAAAATTACGATTAGTTTTGTAAATTTAGTAATTTTAATCTACAATTTTTCTATTAAAAGTTTTTCTTAAAGCAATAAGTATTCAATATGGGTTAATTTCTTACATTCATGTATGTGTAATTAGGTTAAACTCTTTTCAAATTTACTTAAAAAAATTAATAATTGATGTACATGCAAGCTGACAACTCATAAGAAACGCAAAAAAAAACATCCACTTACGACAGCTGAATAAAAGAAACAACAACACTTAATGCTAAGACACAGGGTGTTAAAAAGTAAAACTTTTTGTGCGTAATTCTAACTTGTTGTTGTGTTTCGACAAAATTTTATCTGAAAATAATTTTTGGCTTATAAGCATGTGTGTGCCGTCTTTTTGAGTGTATTTTTATGTGCGTATTCGTATGTCTACAATAAATAATTACTAATACAGGGTGGCAACTAAAAAATTTATGTGTTGTAATTCCAAAAGTTTTGCAATTTGTTTGACACTTGCGTTCGTTTTATGGCAATTGAGTTCTTAATGTGGGACAAATTCTCAACCTCTAACGATTTCTGAGCTTAAAGTGAACATTCGATGTTTAGAACCTAAAACCTTACGTACGATTATGAAAAATGCGCTGGAAATGATTTCAACTTAGGAGCAAAAAAATTGTGCTTTGCTTGTTGGTTGTTGTTTTTGGCCAAACAGAATGCTGAAAAAAGTCCATTATTATTTTTCTAAATGAAGTATTAAAAAAAAATATTTATGTTCTTTTATTCTGCAGTATTTTAGTTGACATCCTGTATATTTGTATATTTCTTGCATGTATGTGGTTATGTATATTCGTATGTGTTTGCTTAAGCTTCACGGTTTACGGTATTTTTGTTGTCATTTTAATAACGCACAATCAACTCGTAAATTAAGTGAAAATAATGCAAAACGTGACTGGATTTCAGAGGTTTTACCATTAAAAATTTTGCTGATGAGCATCATTTTTTGCACAAGTTTTTATTCCTCTTTGTTGTTTTTGATGAGCAATATTTTTGTAATTAATTTTTATTTTATGCACAACAACAATATGTTTTTCAATAAGTGCGTATGTCAACATTTGCTGTTGCAACTCGCGTAGTGCTTCATTTAATTTTTCATAAGCTGCGAGTATATGAGCATAATATTTTTCAGAGGAGTCTGTTGCCTTTTGTTGAATTTCGTAATTAATTACGCTGTGCTTGAATTGGAAAATTTCAGTTTTTTCACACGAATCAGAGTGAGAGTGTCACGGGCGTAGTTAGGGCCTAATGAGTTCAAATCTATGCTGGGTTTTCTCTACAAATGGAATTTTTTTTATATAAACGCAACAAAAAAATTCTAAAAAAAGTAGATAGTGCTATTTATCGCAAATTTTCAATTTCTTAAACATAATAAGAAATTTTGATTTTGAACCATAAAATTTTTTTATCTTGTAAATTTTTTTAATTGTTAATATTAAAGAAAAACTTAATTTTAAGGGCCTATCGTGATACATATGTATATCACGATTCGTCACGTTTCGTCTCTAATTTTCTAGCCTGAAAATAAGCGATTGTATTTCACATAAATGAAAACAAAAAAATCTGGCTTGTGCTAAGTGAATAGTTAAGCACAAATATAAGAATTGTACTAGCATATTTTTAGGCTTGGAAATTAGAGACGAAACGAGAGGAATCGTGATGCATAAAGAGGCCCTAATACTCGTATTCTTACCCTAATTTATCACTTGCCAATCAAACAATAAAATTGACAAGTTTTATTGTCTTATTTTGCTACAGTTCTGCTGCTTTTGCATTTAAACTGCATTACCTATTTTTAGGGGCCAATAATACGCAACGCTGGCTGGGTTTTTCAAGTCTAAGGGAATACTTCCAAAACCATTTGGTGACATTTGACCATAACTCAAAATTTGTTGTACTGAATAATGGGATTTAGCTACTACAGGTATTTGACTTTGTAGCTATTAAGTTTGATGTTCTAGTTTAAGTTTTTTCATTTACATAAATTGTTTCTCAACAAATTATAAGTGACTTACATTAAAAAGTTGTAAATGCTTAAAAGAAAGTACGCTGCCCTACTGCTGAAGAGTTTTGCAGTTTAAGTTTAGTAATCCCTCATATTTATTGACAATTTTTCATTTAATGCAAAAAGAGAAATATCTTCGAAATATTTAAATGACATTTCACCCAAAAACCAAAAATAAAATAAATGCCTTCTTTTTTGCGCACGTATGTCACATCCTTTTGCTATGAAAACTATACAAATACACATACATTTACGTTTGAACGCCGACAAGCAAATAGCACTCTTGAACTGATGGTGTTCGGCAAATATTTGAAAATTTCACATACATATGTGTCCAAGCACATGCAGACATAGACAAATAAATACATATACGAAAACAAGTATGTATGTATGTGTATAAGCAGGTGTCAAAAGAATAAAAAAGGTTGCATACGTGCTTGTATATATAAAAACGTGCATCATAAGTATGTATGTATTGTACATACTTACACAAATATGAAAATGTAAATTCTATCGTATTATCTTGTTGTTAACATTTAATAAAATAAAATTGAAAATTTGAAAAATTTTTGCTGTTTTCTGACAATTTCATATCCATTTTGATGCAATTGTATTTCTCAATTTTCATTTCATTTCAATGACATACTAAAATTGTACGACGTTTAAGTGCAGCTGGTGATGTTGTTGCTGGTTATGTTGGCGGTGACATTAATGCCATAGTGTTTTGGCAGTTTTAGTGTTAAAAGTCAAAATGTGCATGTACATTGTACACATGCAAAGCTAAGCATATAGGAAATTGTTGCTTATTTTTATTATATTCTTACTGATACGTTAGAAAATTTTTAGTATTTTTGCTTGTGGAATGGGCTTTTCAGAATTTTTTTGACGATAGAGCAGATTAAAGTATGTACGAAGTTCAGCAGCACACAACTTGCAGTTTTTTATATGAAAATTTATTTGAAAATATTTTTGTAGCGAATGCTTAAAAATTTAAAAAAAATTTCTTAATTAGAAATTTTACTGTTCAAAATTTAAATTTGTTACTATGACATTCCATTAATTAAGCTAAAATACACCCAGGTCCTTGTAAGCATTTTACGTTATTATTATATTTTATATACGCTTAAAAGTTAGCAGTCACTCATACGTCATGTTGACAAGGAAACAAAGTAGAAAAACTACGCATTTCTTAGGAAAGAAAATAAAAAAAAAAAAAATAATATAAAAACTTCAAAAAAAAAAAAAAAACGTCAAAGACACACCCATGCTAATTACGCACAAGCTGCAATTTTCTTTCAACCGCAACGTTGCGAAAATATTTCCGAAAAAAGGGAAAAATTAAATGAATTTTGCTGTCAAACTTAGTGTGAAATTATTATGAACCATGTCGAGTTAAAACCACATAACGTAGCACAATGTCAAGGAAACGTTGTAAAGTAGTGCATTTATTTGTGTATGTTTGCTTGTCTACACATGCATGCGTATGTGTGCATGTCAAGTATATCAAAATCTCAATTGACAAATTTTTTACATTTCGGTGCACAGCGCTGCGTTATGCCTGGAAACGCACATAAAAAGTTGTATTGCTTAGGGTGAACCTTATCAAAAAGAGAATTTAATTTTTATGAAAAGTTGAGAATATTTAATATGGGCTTAAAATGGATTTGGATGTTGGACTGAAATTAAAAAGAAATAATGCTCCTAAAAAGTTAAATAATAGTGTAAAAATAAATTAATTATCTTCTTAAAAAAAGCCTAACCAAATACATAAATTATTACAAAATATGCTAAGCTAAACATAAATTGCTTAGATACATTTACCACAGTTAGCATCGGAGCTGAGATATTTGTGAGCATAACTAAGCGGCCATCAATTGAATTCGCATATTAATGCAGTTCACATAAAAGAAATTTAAACCGCTAGCAAAATAAATGCCATAAATTGAATCGGCGCTAAGATATTGGAGTCAAAAGATTTAACCAAAAATTAAAACAAGAATTTGAAAAATTTTAGTTTGAGTTTCACCCTAATGCTGCTTCATGCTCATAATTGTTAGTCATGTGTGGCACCTTTAGTTGCTAACTTGCCCTCGCTTGGGATAGCATTTTGTTACTTCGTTGATTTTCTTGAATTTTCTACTTTGATGCGTTTGCTGAACGCAACACAACGCTACGTAACGCGGCATTGAACGAGCCATAAAACCATGAACGCAGTAACAGTAGTAAGCGTGTCGACGTCATTTTCTTAGTAGCATGTGCGTCTTGGTATTGAGTGTATTTTTTCCACAACTACTTACAAAACTGTATGCAGTATGTTGTTGCTATAACGTTTCCGCTTGCAATGTAGCGTTTGTTGCTTATGCTCGTTAGCGCAACCGAAATGCACTGATTGGGGAGTGTTAACTGTTGTTGTTGTGCTGCGATGTGGTATACGGCATGACGGCGAAGAGCGCAATTTCTTGATAACCTTGTGCGCTTATTTGTTGAGCAGCATGCATGAAGCAGTTTTTTTCCCAAAGAAATTTAGTTTGAGCACATTTTTAGTTTTTGTTTTAAAAAAAAATTTAATTTTGCACAGAAATTAAAAAAATAATTAGTTATTTAATGTGCTGATAGAAATAAAATTACAAAAATTCTTCAAAACTGGGAACAGCATAAGCGGTCAGTAACTAAAACTTAGATTATTGCAAGTCTACAAAAACATAGAAAACAATTACAACAAGCAAACTTCAAGTCACATCGGAGCTGTAAGTCTGAAAAATTATTTAAAAATGAAAAAATAAATGTTTTTTCAAAAAAAATAATAGTTTCTCAAAAGATCATTTATTTTTTATAAAGTCAAAAGTTTATTTTTTGAAATTCACATGCATCACTACTATCCGATTGTTATTATTAATAAACTTAATTTGGTTTTATAAAATTTAGTCAAGAGGACGTGTGTGTGTGTGTGTGTGTGTTGAATTTATGTTCATGGCAAATTAAAGTCACGTATACGACCAGTTGAACCTTTTCACATTTAATGCTTCTGAAGTTTAAAGCTTTTATTGCCTTACACAAAGCAGCAAATTTCAGCACATTTTTTAAGAGTCTCAGCCATTCGTCGTTTTTCTAAATTAAGCATTGATTTATTTACACTTGCAGTAAACAACAAATCAACACGTTTTTCAGAGGTCATAAAATCATAAAAAGCCAAACATAAAAATGCGAAAACGAAAAAATAAACATTTTACGCACAAACACAACACTGCATTTTTTTGTGATTGACTAATAAAAAAACGAAACAAAAGAAAAAAAAAAAAAACAAAACATGACAAAAACTTTTCGAACGTGAAGATCCTTAAAAATATTAGTCATATCGTCGAAAAATATAAAAAAAATTCGTAAATGACTGAAATTTGAATTACATCAAATAATTAATTGAATGAAGTCCATAAGCGTTTACATTTTTCAGCTATAATTTTTGTGTAATTTTTCTTAAAGAAATTCGAAAATTATTCTGAAAAGTTCCGTGAAGTTTGACAATTTGAGGCATGAACACATTCTTGGCAATATCGTTCATTTTTAAACAATTTTTACCATACCACTTTAACAAAATGAAGGGTTTTTTTTAATGTTGTTTCTTTTTTAAAATGTAAGTTTTAATTTTTATTTAGATGTAGTAATATTAAATCTAACATAAGTAAATGCGTTTGTATGTACATATATATTTATGTAAAATATATTTCCTAAGTAGCTTATTTTAAGGCAAAACACATTGATTTTGTAATTTTACGAACTTAATGTTACGGCGGAGATGAATTTTAATTCAACCGCAGTTTGCTTTTTAAGTTTTAATGTGGTTTTGCTGTTGTTTTTGTTGTTGTTTTTGTTGTCAATATTTGATTTACAGTATACAATTTCATCACAAAAGGAGTTCAATCATTGTATGTACTTTTCTTTAACGCACCGGTAGGAAATACATTGAAGTTGTCACTGATACATACTTTACTTTTTTTAAGACTGCCATTAACCTGGTTGCGACA
The DNA here is from genome assembly GCA_963662105.1 of Meiosimyza platycephala. Taxonomy (NCBI): domain Eukaryota; kingdom Metazoa; phylum Arthropoda; class Insecta; order Diptera; family Lauxaniidae; genus Meiosimyza; species Meiosimyza platycephala. The sequence continues at coordinate 98,108,814 of OY759210.1, forward strand.
TCTCCGATTTGGCTAAAATTTTTCCAGATGGTAGTTCACCTGAAATAAGGAAAACCATTTTCGCCGTTTTTCAAAATGCTCAAAGAAAAGCCGTGTTTAAAGTTTTCCCTTACTTGTCTTATACAAAAAAAAATTAACATCTTTGCAATCAGCAGCGTTGCATAGTGTGGAGTGAGTTAGCGTTTAAGCCGGGGGGTTGCTGGTTCGAGCCACGGTTCATGCAAATTTTTTTTTTTTGTTAGTCTTTATTGTTGTAAGTCTTTCTCTGAAACTAAAAATTTGGCTTCCTTTTTTTTTTTTGAACGTAGTGGTTGTAAAGTGAAAATTCTCTAAGCTGAAGCTTTGTCTTCCATTCGATATTCGAGGTAATGCAGTCGGCGAGTATTTACTTTTGAATTTAATGCATCATGCACATTTAATAGAATTGTACAAAATATCACATAAACTATACAAAATTTTCCACCGAAGGACTATAGGATCAGCTTTGTTACTTCGTTCAATGTGAAACGCACGGTTCCATACAGACCATCAGGCAAAATTAATTAATACCTTTGGTATTTTGAGATAGGAGTTTCCTCAAGCTTAAGAAATTCGATACTCCGATACTTAATTGATTGCTTATGCTTATAAATACTTCTGCAGCATTGCACCATGATACCATTTGTGGAATTGAGGTTTACTCCAAGTTAAGCAAACTCTTACATTATTCCGGTATTGATGTTCGTTTATTTTAAGCAGTTGCTTGGGAATACTTTTAATTTATGAAACTTTAAAAATTTTGTGAAAGCGCTCAAATTGAAAAATTTCTTTGAAATTTCCTATCAGATAATTTGTAGCGATTACCGAAAGTTCAGTTTTATCAACTTTTGAGTACATTACATTTCGGATACTATTTTTAAATACATTTCTGTATTAAGGTTATTTCGTCTTATGTTACTGTGCATCGAATTTTCAATTTTCGGCTGAGTATTTCAGCTGAAACCTTTAATACTTGTAAGCTTATTGTATATATATATTTTACTGTCAATTAGGCGTACTGTATTTTACACAAAATTTGTGCGTATGTATGTGTGTCTATATATTTATTTTAAATACAATCAAATAAAGTAATTTCATAAGTAGATTAGTTTGCGCCTCCTTTATAGTTGTCTATATTTTGTGGGTTTTATATCATTTTATTAAATGTTTACAATCTCACACACACAAAACAAATATATATACATACAAATGCATATCTGTTTATAACTCCATTGTGATTATACAAAGCTTAATAACAAGCAGCTTAAAAGGATTCTTTGATTACTTAGTTGAAAGTATGTACATATGTATATCAATGATTGTGCATAAGTAATTGTGACAGTGTTGCCAAGTTAGTTAATTTATGATTTCCTTTGTTAGATGAATTTAGTTTTAAATGTTGCGGTTTAACGGTTGCTTTAAGCAACTGACGTGTGATTATAAAATAAATCAACATCACTCAAAAACACATGGTGTGTGTAAATCAATGGGGAATCAAATAATATCCATGAGGGATTTAAGAATTTACAATTGAAAATTTGAAAATTGAAGGTTAAATTTTGTAAATGTTTTCAAGAACTTCTAGCCCACTTATTGCATATAAAGATAAATGCACAGAACTATTTCCTTTAAATTTAATTATATTTCGTCTGCTTTATATTGCCTGCTTTAAGGCGTGAAGAAGTTACTACAACAAAAATTTAATATTTCATTAAATAAGTCAATGAAAATTTTAATTAAATTGTTGTTTTTTAATTTTTTCTAAAAAAAAAATTTTTCTCACACAATTTAGAAATCCTTACGCAAGTTATGGCGATACGATGGATTATGGTTTAGCTGCCGCAAGGCCAGTTCAAGCTGGAGTAGCAGCATACACAACGCTACAAAGTAGAAAACAGCAGCAGCAGCAGCAACAACAATACCAAATACAACAGCAACAACACCAAGGGCAATACCAAATGAGACGACCATCACAACAACAACAACAATATCGCCCACGTACACCAACATTGTTAGAGCAACAAAAACAACCAACAGCATCAATCACAACAAATGCCACACCAACACAACCGGGTGGAGTGAATACACTAATTTCAGTTGTAAGGCAACTGAAGACCATGTGGGATGTTTATCAGGCATTCACATCGGCATGGAACACATTAGCGGAGCGACATGAGAAGACCGCAGAGCAGCAGCAAAAGCAAGAGCAAGAGCAACAGCAGGAAGAGCAGCAGCAACAGACGCGCATTAATTCAAAGCTGCCGCCAGAATTTGCGGCCACACAACAAAAACGTAATAGTACAAGAACAAAAACAAAAGCTCACAAAACAAAAACAACAACGACAACAACAACAATGTCACCAACAAAAGCAACAAAAAAGTTACCTACCGCTAAGGTTGAGCCACGTAAATCCAGTTCAAATGATGATGCTGACGACAAGCTGGAATTCAGCAACAGCGAAGAACGTAAACGTCGTGCTGTAGAGACGCAAAGTGGTAACGATGAGAACAATAACAACAATGATATGGACAATGGAACGTTAGCAGTTACCGAAACAGCATTGGCAGAGGGTCGTTACATCAAAGGAGATCCACTCAAAGGTTACTATGATTTTGTCATCACTGAGGGTTCCTATAAATTTTGGGCTGTTTTTCAGGTGAGTTGTGGGGAGTTTTTTGATTTGAAATTAAACGTTTGAGTTTAAAGATTTTAAAGGCACATGTACCTTAGTAGGACCAAGTTTCAATAGCGTTCATAAACATGGTCTATAAACCATTTTTTTTATTTTATTTTTTATAAGAAATAAAATAAAAAAAAGAATAAAAACTATCAAGAGATTATCATAAAAAGTGGGAAAATCTCAATTAATTACAAAATTTCCAAAAAAAATTGATCACAAAGAAATATCTGACCTTGAATTTGAACTTTGTTGGTAAAATCTGCAATCAAAACGACTCTTATATTTTTTCATCTTTGATAGCTTTCCTGCTATACTTCTGATCTGGTTTGCATATATCTGTATCAACAAGCGATAAAAGCTTAAGTTGAGTTAAGAAAATGAAGTTAGGGTTGAGTTAAAGCCGATTTTTCATTAGTTCTGAGCGCTCTAGAGTACTACAAACAAATTTTGATATATGTAACGTATTTCAAAGTTCGTATTCAAAGTTTCATTCATTTGCTTTTCTTCTGAATTTAATATTTGGTATTAAAATTTTGCAAAATAATTTGTCTTACTTTGGTCTGTCAGCTGACCAAGATTTTGTTGCTAATACTGTTGGTTACTATTAGTGGCCAACAGAAAATGAGTAACTACTTTATAACGCACAACAGCACAATGATAAATGTGACAAAAACAACAGGTAAATTTAAAACTGACTTTCGTTTGCTGAGACAGCTGAGCAGAAAGTCTTTATAAGAAATAAAGCCTCAAATAGAAGCAGCAAAATGCAATTTATGTAAAAAGTGAAAAAGTTCTTCTTAATAAGAATTAAAATATTAAAAAACTTCATCTAAGTAAATGTATTATATAGCTGCTATTTACTATTTAATAAATTACTTAATTCAGAATTGAACACAATGTGGTTCAGATACCGCCCAAAAATGTAAGCAACAACGATTGTATGCTATCAAAAACGTTTTGCATTTAATTTAACTTTGAAAACGTTACCTAAAAATAGGCAACGAAAATTTTACAAAACAAAAGCTAAGCAAGTGCATTGTTTTGTGGGTGTTGCTGGGTTAATGTTACTCTGCAATGGTTTGATAAAATGTGGTAATAGTAACCATGTTGGCAATATTTTGTATTTTACTTTTGTTGTTTTTGTTGTAGCTGTTGCTTGTTGTTGAATTTTTGGCAAATAACTTTCCGTATGACTGCATGCAAAGTGAAATGGCATTAAAATGAAATGACAGCAAATATTTGTTGCTTGTTGTTTATTTGTGCTTATGTTGTTGCTTTGTTGTGCAATGTGGCAGTGGGGATGTCATTACTATTTCCTCACTTTTGACACCATAGCTTACAAAATTATTCGGTCACTAGTTGGTGTCCATTAGTATTACCGTAAATGCAAAATGATGGTTGCTTTGGGCGTTCAAAATTTTGGCCACTACATAATGTGAGAAAATTAAACTTGCATATTTTTAGGCGTTAGATATTATGAAGAAATTATATATTTTAATTAAATGGTTTTTTTGCAAGATTTTTTAATGAAAGTTTTTCGATAGCATTTACTGTATGGACTAGCTTTGTATATTGTATAAAAGTTTTTAAATTTAAATTTCATATAGTTCCACCACTTGATGCACACTGTTGGCCGCAACGTGTCTTTATAATTTATTGCTTTTAAAATACTGCATTCGACACATTAATTTGCCACTACTGTTGCGGTTACTGCTGTCGGTGCAACTGTTATTGCACTGCAATTCTTTATTAACAGTTCAATGCATCTTTTCTTTCTTTTATACCTCATTTTCGTTTATTTTTTTTTATTTTTTTTTTTAAATTTTTTTTATAGTTTTTCCCAATTTTTTGTTGCTTGTATGCAATGTAAAAAGAAATAAATTAATTAATAAACTTTTTTTACCATTACCACCGCATAAAGAAAGTATTTTGTGTAAGTGTAAGCATGTGTGCAGTGTGTGCATTGATATCTGTGTGTACTTTTTGTATGCCGCACAAAGCAACTTCACTTGCAATACATTCATTGCAAATTATCAATATCCGTTCTGTATAGGGAATATACATATATATTTTTTTAATGTGTGTGTGCTAGCCATATGTACTATCGAGCAAATTGTGAACATACGAAAGCATTCAAATGCGTATAAACGCTTGAAATTAAAAGTGTTACATGCATAAAAAAATACGCTCAGGCAACGATGTGTAGTAAGGTGAACTTAAAAAATAAGAGTATAAAAAAATGCTCAAAGTTAAATCGTTCAAAAAATAAACAAAAATAGTTAAAGGAAAATCATGCGCAGTATATTTTGGGCAATTTTCTTTCTAAAATTTTTCTTTACGCACAAATAACCAATAACTAAAATGTAAAAATCACCCAAAAATCACAATAGCAAGAAATAATTAAAATGCTTTCAAAGAGATATCAGATTTAACAGAAACTGCAGGATATGGAGAAAATTGAATTTTTTCACTTTTGATAAGCACCCACTTTTTAATGTTTGTCCGCTTAGCCTGTAGAGAATTGTTTATCAAATGTTTTTATAATTTTTTTTAGTGTGCTTTTAGATGTTCGTAACTTGTGGAATAGGTCAATATTAGTAACCTTTTCTAAAGACATATAATTAAAGAAATTGCATATAGACTTTTCTAGACGAATTGATTTTCTAATGTAAGGTGTTTATTTCTTCAATAATTTCTCATGTAGCTGATTGTCTTTCAAAGTGATATTCTTTAAGCCACCTGAGCTGTAAGAGATTTATATACATAGATACTACCTTAATTGCATGCGCACATGCACTCGGTCAGCTATGCATTCAAAGGATAAACGAAGTTTTTAATTTTTGTTTTTTTTTCTGCCCAAACAATACGATTGTACAGCACCATATAGGTAGGCAGAGTGTTCAGAAAGAAAAATTTCCGCCATAGACTTTTGATCATAAATTGAGTACTGCGGGCATATAAGTGACTTTAATTAATTTTTCAGTTTTTTTGCAAGCGAATCATGTTACTTCATTTTTCCTTTGTATAAAAAAAAAATGAAATTCCAATATAATTGAAAAGTATTTTTATATAAATTTTACGATCAAAAATTACATTGCGCTGATTGGCTTTTAAGTTGTTTGCTCAAAGCATTTCATTGTGTGATTGAAAACATTTTTAACTATTAACACTTGACAACAAGCTTATTATTAAATTAAGTTGTTAATAAGTTAGTAGCACAGCACTTAAAACTGGACGTTGTGTTAAAATACTGGTAATTATGAAAAGTAATAATTAATCTTAAAAGCAAGTCATGGCATAAAAAAATTCTAAAAATAAGCACATGCAGCATGATACAAGTTATGTAGTTTAAAAAAAATATCTAGCCGAAATCAGAAAATCAGTGGAACAGAGATCGAAGTTGCTGCTGCGCGCTCTATAATGTGTTTCTAATGCTTGTGCATTCTGATTACGATACTTTTGTTGCTTATCGACTGTTATGAATAGCAACTGATATGATTACGCATGCATTTTCTTTATATATCATTGTACCATTCGAGCTTGTTCAAGTTGCTTGTGTGTTTTTTCCATGCTATTTGCATTGCTTGTTGCTGTGCTAATTGTGCGACTGCAGAATGTTTTTTTTTTGTATACTGCATTGCTTTTTGTTTCACCTAAGAAATTTTCAAAAAATGCATTTTCTTATCAAAAATGAGATCTACTCGAAAATTATTTTCATAGCAGATTGCACAAATTAAATATAATTCCTCAAGTACAATTGAATTGAGCGGACAACTCCATAAGCTTAATATTATTATTTTTTCTTCAATAAAGATATATGTTCTTAATCTTAGGTAGATGATATTCATTTTAACTATCTTGTCATTATTTTTAAGTGCACTCAATCTCATTAAGACAAATACAAATGCAGTTTCGCTGCAGCTGTGTGCTGTAGAGACTGTCCTGGACAACAACTCTTTGGCATATCAAAAGATAATTATGAACTCATTATTTTTAAAGAGGCAATCATTTTAACATTTTTAAGCGAATTTCAGTTTCTTTTGTGTATTGGTTCTCTCCCTTTTTTTCTGTCCTTTTACTTGCCAAAAGAGTATATGAAGTTTCCTTATTAATTATTTTCTCTTTTGTTTTTTCTTTTAATTTCATTTCACTTTACTGTCGCACATATGCTGCAACTCAAACTACATAGGTTGGCACAGCGATACTCATCATCTACTCCACATTTGCGGCCATTTACTACTCGAAGGTTAATCCGCTTGTGAGTGACTACGACTACACTGATTATCTGGGTGGTGCGCGTTCTCTTACCGGTGGTGAAAACGCAGATTTCGTTGATGATGACGATGCTGATGGCAATACGGTGGCAACGGGTGAACGTTGGTCGGACTGGATGCCAAGAGCTGGGCATTCGCTGAAATTTATTCTCGATGCCATTGATAAGCTACCAGCAGTGGAACATGAGGATGACGTTGTTGCTGATGTTGCCAGTGGCGAGGAAGAAGTGTAGAGGCAGCTTGGAAAACAGTTGACGTTGTTGTATGGCTAGCAAAAAATATGCGCTCATAAATTTTATAGCAATTAATTCTTAAAATTGTGTTTTGTTTTATTTGCCTTTTTATGTTAAACTTTTTATTGTTTGAGTTATTGATGCTTTTGTTTTTTAACTGTTTTCATTATTATAGGCCATTTATGGTCAGATTTTTTCTAAATGACATTTAACTTTTTTTTTTAAACTTTTTGCACATTAAAAATTTAACACTTGAAGGTCATTTGGAAAAGTTTATGAAGTGTATATTTCATTTATAATTTCTATTTTTTAAGACATTACTGATTTATGTATTTAGTTGAATGTAAGAAATAAATAAATTATTTATAAATTCTAATGAGTTCATATTTCCTACATAAAAACAAAAATTCTTGCTCATATAAACGTTATGTGTTTTAATTTTCCTTAGGTACAGCAAAAATTTTTGATGAAAGAAGGAAGTGAAGTTTATTTTGGGTCATACTTTTCATGATTCAAGAACACATTTCATTGAAGTAAGTAAATATTTTTTTTATAGGGCGTCTTACTCAAAGCTAGCTAATAAGGCATGGCTTTTTCAAAAAACGTACATATATTGAAGAAAATTTCTCCTTATATGGAAGATGTTTTTTATGTACAAATGTAGCTGAGTTTTCTCAAATATTTTTCTCTCTCTTTTTGTAAGTAGAGAGAAAAATTTCAATACTCTTTTGGAAATATTCGCCATATAAAAATTTTATTTTATTTATTTAAAAATCTTTCAAATGTTTGCTGGGATTATTCTAATAAAATCACGCTACTCTTCGCTCATATATAGAAATCTAAAGCAAATAATTCTTTCCAAAAAGTTCATTGCATACATTCAGGCTATTATAAAAACAAAATTTGCCATAGCCAAGCGAATTCACTAAAATTGCTTCCGAAGAAAATCCTTAAGTTTACAAATTGTTGTTTAAGATTTTTAAGTGCAATGTCCTGCAGCGGTGATTTCAAACGGAAAACTTTTACGCAAGAACAATTTCGTGATGATAGTGGTAGCGCAACAACAATAACAATTAAATGTTAAATACTCTCATCTACTAGCAACAACGCCATAGGGAGATATAACGTTGATGATGCAATGAGCTGCACGCGTTTTAATACAAACATACACACACAACAGCATAAGCTTTGCTTTGCTTTATTTATTTTTTTAAAGTAAATACAAGCACAAGATACACATGTACATAAGTGTATGTTCAAATAAATAAATGCATTTACAGACGCGTAGTATACACATGTCTGCGTGAAAATAAAAACATACAAAAAAAAAAAAAACGCAAAAAGAAAACCGCTGAAAATTGCATTCAGCTGCTTAATGAGCTTTTCTTCGTTTTTCTTCTTTTCATTACGTTTGCCGTACTCACACACACACACACTGGTAAGAGTATGTATTTACGTAGTGTTGCCACAATGAGCACTTTATTTTTTGACAATATCCTGGCGAAAGATGCCAACGACAACAGTAACCTTAGTAGTATGCATTGCAAGTTCAAAAGATATAATAAAAAAAAGTTTACCTGTGTGCGAAAAAAACGTGACGGTAGCAAGAATTCATAACTTTTCGTTTTTCGCTTAAAGTTTACTTTTCGATAAAAATATTTTATTATTATTATAATTTTTTTGTTTGTCATTTTTGCAGCTGCTGCTGCTGATGTTTGTCTTGCATAAACATGCGAGACAAATAAATGGACATGCGAACAGTGGGATGAAACTTTGAAAAGTTTCGCATGGCATATTTGGATTTGTTATTTAAATTTAATTTTGAACCAATCAACAGAATAAAATGTTATGGTATATAAAACTATTGTTCAGTTGAAATATAATTAGAAATTCTATTATAGCCTGCAAAAGATATTCTACATAATATACATTTAAATATATTCGAATTAATGGCAGCACCTGCTACTAATTTTCATTTCCCTAGAGAATTTTCGTGACTTTATTATTAATAAAGAAATTTGTGCTTTATCCAGGGAATTAAAACGTGAAAAACCTGCATAAAAACGACTTGCTTTGATAAACTTCATCAATTTTAGTTTGAAGTTAATAGAATTCCTTAGAGCCTTGCTTGTAATTTTGTTTAACTTTAAGAAATCGTTTCATTCCGATATGGACAGCATTAAATTTATGTGTTCAGGAAAATCTAAATTTTATAAACTTTATTTTTCACGTAATACTCACACGTATTTATAGCGATTCTATTTAGTTTCTCAGTGTTTTTGCACACTGTGCAGCAAGCATACGCAAAATAAAGTAAGAAAGAAAAGAAAATAACAAAACAAACTGACAGTCTGACAAACATGCTGCATATGCACACAAATATATGTATATAGCACACAGAGAAATACACGAATTTGTATGTAGATAACTACGTAATGCAATTGTTTGCTCTTTGCATGCTTTTGCATTTCTGTTTCCGTTTCGTTGACACTCGTTGCTGTTGCCGATGTTGTTGATGCTACACAACTACGAATGATGTGACAGTGCAAGTGCAAGTGCGTTTGTGTGTGTATATGCTGCGGCCACAGTTCTTGTTACTTATCATTGTTGTTGTTGTTGTTGTTGCAGCACGTAATCGTATAACTTAATGAAATCGTCGTATAAGAGAATTTATTTATTTCTTTTTATTTCAAATTTTTTTTTCTTTTTTTTTTGTATAGCACGCGCGCAAAGGGAGCGCCAGAAAATATGCTTTAAAATTTGTAACGGAAATTGTAGTATTTGTATGTCGCATGGCAGACCAAGTTTGTGTGTTGGCTGCAGGTGATGAGAAAAATTGGATAATTTATTGTGTAATGAAATGAAGGATGAAAAATTTAAAACAAAAAGGTAAAAGCGCAATGCAGTTGAAGTTGATATTGAAGATTGTATATGTATTTATATAGTCAGATGTAAGTGTATTTTCTGTACAATATTTACAAAATTTGATGTATTTTTCAATAAAATATTTAATGTTAACAATTCTTATTGGGGGCTATTTTAAACATTATTATATCAGCTGTTCTGCAATGTTTATTTTAATAATAGAGAAATTTCAGATTTATTTTTCATGGAATACAACTTTCTGATTTAAATCCAATTTCCTTGCTTTTTATGCGTTAGAATGTTCTATATATCTCTCGGAAATATTTAAATATCTTTTCTTGCTTTGTTATATTATGAAATGTATGCTATACAATGCTTACTTTGCTCGTACGCTTATAGCTTATACAGATAGTACACCATATGTGCGGACTATTTTGAAAGTGGTACATCTGTAAGTTCGAAAAATTTGAGTTAATAAGTTAGTGGATCTTAATTGCTATGTATAATCTTCCTAAAAATATGCAATTTATAAACATTCATTTGATAGGAAACTTTAAGAAACTTTTTTGAAATTGCTGCTGCTATGAGTTATAATATGCTGAAAGTCTATTTTTTTTTTTTGAAAATGAAGTTTTTCAATATCTGAATATATCACTTTTTCCATAAATAGAAACAATATTTTTTTGAAAATTTTATAATTTTTAAAGTTGTGCAAGAATAACCCGATTCAAAGTCAATAAAAGCACTTAAAACTATATATCCATACATTATAGTCGCCTGAAACTCTAACCCTGTTATCTCAAAGTGAGAAAAATTAAGTTATGCCATTTTCAAAATAAACGGTTCATATTATTTTGAAAATTTTATCTTGCAGACATCGCTAAAATGTACTGCATTGACTTTCTTTGACTTGACTGTCAGCTTTTGACACAAATAAATATTTATGGCAACAGCATTTGCTTGTCAGGTAACATAACATTGCAATGACAGCCGTTGGGAAGTTTATTGTAAGCTCATTCAATTGTTAAATTTCAATTCTTATGAACCATATAAATGTTGTTTATAATAATAAAAGTGTATTTAATATAATATGACTAATAATATGGAATGTATTCAGCATGCAAAATATGTATAAAAAATTGAATAAAAAATTACAGAATAAATAGATAAGCTCAGGGCTAACTTTACAAGCAAAAACATTTTAATATATAACTTTCAAAAATTTACAATAATTTGCTATGCCTTACGTAACATGACATCGAAATACAGCACCAGCGTCCTTCTAAAAAAAAAAAAATGCTGGGCTAACTTCACATAAGAAATTTATTTTTGTTTTGAGAGTCGAACCCCTGTTTTTTTTAAAGGTCAAAAATGTTGGGCTAACTTCAAAGAGGTAGGAACGCCAGTTTTTCTGTAACTCTCATCATCATAAGTTTTTTTTATCAACGAATGCAGAAACTGTTGCTCTATTCAGCCATATTCTGCTTATATGGGAGGTAGGTGTGGTACGATAATCTTTTAAAAATTTCTTTTTTTTTGAGCTAAGATATTTTCGTGCTGTAATTCGTAGTTATTTGACCAAAAAAATCCTCGAACACGTATCTATTCTTTTTCGATACAGAACCCATAAAAAAAATTTCAGCCAAATGCAAATCAAAAATGTGTCGGTTAATTTTTTTCAAAAAAAATTTTTTTCAATTAAAAAATGTTTTTCAAAAAAATCCTCGAACACGTATTTTCTCTTTTTCGATAGAGAACCCATTATTTTTTTAAACTAAATTTTCATGAAATTCCACCCCTAAGCGCCGTTGAGGTGTAAGTAATTGTTTGATCTGCCTGAATATGAGAACTTTGCACTACAGCTGATGGTGAGCTCATCTAAACCATTTCAATTTTAATTCGACAACACATTAACGTTCAGAACATACGTTGTTGACAGTGTGTTTTTTGTCTAAGGCCAAACTGGAAATAATCGCTTGATACATTTTTTTTGCGGACATAAGTGTCTCGAGTGTTTTTAAATGCTTTTTCTTGAGAAAGTGTTTATTTAATGTAAATATATTTCCTTGAAAATAATTTCGTTAGCTCAAAACCATGATAGTGACAATAATATTTCTTTCGTTAATTGAATGACTTTCACTTTAAAGCATTAAATGTTGCTTAATTTTGAGCTACAATCTCATTACATAGATATGTATGTATGTGTGTACCTTTCTTAAATAAACAACTAGAATATAAAATATTTATTACACTTAAGCATCTACTTGTGAAAGCATTAAAGTGCCATACGACAACTCAGGCCTGCTTATTTACATTAAATTTTTTCTTTACCTAAGAAAACTAATCTAACCCAGCATGCCCTTAAGCATTTAAAATAAAATTAATGACAATATGCAACCAAATGTTTTATTATCTTAATGAAAAACTCTCGACTTTAATACAAAGATACAGTTCTTTATGTTAATGTGCTAAATCGTATTATATTTTATTTCTAAATCATGCGTGTATTTTCATTTCGTCTCCCTAAGATATTCAGATAAAAGTTTGCACTCCCAGCTTTCAACAAAATAGATTTCAACAAAAAAATATTAACCCTAAGAACATTAATCATAAATCATGCGTAACCGTAGGCTAAAAAAATTCCAACGGCATAACTATAAATGAATGATGATAACAATACAGAAGGAATAAATTAATATTAAATGAAATGAATAAAAAATTTATTTATTACATAAGAAACACAGCATAAAAAATTAAGAAATAAAAAATTTAAAGAATTCTAAAATAAAAGAAAAATAAAAAAAAAGTTTAGAATGTTAAAAGAATAACAAGCGTAATAAATTAAAATTTTATGCAAAAAATAAATGTGATAACAGCAAAAAACAGAGACAGTAAAATCAATAAATAAAGCTGTAACAAAAAAAGTTATTTTTTTATTAAAAAAAGAAATAAAAATAAAAACAGTAAAATAGGGGGAAAATATGTGCTCATTGGCAAAGTGAGTTCTTCTCATGAGCCATGACAATACTCTTTTGCGAGATACCATAGCATTAGAAAAGAAGTTGGCAACAAAAACCTTACGCTAACGAGTTCCCCAGTGCTCACCAGTGCAACCAAAATTACGTGTCATTTCTTCAGTGATTTTCACGTCAAAGATTGTCGTGTCCATAAACTTTGCTACTATAAACCTGTCAATGAAAAACGAAATTTTTCAAAAAAAAAGTAATGCTTTGAATTTTGACCTGGAGAAAAATATATACGAAATCTGGATTCAATGATTAGGAATTATTTTGGTCAGAAACTGGACAAGTCATGTACCTGCCGACTAGCGATTTTTGGATAACATGACATGAGTTCTTTGTTGCCAGCTAACGTATACTCGTATATAGTAAGTAAATGTTGCGGCTGCGCAAAGCACTGAGCTAAGTAGTGGCGCTTTATGGAAAATAGTCAGCGTTGGCGAATAACAAAAGAAAAAATAATCAATGTTCCAACAACATATTCAGTTGCAATAAAATAGAATTTATTGTTTTCAATATGAAATATTTTAAGACTCAGTTATCTATCCATACACTTAATGCAGTGTAAGAGGCCTCAATTATTTTTTACCATTTTAATTTATTATGTTGAACAGTTTTATTCTTTTTCTTGCATGAACTTGTTGCCACTAAGCGGTTAGCTATCTAATCAATCATTATATTCTTTATGATGATTCGCGTAGATATGTGTTCTTCATTTTCTTTTAGTTTTTCTTAAACGCTATTTTTCACATTAATAGCCAATTAGTAGACCATTAAATTTTTTTTGCATATTTTAATTCATTTATGGTAGAGCTACTTAAGGCTTAAATTGAAATTCATAAAAATGTTTGGCATTTTTAGAAAAAAGTTTTTTAATGCTGAGTTTTTTTTGCTCAAGACCGCTAATAACATAGTTAGTTTGGATAATTTTACTATTTTAAGATTCTAGGTAATAACTAATGACTTTAACTTATAATTATTGCTTAAATTTTTTTTTTGTTTTTTGATGTGCCGAATATTAATTTTCTTTTATAAAAGGCTTTGTTAAAAAGTCGGCATGCTTAAACTTATATTTCACATTTTTGAAGAAGAAAAATACAGAAACTCATAATCCGGTTATAGCGACTCCGCATGTAACGACAATCCGGTTATTGCGACGAATTTGCACCCATAAGGTTGGTCCCCATACAAGCTTCTATAGAGTTCAGTCCGCTTATAATGACAATCTGGGGGGATGCTCTTTTTTTTAAACTGATGCCGAATAAAACTTTAAAATTCAGAGGTGAAACATGCAAAGGTGGTAAGTTGTTAAAAGAAAGAATAACTGTTCTGGCACAATTACGAAAAAATTTTGGCTATCGGAAAATCTAAGCTTTCAAATTGACTAACATTCTTTGAGTATTTCAACATCTTACGATTTTCTCAACATTTTTTAACCTTTTCAACATTTTTCGACTCTTTCAACATGAATCCACAACAGTTTTTGACTTCCTCAATACGCAAAATTTACACCATTTTTTTAACTTTTCTCGACCTAATCAACATATTTCGAATTTTTCAATATGTATATCAACTTTCTTAATTATATCACATATTTCTAATTCTTCAATATTTTTCGACATTTTTTGAATTGTTCAATATGTTATTACATTCTCGAGTTTTTATAATTTTTTCGACACTAACAATATTTTTAACCATTTGGACTTTCTTCACTTTTTAATTATTCTTATTTTCAACATAACGAAATATCGTTTAGTGCACTAATCACGAAGCGAAATTTTTTTTTGGAAATTGATCAAAAATCATGAAAATGGGTCAGATTTAACACAACGATGACGCATTTTTGAATGAAATGGATCATTCAGGAAAATTATCTCATGGAAATGTTCTTCAGAAGCTCAAGTTTATATACTAAATTTTTTTTTAATTTCTCAAAGCAGTTCTTTTTCATGATTATATTTATGTAGATTAAATTCCTTTTTATTTTCAATTTATTCTACTTCAAATTCTTTTTTTTGCTTATGATTCATTTAGACTTAAGTGCAGTTGACATAATCCACAAAAAAAAAAACCCAAACCAAAACCAAACGAAATAATAAAACAAACAACAAAAGCGCAATTTTCTTTTGATGCATTAACAAACTTTTAACCAAATGGACCACAAAAAGCGACAACAGCCATTAGTGAATTTAATGTACTGAACGAAAAAAAAAAAAAAAATAAATGAATAAATGACAGAATAGACAATTGAAACGTCGTGGTAAGGCTTTTCAGTATTTAAGTGAAAAATAAAATTTTAATATCAACACAAAAGCCATGACGGTTTTAAGAATCAGTTTTATTTATTGAAAAAAATAGGCAAAACTTCACTTCAAAACTTTTTATCCCTTTTTCTCGGAAAATCTCACATTAGTAACGTTTTTTTAGTTTTTCATCGTTTGAGTGCGCGTATGAAAAATAAGTTTTATATGAGTTATAAATTGACTTATCTTGTTCTACTAGAGACACAAGGCTATATGTAGACCCTAATTGTCAATATTTGCGCACACACACACATGCAAACACAAACAATTTTTTTCTACACCGCAAGGCAAATAGCAATAACAACAACTTCATTCAATAAAGAGGGAAAATCTATCAAAACAGTTTTTCCTTTCGTTGTGTTTTTGTGGCTGTCGCTTTTCCGCTCTCAAATGTTTTGCTTCGTTTTATTTGCTTATCATTAAATTGTTTTTTGCGGCAAAGTACACAGAGGAAATGCGGTAAGTTTACAGGAAAATGATGTAAAATGAAGTCACATGACATGATGATGTTGCCGCAATGGTGTTGCTAACGTTGTTGTTGTTGTTGTTGACTGTTTACAGGCTGTTGGCGGAGTGCAGGTAGTTACACCACGAAATTTTGTCGCTATTATCATCTCCTGCATGAATAGTGTTGCCAGAGTGTAAATTTTTTATGGTTTTATTGTATCAAATGTAGAATAAATATTTTTAGTCAAAATTAAAGGATGTAGAACTTAGGTGATTCTATTATTTGATTATTTACCATAAGTCATTTAGGTATAAGTCGAACAATTGTTGCGCTAAAATTTTTCAAAATTATTGAAAAGTAAGTAAATGTAATTTATATAATAAAAATATTTATTTATTATTATATTTTTATTTAAATGGGACATTCCAGGTCAACCGGGACTGAGGTCTGTCCAAAAATGAGAGCTGCAGAAAAACTGTTTTTAACTTTTTTGAAAAAACTTTCACATGCTGGCAACTCTGCCAAGAATTACTTCACATAAGCAGCATCGGCGGAAGCGTTTCTTCCTCTACTTGTTGTTTTAGTGTTATAGTTGATAAAGTTCTTGTTACTTTTTTAATGTTTTATTTGTTATTGTTGTTGTTGTTTTTATAACTATTATGAAGTCTATGACATGTCTTCTCAGAAAACATCTTCCTCGTGTGTTGTTTTTTCTCATACATATATTCATTTATTGTACAGCCAACATCAGGACTTTTGAATGAGACTGTCAAAGAAAATACGATGGATATGTCTGATAAGCTACTCAAATATAAACTGCTACCACAATAAGAAGATAATATTTAATATAGTTAAATTAAAATTTATGTTTGTTAGATTTTAAATTTATAATTGAAAAAGACCGATTGTCAAAATTAAATATTGCAGTATTTTGATATCGTATGAGAATCCGTTGATTTAAGCCAGGTATGGCCAGAAGAGCTGAGTAAGGGAGCTGGAAATTTTTTGTTCCATTGTGAGCCAAGAAATTATTACTTATAACTGCATATAGGATGATTCATTTAGAGGTTTTTTTTTCATTTGCTTTTTTTTTTGATAGATTATGAGTGACTGTCATCATATTTTCATTTAGTATTGTTTGACATTTTATTATGAAAGGACTTACGCCCGAACAACGCAAGTCTGATTATTTAAAAATGAGTTTTTTCTAGACTTGAAGCACTAAGCGAAACAGCTAATCAGACTTATAGCAGTAGTAGATAAACTCATATAATAGTAATAAAAATTGTCTTACGAATTTCAGAAAAATTAGAATAAGTTACTGAATAGTTTCTTATATTTCAATGTTTTACTTGAAATTACTCTCCTATAATTTTCCAATATTTAACACTTTATGCTCGTGTTGCTGTCTTCTCTCTTTTTTTAAAGTTAACGCTTAGTTTTTATTAGGTTAACATGCTCTTAAAATGTATATTTAAAATCACTTTTTATCATCTGCTCTTCACTTAAATATTTTCTCTACACTAATGCCAACAGCTGTGATTTCAATGTTGCTCAAGATATTTCGTATCAATGAGTCAGCGTCAAAAGTCTCCACTTTTGTCTTTTGTGCTATGCTTTCTTCTTTTGTTTCTGCAGTTACTGCATGATCGTTGTTGGTACCATTTTTTAGCTAACAACTTCTTTTCGTGTTGCTTGGCTTAAACACACACATTGTGTGTTTTGTCTTTCTCCACCTTCGTTTATCGTACAGGCCTTCAACTTGATCTTGGCGTGATTTTATGATCATCAGCAGTTGGCTTTGGTCTACGAACGCGTATAGAACGTACTTACGGTTAAAAATGCGTGGAATTTCTGATGTTCCCTTTGGACTCCTTTGAGTAGTTGGAAGTAGTGAAAATTCAAAAATAAAATTAAAACACAAAAGAAAATACAAAAAATAAAAAGGTGAATAAAGTTGCAAAAGTGAAAAATGTAGTCAAGCAAATGCTGAAGAAAATATTTAAGTCGTTTTTATTTTTAAGAAAAAACCTTTAAGAATTGAAAGAGGAAGTGTATGTGTGTGTGTGAAGTTAAAATACTTTATGGAAATTACTGCGTGTTGCTCTGCATTATTTTTTCTGGCTTTTGTTAGTATTGTTGTGTATTGCAGTAAACTTGGCTAAGCAGAAAATATGAGATAGTTTTTTTTTACGCCGACTTTGGGTAGACAATTTTATTCTTTTCTGAGAAGTCTTTTATCTACTTGAGATATTTGTTTTTTGGTTGCATTAGAATTAGAGTGAAAATTTAAATATTTTCTAAAGAATATATTTTTTCACGTAAAGCACGTTTTTTTCACATAAATCTTGTAACTTTTTCTAATCGAATCAAAATATTTCTGGTGCTTCGTATTTGAGGCAGTGCAGCAATTTTTACCTGGTAAGTAAAATTTATATGTATATGTATGTTTCGGTATATATCAAAAAATATTTATTTTAATAGCTCTGTGAGTAGCGCCGCCTTTGGAAATTCGCAATTTTGTATTTGTCTGATGCGAAACTGTGCCATTCCATGAATTTGTTTGAAATTTGGTTTCATTTCTTTAAATAATTCTCTCATTAAATCATTTAAAAATGTTTGATCCCATAGAGGGTGACACGCCCACTTGCAGAAATTCGCCAAATTCTTGTGCAGAAACTTTCCGAATTCATTCTGCTAATTGTATGATATTTAGTTCCATTTCTTTAAATAATTCTCTTAGTTGGTACAGCGTTTGAAAGTTTTTGCTTGTATGGGAGACATCACGCCTTCTTCATGAAATTTGCTATCTTTATTATTTTTATTAGTTAGTTACTCTTAGTAATTGTGAGAGTATAGTTACACTACATCAATTAGTCTCTCAATATACCGACCATAATTTTTGTATGTGTATGGGCGCTGGACGTGTCTGTAAACCGATATTATTCATCATCAATCCCAGAAGCCCGGTAGTAAGTGTATCCAGCAAATGTTTAGTTTAGCTCACAATCGCAAAATCTCTTTTTTTTTTTTGAGCAGATATAGCTATCTCGCTCGGATCTGGTTTCAGATATATAGCCATCGGAAGTTGCGGATATAGTTTTTCTAAAAATCAATGTAAGTCAGAAACGCCTACTTTGATTTCCAAAATATAGAAGTCATATAAAAGATAATTTAATAAGCTACAATATTTTGCCAAAACTTTTTGAAATCCGGCTCGTTGTTTTTGAGATATTACGACTTTTCTAAAATTTTGACCGATTTTCTTCAAAAAACCCTTATTTTTCTAAAAAACTCCGTTATTAACCTGAAATTTTTTTAGCATATTTATAAAGCTCAGGTTATCTCCTTTAAAATGATGTAACACTTAAGCAAAAATTTTTGATATTAACCCTTTCTGGCCGAAAAAATTAAAAATCATATTGATGAAGTTTGGGAAGTTTTTTAAATCTCCGAACCAAATCCGAGCGACACTTTTTGATTCCATATTTCTTTTTAAAATTCAAGAACACATGAGAAAATATTTCGTTTATAATCAATTTCGATTGTGAGCTAAACTGAACATAAGCCGTGTATCCTGTGCACCAGATTTCATTCAATTACCGCTCTTAGTTTTCCCGTAATTTTGATTTCCACGCACAGATAGACCGTCAGAGATAGCTAAATCGATTGAGGTGGTGACGCTGATGAGGAATATACATATATACTTTACTAAACCTGTCATGCCCCCCTCTACGCATTACAAACGAGATGACAAGATGAATATACCCTGAGTGCAGGATATAAAAATGATCATGCATAAACATCCTTTTAACCTCTTATGTGTTCTTTTATAGGAATTTTCACCGATTTCAAAAGAGCAAAAAATATTCCCAATTTTTCTTCTACTGCCAGCGTGAGTAACTTGGCTTCTTTTTTATACACTCAATTACCCAAAGAAACCGTTTTCTAAGGCTACTATTTAATGCGCTGTGAATCAAAAATTTGATTTCCTAACTGGGTGTGTCAGCGAAAACTGAGTCTCATATTTAATTGGCTGTATCTAACTCATTTTAAGGTTTTGTGCTAGCAGGTACAATTTTTTAGCTCAACCAACATCATACGATCAGTTTCAGAATTATTTAATTGATCAAAGAGTTTAATAAATCAGCACTGATCCTTAGACGCTGCATCGGCACCAAAATGAGTTTTATGTTATTTTTACGCTATTTAGTGAAATCATGACAAAAGCGTGCAGCTTTGTTTGAGATTGCGCGCAAAAACTTTTTTTAGTTGCATCTAGCTTATGTCTTTAACCAACTGCTACTAATAAAACTGATCCCTGAAGTAAAGTATTAGCTTTTAAGAAATTTTTCTAGAATATTTTAGGTTTGCTGAAACCAATTGCCAAATTTAGATGACTCAAATTTGTGCTACATCAAATATAAGTTTATTATATTAAAAAAAAAATTATTTTCCCATTGTAGCTAAAAAATAAAGTTTATGCTTAAGAACATCTAAGCCATATTTACATCAGGCGGTATTCTGTTAAAGCTACCATTGCATAAGCAAATTGCAACCAATTTTCAGCTTTAATTTAAGGCTGTAAACTCAAATTGTTATTAAAACTGACAAAAAAGCAGGAAACTTTTGGCGCTTATCAGCACAACGCGGCAACACTGCAACAACTTCACACTTGCTGTTGCTACTTGAGCGCAATTCGTCAAAAGTTTATACGAAATTTCAAAGAATTTGCACATAATTTTTCCACTTTAACAACATGGCTTGAGTGTTAAGTATAGTTTCATAAAAAAATAAATAAAAGCACTAAATAGCAAGATAGCGAAAACTTTAAGAACTTTTCAAAAAAAATCCAATTTATGTTGCTATTGCTCACATGTTGAGTTTTTGGCAAGAAAAGAGCGCAAATACCTTAGTTTCGTAAAGCGCAATTTCAACGCACTTTGGTAAATGATTGCTTGTGAAAAGCCATATAAAAAAGTACGTACTTAGAAGTACTAAAGTGTGTTGGAGCAGAAAATTTCCAACACTTATAAATTTTATAAAAAATTTAATATTAAATATAAGCTGCTTTTATGAGCGTTAGTTCGCAGTGCTATTTAAAGTAAGATAAAAATAAAGTTTGTAAAATTCGTACTTTAAAGAAATCAAAAAAAAAAATTTAACAGCAAAAAATGTTCTTCTCAATTCTTTAAATCAATCAAACTCATTTAAGTTATGCTATCAAATTAATATAAATAACTACATCATTAAGATTACGACACAGCGTTCTGACTTCAGGCGCTACATAGTTCTCTTTGTTATGTTGAGTTCAATGGCTTTTTGGTTTATATTTTCTCAACAACAAAAATTCTTAAGAAATCTCTTTAATTTATTGCTCTTATAAAAGATTATTCATTAAAACGTTTGCTAAAAACAAACAGCTATTATCAACAGCTAGTATCAAATGTAGAATTAAAACAATGCCGCTGGCAATTATTATGTTAATTGAAACAAATAAATATTTATTAAAAAAATTTTTAACAGCAGAACTGATTGGAAAAATTCATTTAAAATTTTTGCTTAATTTTATTTGGAACTAATTTGTTCATTGTTGTCCACTGCGTACAAAAAAAAAAAAGAAAGTTATCATCAGAATTTGTTGCATTTGTGCATTAATTAGATTTTCAAAGAAAAAAGAGAAAATTTGGTCACATTAAATTAATGCATTTTGGTTAAGAAATTATTTTAAATTAATGTCTTTGTTTTTAGCCATGGGATATTATATTTAGCTGCTATGCTATTGAGCAAATAATTTATCATTTGACACAGTTTTAATAACATTTATTAGAACTCAGTTTATTGTTGAGGTTGTTATCTAAACTTAAAAATTGTTGTTGAGCTTCAAGCCATCTTTATCTATGTGTTATTTCTTTTTATAAAAATACCAGCTGTTATAAGCAGCATCGGCTGCACACACCCGTTGTGCAATCTCAGTAACATTTTTGGCAGTGCCTATTGCTGATAATATACATACATCAGTGCTGGCATTTGAGTTTTCTGGAAATGTAATGAATCGAGATTTGAAATGTACTTTTAAAGGAGCGAATGTAATTTTTTTTTTGCGTCATGGACATCAAAATTTAGTTTAGAGCAAATCCATTTCAAACCATGCAGTCGGAGTGACTTCAAATTGGGGAATTAATTGGTTGCCGATTAAATATGTTGTTTTTCAAAATAATTAAGGGAATATATCATCCTCCGATTTGATTGAAAATAATTTTTTACGAAGTTATGTCCATTTAAAGTTTTTGTGTCAAAGCTTGAAAAACCGCTAAAAATTGATTCAAAATAGTTACATTTTTATCCAAATCAAAATAATTATTTTTTGTCTTTTGATTATAATAGAACTTCTGAATCTCTGTAAGAATCTTTAAAAAATTCTGAAAGTTGTTAAAAAGTGGCGGAGTTATTGCGCTTTTTATGAAAAAAAAACAAGGCTTGTTTTCTCAGAAACCTAATTTTTTTTACTGTGGATTTGTATTAATATGATAAAGAAATTACATGAGTTTAATGCCTGTTAACACAACATTTGAGGTCAGGAGATTTTTTTCCCCAAAAGGAAAAGGTTAATGGTTTTTTTCCATCATTGCCAAGCCACTCTACGGTACTATTTTCAAAGCAAATATCAAATGCATCATTCCAAATTGCAAATCCTGCTTGCATTCTGCATACTTTTTTTAGCCATTATTTTCGTAATAACATTTTATCATGGGAAATATATAAAAACATTGCACGCACATATAACTTTTTCGCTGACAAACTCAAGCAAACAAAACATTCACAGAAGTACAGTCAGCGAAATAGCTATATTTGCGTACAATGTTTTTATATATTTCCTATTCCTTTTTGTTTTCCCGTTAGACGTACCACTTTGCCCCACCTTCCCCTACATATAATACTTAAATATTAAATTTTTTTAATTAATCAAATGAAGACCATTTCTGTGGGAACATTGCGGCAAAGAGTTTGCATAGGGGCTATCCATTAATTACGTGAGTCACAATATGGGAGAGGGGGTTCTGCAAAATCTCACCAAATTTTACCAAGGGGTAGGAGGGGTCAAGGATAACCTCACGTCAACTTTTTAATGCGAAGAATTTACATTATTATAGCAGATAATTATAAGGTAGTCAGATCAGCCAGATCTCACGAAATATCACCAAAGGCAAATATCACCAAAGGGAGGGGGGTTCAGATTTTTCAAAAAAGCACCTCACATAATTAATGGACGGTCCCATACAACTGTTTTCTATTTTTTTTTTTATCAAATGAGAAAGAAAACCTAAATAAAAGGTCATAAGAGCCTTAATTTTTTTGTCTATATATTCAAATCAAATTGACAGCAATGGCAAAAGACAAAAGAAAAAAAAAAGAATTAGCACATAATTTCTTATGCTTACACCTACTTTTTTTTTTCTTTTAATTTTTTTTCCTGAGCAACAACTAATGACAGTTTTTGTTGCTGCTGTTTTGTTTTTTTTTCTTTCACAAGCACACATTTTCTATTGATGTTGCTGCCAATGTTGCTACTTCAATATTGAGCACATTAAACAATGCCCAGAGCAATGTGTTTAATACACACTAAACTGACATTAAGCTGCGACGTTTAAATCATAGAAAAAAAAAAAAAAACCGAAGAAAAAACTAGAAAAACATTTTGTGTCGCTTTAAATGATGATGGGGTTTTAGCCAAGAAATATAGTCATTGTTGCTGTTGCTGTTGCTGTTGCCATTGTTATTGTCGTCGTCAAACTGACAATTGACACAGTTCATAAGTTAATTGTGCGCGCCAGAAAAACACTTACCCGTAAATCCACATCAAGTTTCGTTCAGTTTAGTTCAGCTTAGTTGCATTGTTATTTGTTGACTTTCGTTCAGATTTTCTTTTTTTGTCGCAATTTTTTTTCTTTGTTTTTTCAATGAATTTTACTTTATAATTTGCCGACTTTTGTTTATGGCTTTAATTTCATTTAGTTGCCAAGTTTTTTTTTGTGGTCCTTTGTTGTTGCCACTTTGTGTTGTTGCTGTTGCCTACATTGCACACTTTTGGTTTTTTGTGCTATAATTTATAGCTACATTGTGTATGCTAAGCTTGTGTGCATTTGCTTGTTTAAGGTCAGTACTTGGAAAAAGCTGTTAGTATTTCAATCTAAATCTTTGAGACTATAAAAATGCAATTTTAAAGTAAAAAGTATTATTTTTTTCAAGCGGCCATTAGAAAGGTCAATATTTTATTAAAGAGTAGAGAAATATGCCTCAGACCTAGAAGTTGTTAATGCATCGAACTTGTGTTATGCAAATAAAATTTTCATTGTCTTAATTATAGACATAATTAAGTGTCACTCATACGCCATGTCTAGCAAAATGAAATAGTTCGTTTTTTCTACTACAGCTTGACTCCGATGGTAGTCAGTCAGTGCGCACATGTAAGCAAAATTTTGGTGCTTTAAGATATATGACAGTTTATATCATTGGCTGCTAAGTTTAAAATGTTTAAATTGCTTAAATGTAACCATTCAGTTCATAGCACAATTCTATTGCTAAGCCTTAAAATTTCAGTAATAATTTTTTTCTTTTTTTATGCTATGCTACAATTTTCACCTTTGCTATACCATTACCGCTGAGACGACTTTTCTAGACCATTTTCTGTTTTGCTTTTTATTTTCTTGTGTTTTGCTATGTATTTCTCTTCATGTACTTGTGTTTATTTTTTTTTTAATTGAGCCCGCCAAACATGAAATTTATAGAAAATTTCTTTTTTATGAGTACTTGTTGTTAACTGACCTTCTGAACTTTATATTGGCCATCGTTTCATTTGCTATTGTTATTTTGCTCGTAACATTTTTAATGACTAAATTGAAAATTGTGGCGAAAGCTTGTTCTTCTATTTAAACTTAAAGATTTTTTTTCCTGATTTTTATGACTTTAAAACAAGTTTCATTAAATTTTATTTCGTTCATTTAATGTCTTGGTTAAGTTTTAATATTTTCTTTAATTTGGTTTTTATTTTTTTTTTTTTTCTTGAAACTTTTTTGCAATGCAGTCTTTTTATTGCTTTGCAGACAATAATTCTGTAGGTAATTAAAATATTTAATTTATTTCGTGATAACTTTCTTTGATAAATTTATTTTCGCTTTCTTAGGAGCACTTTGTTTATGCAACAGCTTTTACCATAAGTGACAAAAAGTTTAAAGTTATAGGTCAGATGTTAAATATTTAGAGCTTCATTTGTGCTAAGAATTTAAATATAACCGTGACCGTAACAAGTGACCG
This sequence comes from Meiosimyza platycephala, assembly GCA_963662105.1. NCBI lineage: Eukaryota > Metazoa > Arthropoda > Insecta > Diptera > Lauxaniidae > Meiosimyza > Meiosimyza platycephala. Next base: position 98,133,971 of record OY759210.1, read on the forward strand.
AGAATGAACTGGTCAGTCCCGGAATTTCCTGCCAAAGCCAGGGGTCTTGTAGAAATTCAAATCTTTTGAAATTGTCGAGATTTGAACGATTTTTGAATGAATTTTTTAATTAATTATTGCTGAACTAAATGAATTATTAAAAAATCTTTTTAAACTTAAATTTGCACTATCAATAATTGAAAAAAAATATTTGTTTTAAATAGCAACACTAAATGTTTTATAAGTAATAAAATCAAAACATTTTTTAAAGTAAAACATTCGTTAAACTTAAGTTTTCTTTACATAGACCCAAACGTTATTCTTCATAAATCTTGTTTGTAGATTTCTTTCGCCAATCACTTATGTTTTAATATTTTCTTTCTTCTTCACATTTACTAATTCTGTTACTTCCGCGCATAATTTATTTCGGTTAATCGGAATTTTTTGGCTACATGCTGTCGAATAAGCACTTTCACCATTTTTCGTATGAGTCAATGCGATTTGTGTTTTTGTGTCTTGCTGTATTTTGATTTGAGGAATTCGGTTACAAGCACAGTTAGTTGGTTCAATGAAATATCATTATGTTAATTTCTGTGAAAAAATTTCCGAAAAGCGATAAATAATTTGCGTCAGTATATGCAAAAGGTTTTGTAATTTTCGTGCAATATAAACTTTTGCACATATGACTCAAATGGTACGCTAGCCTTTTTTTGCATTATAATGGCTTAAATAAAATATTATACTGACAATTTAAGCTTTAAGCCAACTTTATGACAAAAAAAAAAAGAACGGCGGATAAAGCAGCTTTTTTCACCTCAAAATAGTTTCAAATAAAGAACACAAATTTTGCAATAGCTCGTTTCTCAAAAGACTTAAGCAATTACGTTCATTATACATTTATTATTTTTAACAACACAAATTTAACAAAAATTTGCTATTAAAAATCACACAAAAAAGTAAGAAGAAATGTAGAAATCAGCTTAATAGAAACCTTACAAAAAAGTTAAAGTAAGAAAACCTAACGAAAGAGTTTAAGTAGAGGGCCACAAAAAATCTAACGATAAAATCATATATGAGTTAAGAGATTTTGCAAGTCATGTGCACAATGAAAAATCAAAGAGAAGAGAAAAATTTTTTTTAAAAAAAAAGTTGGAAAATGTAAGAAAAACGTGCATGATACTTTGAAACGTAGAAATTGTTAGAACGTTAAAGAAAATTTTCTACATCACATTAACGTCATGTTGGCGCACTGAAAGTCATAATTCAAATGAACACCCAGAGCTTAACATTAAACTGACACATTATTTTATACATACTTACATCTACAAACATACATTTTTGCAATACCCAGTAAACATTTTCAAAGGCTTTGGAGCGTGCGATCGCCTGTATTTTAATAGCAGTATCAATGTTTGTTCGGGAGTAACTATCTGAGATTCGCCAAAGCAATTCAGTATGATTCATAGCGAAGAATTTCAAATGATTGTTGACTAAAAATTATTGTATTCATGTAATTTTCGGAAATATTTTTTTTTCGTGATGTTTTTGCTTATAATTGAAAATAAACACACAACTTCGCTTAACATATGAAAACAGATGGCAAAGCCTATTAAGCAAGCAATGACAAAAAAGTAATACCGAATCATAACGCATTGAAATATATGAATTTTAAGAAATACCTATAAGTATGCATATAAATATATTAAAGTCTATTTATGAATTTTAAGAAATACCTATAAGTATGCATATAAATATATTAAAGTCTATTTAATCTTTGCTGGAAGAGTTATAAAATAATCACCTGAAAAATGAGAGATTCAACTATCTTCCAAATGTTGGCTGGGCAAGTATATGTTAGCTTTTGTATAAATGCATGTTGGGGCACCCAGTAGAAAATGACATAAATATAAGCTTTGATTAACGTCGGGGTAAGTGTTTGATTGAATAATGCTATCACAATTCGCTAACAAAATCTTATACTCGGACTTGTACTATACTCGGACTTACACGTTCAATTGCTGGTGATGATCTATCAAATACTGTATGAAAGATTGACTAATTGAGATGAAGTCTAAGGAGGGACACCTTCATTAATAGCAAAGAAACAATCAAGCTGGGGATTTTGAACTCAAAACGAAATAAACTGAACCTTTCGGTCTCGGATTTTGATTATATTTTATTAAGTTCTATTTGATTAATTGATAGACCTTTCCCTTTGACCATATTATCATAAACCGATGTAAATACCCACTCAACGGACAATATTATTATTATATATTAAGAAGTGCTTGATTTTCAAAAACATTTTTTGTTTTCAGATTTTCTTCTTCAAAAACTTTAATACCACTACTACATACCACTTTTAGTTTTTTTTGAATTTTTTTTATATTTTATTTAACCCTCCGACGGGTGCTGACATGCGAGACGATAAGTGAAGCGCATGGGTCTGGCCAGACCCATATATATTAGGGTAGTTTAAAATATTAAAGTTGATCCAAACTTCGCGTCCCCGGGCTCAAAAAGTTTCGTATTGGTGCCAATAAGAACCACGTAAAATTTGGTCTATTTCAGAAAACATTTGATGGACCCGCCACCGTTTTAAAAACTAGAAAATGGTCCTTAATCTACCGAAAATCATTAATATCTCCCCGAAGCTTCCCCCTAGAGGGATCAAATGTAAAACAAGGTCCCATTATTTTTTCTCCTCCAACATTTTTTCCCAACATACTTACTCTCTATCACCACTCCTTAGGGGGGCTTCCCTGCAAAAAGGACATTTTTGTGAAATTATGAAATTGATTCCCCCTCTTCTGAAACGCCTCTGGAGGGGTAAAATGTTGGACCGACTTCTATTATTTTTACTCTCTGAAACTGCCACCCTTTTGGGGGTCCCTTTACAAAAACACAAAAAATGGAGAAAATTTCGAAAACAATTCTTAGCTTTCCTGGAGTGACTCGTTGAGAGGGTATTACCAAGTCTTCCCTACATTTCTTCCGGACATATGTACTTACTCCCTGTATCAACCCTTTTGGGGTTGACCTCGGATTCGTGATCAGTGACCCTCAAGACCCTCTTATAGCAAATTTGGTACAAATCGGTTGACTTTCAAAAATTTGGCCACCATATTGAATATTTGATCCGCCATCTTGAATTCTGTCAACCTACCACGAAAGCTTTTTCGGTGCTACAATTTGAGCCAAGAAACGTCCCGATCGGTTGTGAGTTTTTATTTTTACAATCCGCCATTTTGAATTTCTGACCGAGCCACACGGCTTTTAGAAGATTTTCATGAGACGAACATTTTAAGACCTGCTAAGTCTTGATTGGTCCAGCCAATTTTTGGCCGCGAAGGTGATCCGCTTGATATGAAACGTCCCATATATATTTCTCTTTAATTTTACAAAATTATTTTTAAAGTCATTGTCGTTAATAGCATGATTTCCAACTGAGCGCTCATGCCATATATATTCAAACATACATTTGTACTAATATTGCGGTGATCACTCGTCCACTACTTGGGGAGAAAAACTTAATTTATTTGATGTTGCTGCATTTATTGCAGTTGTTGGAGATTCAGATTCAAATTGAGATTGAATTGCTGTAAGCTGCTTGCTATTGCTTTTGCATAGGAAAATAACATATAACGTATGTTATGAGGAGCGCAAAACACACACCGACACGTTGTAAATGCTATGAGAATTAGAATACAAATTAGAAAATTTCTTAAAAAGAGGACTCCGCTTAATGTACATAGCTAACATGCAAAAAGTAGGCAAATGTGATTTTAAACGCAATCATAATAATTATTGAAACTATGGCACTACATTTATATGAATATATGTTGCGCTGCACATGCAATACCAAGATTATAAACGTTATGGTAATAGAAATAAATTTACGGTATTAACAAATAGATAATAAACCGAATTGCAAAAAAAATAATCAATCTAACTGCCAACAATCTAATACGCCATATATTGCTGGATTTTGTAGTGGATTTAAAGAAATTGACAAAAAGTTTACAATTCAAACTGACAACGCACGACTTCATCAAATAGTCAGATCAAATTTTGCTAATGACATTGAAAAGAATTTCATTGCTAATTGCCAACATAAAAGTAAATGAAAATGTTACATGGCAAGCAATGGAAATTGGCGCATCAGCCAAAACCAACTAAATCCACTTTCAGCTGAACTCATTTTAAATGTAGCAGTAGCAGCAACAAATTTCGCTTAATTAAGACGTTAATGTAAAAAAATTTTCATTTTCAAAGTTGATAAACTAGTTGGAGCAACAACAACGAGCAACTAAACATAGCAGCAGTAGCAACATGTGTAATCATTAAATGCCAAAATACTGCACCACATAAACCGTGTGCAATAATGACGCCAATAAACCAAAGACTCCATAAAAAATTAAATTTCGCGTATGTGCGTGTGTAGTAAAATGCATGCGAATTCAAACGAACATTAGCGAACCTCGAACGTAATGCAACCAAATTGAAATTGCAAATAAATGAAATCATTGCACACACAAAATGTCATATAAATGTCATTCGAGATCAATAAATGTCATAATGAGATTTTGTGCTTTTCCGCAGCACAAGTAGAACAGAACAAAACCGAACGAACAACTGAACTGAAGAGCATACCCATACATTTAAAGAATTATGTACACTGTCACGCACATCGTATAATGCGTTAGAAAGAGAAAGCATTAGTGCATAAATTGTGAGCGCATTGTAATGTTAAGAAAGCACTGCAAAAAACAAAAAAAACAAAATTTATGTTGTGCACTTTTTCTGTTATTGTTACTTATAAAGTTGTTGCTGTTGTCGTTGCTGTTGTTTATGCTGTTGTTGTTACTGTATGTAGTTGTTGTTGTTGTTGTTGCTTGCTCTAACACAAATCAGCACTCGACCCCAACATGGCAGCCAAGTGCAGTAGCAGCAGCAACTTGAGTTTATGCACAGTGGTATAAAATTGTTCGAATGTTATATGATAATATCTGAACTATTTGCGAGTGGGCCACAAATTTTAATGATACCGGGTCTTGACTTTCATAATAATCAGCAGGCATACAGTGTCAAAGTGTTCGCCGAAATATTTCTTGAGTCAATAATAAAGGAGTTTTTTTAACATTGAAAGGATGGCAAATAATGTTCATTATCAAATGAGCTTAAATCTTAGAATAAACATAAGCTAAAAAAAAAACAGTTCGTTGACTGAGAACTAGCCATTATTTGCACATAATTTTTCGTTGAATTTTTAAGCCACCTGAAAAATCTTTCAGTAGTTCCATAGCAAATTCCTACCTTTACACTTAAAAAAGTTATTGACATTCAATTTCTGATTTCAATTCCACTTTCGAACTAAATTGGAATCAGAACAGGCCGGATTGTCACCATTCGCAGAAGAATTGTCAACACAGCCAACAACAAAAACCACCACTAGGTGAAATAACCGCAAAATACAAGAAGAATCCCCCTCAGCTATAATACCGAAGTAAAGCATTAGCCCACTGTATGTCCTTAGACCCGAACATAAAAGTCAACGTAATGCGCTTCTCATGCATCACATTGGCGGCTCTTGCTGGATGTTGGTGCTGCTGCTGCTACAGTGGATTCATTTGTTATGTTATACTGATGCCGGCATTGCTGTAAAAAAAAAAAAAAAAAAACGCGCGCACATTTTTGTTTGGCTCGTTACATTGCCTGCGTTGCTAACAACTGTTTTTGTTCTTGCTGTTAGAATGCAGTCAGTCAGCGTCAGTGTGTGTGTGTGTGTAAGTGTGTATGTTTGCCTGTGTTTGATTGTGCGTTAACAATGAAATTACGGTAATTGTCTTTATTTCTATCGTTATTTTTTTAAATTTCGTTAAGTTTTTTATGCAGCATTCGTTTTGCTTGATGTAACCAGCAAACGAATAAAAAGCATTTTCTTCTCTTTAATTTAAAAAGCATAGAAATAAACTTTTAACCCACATTTATGCTTAACTTAACCTTAGTTATTTATAGCACCTTTTTAAGTGTTTTTTTTTTATTAGAAATTCATGAGAATAATAAAATTTTTATGAAACTCAAAGTCGCAACGAATTAAATGGGTGATACTCGTAAATATTGTGCAGTAAAAGTTAAAGTATCAAATAAGTTATATATCAAAATTCTTTGAATTTTTTTCTTTTAGGAATAATTGAAGTTCCATAAATTTTGCGAGTAACTTTTATCTGCTTTTTTTTTAAATTTCATTCAAATAAATTTGCACAATATTTTCTAATAAGTATTTTAACTGTCACTTAAAGCTCTTAAAAATATGCTTGTATAAAATAACACTAAGCATGAATTCTTAAATGAAAAAAAGTTCTTAGATTCTTTGAAAAAAAATAATTGCGTGTGAGCTGCCATTAAGCAAAGCATATTAACTGTGTCATTGTGTATATGGCAACCACAATTATAAGCATACAATAAACCTTAACTTGTACCAAAAGAATTTATCAACTTCTTATTAACGTTTTGGCACAAGCAAAAAATTGAGTTTTAAAAGTTTTTTTTTTTCTATACATTCACTAACGCTTCTTGTTTTTTTTTTTGGGGTAACAAAATAAAATTAACGCTTTTGATAAATTTTCTCAAATGTATTTTGGTTCTAGTGTGCCTTTGTGAAATTTGCAATAACAACATTATGCTGAAGAACTTCTTTATTGCTGTCATTGTAATTTTGTATCATAAAAAAAATGTGAAAAATATTAATAGCTATAGTATAATAGAAAACTTTATAGCTTATTAGTTGACAATTTTTGAAAGCACTTTCTTTTGAATTAAAAAGTTGAGAAAAATTTCTTTGTTAATATATGTAAGTCAGCACTTTGGGGATTGCTATAAAACTAAGCAACTAAGTCTTGTTTACGCTTTTAAATTTTTGTGCAGAAAAAATGCTGTAGTCGTTAAAGTAATGACTAGAAAAACCACATATGGCTTATATTGGTAGCATTGTTATAGAATATTTTCAAAGCCGTAAATTTATATATTTTTTGTCTGATTTGTATTTTAAAATATTTTCTTTGAACTTAACTTTTTACATACAAGCTTCAAATATATCTTTTTAATAATCTCCCATTCGGCATGTATTGATCCTCAAATCTTTCAGAAATCTCATGCATGCAATCAAAGTTGCAAAGTTAGCTACGCTTCAGAAATCTTTAATTTTAATGTCATTTGAAACATTTCTGAAACGTTACAGAAGCCTTTTAAAGCAAAGGAGACACGCTGTTTTGAGGCATGAAAAACATAATACTTTATTTCTTATTTCATTTTTCATTTAAAAACTTTTGTCATGACTGTACCCATATATATGTATGTATGATTTTATAGTTAAATAACTACAAAACACATTCATATCAATGCTATGTCATTGTCAGCCACTGATATATAATTTGATGCGAGAAATGCTATACTTCATATTAAAAGCAGCTGCTAGAAGTCTAAAGGGCTATTTTTTTAGAATTATCAGCTTAAGACACACACTCATTCTCAGCTTCGCATTGTCAATTTAAGTAAAATTTTCTTAATAAAACCATTTAAGAAATGGAAGAAAAAGTTTTCTGTTTTTTTGAAAATTATAGCAAATTAAAGTAAATATTTCCTGTTTGTTAGTCACCCTTTTTTCAAGCAACATTTGACAACAAATTTTCATGAAATTGTTTTATTTTTGTTGCTTGTCATTTAACCGTTTTTAGCTAATAATATGTTGTTGCTACCTTCACTGTTATAGCGGTTTTATATTGCCTAAGCAGATGTAGCGGTATTTTGAGCAGACGACAGTTACAACAACACAAAATAATAATTATGACAATAAACACAATAAACTGAAAAGGAAAACACAACAAACGAATGAATAACAAAAATATTTGCAAATGTCATGCGAGCTTCAAACTCTTCACGGAAAGCCATAAAAAAAGTGAAGTTTGTGAAATGCTTAGCAACGATATCATACTAGTCATCGTAATTATGTTGTGCCATCAGCCACGCCTATTTGCGCGCTATGTTAAATACATGTACATAGGTATCTGCTACTTGCATGTCATTTTCAAGAAATTTATTTTTTTTAATTATAAAGATTAGCGCAGCTGCTCACTTACTTCCTAGTCTTATTAACAGCAGGTAGCAAAAGCTGCAGCAGATTTTCACATCACGAAAGTTGCTATCAAAATTTTCTAATTCTTAAAGCTGTTGATTTTGCTGACTCTTGCTGACTGACTGTTGCTGTCATTGCTACCTCTGTAATGTGCAACGGTTGTTTAGCCTCGCTGTCACCGCTAATTTGTTTTGCTTAAACAGCAGCAGCAGCAGCAGTAGTACCAGCGCAAATTTTCCTCTCACACTGACATGTTGTATGACTGTGTCATATATGACATTTGTTATTGTTTGATTGTCGTTTTGTTGAATGCATTACAGCGTTTCGTTTTATTTTTTAATTTTGTTTTGTTTTTTATGATGCAGTTAAGAAATAAAAGTCTCTAAGGGAAAAATCTTTAAGGTGGGTAATTTGGTACACAGACATTTTACTGCCAGTACGTTGCTCCATGGCACTTGGAAATTATTTGTAAAAGCTATTATATATTTTATATTTATGCGAATAAAAGTATTAAGTTTTTTTTTGAAAAATCACACGAGATTTTCTCAAAACACATGAGACTTTGAAACAAATTACATTTGAATTACTAGTTGTAAGACTGCAAAAACTTTAATAAAAATAATATTTATATATAAAATTTTCTGTGAAAAATCTCACGATATTTTACATAACATCCAAGAGAATATGGTAATTCTACTTAAATTTGAATAATTTTTTTTTTTTTTTTTAAAACATTTTATTTATTTTTAATGACCTTTCGACATATATGTAGTTAAACACTTCCACATTATCAAATAATACTAATCTACTTCAAATTAAATTTAAACTCAGAATCAATTTCTTAAGTACTTTTCATAAGAAAAAATAAAAAATTCTTAGCACACATTTAAGTGATACCAAGCGATTTAGTCGCTTCATCTCATGATCCAACTTTTTAGAGCAAACATTTTCTGAGATATTATCATGATATCATATGTAAAATTTGTTCATGGAAGACGATATATTTTTACAACCAATCCATTTAAAACTTTTTTTTTTATTATTGTACGCCCATTAATTGTCATAATTTGTTAAAAGGCACGTATATTAGCTCATTTTTGTCATATTCCAACTTTGGCTGAAATTATGTTGGTTTCGCTCCAATTGCTGAGCGCAACTGTTTACTGTTATGCTATAAAATTAGACTTCCACAATTCATATGCTTGACATTTCTTCTTTTAGCATTTTATGGTAAACTTTAAAAATTATTGTTTACGTGACGTTATTTTGACTACATGGTATGAGTTATTCTCATTTTATTCTTATTGTTATTGTAATATTAGCAGTCATTTTGATTGCATCAAATAAAGTGTAAATTAAAATTTGTCATGAAACGCAATCGTTAATGAGTTTGCAATAATAAAAGTTTTTATGGGCATTGTGCCTGTGGATACGAATTTTTTTTTGTTTTAACATATGAAGAAATCTTTATAGAATCTTTCACCAAACTCAACCCAATATCCCATATGTTTGTGGATTATTTAAAAAGAGCTCATCGAAGTTATTTCAGTTTATGATAATTTACAAATTTTTTTGCACATTTTTTGAGCATTTTGCCATGAGTTGTTGGAACTTAAAATTTCAAATATAAATGAATAAAATATTTAATATATTAATCATTTAGATTGTACTTAAAAATTTCTCAAATTGACTTACATCGAAATAAATCACATTTTCTCCACAGCGACCCCATTATATTATTTTTGTGTTTGAGCTTATGTTCAATATATAATTTAAAATTTAAATGAAAAGATACATAACAGTTCAAATATTTTAATTTATTTAAAAAATTCCCCCGCTAGAATCATATAGAAACTAACCACGTGCTCTCTTCAGCACTCGCTTATCGTATTTTTGAGTGTCAGCTAAAAAGTATTAAATTTAATTAAAATCAGGCTCCATGCAACGGAACGATTTAAGGAAATAAAAGTATGTTTATGTAAATCATATTTTTTCAATTTTTATTTTCACTTTATGAGATTAACCATATTTGCTCAGCAGCAGCGCTATTAAAAATCAGCTGTCCGTTTTAATAATGAAATTAGAGTAGGTATCTGTTATTGTTGAAAATCAAAACAAAATTTCTATTTACGGTACAAATGAAAGTAAAAATAAACAAAATGACATATTTAACAACAATTTAAATACTTTGTATTTTAAATTTTTTACAAAAAAAAAAAAAACTTAAACAATTCAAACTAAAAGAATAACAACATTGTTTTGTATAGAATTTGAAAGTGGCATAATGTTTTTATAAAAATTAAATCAACGAAAGTGAAATTTGTTATTGATTGATCAATCAATGTGGAAAAAATCTACAAAAAATAAATATAACATATTAAATAACATAAATACATATATATAAAAACAAAAATTATTTAATAAAATAAACAATTATATATGAAAATATAAACATTGACAAGCAATTGATGGTCAGTTGACAGGTGCTGCAATTGACAATTGACATACGGATTGTTGTTTACACAAAACCGACTCATTCAATTTGTGTGGCTTTTTATAAAAAAACCAAATAAATATGCAGCCATTTAATAATTTGCAGAGAAAAGGTATATATTGGCAATTAAATTAGCTATTAAAGTTAAATATGAGAGTTGCGTAATTAATTTGTATAGAAATGAAAAGAAAAAAAATCGCATGCCGGCAGACTTATGTAATTTTTTCAAACACCATAAAATATCAAGCGATAAAAATATTACAATAACTTCTCGCAATTAAGTTTTTTTTTTCTATACATTTATTATGTGTAATTTTAAGAAATTTAAAATAAAAAATGCTCATTATTTTTTTTTCTTTTTGTTGAAAAAGCCAAAACAAAATGCAGCACAACTGACAACAAAATTTGCTAACGCACATTTCAAAGTCAAGTTAACTGTCACACAACATCGTGTGCAACCATAAAAATAGCAAATGAACTGCAGTCAGCTCAGTAACAGCTTAGAATATGAAGAAAAATGGAAATGAAGTTACGGACACAAACGTGACCACAGCTGTTTGGCTCAGCGTACAGTTTAAATTACAATAGCAACAGTTTTGCATAAAAATACGTTAGACAATGGCTGCCAAGTGCTCAAACATTGTTGCCATAATAAAATTTGGAACATCACATTAAAACATGTCCGATGGTAGAAATTCTTGCATACTTTTGGAATTCAATACAATTTTAGAATATTTCTGTGGCGTAAATAAATTGGATTAGAAAATAAAAAGTTTCAATGTAACAGAAAAAAAATGTATTTAAGAGCTACAGAGGAGTTGTAAAATATTTTTGTAAAATTTCTATTTCAATTGAATTACTGCAGTATGAAACATTGAAAAAATGCTCTACCGCAATAGACTAAGCGATCTTTTAAAAATATATAAAGACAATTTTCAAGTAAGAATTTTTCATTCCCGCTTAAGTTTCTATCTTACGAATTTTTTAAACAAACTGAATAGATCTTAAGGGTTCAGGTGCAGTCAGAGGATTGAAAAATAGAGCATTTTCAATATTTTTTTTGATATTAATTTAATTTATTAATTAAAAGTAATAATATGGCATCATTACATTATGTTTCAACTTGACTTGACGAGAGTTAAAAAAAAAAATAAAAAAAGTTGTAGCTGGCTGTGTTGGACCCTGTCCCACGCAGAGTGCCTTGCGATAACCATCACAAGTCCTTGGAAAATTGTCGGAAATCAATTGGATAAGAAAAGTTTGCTATTTAAATAAATAATCTAGTGCCTGATCGATAGTTTTTTTTTATATCAATAAAATGGCGGCCTCAGGAAATTTACTTCCAGATTTTCGGGAAAATACCGATAATTAATTGTTCATAAAAATCGATATTAAAAAAAAAAATCCTTCGATCAGGGACTAAATTTTTATGTTTTTCAAAAACTGTGTAAATTTAATTGAAATCTATCGAGCGGTTTTCGAGTTACCAGTTCCGAAAACATAGTTTTGAGAAAAACTACGAGAAACACATGAATTTCCGTACTCTTACTACCGAGAGCCCTTTGGTTATTGCCGCATAACTCCAAAAGTAATTGTCAGATTGACTTTAAATTTTCAGGATATATTTTTAAGATAATATGCTTTGAGAAAATGCAAAAAATAAAAAATCGATATCTTTAAAATTCTGACTGCCTCTGCCCCCTTAAGTTTCTATCTTACGAACTTTTTAAACAAATTGAAGATTATGAATATCCATATGCTTAGATGGAGACTGAGAGTGCAGCAGCACTGAAGCACAATACCAGACTTTACAAAAACTTGAAATAGTAATTTTTTTTAACTTTTTAACGTTTAACATTATGTCTTAAAGACAACTATTTTGGCTGCAATAATGAATTTTAACTTAAAAGATTGAGTTGTCAAATGAAACTGATAGGTTTAATTTTGGTTGGCATAGTACACTCAAAGAAAAAAACGCAATGATTTTATGTTTCATTAAACAATAAAGGCTCAGAACTTAGCATCAAAGCCGAAAACGTTTAATGTTGAATTTTCCTTTTCTTTCATTTATTTTTCGCCACCTTTATAAAAAGTTAGTAAAGATTTAAAAGTATTTGTGTATTTCTAATATGGCAAAAATTTCAGAAATTTTCTTAAAACTTTTTCAAATTTCATTTTAATCACTAAAATAAACAAAAGCGGAAATTATTTTTAATTCACGCTTGAATCATGGAAATTCCTTTGAAAAAACTTCTTCTTTTATTTAATTTTCCACTCGTGTTGAGAACTATTATTTACTTTAAAAAATTATTCACACGAAAATACAAAAAACGCCAGCAAGCAACACAAACAAAAAAATCTCATTTAATTTAAATTAACAATTTCCATCGCAACACTTTTGTTGCATTTAAAATTTGCCGCCCCATTTTTTGTTTGTTTCGCTTATTTTTTTACTCTGTGGACTGTAGGCCAAAAGCGGAACAAGTTTGCTGCTGAACGAAATAGATGGTCAAGCAAAAGCATTTACAACACAGCCGCTAGAAATAACAGAGAGTAACAAGTAGACGTTGAAGAAGAAAGTTGAAGAGTGCAGCCGAATACACTTGCGGCAAAACATCAGTGCAGCAGCCAACGAGCGAGAGCTGTAGCAAGTTTTAAGCTTTTGGTTTTGTTTGTTTTTTTTTTTTTTTTGTTAAGCTGTCAAAAAAGTAAAAGTTTTCTCATCAGCTTACATTTCGTCTATCGCACTCTTTCTCTCACGTTAAGAATTTTAAATGCGGCCGCGCCTGCGCACGCATCACATTTAATTTTTTAAATATTCAATTTATTTGAATTTCTACAGAAAAAAAAAAAATAAAAAAGAGTTCTTACAAGAAACTGTGCGGCGGCGTTGCTGTTGGCCTAAATTTGTATAGAAATTCTTCTGTTGTGCTGTTGATTTAATTAGTGGTTCGACATAAAAAAACATTTGCATAAGAAAACAGATAATGTATGGAGTTAAGACGCGGCAGAGCGTAAATTGAGACAACAGCAACAAAAGCAAGTTTTATGTTGCTCTGCTTATTGCTGCTTTTGAAGATAATCTTTATATCTTCTTAACTGGAAAAATAAATCTAATTAAATGTTGAAGTGTTATTATTATTTTTGGTTTTGTTTCTTGTGCTACTTTTTGAAATTCACTTTTATTTTTTTGAAAAAAGTATGAAATAAAGTTCTTTAATTAAGGAATATATTCTTATCTTTTTAAATCTCATGGATTTTTAACAAATAAAAATAAATACATCTTAAAACATTAGTTTTTGGCAAAAGATAATACTTCTTAAAGGTGAATTTTAAAATAATTATATATCACTAAAATTATTGAATTGCGAAAATAAATAATATAAAAATACATTATTAAAAATCAGTTATGAGCAACTGAGAAAAATTAATATGCCACATTATTTTCTCACTACGTTTTAATCTAAAAAATCAATTTCTTGCGCTGCGACTTCCTATTATTCTGCTTGATTTATTTGCTACTTCTCATGGTATTGCTTTTAAGCCACAAATGTGGCTTATCATTTCTAGGTCAAATTTATTTATGCATGACTTTTTTTCCCATTTCTCTAATATGCAGTAGATACACACATGCTCGTATATAAATCTATAAATGATTTTTATTCTATTTGATTTATTTTTAAAAGATTTTGCTTATTGTTAATTTGTAGAAATCTATTGTTTGTTGAATGGAAAAATATTGAACAAAAATGAAAGAACTTGGCATCTTTTAATTTCTAAGTCAACAAAATAGAAAGATAAATATGAAAGAAATTTTTTGAATTTCTTTAAGAAGTTCAAGCTCTGTTGAGAGCTATGCTTCATCTTGAAATTTTAAATTTTTGAAATAAATGCTGGCGGCGATTTAACTTTATTTCAACGTACGAAATTCCCACGCTGCTTATTGCTGCGTAGATATTTGTTCAGTTAAAAAAGGTCTCTAATTAAATACAAGTTAGATTAATTGTTTTATCTTAACTTTCGAAATTTCCAATTATAAAAAAAATTGTTTGTTTTTTTTTGAGTATTATTTTTTTAGGCGTAAGTTAGAAATTTGTAGGCAAAAGTATTAAAATATATAAAAAGCTTGCATATTGTTTGTTTTGAGCCTCACTAGGGAGATTGATGAAAAAACTGTACTGAGTGAATAAATCATTACATTTATAGCTCATTAGAAAAAAATTATTAAATACAAATTGCTCGTTTGTTGGAAGACCGTCATAGCTCAATAAATCAAAGCTTAGAGAAGCAAGTATTTAAAATTTTACATGCAAATAAATAAAAGAATGTCGACTTATGTACATATACTCTTCTTACAAGACAACTTCATTAGATACCATAATAGTTTTCTACACAAAATAGAGCACAAAATGACGGTTTTTTCAGTATAATATCCTTGCATGTTATTGTTGCTAAGAAAGCACGTTTTCTATTGCCTTGAAAATCAAATCTGTTTTCGACAAACTCTAATGAAAATTCATTAATTTTGTGTGTCTTTGAACTCATTTTAATTTCACTCTCGTTAAGATTGAGGGAGAGAGAAAATCCAGCACTACGCTTAATTTATTTTTAGCACAATAAATAAAATAAATTTCCAATTCAACACCTCACACACTCACGCCACCACCACAAAATCAACGTTTAAACTTCAGCAATGCTGCCGCAGGTGATCAATAATGAAAAATTGATGCCAGCATCCGTGCGACTTCCTTTTTTCTTCAATTGCTGCGCAAGCAACGCAATGCTTTCTTTGCTGGCAGCCACGTGATTTTCTTTTTTTTTTTTTTTTTTTAAGAAAAATGTGCAGTTTTTTCCGTTTGTGAAAAGTAAAAGAAAAAGAAAAAATTTTCCTTCCTAACTTCCTTTTTACTGTCAAGCGCATGCATGCTATCTCACTCTCTATGTTAAGCAATATCGATGTCATGTCGTATGTCATGTCAAATGAGCTGCTGTTTGTTGCTGCTACTGTTGCTGCTGGCGTTGTTCAGCGAGACGCAGTAAAATTTGCGGCAATCAAAGCAATTTTCAAATGTATAAATGTGTCAGTGTGTATGTAACACACACGCACACAATGTTACAGAAGATGGTAGCAGCATAGAAAAAAAAAAACAACAAAAAAAGACAAGACAACAACATAGTAAATGGAGGAAAACCCAACCTATGGCAGCAATAAAGCAAAATCATCATTTTATGTCAAAATATTGATTCTACTTGATCGATTAGATAGATGAATGGATGGCAGCATATCAGTTGGAGTAAAGTGCAATACTTTCAAGATGAGGGCAATTGAGTTGAATGAAATACGAGTACAGTCGTTAGGTCTCTAAGGTTGTGCGGCGTTGGCAGCGCCACAACTTCTAAGCGTTTCGGTATAAATATCAAATAATGTTGGATTTGATTGTTAGTGTTTTTCTAGCTGAAAGCTTCAAGTTTTTAGTTGTTTTCTTTTTTCTTCATTTAATTGTATGCCGATTTTTAGATAAAACTTAACGAGCGAAAGTATTTTGTAAAAAGTGGCAAAAACAAATCAAATTACTACCTGTCGGAGTTGCATGTTGGTTGGATCAAAGATAATCTCTTTCTTATGAATAAAATTTTAATTTCTTTATACGTTGCAAATTAGAAAAGTAAACAACATATTTGCACAGATGTTAGGCTGAGATTATAACACAGCAAAAAAGGAACAATCAGCTGTCAGCAAAGTGTGTGTGCTAGTTCTGTCAAAAATGACAACTGCGTGTGCTGTGCCTCACGTGCAGTATGTGTGGTATTAATTAATTGCTTTGTTTACAATTTATAAGAAAGTGTAGCGGTGCTACAAAGACTTAATAACACAATTGCTTTATGATTTCAATAAAAAGTTCACATAAAAATTGGTAGGGAGATATTTTTTTGAAATTTTATTTTCTAAAATTTTTCTAAGAGAATTTTCTCATTTCAAGCAGAAATGTGATTCAAAATCTTATAACAGGCTTGAACTGTTATTTTTTCTATTTCCTGTTGTCCTGGTAATGACCAACCATGCTATTGTATATTTTTCTCATTATTACTAAAAACAAGTCCTTGGGAGTAAATTCTTAAGAAATTACTTTCCCTTAGTTTAAAATTTTTACGAGCAAACATAAGTAGTTTGTGTCAGCCTAAATGAATTTATGAAAAACAAATTGCTTAGAACTGCATGTTTGTCTTTAAATTTATTTTTTTTTTTTGGAAAGAAAGCTGCTGAGCCTTAAAAGTGATAATTTGCTCATAACCTCATTTAAATATGAGCCATTGAATTAAATTTTTAATATCACAAGACACACCCGCCATGTTAGCGCTATAAATTAAAGCAGAACTGTAAAATTTTAACATTAGTCGACAATCAAAGAAACTTACAATCAAATAGTGGCGGTCTGAAGGCTAACGTTTGTCAGAGGAAACCAAAAAATATTTCAAACTGGTAGAACCACAAATTTTCACTTCTAATTTTAACGAGCTTGAATGTTTTTTGTTGTTGTTGCTGCTGATACTGCTCATCTCAATGATGTTGTTCAGTATCTATATGCTGCAGCATGCAGTCGGTGAAGTTCAGATAAAGTTTTAGTTTGAACATAATGCACGAGATCAACATGAAACTGTTAAGGGGGTATTTTGCTTTAACACTTGAAAAAACAAAACATTTATTGGTCCTATAAATAACATTCAAAACATTTCGAACGGGTTTTTCGCAAAAAGCAGTGATCGTTATTTTCTATAATTAAAGTCAAAAAAATCACAATGAAGGAAAAGTCGAAGTGTGAGTTTGAGTATACAGATGAATTTCTTTTGACGAGAACAATAGATATATGACATGAATTTTAATTAAGCGATTTTTATATCAAAAATAATTATTATATCGGATTTCTATTTTTCGATCAAAAAGAATCGTTATTTTAAATTTATATTTTTTTCGATTAAAAATAGTCATTATTTCAGATTTATATTTTTTGTGATCAAAAATAATCATTATATTGGATTTTTATTTTTTCGATTAAAAATAGTCGTTACATTATATTTCTTTTTTTTCGATCAAAAATAATCGTTATTTTAGATTTCTATTTATTTCGCTCAAAAAAAAATCGTTACATTAGATTTTTATTTCTTTCGATCAAAAAATAATCGCTATTAATAGATTTTAACATAAGCCAATTTTTACGCAGTATAGCTAGAATGCCGTGCGTTTCGGTTCGAAGAAAATTTAAATTAAAAATAATGATTACTTTTATTCCAAAAAAATAGAAATTCAAAATATCGATTATTTCTGATCGAAATTAATAGAAGTCCAAAATAACGATTATTTTTGATCGAAAAAAAAACAGAAATCCAAAATAACGATTATGCAGTGTTTTCTATCAAAAAATTCGTAATCGTTACGGTCCCTGGCAAAGAGGTCTTTCTTCAACTGTTGTTTTTAGAATTAAAAAGCGTAATTTTTTATATCAAAAATGAAAAATGACAATGTTTATATTTAAAAAAGAAATTGTCTTTTAAAAAAAAATTTAATTTTCCAGCGCGCCACACTGCAGCACCCCCTTATAGATGCCAGAAAAAAAAAAATGTAAAAAAGTCTGAAAAATAATTCATTGTTTGCTCAACTGCAGACAAAGGCAATGAAGATTCTCGATGAAAAACTTTTACTTGTTAGATGGCATTTATTTGTTGCATCTTTGTAACAAAGTGATAAGTAGAGAAGTGGCAACGGCGGCAACTAGTGAAATTCTGTGGAGCATAACTTAAAAATATTCACCTATTTTAAATTTTGTTTTCAACAAATATTTTATTAGCTATAAGCTTTAGGAAAAAAGAAAAAAAATTTTATACAAAATTTTTGCTTATTTCTTTACTAACAAAAACATGCAACTTAAGTTTATTAAATATTTTTTATATTTCCTTTTCATTGCAGCGCGCAAACTGGTTTCATTGCCTGCCATCTCAAAGAATTTGTAATAAAAAAAGGAAAATTTTCAACGACAAATTTGTTGCAACGAGTTGCTTCAGCTGCTGTGCTTCCGAAAAGTGAGAATTTTCCTGTGGCCAACAAACAGGATTTTCCTGTTTATTGTTGTTTGATTTGGAAGTGTCTATTTGTTGGGAAATTTAGCTGCAACATTAGATGACGCCAGAGAAAATGAAATAAATTTTAAATTTGCTATGAGCAAAAGTGAGTCATACAACATTCAGCATAGAATGCGGTTGCTTGTTTGTATGTCCAATGTCGCGTTGCATACAATGATGTTAAATTTATTTACTGGAATTTTGCATACTTAAATAATTGAGTTGCCTTAAAGCGAAAAGTAGAGCTTTTCACTTCTGCAGTGAATGAGGCGATTAAGTGCTTTTTAAGTGAAAAACATTTTGTCAGCGATAATGTTATGCTCATAGTTTACTGCCTAGTATCTTGATAGAGCTGGTTTTTTTTAGTTAACGTAAATTAAAGATTGGTTAATTCACACTGAGTTATTAGGTAGCTTAAAAACAAATTCAGAAGTATGCATGGCTTAAAGAGGTGTTGTGATTGGAAGACTAGTGAGATTCGATTTTTTGGTAATATAAAATTCATGACTTGAAAGGTTTAAAATAAATGTTTGAACCAAGTTAGTGCCTGACCCCTAAAAGAGCGTTATGACTCCATTTAAAAAATAGGTTACTGCACTTATCGATGAGGCAATGTCAAAATAAATTTTAAGACATAAACAGAGGTAGTCTCGATCCCAAAATTGGTGTGCTTAACAGTGTTGGCATGTCACAAATTTCGCGCGACATTTACGACGTTTACGACTGTAGGTCGAGCTTCGAGCTTTTGTGACAAACATTGAGTTTACGACAAATAAACTGCAGTTTTGAATGAATTGCATTCAAAGCACATAACATTTACAAAAAACGATAACATTTGAAAATCTTTAAGTTCCATATATAGAATATTCCCCTTTAGGCTCTGAGCATTAAAATAAAAAAATTGAACGTGGCAGTTTTGAATAAATTGCATTCAAAGCACATAACTTTTACAAAAATCGATAACATTTGAAAATCTTTAAGTTCCATATATAGAATACTCCCCTTTAGGCTCTGAGCATTAAAATAAAAACATTGAAAATAATAAACGGAATTTCTTGCATTTGAATTTTCAATGACATTTCACGATTACCTGTAAGGGGTGTTCAGATCATAAGATTGTTTTTCGAACATTTTCAAGTTCCATAGTATATTGTTTTGATGGTCAAATTGTTTAACACACAATTTCAGTGTTGTGAAATCGAGGTTGACCTGGAGTTTGTGACATTTACGACACTTACGACAGTTTACGACGTGTGACTGTCGTAAACCTAAAAATCCATGTCACATGCCGACACTGGTGCTTAAGGCTCATTTGTTTGAAATATGAATGAGGAAAAGTTAAAAAAAGTTTATAATATCTGGACATGTCGCGGTTGTACTGATTATAATATCTAAATGTACTTTTTGGTGAACATAATGTACTTTTTTTTTAAGTTCATATTTCATAAAAATCTTGAGAAAATATTATAGAAAGTTCTTTAACTCCACTCAAATCAAATTTTGTACCAAAGACTGAAAAAAAAAATACGAATTTTTCTTCTTCTTTTTCAAATCACAGTAGACTATAGAAATAAGTCTGCCTTTATGGATATTCCCTTTCAATCATTAATCTATTTAACAACATTTCCGTGTATATTAAAGTTAGCGAAAACAAATTTTACGTGCAATTTTAAATGTACCACAATAACAACAGCAAAAAACTACAACAATATTAACATAAAATAAAAATATAACAACAATAAAAATATTAATTTATGACATAAGATTTATGCACTCTATATATAGTACATTTTTTGTATGAACGTCGGTATGTGCAATGTCGATTCCGCTTTATTGCTTTTTGTATGTCTGCTTGCTAACAAAAAAAAAAAAAAATCGTTGCATATTTTTGTGCATTATTATGCAGTACGCAAAGGATTCGATTTTTTTTCGCCTCTTTAGCAGGATTGCGAGTTATTTTTAATATTTTACTTTTACGCAAAAGTATAAAAAATTTATATAAAACAAAAATTATTGAATCAAACAAACAAAAATTTTTTTTTTATGTAGCTTTTGCTGAAGTTTGTGAATTTAATACTCATCGCTACTTTAAGTACTGAAGTGTTTCCGTTTGATGGCACAAAACGTGTATAAAATATTGAAACAGAAGCGCCTGAGTTATTGTGCGGTATGTTTTAATTAAGACTGCAGTTTAATTTTTATTGAAAAACTGTTGGTTTTCCAGCAGGATACTCAAATATATTTGACTTACAGCATGATTACCTTTAAAAATTTAGTTTTTCTGCATGATATTTCGGTTTTCAGTCATTTCTGGTACTTTTCAATTGTAAAAGCGATTTTTTAAAGGCATTTAAACTTATTTTCAAATATATGAACAAGATAAAATAGTTAAAATGTTAAGAAACGTAAAATTTCAGGTTTTGCCATGACCCTTAACTTCTTTTATGACTTTATGAAGTTTCTCAAGAAAATGTTATGTGTCTTAAAAAATTTTTCGAAAAAGTTTTATTTAAAAATTTTCACATTTTGATGAAAAAATCGGAACAATTTTACTTTAGGGGCAATGCTCCAAATTTTTTTTTTTTAGAAACATGGAGTTTAACCCCCAAAAACAGAATCTGAAAAAAATGTCGGTCTCTTTGGCTTCCGAGATAAAATTGGGCAAAGTTTGAAAACTTCATATACCCCGCCCCCCCTTGTACAAATAAATTTTGTAAAAATTTTTAGAGGGCCCAAAAACAGCAACATTGCCTCCAGTAAATATTTTTATTTAAGTGTTAATAGTACCAGGAGTAGTTCACATTTTAAAATATTTTTTGATTTTATCGGCTGTCAATTTAATGATAATAATAATGTATAAAACAACTTCAACGGCAATTTTAAAAAAAATTATATTTCCACCAATTAATATTTCAATACACAAGTTAAATGAAAAACATATAATAAAAATTGAAGCTAACAAAAAAAAAAAATAACATGCGATTTCTGCATACAGGACGATAAACGTAACAACAAGCGGAGCAACAGCACTAAATTCATTGAAAAAATATTTGTTTCTTTTTTTAAATAATTATTTAGTTAACTTATACAAATTTACGCTATAAAAACGAGGATACTGTATATAATAAAATTTAAATTTTTAAATACAAAACTGTTGAAAAAAAATGGTTTTAATTTTTCTTAAAAATCAATGAATTTATGTTTGACTCAAGCATAAACGCTTATGACTTTGCGTCAATGCCAAAATTGTTTAATAGGCGGAGAGCCCGCTGTAGAAAAGTCGAGTGTATTAGATTACAGGATAAGGTTTAAGGGAATGATAGTAATGCATTTTGGTGAAACTAACCAACCAGGATAGCCTTGCCAAAGCCTGTCCCGATGCGCGAAAATGGCCGAATTCCAGCTAATTTTGTTGTTTTAATTAAAACTGTAGTATATGACAGAACTCGAAGAGGCCTAGATATAATGTATTGAGTTGCATTACTGAATCCTTTCCCAAATATGTGTTGCCACTGTGTTTTTGGGTCAATTTTCATTAATGAAGATAACAGCTTGAAATGTGTGCCAAATGATAGAAATTGAGGAGCCTAAATAGAATACATAGGGTTGTCTTGTCGAATCCTGTCGAAAACAGCGAATTTAACCGAAGTTTTTGTAATTCAGTTGATTTTTCGAAAGATGATTTTTGTTCAATAACTTGTACATGGAGACAAAGTTTAAAAAAAAAAAAAAAACACTTGCTCTTGAAGCAAATTTTAAAGTTTTTTCAATTCCTAAACTATAACTAGTAAGATGCTAATTTTTTCTTTAAGGTTATGAGCTTTGCCAATATTGTGTCTATAGAAAATTGAAGAGCCTTACAATATCAATGTCATCCTCAGTCCATTTTGGCATCAAAAATTTCCCTTTGTAGCAGATTTTTTGGCTCATTACTAACAAAAAGCAGCACATATCTTCAAATTTTTCTTCTTTTTTCCATTGAGGTATCATGCTGAAGACGCATACAAAAATGGTACTCTTTCCTGGAAGAAATTATTTTTCATTTAAAAAACTTTTAGTCAAAACTAAGTATTTAGCTATTTAAATGACGTAATTTCGAAGCTGCATGGTCCTCAACTCCAATTCTTCTTTGTGTGCCTTCTATTTGATCTTCGTTAGCTATGTTTGGTACCTAATCTGCTCTGGTCATCATCGCCATCGTTATTTGAATCAATTTTTTTTTATTACAAAAAACAACTATGCATTCGTAAATAAATTAAAATAATTTTAAAATTTTATTTCCATTTTTAGTGAAAAATTATTTCAACAAACAAAAAATCCTAGCTGCAAGCTACGAATAATCACTACGAACATTTTGCAGTTTTTCTTCAACACTTTGAAAACAATAGCTACGTCGTGTGTTGAAATATAAAAAAAACTTAAATCACTATTTTGTGTTTAACTTTAAAACTACAGTAACTCGCATCAAAAAAATTAAATAAAACATTTCCATCATCGTCAACAGCATCAGCCACCACTGCCGCCGCAGCGTCAACAACATCACTGTTGTCAAATCTATTTTGAAACTTTTTTTTTCAATTTAACTGAAAAAAAAAATAACAAGCTACCAAAATGGATACCGTCTATGGCACAAAAAAATATTTCCAAAGTTTATCCGGCGCCAGCGATATCTATCGCTCATCAGGCTGTCGTGTTGTGGTGAGTAGTTTTCCTTTTTTTTGCTTAGTATTTTTTTTGCGCTGGTAACCTTAACTTTGCAGCCTTTTTTGTATAAATATTTTGTGTTTTAAGCCATGTGAAAAGCTCGTTGATTGAATGTGCTTTTAAAAGATTAATGCAACAATTTTTTTTACTGTACCTTACAAATGTCAATTATTTAAATTGATTGAAAACATATCAGTGTGATAGTTAAGAGTGTTGGGATAGTTTTTTTATTGAAATATATTGCTACATATTTGTGAACCATAAGAAAATTAATTTTCTTACTGAATTAACTAAAATATGCAGCACTTTGATATTCGCGCCATTTTGCATAAAACTCCAAAGTCAAAAGTGCACTAGAAAAATTATTCCTGCGTGACTCATTATCACTTGCGAAGAAATGCCACAATTGCCGTGCAAACAGCGCCAATTTGCAAATTCGTGGCCTTCACAGGGCACAAATGCAACATTAAAAATTCAATGCAAAAAAAAAAAAATAAAACTCTCTGCGAAAAAGTTGCTCTCAACTAAAACGTCACCTGTGCGTCACTACTTTTCAATAAAAATGCGCCACTTGGAAAACCAAAAAAAAAAAAATAGTAGTGATAATACTACTCTACGTAATGGTAGCGTTAAGGGCAAACGTGTACACTCACTATTTACTTTTGGCTAAATTAAAGAAAAAGTGCTGCTTCTTTGCGCACATTAAAATTGCATTTTTTATGCCATTTCGAAGCAAAACAGAATACGCGCATCATGAAAATCCCACTGGATTTCCCAATTGTCAACGAATTGCATAAAAAGTTGAGAAACGAAAAAAAAGGATATCATAAAAGCAAAAAAAAGTATTAAAGTTTTATAAAAAAGGTAGTGAAAAAAGCCGTTAAGAAGAAAAGTCAAAAAGTGTCGCATGACTGGCAGAAAAAAAGAAGCAGCAAGTGAGGAATACTCTGCTTCACTTCAGCACTATATATAGTATATTTGAATTTCAGTTGATATGAGCAGACAAATTTGCACGTTGGCTTTTGCCAACAAACGCTAAGCACGTTGACTATGACGATGACGAAGCAACGCTTGCTTGAGCTCATCCTTTTGGCTGCGCACTTTGGCCTGGCTTTTGTTCAGTCATTCATTCATTTTATTCATATTTCATCAACGGTAACGGAGGAATTTCTCCATTTTTCAATTCAATAAAAAAATACGGGACAAAAGTGCCAGAATGTAATATGAAGCGATTTTTTGAGGTGTAAATAAACTGCATAACTAACTGGAGGTGTGCCCAGACAAATGGCAGTAGGCATGGACAGACATGGAAGCGAAGGGCAGACAGACAGACAGCAAGTTGAAAAGGGTCTTTCGTTCATTCACAATGAATTGCAAGAAATAAAGCAAATATTGTGCCAGACATATTTGTCACCAATTTTTTATTTGCGGTTTACCAATGAAGATAAAAAGAACAAAATTAATGACAAAATTTCTTAAGCGCAGTTTGAGAAACTTCATTGCGTTGAAATAACTTTAAAACAAAATTTAAGTTAATAACATTTTAAGGTTTTAGTAAGGGATTATGACTTTAGAGTTAACATTTTATTATACTTTTAAAGTTATTGCAAATGTAATAGTATGATTACTAAATATAGCTAATGCTACTTTATTGAAAATATCATGTTGTTCGATATGTTGCTTGAAAATAGAAAAATTATGTTCGGGAAAATTGACCCAGAACTAATAGTTTGGTATTGAAATTACTTACCAAAATAGTGCAAACAATGAATATAGAAAAATCTAAAAATTAGTTAAGTTTTATAAACAAATGATTCATAAAAATGTATAAAAATAAAGTTCCAACTTCCTTGAAAATCGAAAAAGAAGAATTATCTCTCTTCTTCTTCTTAAAAAAAAAATCAAATCGTCCCTTTTGTAAAGCATGCAATCCCCAAGCTCTTTAGCAAGCAATTTAATCCAAAACGTAAAAAAAATACGGAAATATGTAAATACATGGCAACACTGCACAAATACAACATGATTTCCCGACAGTGCAACGCTGCTGCGTATGTCGACGGAGAAATGGGGACCCAACGACGCTGACTGTCTCGCATACACACACTTCCAAAAAAATCGACATGCAGACTTAAATGTGTGGAACGAGAGCTTAAAACGAATACTACAAAAATATGGTATGTATGACCAACAAAAAAAAAAAAAAAAACGCTAAAAAAATATACAACAAAAATATAGAAAAAAAAGACAAGCTGCTAAAAAAACTCACTTAATTCAAAGTTAAATCCTTTGTGCCATAGAAGTCAGTACATAACTGAATGTAAAAAGGGAATAACTCGAAAACTAACTGAGATTACATGAGCGGCAGTGACAAAGGCACACACAAACTTGAACTTAAAAAAAAAAAAAAAATAGAAAAATACTTAAAGACAACTTTTACACAGCGCGCACAAGAAATGCAAAACTCACAGTTAAGAAAAAAAAACTGCAAAAAGAAAACATTGCATATGCTAAGGAGCTCATTTTCTTTGAAAAAGTAAACGGAATAAAAAAAAAAACTTCAAAATAACAAGGAAAAGTAGTAAAGTCGTTGAAAAAAAGCTGATTTTCTATGTCGTAACATATGTTAAGTTGTAAGGCTTGGTATAGCAGCAGATTACAATAACAACAACAACAACAACAGCAATACTTTTCTTAAAGTTTAAGAAAAGATTTGGCTTCTTTCATCCACTCATCCAACTTATTAAAAACGTAAGAAACGAATGCAGTGGAAAATATTATAATACAAAAATGTGTGTGGGAAAATCCTTGATATTACATAAGAAAGGTAGCAGAAATGTTCAGTCAGTGCAAAAAAAAAAAACAAAAAAAAAAATATAAGCACATGGACATGCCTAAAGGATTCTTCACAAGTTCACGCAGCTGCTGCTGCAGCTTCATAAGCTCTCTAATGCAGTTAGTAAGATCTTCACTAGTTGATTTAGTTTCCTAGTAGACAAATTAATGTATAGCGAATATGCCAATTTAATGCAGTGAGGACAATATTTTTCAAACTTCCTTCCACAGAAAAAATGCAAAGGTGCCTTTTTTGTAACACTAATCGCTGCTGCTTCGCCATTATGCTAAATATCAGCCAATAATTAAGCAACGCGCGAGATATTCACTTCAACTTTTGTATGTAATTTCACTGTACTCATACATGACCCGTACCTTTGTATTCTAACTTCCTTAAAACTGCACAAAGGTGAGTTAATTGCACGATTTTGTGCTATTAATAACATGCTTCACTTTTGATACAACGGTAGAAATAAAGGTATATGTACTTTCTCAGAAATAATAAAAAAACCTAATTAAATTTTATAAGAATAAAGCAAAGTAAAGCAAATGAGGATATTTTTACAGACCTTTTTTTTTATTTTCTTTAATATAAATTAACTTAATTATATTTTTTGTTGATTTCTGATAAATTGTGAGGAAACCTTGCAAAACGGCGGTCAAGTTAGAAAGGACTTAACTGAAAAGAAAATCCAAATAAAAACCTTTATTTGAAGGATTGTAGATAACATACAATATACAACAGGCTTATAAAATGTAAATTGACACTTTTAATTAAGTCACTTTTTTTCTTAAAAACCCAAATACGTTTTTTTTTGTCACTTCCCGTTTAGGTTTTGCTTCTAAATGCGAATAATTTTTTTCTATGGCGTCTGGTTGTATGTGTAAAAAAGCACACATTTTGTCAAATTTTGTGCAATTCTAGACCTTTTTTTGTAACATTCAATTAGAAAATATCTAAATTCACTTAATATGTATTAATATGATCAGAACTTACAGCCAATTTTGTGAAAAATAGCACTGATTATTGACTGCAATTCTAAAAGCGAAATTTAAAAAAAAAAATAGAATTTTAGAGAAAAAGCCTTAAATTTCATAACTTTATACCCAAAATTTAAAAATAGATACAAAAAAATTATGCCTTTAATAAGTGTGAGATGGATGTGCCGAAAAACCGAAATGACAACGAAAAGTAAATTTGACCTTCCCATCCCCCCTTTTTTTTCATGAAAATTCAAGTTTCAACCCGTTTCTAGGGGTAGTAAAGGGGCGCTAGGAGATGATGGAAGGGTCGAACTTATTTTTTGTTATCATTTTCGATTTTAACATGCGAAGAAATGTAGAAATGCACATCCATTTCAACTTTGTATGCCAATTTGTATTTCGACCCCCAAGGAGGGGGGTAAGGGGGAAGTAGCGGGAAAACGGGCAATTGAAACCATTTTTGAAGGTCATATTCGGATTCAGCAACCTCGAAAATGTGGGAATAGAGGAGTCTACCCTCTGGGTCACGAGATGTTTTTTGTATGTCTGTGTTATTAAATATAATCATCAGTGACCCTTTGAGCGACTGCAAGGAAAGTGTTATATCAAATTAGTTACAAAACTAGAAACACTTACAACAGACAAAACAGTTTTTTTTCACTTTCTGCTTAGGTGGTCAACAAATCTATATAAATCTTAGAAATACTTGCTAATCAGCTTAAAGGTCACTGATGATTCCATTTAGTAATGAATGAAACTAGTATGATTAGCTTCAGAACTTTGTTGCTGTTTTGTGGTTTGTTTTGTTTAACAGATTACTAATTAAAAATTATTTTCTATACCAAAACACTACAAATCATCATCAGAAATTTTCTGTGTGGAGTCTCAAAATGTAGAAAAAATTTCAATCAGTGCGAACATTTGATTTTTGGTAAAAAAAATAATTTCTAGCTGAGACAAATCGCAGCACATAATTCGACGAAAAAGCTCTTTAAGCTTTGAAAAATTCAACTTCCCTACAGTTATCCTTAGCTAATTGAATAAAAAATCCCTTTCATAAGTCCATACAGTTCGAACAAAATACAGACAGCAAACATTTTTGTAATCTGCCCCCAACTTCTACAAATATCACTCGCATATTGTAAGCCAATGGCTATGTTATTACTTTTCCAACAAAAACAGACGAAAAGAAGCAGCTGCAAGAACGCAAAAATCTGAAAAAATTGTTGATTTACCCTTCGCTAACTTTCTTCGTTTATTCTTTCACAATTTCACTGTTTTACAACAGTTTTTTTTTTTTTTTGCAGCAAACTAAAGCAAAATGAATTCAACAATTTTATATTTTTTTTTTTCGATCAAATACTTGCTGCACTTTTAGCATATGCTACAGCAGCAGCAGCATAAAAAGTGACAGCTTTGTCCATTTGCGTGCAGTTGCTGCAACACTTGCCAGTTCGAAGATTTAATTATAACGCAATAAAAAGCGCTAATAACCACAAAAAAGGTTAATAAAAAATTGCAGCTTTTTATGAAAATCTCATATTTTTTTCTTGCTTTCCTTATCGCTGTTATTAGTTGCAAATGCTGCTGCTGGTTAAGAAAACGCATACTGTCAGCTTGCAAGCGCAAAAGGGTTGTAAATGCAAGTGTTGCCATTATAATGAAAGTGTCGACGTAGTTTTTAATAGCAAGCGATTTATTTAATTGTTATGATTATGAGCTGCAAATAATATTAGTGTATTGTTGTTGTTGTAAATGCAACAACAATAGCAGAGGTATTGCGCAAAAAGTCGCATCATTTAATTGCATTAAAATATTATAAAGTGTTAAGTGTATAGCGTTTAAGTCGACAACTTAAAAGCTTTTCATTAGAAAAAAAAGTTACATTGAAAAGATGAAGGAATGTAAAAGTACTCAAAGCTTTTAAGCTGCACTAAACTAATTACGTGCAGTAAAATGACTGAGAGGTTGAATGAGTAAAGGCATTAAAAATGACATTAGCAAAATAATTTGATTTATAACATTAAAGACTTGATAACTCCATTTCGAATGCTGCACTAATAATTGATGTAAAAAAAAAGAAATCTTTATTGTAAAGCTCATAAAATGTATCTTCAAAATATTACCTACACAAAAAATATAAAATTTGAGCCCAAAAAAGGATATTGATGCTATATGGCAGCAATTTTATAGAAAGGGAACAAGAGAAAATTTTTTAGTTTACTACGCATTTCATTAGCAATATTTACTGTCATACAGCAGATTGAAGTAACGATGTTGCCAATGCGTAGAAATTTTATTCAGTAATTTGTATGAAGTTCAAAACTTTCAATTTCAATCAGTAATATCACAAGGAAGCATCATTCCTTTGAATAGATTATGAGATATAATTCAAAGAAAAATACTGCTTTTGTCTGATGTAGAAAGCTCTGACTACTTTGTAGCGTCTCTGGTGGTGACGAAATTTTTTTTTTAATCTCACTGCATAGACTGGTGAAAATATTTGCTTACGAAATATGCCCAATTGAATTGGTATTTGCTACTACCGACATCATCAAATTTCCTATTAACATTCCTTGGAATGGAATGAAAAATTTTCAATTCCAAATTTTAATTTCTATAAAGGAATCGGCAATGAAACCGTTTCTTATGTTTAAATTCTAATATCTTCGAATCATGATCTAATTTTCAAAGGAATGATTTTTACTCAGCTCTATGTGAGATAACTTCAAACCAATTTCTAGCGCTAACAATAAAGGATATATCTAAATTCTGACGTGATGAGATAGAAATAAAAATGTGGTCATGTTAATCGCGAAACCTTAATCTTAATTTCAGAAGTCAAAGTATAAAAACGCCAGAATTCAATATTTTTATCACATACCTTACACTTTAAGATTTAGATAAATCTCCATAATAGTAATTAAGGTAATACCTTTTTGCGCAATTCATTTTAGTGAACGTTGCAATCCTTTTAATTATCAGCTTCTTAAAGTTTTCCATTAAAACAAAAGCTATGGCTTTTGCAAAACCATATAATTTCATTAGAATAAAAACACACTGGAGAGAGAAAATACCCCTTTACAAGACAGCACGCAGCAGTAGAAGAATCCCAAGCATAATTATATGATATTTTTTTATAATGATTAGATTGCGGAACACATTAAGCGTATCTTGCTTGCTACAACATATGCACGGTTACATTGCAAAATCTACTGAACAGTAAATTTTTTTTTCACTCCCCAACATGCTTTTAGCGCGCCCACAAAACTTCTTCTTCAGCGTTAGCTTCATTTAATATCATTAAATCTTTTAGCCTTTTAGCTTATCCTATTAATTTCTCACAATTTGAAGTTGAATTCAAGCACAATATAACCTTGAATGGCAAAGAATCTGTATACGTACGTACATCCTAATAACGAAGGTCATGCAAGTCATCATTATCTCCCTTAAGAAGATTTCTATCAATTTTCATGCTCGTTGCATTCAAACAGCAAATGGAGAAAACACAGAGTGAGCAGCAACTTTGCTGTATAATTATCCAATTAGTTACTACAGTTTTTCGATTCATGCGCGTCAAGTTGCAAATTGTAGCCGGTTTTCAGCGCGTTTTTCAGCACGCAATCAACAGCAAAAGCAACACCAGCAACAGCAACAGCAACAGCAACAACCCTGCTGTCAAGGTAACGATGTAACTCATGTTAAGCCGCTCGGTTAAGGTAAAACTTATGTTGGCTTTATGATGTTCGTTCGAGATAGCATACAATTGTGAGTACGGTTTGAATGAAGATACCCGTAATGTTATTTATAAAAATCGGTTTATTGCCATGATGCTGCAAAAGAATTTTCCTAAGTGTTTTCATGTTTCGTTTCATTGCAAAGTGGGAGTGATGTTGCCGCAATGCGATGAGGTACGTACGCATATAACTGGTTGAAAACGACGGAAATACCATAATAATTATGGTAGTTTATACATACATGGGTACTTTGCTGCGCGTGCAAGAAATTTTATAGTAATTCAAAAGTCTTTTATTTATTGCCAAGCAACTAAGATTGTTTTTAATCTTTCGCTAAGCAGATTTTTCGCTGCTTGCATTTGAAAGAAGTAGTAGCGGAATCAAAACTACTTAATTTTCTCGTTTTTTATTATTCAAAAACTACTTGGTCATAGGGTGGTCTTCGCGTTTCTTCTCTGCTATCGCTTCTTAACAAATATACTTATATATACCCGTCTAAGCCACATTATTTTAAATTTTAATAAATTTTTGCTGAAATTTAATTTTAGATCATTTAGTCAGTGAAAATTTCTACACATTTTTTTTTCAATTGACTTCACATAGTACATAGTGTAGTTAGTTAAGATAAGCATATTATTACTCCTTTATTTTAAATGTGTAATGTTGTGGTTTGACATTCTTTTTTCATTTCCGCACAACACATGCGGTATTTTCACAAAAATCCACATCAAAGCAAAACGTTTATCCCACAAGATTTTCATCATCAACATCATCATCATCATCAGCATTGTCAACGTAGGTAAACACACACACAATGCTTCATGCTAACAATTATTAGCTTTACCAAAAATTCTTTACTCTCGTTTTGCTAATAATAAACAGAGCTCAATTTCATATTCAGCACAAAACAGCGCCATTATTAGTGAGCGCGTTATATAGGAGCTGATGTTATGCCATTTAAGATGAACGCCTTCACTCAACTTTGCTTGACTTCATCTTCCCCCAAAGAGACCCTTAGCAGAGTGGCAAGTGGCAGCGCAAGTGCAATCATGACACAGGAAGCACCACTGTTGCTGCTTATCACAAATCTTTGCTTGAAGTTGCCAAGGCTGCTTATCAACTACGCCATCACCATCGTCATCGTCATCTTCATCTTGATTTGACTTCTTACTAAAATTTTTTTGTCTTCTTTTTCGCTTCTTTTTTTCTTTGCACTTCTTTTTGTTGCTTTGACATTTTATCCCCCTAGCATACAGGGTTATTTTAGACGTTCATTTTACACTAAGCGTAGATAAATACAATGCTCAAGTATATGTATGTTGGTAAGTAGAAGAAGTAGTCTTTCATAAGAAAGCAGCTGTGTTTAGTACACAAAAAATTTTGTTGTAGCAATAACATAAGCTTTAAGTCATCAGCCAGTCGGTTAGTCATGTTGTCATGTAAAGGTCCAGAAGGTGAAGCAGTATTTTTTTTTATAATGTGCAACTTTTTAAGGATTTCCGTTCAGCAACTACTGCGAAAGTCTGATTTGCTGTAAAGTGCACTTAAAACGATTTTCTTATGAAAAAGTAGCTTCAATGTAATTACATCCGTGGGAGAGATTTTAAAAGTAGAGTCTGAATTTCTCTAACTTATATACTTGTGAAGCTTTGGATCATCATCGTTAATGAATATTTTCAAGAAAATTGGAGCTTAAATTGAGGAACACTTTTCGGACGACGCATTTTTGATTTGGCTGAAATTTTTTTTATGGGTTCTGTATCAAAAAAGAAGAGAAACGTATTCGAGGATTTATAAAAAAAAATTTTTTTTTTCCAAAATAGAGCGAATTCAAATTTTGAGAATTTCGTGATTTTTGGCTTGGACGCTCACTTTCAAAAATTCATAGCTCCGGTTCTGTTAAAGCTAGAAAAAAAAACCGTTTTCGATAGGAAATTTGACGTAAAATACGATAATTGTATTAAAAATTTGATACAGGGTGGGGGAAATTCCTAAAAATCTATTTAAACAATTTAATTGTTTATAACAATATTAATTTGTTAATAATTTTTTTCATTAAAGTTTATTTTCTTAGCTTTAAAATGAATATAAAATCAATTTTGTAGCTTTAACATAGCCGGAGTTATGAATTTTTGAAGCCAAAAATCACGCAATTCTCAAAATTTGAATTCGCTCTATTTTGAAAAAAAAATTTTTTTAAAAAGCCTCGAATATGTATCTCTTCTTTTTCGAAACAGAACCCATAAAAAAAATTTCAGTCAAATCAAAAATGTGTCGGTCAAAGTTTGTTAAAATTCGTTCGGTTTGTAAAAGACCGTCCCTGATCTAAAATAATACTTCGTGACTTGTTACATAGCACTTTCATAAAGTTGCTGGTTTAGATTTGGTAACTGGAAGAGTAAGCTATAAACGCTATCGCTATTGGCTTGCTTCAGTCGCCTGCTAGGATTTTTTTAGGAATTGAAATTCATTCATTTAGCAATTGAGCTCGCAAATTAACCAAGTTATAGCATTTACATTTGCGAAAAGTTACCAAAAATACCCAATTTTTTCTACGAAAAAGTTGGACCACCCTAATACAAGTATTTTTTTTGTATCAGCGAATGAAAGTTAAATATTTTTTTCGCAATGTAAAGTTTCACTGAAAGCTTTGATGTTTATCACGGTTAATCATAATGGTTGCTGTTTAAGTCCTTTGTCGTTGTTATGGTGGTGTTTTCGTTCAGTGGGAATTTAATATTTTTTTTGTTGTTTACTTCTCGACCTCAACGATAACCATAGCGAAAATAAGCAAAAAAATATAAAAAAAAATGTAGGAAGTAAGCAGAATTTTAGCAATTTCGGATAAGTTTATGTTTATTTTTATGGGTAAGTCCCTTTTTTTATGAGTGTCCTTTTTTTTTCCTGAATATTTATGACAATTTTATATACTTGCTGAAATTATGATCAAAATGCTATAGCAGATATTAAGCTTGTAAAAAATTCAAGTTTTATGTAGGTATGGTTGATTAATTGCGCGAAGAATGAAATGTCGCTGTCTTTTTATGTTTCACAATGAAGTTTTTCCTTGCAATTGTTAATTTTATTTGCATGTACGTTTAAATTAAGGGAATTTCTTTTATTTATATAGATATATTTGATTTTGTTGCAAAATTAAATTAAAATAACAAGAAGTTGGTTACTATTAGGGTGGATTTTCTGTAAAACAATGATGCTATTAAATTTAATTTTTTCTATCAACAAACTTAATGCAGCGAAAAGAGTTCTCGTTGAGTTTAAAAAAAAACATAAATTAAATTTTCTAAAAAATATAATTGTTCCCCACAACAACCATAAAAATCTGAAAATTGCAGTTATCCCACTGAGACGCAATTTAAATTTTTTGCTCCCAACAATAGCAGCACAAATTGCGCTTTCTTTAGGAATTTTTTTTTGCATCGCTGCAACTTTTCACAAAAGAAACTCAAGCAGCAACATACATTAAGGATTACAACAGTGTTAACAACAGTAGAGCAACAACAACAACAAAATGAGCAACTAACAGCTGTACAAGTGGTTGCAGCAGCAACATCAACAATTGAAGTAAATTGCAGTTGAAAAATGCGTTAAGCATTCAAATAAAACACAAAGCATAGGAAAGAAGGCAACAAGGAGTAAAAGCGAAGTTGCAAGCCACCATGCCAAAGTAAATCCGTGACAGCAAGCAAGTCAAGACATCACATGTTACCAGCAGATTTGTGTTGCTGCTGCTGCAGCCTTTCGTTTTTTTTTCTCACTCTCTGGCTGTCATTTGTTGTCATGCGTTGATTGCATTGACAATGTTGATGCTGCAGCATGTTGCTGCCTTAGTATGTGTGTTGCTTAATGTTGTTCGTATTGTGTTCTTTCAGCATGCGGTTGTGCATTATAGCACTAACTTTTGTTAGAAGACAGCAACTGTTTTTTTTTCTTCTTATTCTTGGTAATGCAAATATAAGTATTTTTGTGTTGTGGTGGCTGCATGATATGGGTAATGAAGAAAGTTTGCCGTTGGCAAGTACTATAAGTTATCAATTGCTTGAGAAGTGTTTTAGTTTTGGGAATTTAAAAAAGAAATTTTATTTTGAACGCTTCCTAGTATAATTATTTAGTAGTGGAAAATTCTACATTAATAAGATTTTCTGAATAATTTTAATAAAAAATTTGTTATCATAACTGCTCCTTTGTGGTCAATCAATAGCTTAGAAGCTTTTTTATATCAAACGATACATTTGACATGAAAATATTTATTCCTAGATACAAATAGTGAATTATCTATAAAATCTGCATAAGTCATTTTTCTCCAGAATAGATGTTTTTAAAAAAAATATAAACGTATTGATTTTGTCATGTGGGTTTTAAAGTTTACGTCGAATTTGCTGAAGAATACAAGGGAAGACTTGCGACTTCTTCAAAAATTTTTGAAGTTCAGAAATTCTCTTATCATTCTCATAGACAGCAATAACTTTTCAAACTGAAATCTTCCAATTATCTTATTCCATTTAATTAATCTCAAGTTATGTATTGAAAATAAATAATTTATATTTCTTAACAGTTAGCATATTTTGCATAACAACAAAATCAGCATCAACGTAATATTCCAAAAACTTTTCGTATTTTTCCAATTTACGTAAATTCTTATAAAAATGCAAATTTTTATTCATTTTTTTTTTTTGAAAATATTCTATTATTTTAAAAATATTAGTGACAAAACTTCCATTTTTTACCGCTCCGCTCGTGCTGTGCTTCGTAGGTAACACTAAGCGCTATGCTACGTTTTACGCTTAAAGCATTTGCATAAAATTACGATGGCAACACTTATAACAAAATCAAATATTTAAATGCTTAGTTCCGTTGGCGAAATGCTATGATGTAGTCAAAAAATGCTACAGCACAAAAATATGGCATCATAGAATATTTGGCCGCAGGATATGCGAAAAGTTAATTTAAAAGCAAAATAAGAAAAGAAAATCTGTTTTTTTTTTGAAAAAACAAGAACAAGAAAAGTTACAAAAAAAATTCGCCTCAAGTTAGATGCGTGCCTGATAAGCAGCAGACATTTGAATATGAGGTGGTAGCAGTAGCAATCGCAATGGGAAAATATAAAATCAAAAAACATAAAAATGAAAGAAAATTTTTTTTTTCCCATTTTCTTTGAAAAGATTATATGTAAGCCGGAACAGCGCTGGAAATGCAAAGCAAATATGTAAACAAATTATTACAAGCTGGCAACTCATTAACATTTCTAAGCTGTGTAGAGCGCTAGAAGTGAAATGTGAGTCAGTCGCTATAAAAGGGAGTCACTTGATTTGGAATTATATATGGAGGATATGAGTTGCCAAACGATACTGTTTTTTTGGTTGTAGCGATACTTTTAGTATTTCATCATCATTCATTATATTTTGATGTTTGAGTTATTAAGAATTAGATTTTTTCAAATAACATTTTATTTAGTTTTGAGTGAGCGTTGAAAAGTTGTCACATATTAAATAAATAACACAGGCACACAAAAAAAAAAAAAAAAAAATTCTCGTAACCCAGAGGGTAGATCCCTCTATTCCTACATTTTCGAGGTCACTGAATTCGAATATGACCTTCAAAAATGCTTTCAATTGCCATTTTTGGCATACAAAGTTAAATTGGATGTGCATTTCTACGTTTCTTCGACCCTTCTATCACCCTCTAGCGCACCTTTACTACCCCTAGAAAGGGGTTGAAACTTGACTTTTCATGAAAAAAAGGCGGGTGGTAGCGGGAAAATGGCAATTGAAACTATTTTTAAAGGTCATATTCGGATTCAGCGACCTTGAAAATGTAGGAATAGAGGGGTCTAACCTCTGGGTCACGAGATTTATTTTTCGTACCTATGTCAATCATTCATAACGAAACAAAAAAAAAAATGCTTACCAATGTTAATGTTAATTTTTTTTCATGTAAAAATCCCACAAAATTAAAAAAAGAATCGACGTTTCTCTAAAATTATATTCACTTAATTATCTCTCTTACGACAGCCATATTTCTATTCTCAAAAGAAGGGTTCCCAATTTATAAGGACCTACAGAAAAGATTTATTCCGACCTTTGATGATTATATGGTATATCTGATACTAAATGCCGCTCCCAAGCTTTTCATTATAGAAAAAAAAAACTTTGAATAAAAAACGAGAACTTGTGAAAATTTTTTTTTTCTTTTATTTTGAACGATTACTGCATACATCAAAAAAATTGTACCTGCTACAAAATATCGATATTTTTTTCAAATAACCATTTTAAAACCTTTTTTTTGCGGCAACTGATGCAACTTGTATCTATTTTTTTGCTCATTCATTTCATTTATTTGGTTTTGCTTAACCGGCGGAAATGCTGATTAGGTTGCTTCGTATCTGCAATGTGAGTATTTTCTATTTTTTTTTTCAGTCATCTTATGAATCTCACCGCACGATAAGAGCTTCGAGATAGTCATTGGAAGGGGTGAAAAAATTCACTTGCATGAATTGCATAGAAAATTCTTGTGGTGGAATTTATAATAAATATAAATATGAAAGTTTCTTACATTTTAGAGTAATGTGTTTTTATAAATTTTTTTTTTAACAAGCTTAAGTTTTTGAAATATTTTCTTTAATTCTAAATCTAAGAATTTAAGAATTTTATTTTATATACACAAAAAATTCAGTGGGAATTTTCTGCTGAAGAAATATTTGTAAATTTTTATTCATTTAAAATAAATACATATATAAA
Source organism: Meiosimyza platycephala (assembly GCA_963662105.1). Classification (NCBI taxonomy): domain Eukaryota; kingdom Metazoa; phylum Arthropoda; class Insecta; order Diptera; family Lauxaniidae; genus Meiosimyza; species Meiosimyza platycephala. The sequence goes on from OY759210.1 coordinate 98,171,705, forward strand.
TACCAATGTTTTATTTTTAAATTATTTAATTTAGCTAAATCTATATAAAAAGTAGCAAGATCTCTTTATTTTAATTGCGTTTTTTTTATTTTACTTTCTGTAGCACACATTTTTTCAATTACCTGCAACATTTTTCAGTCTTTATATTGATGAAAGTGGCTTCGTTTTGCATTTGACTTTGCCTCTGCACAATCATCAACTACTGATAAATGCTGTCAGTTATTTATTTTGTTCTTTAGTTGCCTTGTGTTTAATTGTGCGCTGCAATCAGTGTTTGCTTGATTGCAAGTGGCATGCTGCTGCTGCCACTGCTGCAGCAATCAATTTAGCTGATATATGAGTTAAAGTTAAATCCTAGTTACCAATGATGCTGTTGCTATTATTATTATGAAGCAAATCATCAGTAACATTAACAGAAACATCACTACAATCAACATAATGATGTTTAACATCATCATCGTGGTGTTGCTATACATACATGTAGATAGGCATTGGTATACAATTAGCATCATCAGCATCTTTGCTCTTATGCTGCAGCAGGCAATGTAGTTCAACGAACTTCTTTTCATTTATTTATTAACATTTTTTTTTATTCTACTGCTTCAACTGCAAGTGCTTTTAGCTGTAGAGTTTTTTTGCGTTTTGTTCATGTTAACTGTCTTTTGTACTACATATATTATGTTGCTGTTCATTTTAGCTGGCATTACTTACTGCATGCATACGATTCCATTATTACATCTTGTTGGTTATTACATTTTTACATTTACAATGGCTATGTAACATGTTGCTAATCACTGTTTAACAATGAGAGGGTGTGCCTTATATTTTATGTACTTTGAAGTCTTATAATGTATGAAAATGTTTTTAACATAAATTCATATGTTTATGTAGATCTTGAGTAATGATTCTGAGTTGAATGTAAAATTACTTGACTTTTGCTGTTGTGAGCAACTAACGAATTTTGATTTGCTTTTACGTTTTGAAATTTATTTTCTTTTTAGAATTAATAATTTTACATTACATTACCTGGTAATAAATTTGACCCCTCTATGGGTCACTCCGGTAAGCTATGAATTGTTTTTCGAAATTTTCCTAATTTTTGGTGTTTTTTGTGGGGGGACCCCCAAATGGGTGGCAGGTAGAGGGTACTTATTTTGGGGAAAAATATTGGAAAAGAAAATATAATAGGAGCTGGTCATACGTAGGAATCCTCTGCGGATCACTCCCGGGGAGCTATGAACTATTTTTAGAAATTTTTTATGTTTTTGTAGGGGGACCCCCTAAAAGAGTGGCAGATAAGGGGTAGGTGAGTCAAAAGAAAAGTTTGGGAGAGTAAAAATAATAGGAAATGGTCATACATTTTACCCCTCCAGAGACGTCTGATTAGAGGGGGAGTCAATTTCATAATTTCACAACTACTTGTACTCCTCTTTGATTAAATCTCTAGCGATATTTATTGCAGATTTTTTATGATAATGGGGGTGATAGTTCCTCTTTGTGCGATCATACAGAATGCACTGTGTTCTGCCATAACTGCAGAGAAATCTTGAGGCATGAGATGATTTTGTCCGTTACTTTTTTAAAAATTAACCCAGAAAATCTACTTAATTTTCTAACCACCGGGTTAAAACAAACGTCTTTTCGACGAGTCTGTCAGCCGTAAATTTTTTTTTTAATTATTTTAATTTTCTATTATTTGTGTCTTCAGTCTAGTGATCAATGGAATTTAAAGAAGAAAAATCAATCGCTCAATTTAGTCATACAGCTCATAAGCTGTATTCCAATCTATAACTGTCCATGACACACTCTAAGCTTCTTGAGTCTTTTAATATATATTCGTCTATCTTTTAATGATTTGGAATGAGGTTTATTCTTTCACCATATACTGTCACTGTCTGTATATCTTGCTGTCTGACTGTTTGTCTCTCAATATATTCATTTTCTTCGCTTGTATCTCGCTATTGTCTATAACTTAATCCTTTCGTTTTGCTATCTATAGTTGTTGCCGTTTTTATCTTTGTTGCTACCACCATTTTGACCATATTTTGCTGCGCGATTATTAACCACTTTGGTATACAACGTTTTTCATATTATGTTTTCCGTTTCTTATATTTTCTATGCGTCCACTTAAAGCATCATTTTTATAATATTGCTATTCCATCAACATTCGCCGGTTTTTGTTGTTTGTTGTTGTTGACCATAATTTGGTCTGGACTTTGTCCATTTTCTATAGTTCGTAGTTTTTTTTATCTATTTTTCATATTTTCTGTGGTTTGTACGCTGCTATGTTTTTTTGCTTCCTTTGATAGAGCTGGTTTTGGTCTGTTGCGGCTGGAAATTGAATTCAAGCAAACGAAATTTTGTTGTTGTTCTTATGGAAAGCTTCGTTTTGTTTTGATTTATGAACATTTCAAAATTAAAAACATTTTCATTTCTTAAAGTAATTGTCAACTCTGACATTGCTCTAAATAAGAAAATCCCACTGGAGCTTACGCCTTCATGTGGCTTACTTGAATGTGTGTGTGTGTGTGTGTAGCAATGATTTGGAAATCAAAGCAACAAGTATGTTACCAAGAAGTGATTCCGAAGAAAGTCTAATAAAAAACATGCATACTCTTCGTTTTAAGAAGAAGTAACATGACATTGTGACATTATAAGTAAAAACCGAAAAAAAATAAAACCACGCAACAACTACCATACAATGACAATATGGCAACACCCAAATGCAGCGTGCTGTCTCAAAATGACAGCACATGTGACACTTCCATAACATGTGGCGGCAGTTGAAATGCAAGTGGCTGCATGAAAAACTTAAAATTGCAGCAGCATGAAATGAAAATAAGAAAAATTTGATTACGAGTGTAAGAGGAAAAATAAGAATTTCAACCAAAGCAGGCAATTTCAAAAGGAAATGTGTCAACTGTGGCAATGTTACCACTTTGTCAACTGTCATGTTGTTGCTTTTTGGTTTGTTGTTTAATTTTCATTTCTTAAAAATTGCTGTTGTTGACATTGGCAAAATAAAGCGTTTGTTAATCATAATAAAACATTTATGTTGTTGATGTTAAATTAACGCTTTCAAAATCCAAATATTAAACATAAAGTAACTGTTAAAAATTCGTGACATGCGCGCGCGTTTTTTTATTTGTGCAGTCATGGTATTGAATAAAAGCAGTAGTTTCCTAAGCTATTATGATACTATTTTTATTTACTGTTTTTTTTTTTTTTGGAATTTAGTAGAAAGCACATGCTATATTCATATAATATGTGCTTCGGTTCTCTTGAAAATATATGAATATCGAGAATTTTTATTTTAATAGCTCACTTCGTCCACTGGTAATATATGAATGGAGCACATGACTACTCTTAAGCAATTGCTTAAAATTTTGAACATTGGATAAGATTTTAATTAAAAGTAGTCAAGAAATAAATGCTGATCGGTGGCATTGATATTTTTTATCTAATCTATAGCTATCAACTGCAATTTCCAAATTTCCTTGAATACAAAAGAAATTACAAAAAAAAAAAAAACGTATAGAGATAGCCAACCGAAATGATTTAGCTCGAATGAAGGAATGAGCTCGAGAAGTGCTGGATACTTTTGTTATTGTTGTAAAAGCTGGAAGAGCTAAACGAGCTGTTTGAACTGTGTTTGAAATTTTTATATCAAACAGTATGATCTGGCCAAATTTTGAGCTATTACATCACCTTGCTCTTAACGAGTTAGATTAAACAAAAAAAAGTGTCCCATCAGCTTAAAATTTTTTGACACCCAAATAAGAAATCTAAAAGAATATCTAAAAAAAAAATCTTTTGCCACTATTTATTTTTTTCCGCTGTTAATTTCTTAAACAAACGCACAAACATTCAAAATGCAACGGCAGCAGCCACATCGAGGTGAATGACTTCTCTTTCGAGGCATAGAATGTCTGTTGGGTTCGTTTGTGGCTACCACGTTGCTTTCAACTTCAGCTCTTCGTCTTTCGCATCTACGTGCTGAAATTGTTTTTGCTTCGGTTTTACGCTGAAATCATCACACAATTCTTCTACGCTTGTTTTATGCTGCTACTTTTTTTTTATATTTATTTTATTTGTTTCGCTTTGCTTTTATTTTATCTGCCGTTGTTTGGCCCTGCGGTAAATTTTCTAAGGGCCGATGCTACTGAGAGTCTACTTTATGGTAGAGAACAGGTGATTCACCTGTAATGGCTGAAGAAAGAGAGTAACGAAGAGAATGTTGTAATATGTAGTTGAGAGAATCGTTACGCATGCGCAACAGGTAGGCGCAGTGTCAACATGAACATGAGTTTTGTTCGTAGTTCTATCAAGTTATGTAGACTTTTTCTTAATTTTGTGGAAATAGACATTTAAATTTTCGGTTAACAATAAAATTAATTTAAATTTTTTAAATTCTAAAATCTTTTCAAGCGATTTTTTTATGAAATTTCGTGAAAAGTTTTCAAAAATTGCATGTGATTTTGTGAAAAGTATATTTTTGGTAACTCTCACAACAAAAGCATTGCAAAAAATCTTACTAAACTAAAATCACGAAAAAAATGTTATAAAGTTTTCACAACGCTTTGCAAAAATTTTGAAGAAATTTAAAAATTAATAAATCAGCTATTGAAAATCTCATCAGAAAAAAAATCTCATAAAATATTTTAATACTCGTGTGAGATTTTGGAAATACATGGTTCTTCAAAAAACCCAATTAAATTTCACCAAAACAAAAAAACACAAAAAATTTGAAAGTTCTCATTTCGAAAAATTCTCATGAAATTTAAAAAAAAAATTTTACTATTTTTGGAAATCTGAAAAGAATCTTTTAATGAGTTTTAATAAAATTAAGCTGATGTCATGCCCACAATACTGAAAATCTTTCTTTTATTCCAGCCCGCTGATTACAACTATCAAAACACAATGGGACGTCGCTCAACACTCGGCGCCTACTATCATATGAATAAACAGCCCTCGTACACAAATGACCATAGTATAAGCAGTCAATATGGTTATAATTCATGGGGTATATGGCGAGATGGTCGCAATATAGCACCATCAACCTTCTCAACGAAGACACAAAATAACTATCAGAAGACCAAATCCTTTTCAATAATACTGACAACAGCAGCTTTTATTGTACTACTGGCGGTGGTCTCAATAGCAGGTTTAGCTTTCTACTTCAGTACAATCAAAGCGCATATGGATGATCGTAAGTAGAAAAAATAATTTCAGTGATAACTTAAAAATTTCCAAACCTTTTCTTTAAACAAATAGCTGTGCTTGGTTTTGAAGGCTCATTCCGCATAGCCAAGGGTGATCTATTTTCAACGGGTCTTAAATACAACCACACGACTACGTACAAGCAGAAAATCGAATATTATAAACGTTTTGTGGAACGTGCTTTGACTGATAATGGCTTGGTGCCGCTACGTACAGATATTTGGGGTTTCGGAGAAGGTCCTTTGATCAAGGTATTTTTCCGTACCTTTTTGGATGTGAGAAAACTGCCACAGTAAGTGTAGCGTAGTACAATATGTTAATAGTAAAAGTGATTAAATTTTTATTCACACAAAATTTGCAGAAATATACACAGCGTTGAAGAGTACATTAAGGAGTCACTTTTTGTGGAAACAACAGCGGTAAAATCACTCTATCGCTCATTGCGCATAGATGCTGAGTCTGTAGAAATCAAACGAATTTTGGATGAACAAATTGTTAAATCTGCATCGCTATTCAAAGAGGTAGTAAGTATAGATAGCTTTCCAATTACAGCACCCTGAATTCACCTATGTTTATTTTCTAGCAATCTGTGCCCACGAGCCAAACACAACTTGAAAAGAGACTTATGAAAAAGGGTGGCAATCCACCGTCACTGCTATCGAAGCCATCAACGACAACGTTACCAGCACGCAGCTCACCACGTACACATTCAGCTGATGATGAGCCTGAAGTTGATGTGGAAAATGCTCCAGTAATACAGGGTTCATTCGAGGGCTCCTTTGAAATAACAAAAACTGATGCGGATATTGCACGCAAAAAGGCACCACCAACAAAAGCCTACAGCAATTTACCAGCAAAAGCAGTGACGCCATACTCCCTACGTGTAAAACCGAAGAAACCGTCCATCGAAAAGTTAACCACGATTATACCACAACAACAACAAACGATAAGGAATTTCGTAACAACAACACCGTTTGCGAGCAGTAGCAGTTCAAGCACAACTACAACGACTACAACAACAACTTCGACGACAACTACGCCTAAGCCTACTACAACTACCACTACTCCCACAACAACAACCACAACAGAGAGTACTACCAGCACTACTACAACAACAAGTACGCCCGCTACAATAACAACCACTGTTCCATCATTCATCTATCCAGCTATCACCACGCCGCTTACGGTGCCAAAGTTAGATACCAATCTTTTCACTTCAGTGCCAATTTTAGACACACAACCTTGGCGTCCCATACATCGTGAAGTGCCTGAGTTGTTGCCTGGACCACCACCTGCAATACCTACAAAAATGTTGCCAACATCTGCTGTGCCATTGCCAGCTGTACTACCACCAACCTCGGTACAGACACCGCCGATGCAGGACATGGCACAACATCGCATTGATGAAATGGAGTTGCCATTCTTACCAGATTCACCCTTGGTGCCACCTGTAGCGCCTGCGCAACTGGCATCACCATTTGATCCTTATGCTTCAAGTTTCTATGGCAACCCAATGCGAAAGCCAATTGCTAGCGAGGAGAACGTAGACGGCAATGATATGTTGTTCTATCACAGTTTTGGTAATCCAGCCTATATGCCCGCTGCTGATGGCATTGAACGTTTGGGTGCTGGTGCACATGTGCAGCCACATCCCTTACCAGTGCCTTTGCTGGATGATGTTGTAATACCACCCTTTAGGCCTATGAACCCCACGCTGGGCACCAATGACAAACTACCTTTTAGCATAGAGGCTGGCGATGAAAAGTTTGAACATCTGGGTGGAGGTGTCATTGTGAAGAAGCATGACATCAATGAAAATAGCACAAGCGAAAAACCAACCACGCCTATTGCAACTGTAAGTACTGTTACATCTAAGTCAGAACCATTGAAGGTTGATGTGTATGAGACAGCGAATACTACGGTGAAGTCAAATCCTGAAACGGTGCAGCGTATTGGTACACCGAACACAAACTCTGAGCTGGCAGATTCGATTGGTCATTTTTTCATGGATTTACTGAATTTGCCCAAGGAAGACAAAAACGGTACAAAAAGTACGGAAAGTACAGAAGCAACGGAAGGTAACGTAGAGTCACGCATTGAACCAGAAAATGAAGAAGAGCTTGAAGCTGAAATGGAAGCAGAGCTACAAGAAAAGCCCATACTATTGGCAATGAAGGAAGAGGATGAAAAGTCGGAGCTACAAACACAGACAACAAGGCCCAACTTCATGAATATTAAGGAAATAATTCTGAAGCGCAAACAGGCAGCAGCAGCAAATCAAACCAAAATCATAGCAGCTGTTACTGGACGCACTACAACTGAAATACCGAAGTTCTCTACAACGCCACAAACTTTAAGCACAAAACGTAATCGTATACGTCCGACGTATAACAAAACGCCCTCCATACTCGATGACTCCATATTATTCCCCTCGCATTCAAAATGGGAATTTGTCAATAGCTCTTCAACTAACAATTTTGGTCATACAGGTAACATGCGTCGTGTCTTCAACGAAACGTTACAAGCTTGGGTCTCCGAGGACATTGAGAAAACAGAGAACTTTACGCTGAATGACATTAAGACGCGCATTAACAATGCCACCAACATACAGGACATTTCACTGATTTTTGATACGTTGGCTTCAAAATTGGGTATAACACCCAGCGTGCCGTTGGGTAAGTTACCTCCCTTCTCACAGAACAAGTTGAAGCAAACACAAAAGAATGACACACGTCCAAAATACACTGCACCTACAATAATGAGCACTGCGACAACAACAAATAAAACGCCTATACCCGCTAGTACAACTACTTCGACGTCTTTAACTGAAAGTGATTCATCTACATCTACACTACCACCTGCTACAACGAAACATTTTGTAGAGTTACCGCTGCTGCAGCAACCTGATACGCCATTTATACCAGCTATGTCCACTTTTTTGGAGGATACCTCATCTGAAGGCATTGGTGCTGTCATACCCGTAGTGGGTGAAGCAGAAGTTGAGGTGATCGATCCAAATAAATACGAAGAAATGTTAAAATCATCACAATTTGCTGAAGCATCGACTACAGAGACGGCACAAAAATTGGTTACATTACTGCCAGTACGTTCAAATTCGGGTATACGTGGATATAGACCGCTTGGGGAGTCACAACGTGGCGGTGGTAGTAGTGCTCCTGCTGGTATTATCAACACACGTGCGGGTATACAACGCAAAGATAATGTTGGGCAGAGTAGACGATTTACACCCGCTGAAGCGGTAGTAAAGGGTGGTATTAAGGTGACGGTGAAGTAGAGTTTTTGAAATTAGAAATTTTCTTGAAGAATGTGTGTGTATTATAAGTGGGAGTAGTTAATTATATTTTATTAAAAAATCTTACAAAATATGAAAAATCGTTTCATATCACATAAGCTTTTCATTGTATTTATATTTTTATATATATGAGATTCTTTCGAAAACTTCATAAATATTTAGTTTTATATAGAATTAAGTTACTACAAATTTAGTTAAATTTTCTACTAATAATTTGTTACTTGTTCTAAAGTTGTCGGTGCAGCAGTTTGTTCTTCACAAAAAATTTAGTACTTAACAATCAAATGTGGTTAATCCGCGAAGTAGTCAACTTTTCTGAAATTTTTTCACAATTCATCTGTTAACAAATAAAGGTCTGTCTGGAAAATATTACAACAACGGGCAGTACCAAATATTGAGCTGTATGTGTATATAGATTTTATCGAAATGCATTCAACTTAAAACTATTGCTCAAAATTTTAAGTATTTGAGTGGGTTGAAATATAGGATTACTTAAATAAGTCCTCTGATATAGAGAATTTTTATTTGGCAAAATTCCCTTACTGTACAAGCATATGACTAGCTTTGAGGTACCAAGGCAAAACTAATCGCCAAAACTTATGGTAACTCATTCAATGCCGTCAAAAAGTCTTGAATGCCATATGAGAGCAGAGAGTGATTTTAGGAGCATAGCTTATGAGGAAATTTAATAAAAATTGTAGTTGAGATTTATTCGTTTACTTTGAAAAAAAAAAATCCTTTTTTAGTTTCAGAAAATTAATTATTTTCATTCATATTCAATTATATTTGAGATGATTTGCAGCTCATATACATAAACTTTACCTTACAGTTTTATCGAATTTTTTGAGAGCTTTAGTATGCATACACAGTTTTATGATGCTTTGTAGCTGACAACTTTAGAATGATTACAAAAATATTTCAATAAGTTAAGCATAAGAAACACAAAGCTACGTTTTTAAGTATTTAATTTATACCAAGTGCTGAAAAATAAATTACTAATTGTTTCTTTTGCCTCATTATTCTGAAATAGGTAGGGTACCTACTTGAAAGTGCAAAAAAAGGATATTGTGAGCTATATTTGATGAGCATAATTTAGCTCATTTTTTTTAATTTAGCTTTAATAGTGATATCGCATTTTTCGCACTTTTAATAATATTTCAGAATCCTGAATGGATACAAATAAAAAAAAATTGAAAAAAAGATCCCAGTTCAGTGTTTATATATTTATTAAAAATCTCCTATTAGTTTTTGCAGGGCAAAACTATCGTGTGATAAAGAGTGTAGCGAAATTTTTTGGATTTGAATTTAAAAAATTCATCTTTATAATGGGTGATTTTGTATACGATTGAAATAACTATAATATGAAATAAAATATGAGTTTTTTAATTAACAAAATAATTTTACGACATTTATTGTTTACACTTCGAACAATTGCGGCTTTATATGAAAAATAAAACAAGTTTCTTAGATTTCCGAAGTGTCAATTATGGCTGGTGTGTCAGCATAAGCCAGTGACTGCATATAGCTTTTATCAAAGCTGGTTATTTAGAAAATGTGCCGGAAACTTTTATTATATATTGAATGTCATAAAATCATTTTTTATTTAGGAAAAACGTTATAATATCACTAAAATCAATATACATTTCTTCACTGAAAGTTCAATAACTTAAAAAAATCACCCATTATAACCATAAAAATTATTAAAAGATAACTTTTTAAACATTTATATATATTGTCCCTACGTTGAATACCCAAGATTTATTTTGATAATTTCATATATTATATAGGAGAGCCAGTTGGATTCTATATTTTTGTAGAAAAGTTTTCGCGTTATTGACATAAGGTATCGAGTTTTCATATGTAACACATTGAATATGTCGAAGAAGAATTTGAATAGATTTTTGAAAATTGTATTGATGTTTTTCTCAAAAAAAAAAAAAAATTTTAAATCAACTGAAGTCACATTTTCATGCCTAATACTCATATTCCATCTGAACAAAAAGTAACCGGAATTTCTTACTTAAACGAACCGTGCTTCAGATATTGATAAGTACATCTGTCAGTTGCTTGCATGTCATTTTTAAGTTAAATCTGTCAGGTGATGTTTTTTTTATAAGCGTTATGTTTAATTCGAGGGCACTGAAAAATGAATTTTGAATTTGATTTTTTTTATATTATTCTAATGAATGTCTATACTTTTTACATACGGTTTGAAAATTTCACTTCACTCTTTATGAGTCTTTTGCATTTAAAGATTTTATTATAATTTGATTCAATATTAATTTACAAGATATATATTAATATTAAATTATATTTTAGTATAATTTTAGTTAACTAAATTTTCTTAAGTTAATTTTGTACAGTTTAACCTTAAAGCAAGGTAAAAGGTTAACTATATAATGAATTAAATACAAGTTATATTAAATGCTACATGATTACGAAATATATATATATATATATTTATTTTATAAAAAGTGTTATATATTTAAGTTACTACGAAATACTTACGATTTTATATTTTACTTAAAAAAATATATTATGTAGTTTCTTGTATTTATATCAGTAAAGTTATTTTTAAGAGATTTATGCGTATAGTTAATTTAATTAAAAAATATTATTGGTATACATTATTTTTATACATTTATTTGAAATTAAGTTATATTAAATTGTAGAGATTTTTATGAATAAATTCAAAAGGAAATTAAGTAGTACAATAAATACATAAATATAGTTTTTAAAATGTATTAAATAAAAGAAAATTTGTTAAGAGATCTAATTTAATTTGTTAACAAAAAGTTAATAAATTTTTCATATATAACTAATAAACAAAAAAAAAAAAAAAAAATTCATTCTTTTACACATAATTTTCTTTTCTCAATAGTAAATCGCACTTGCAATTCGATTTAGATTGAATTGCCTAATCAAATTGAATTTGAGAATTAAACACTTCATTTCTAATTTGTGCACCACACAATTCACAATTTCCGTTTCGTATTAAATCCTTTCATGCTTGGAAAACCACTTCATTAACACATTTTCATTAGAAATTCCAACAAAGCTTTGGCAATGCTGCAAAAGCATGGCGTCGCGTCTTAAGGCTCGTCTCGATACAGCCGCCTGGTCTGTTCAGTTTGGTTTGGTCTGGTTGCCACAGCCGCAGTCGTATTGAATAAGTAATCAAGTTGAAATTTCAATTTGAAATCTAACACCAATGTAAACGACGTGAACGAGAACGAATGCGCCAGCATCGAAACTAATTAAATGCCTTACGCCCACCACCACCATCTGCAACCCAAACTTCATCAGACGCCACAAAGTCTCAAAAGAATATTCAGCGTTAGAAACAGACAATCAGACGGTCGTCTGAGAATAGCACAGTAAAAGATGCAAACGGACAGTAAAAAACGACAGTTTGACACAACTACCGTAGTATTTTATGTTTAAAATTTCCATTTCCATTTCGAGTATTTTCAGCAGGCGGCAGACAGTGTAGTTGCTGCTTTTGCTACTAATTACGTGTGAACCCAATTAGCTTAGGTAGAGTAGTGATGAGAAAATTTTGGCAAGAAAATTTCTTAATTATAAAAAATAATTTATTATCATACAAAAAACTTAATTCAAAAATATAATTGAAAACATAAGAAAAAATTAAGAAAATTGTTGAAAAATAAGCATTAATCTTTGTGTGATATAAAATAGCTAATGGTGTCAGAATATTTGCGTAAAATGAAAGCAGAAAGTTAAAATAAAAAAAAAGGATTTTAATAAGAAACCAAAAAATGCACTGCATACTTTAAGTTGTTGAAAAATTGTAAAATTACAAATTTTAGTTGATACAGAAATGTAGAACTTAGTTGTCAAATATAAGAAGATAACAAAACTCTGAGAAGCGCGCCAGAGCTCGCGAGCATAGCGAACATAATAATAAAAAACATCTACTTAAAAATTCTAAATAAGCACGTCTGTCTTGCCTAATTAATTGCAAAAAATTTAACAAAAAGAACAAAGTCAAAACCTTATTTAGCCTGCCTTACAAAATTTTGGATAAATGTTTCAACCTAAACTGAATTATAAAAAAAAGAAAAACATTTTTGAATCTTCCGAATGAAGTGCACATGTCTGCCTATTAAATCAGCTTGATAAACCAAATTACAACTTAATTTTGTTGCAAAAACAAAAAAAAAAGTAAGCGTCTGCCACTTCTTCCTAACCACTCTGCTTCTAAGAAAGCGAATAGAAAAATGAACAAGCTATGAAAAAAAAGTATTTCAGAAACTTGTGGTATTCCAACAAGCAAACCGCAGTAACGATAAAAATTTTATAATGGAGTCTACAACTAAAAAAATAAAGAAATACAGGTCTGCTTTTGAGATTTGAAAAACTTAATGATTTCAATGTATGAAAATCAAAAATAAAAAGGTCTGCCTATCCAAAGAAAACTTCCAATGCGTCTGCCACAGAGAAATTACGTGCTGTTTTATTAAAAAACATATAAAAAATATACAACAGTTGGAATTACGTTTATTTTATTTTTTTTCTAACTGAAAGTAAGAAATTAATTTTAAATTGAACGCCAGACCCATTATACTCTTGAAACTTTTAAGAGATCTACCAAAAACCGAATAAAAACATCTCACAACGCTACTTTACTAATCACACTTTTTTTCTCACTTCCCACATTTGTTTGTTTCGCACAACGTGACAGATGACAAAAAGTTTGGCGCGCTCCAATTCATTGCTTGGCGTACCATATTTCCGACCTTTTTCCGGTTTGCTAAACATTAAGTTGCTGCTGCTACTACGACTATAAAAAAGGATGTCTATGGTGGTTTTGGTGGATGATGCTATAGTACATGGCCTGTTGGTTGTTCAGATGAACCTGTGGACCACTTTAATTATGCAGCCATACTTTGCATTTGAATGCGACTACGGACTGCTGTCGCTGTTGCTGCTATTTCTTTTGCTACAAAGTCTTTGTTAAATTCAAGTTCGTAAAATTTCACTTGCCACTTTTGTTTCTTCAGTTACTTCAACTGCTTCTTATTCAGTGGTGTTTTCCAGCTCTAATTTGATATTTGATAGGGCACAGTGATTTGTACATGAACATAAATGAAATCAATAGCGAAGTAAAAATTCCAGTGACCTGATTAACTCTAATATCCCTTAAGATTTTCAGTCTGATAAATGGTATTGTGCAATTTTTGTTTTCCTCAAACATACAATTTTGTTGAGTCTTTAGCCTTTCAGTCGTTACACTGTGCAGCATTTACTACATGAGAAATCATTTTAACTAAACGCGCACTCATTCCTTGGCGCCAACACTAAATCATACAAGAAGTTGCAAGTAGAACTTGGCTATGTCTTTGACTCAGGCAATAATTTAACCAAGTCGCTCGCTTTCTTTTTTAGCTTCAACTGCCATAGCTACTGCTGCTTTTTCTCACAAAGTTTATGCATTCAAAGTTCTACGCCAAGACGTAAGACATGCAAATCTTCCCTCCATCTTTTCTCATATTTAAGTGAGTTTTAAATGAATTTTTTTTTTTTTAATAAAGAATTGCAAGTGGCAACTGTTGTTGCTACTGATGTTGCCACTCAGACAGCTACGGTTGACTGTGGTAATTACAACCCACTTGACATTAATTTATGTGCGACAGAGATAGCAATGTGCAGCAGATAATTTATGTAAGGTCTTGCTGTAGCGAGGTTACTGGGTAACATCTCATAGCTATGAATATAGCAATAAAATGGACAATAGCCGTTGCAAATATTAAGAAATTTAATTTAAATTTTTGGCAATTTTCAGCAATTTAATTTGGCATAAATCGATGCGAGAAAATTCAGTAAAATATGTGGCGACGATCTGTCTATAAAATATCAAAATATGAATTTTGGATTTGGTAATTGAAAAATAGGAACTACAAAATTGACATTAATTGCGTGAGGTATTTTTTTGAAACCCCCATCTCCCCTTGGTGAGTTTTGGTGAGATGTGACGGAACCCCTTCCCTCCCTCCCGTGAGATTTAAATTATGTGCACAATGTGCACACTGAGAACAGCTTCTCATGTTTCGTTTGATCAGTGTACATTAATTTCTTGAGAAGTCAATCTCATAACCAGCTTGTCATTACATGCAAATCAATCTATTAAGCGTAAGTCTACATAGCTCATCAAAAAAGGCTTTGAAATGTTACTATTATTCGTCGTCTTTCCGTTAATACAAACAATCTTCGCATATCTGTATCACAAGCGTAAACACAACTACATCTCAGTAGGGAAAAACTTAGCAGAGAGCGTAAGTTGAGAAGCAGAGTAAACGAACTGACGACTTTTATCGACTTTTATTTTGAGCAAATAAGTTTTTCAGCTTTTTATAGTGCAGTTGTAGTACTTTCAAACTGAAGCATCGGCAGCAGCAACTGTAGCACAAGAAAAAGAAAATGTAAGTGCACTACAGTGTTGTTGCAGAGAAGTTTTAGGAATGCATCGTTGTTTTGCAGTTGTTGCTGTCATAATAGACGTACATATTTTCATGTGTTAAAGTTTTTCTTAATTTTTTTTATATCAAAAAAAGGAACTTGACAAGCAGTCAAAGTCACTTAAAGAAATTGCAATGAAAGGTAACTTGCCGAATGACTTGAAGCAGATAAGGTACAAAGAGTTGGTAAGGTTATGCATAAAGAATTCATCACAAAGTAGGAATTTAAATATTTAAATATAACGAAGGAGCCAAAGATGAAACAGAAAAATGTGAAAAAGCTTTAAGGCACATACATACTATATAATGTAATTGCAATGGCAACAACTTGAGTGTTGTATTGGCAACAAGTTTGTTGTTGATGCCATGTGATGCACCAATCAAAACTGAGTTGATAGTTCAGAGTTTTTAAGAGGAGCTCATTTTGTTTGCTTTTTAGTTCTGTTTTGTATTTTGAAGTGCAAATATTTTTTGCTATGTATTTTTGTTAAATTTTACAGTTGTATTAAATGAAATTTAAAAAAAATGTTTGCAATGTAGATACTCTACTATTTATTAAAAAAAAAAATCGAAAGTTTTTCTTCTTCTCCGCATGAACGCAAGTTTTTCAACGGTTTTTTTCAGCAGCAGACTTATCAATCGGTATTATAATGCTGTCCATTAAACTTTAGGTATATACATAGTTATCGATTCTCAAAAATCGTAGCTAAGCTCAACACCTCTTTTCATGACTCTGCCATTAATTAACTTACAAAAACAATTACATATTCACTCGCATAAAATACGGGCTAACAGCATTTGAACCCAGTAGCATTCGCACCATAATTGCCAACTCAAATGATGAATGTTACATGCACCAAGCGGCAAATCTCCGCCTATCAGATCGATGGGATGCCTTGCGATGCTTTGCTATCGATGAATAGCTGCCGCAAAGCTGACTGACTGAGTGACCGACCCTTGCTGCTGTAAGGAAATTTAGCGCAAAGGGGTTTCTATTGTTAATTTACTAAATTGCCTTTAATAGCATACAATAACAAGCGTTTGTTCATATGCGTGTGTGTGTGCTTTTGGTTTTGTGTTTGTATATGTTACCATTATGCGAATTGATTATTGCGTTATTTTACAGTCAAGTGTCAAGTTATCGTTGCTGTTGCTGTTAATGTTGCTTTTACCGTTGCCTTTGATGGCTGTGTGGTGTTGCTGCTCATAAAAGATGTAGCTGGTTTGCAGACTATGTATATATGTATGTGTAAGTGTTTGTCTGCCTCAACGTGTGTTGACCAATAATGCTTAGGTATTTTGCGTATGTATTTGTTATATCCAGCTGTTTATGTTTGTGGTTGCTACTGCTGGTGTTTTAGTTGTTCCAAAGCAACATTTGGGTTAAAATTGATGTGCGCTAAGTGTGGCGACTGTGGCTGTTTATTCGCCAAATTGGTTTAGCAGCAGCAACTTGCAATGAGAAGTGGATGATAAATAGCCCACTTGATGCTGCGACGCATTTAAGGTGGAAATTGATGTTTAAAATTAGGTAAACGAAACTTTAAATAATTCACATTAAGGAATTAAGAATAGTGATCGTTTGTGATATCTATCAAAAGTACTGTAAATTAGTCGAACTTATAAGTGTAAAAATGTGTTATGCTTTTAATAGTTTGTCATTTCATCCAATTTGTCTCCCCCCGCGTATGTCTTCCAACCTTTCGAAAATTAAAGGCATAAGTCCTAGGGCCTTCTTATGTATCACGATTCGTATCGTTCTGTCTCTAATTTTCAAGCCTGAAATATGCGATTGTATTTGACATAAATGAAAACAAAAAAATCTGGCCTGTGCTTAATGAATAGCTAAGAATTGGACTAGCATACTTTTAGGTTTGGAAATTAGAGACGAAACGAGACGATTCGTGATATATAAAGAGGCCAAATTTTTTCATAAAATTTTATAAATCTTTTTAGTTGACAGTCTCGTTCGGCATAGTGTGTTCCTTGTTAAATGAGTTATCTTATGCATATGCCTTATCGAATAATTTCCTGTACTTTTACGGCATTTATATTCATATCAATGAAATAAAATTTTAAAATTAAATTTGGATGCAACTGTACCAATTTGCTTAGTCATAAGGTCTGCTTTTGCGCGGAACAGCACAAAAGCTGCATATAGTAAAATGTTGAAATTATCAGTAGCTACTTATACAATCCCACCACATTACTCTGAATTAAAGTATTTTTCACTTTTCTGTTACTGAACAACTAAACTTTAGCTCAATTTATCTTAATTTTTAATGCAATATAATTCCAAGCTCTTAGCATTGCATGTCAGTGCTTGCAATTGAAAAATGCCAATAAATTAATTTTTGCAGCACAGAACAAAAAAAAAAAAATACCAGACCAATTAATGGTAGTAAATGGAAACATAGTGCTGCAGCTAAGAATAAGAATTTTTTTCTTGTATTTTGCACTCTATATTCACTGATGAATCAATTAACAAGCTGCCAATAAAGCTGCCTTATTGCTACTACTGTATGGCAGTGCTTTAATGTACGTTCTTCCTTTAGTCCGCATTGACTTCATACTTAAGAATGCAACTACAAACTGTACAGGAATTTTTAATTGCATTTAACATGGCTTGCATGTTCGGGCGTATAACTGACTAAATGTGTCTGTCCATCGTACTGTCTAGCTACTCAGTCATTTAATATCCAACTAACAGCAAAACAAACGGGCACAGTAGTAAATGCTGCATTTGCTAAGCTCCTCCAGGACTATAGACTGAACTGTCAATAAACGATGCTACAGCAGCCAAACAACACCAAATGGGAGAAAAGTTAGTTAACCATAACTTTGCTTTATAGACTTTGCAAAATTAACCCATTACCGCTTAATGGGGTCACAAGCGCCGAGCATATGAAGCTAAGTCTCTAAGGTTTGCAGAAATCCTGCTGTATGAAATTTTGCATTAAGTCAACTTTGGAATCTTAGTACCTCGGGAATACATAATTGAGAGAAATTGTTTTTTCCGTAGCTATTGGGTTAACACTACCATTGTTGTTACTAGTGCTGCCTTGACCACACCATACATTTATTGGATTTTAATAAAGTGCATTGTTTAGTTGCTGCTGTTGCTAACGAATCTTCAACTTGGCTATACATACTACGCCCCCACTAGCATCACTAATATTGCTACACGTAAAACCTATGCAAAAATGTCAATAACAGCAACCAAATGTAAGGCATGAATTCATGAATACACTCAAAAAGAAAACAAATCGAACGCACACAGCAGCAGCCTTTGGTCAGCAACATTAGAACTTTGCTGCCTTATGAATATTCAAAACCCTGTCAGTTTCTTTTTTATGGTCGAGAAAAAAAAATACCCAATCGTTTGTTGTTACCAATTGTGTTCACGTAAAAACAACCGCCAACAACTGCCAACAATAACGATTCCAACCGACCAAAAGATGAATTTGTAACCAAATTCATTTGTTTTCTTTTAGTATTTTCTCCGAGATTTTTTGTTTCTAGCGCAGTTTTTTGTTGTCCCTTCAAACGCATGAAGTTTTTTTTTTGCCCACCACGTTTTAGTGAGCTTGGATTTTATGGGGACAGTGGTAACTATTCGAAGAATATGTTGTAAATATGTATTTTAAAGAAATATTGCATTCAAGAAGCAGAAACGTACCGTGCCTTTTTGGCGCCTGGAGTGAACAATTCGAATGCCGCCCCCTAAGTACTAAACAAATTTTCCACATATATTTTACTAATACTGTGAAAATTTCTACCTACACATTCAAATTTACTACATCGATTTAATTTCATTCACTAAAAAAACAAGGTCTTCATTTTTGACTTTCAAAAACCCTAGCAAATTGAGATATATACATATATACAAACGTCACAATTTACTTTAAAGCTTAACGAAATTAATATGTGCGGATTAAATAAAATTAATTTAGCTCTCAGAAGGGAACCTCAGCATATGCACTGCCTAAATACTTAAGCTCAGGGATATCATGACAAAAACATTTTGAAACAAAAGCGTTGGCTGACAGTAAAAAAAAGAGATTAATTCATTTGTACCCACTGTGCTTAACCGCTTTGCGTTCATCACTCACCGTACACCGCTAACTGTGCCGTGTGGATTTAACATTCGCTACGTCTGGGATTTTGTGGCAATTTCAATACAAATTGGAATTTTTATGGGATTTTTGTTGTTTTTATTCTACGCCATTCGATAGCATTCGCTAGTTACACCCGCACATAGTATTTGGTTTTTATTTTCTGCTAAATTTCTTTTTTTTTGGTTTTTTCTTATTTTTATTTCCAACGATTTTTTTTGCCGGTTATAAGTCCCAGTCCCAAATGCAATCGAAATTTTGTTCATTGCTTTTTGGCGCCTAACACCACCACGCCACGGTCGGCAGCAGCAGTAGCAGCACAAACAGGCTCAAGTTACAACAGTGACAACAACAACAACAAGAACAACTTGTGCTATTACCATTCAACTGCCCAATGCAATATTGTTAGCACATATTTTGTATGGCAATATTTTAGCCAGCTGTTTATCAACCACACCCCCACCCTTCCGTTGTTACGCTGTATTGTGGTGTAGGTTTTTGCAAAATTTAGTACAAATATTTTTGCATGCTGCATGGTGTTGACCATTTTATTAGTTACAAATGTTGAATAAAAGACTTTTTCATTTAGCCACGTTAGGAGCAACGTGCGTTCGTTGTGCTGTCTGGTTTTGTATTCTGCATGAATTATGTATTGCGAAATTGCGCCAAGCATGGATTTTATTAGTTGCAAGCCATGTTTTCGGTTATAGATTGTTAAGTCTTTTTTTGTAGTCACTTTAAAAAAAAGGATTCTTGTGTATTGTAAAAAGTTAACATAAAAATTTGAGTTTTTTTATTTTTGTTGCAAATTTTATGACTTAGTTTGTTTTGCTTGGGGTTATTTATTACATGCACCAATTAGCTTTGAAAGCACATAAAACAATATAATAGACTCTAGAGGGAAATAAAGCTAAAAGTGTTATATTGCTGTTGAAAGAGTTTTTTTTTTTGTTAAATTTGATTTTTAAAAATATGCATATTCAGCTTGAATAATAAAAATAATTTAATGTGTTTATTCGCGTTAGTATCAATAGAAAAGATCAAAAAATTAGTTAAAGAAAACTTTATCACAGAGTAAAGTATCTTACGTATGGAACTTTCATTGAAAAAAACGAGTCCATCATGGAAGAATTTCGCCAAAATTTCAACATCCAAAAATTATTTAGATGTGTAAGTTAAGTTTTTAATCTGTCAAGGGTTAATTTGCTGGGATCACACTTGATTTTTTCAAATGTCTTTGTCATTTGCTGTGCAAAAATTAATGTTTTTGTGACTTTTTAGCAAAACATTCATACCCAGTCTTAAGTTTTACTTTTTTTTTATGAAATTTCATTTATATTTTTCTAAAACTCAAAGCTGAAACGACATGATATCAGCTTAAAACCAAACAAACAATTAGAGAATAAGTCAAATGCATTCGATGTTACCAACTCAGTCCAATGCTGCTTAGATTTGTTGTTGCTGCTGTTGGCTTTATGTTGACACTATTGCCAACATTGGTGGTTTTCCAGACAAACTCAAAATTTTACAAGTTGTCTGCAATGAAAAGGATAAACAAAAAAAATCTGCAGAACGAAAATCAAAGAAAATGCAACATACAGAGGGAGAAACTTCAAATATTTTCAATTAAAAATCGATTTTCACACTAATTGCTGAAAATTTAATACCACAAACGACTGTTTGCGTCTGTATTTGTGTGCATGTTGTTACTGTTGCTTCTTTTGATTTTGTACAAGCAACCATTGCTGTGGTGTTTGAGGTGTTTGCATTTGCAAGTTGCTATTGCTGATAGCTCGTTATCAGTTTCACGTTTCGGACAGTTTTTTTTTTGATTTTCATTGGCTTCTTCTCATACGCTCTGCCGTTCAATGTTCTTGTGAATTCTTGTGCTTTTAAACGTTGATAACATAGTAAAAGGTGGCTCAATAAAAGGAAGAATTTCATACATTTTAGCTGCTAATATGGCGATTAATTGTTATGAAATATTAAATGAGAGAAAATTAAGCGTTGTCATTGTTTAAACTCACTATATAAATGGAGCAAATACGGCTGAAACTGTAGGCCAACTTTATTGAATTTTTATTCAAAATGAAGAGTCATCATTTAGAAGTATAAAGAATGGCACCCGGTACTGAGACACCCTTTAAATTGTATATTATATTGCCAGCATTTAAACAGAAGTGCATAAAGTAAGTCATTCATTGTTGAAAATCGAAAAATCTTCTATGAGCGCATTGCAATTTAATTGCACTTTGGGCTGAGTATCAATCTAAGGTGGTTTAAAAAATATATTAAGCTTTTATGAAAAAAGTTTTGATATGTTTGTAGAACTTCTATTTTGATTGATTTTGCAAGTTTTACTTTATTAAAAGATTTTTCATATTTTTGAAAGTTTTTTTTTTAATTTTAAAAACTTCTTACTTTAGAGTTTTATTTATTGATTTATTTTTTTTTTTACTGTTTTGGTTTTTTCGTTTTTATTTTCTTGTGAACTTCTCATTTATTTTGAAAATATTTTCATTATTATAGTATTTTTTTATTGACTTAACGAACTTAACAGGAAATAATGTGAGGTTCTATGAACGTTAAAAAGAAATGACTCACAATTTTCAATATCACCCTAATTTTTATAAACGCAACACTGCAAGAGAGAGCTATTTGTGTACATCCAGTGCTGACATCATTGCCAATACACTATATGAGCATTTGCTTTGAGGTCTTCATGCAATTACGTTGTTAATTGAGTGGAAACAATTTACGGACGGTCTATTGAGAACAAATGACTTCATCTCAATGGCGAGGAAACTCATTTGTCTATATTTCCGAAAATAAAAAAAAATTAACACTGTCCTTTTACACAGCCTGATTGTTTAAATTTCAGGATGAAGAACACAATAAGTGTTGAATTCACAATTAAAAGGATATACCCATCCATGTCTTAAAAAAAAATCAACACTCAGTTAATTAAAAGAAATTAAAAAAGTTTTACAAAACAGACCAGAAAAAAAATAATAAAAAAAAATAACAAAAAATATTTAAAGAAAAAACAATTTTCATTAGGTTTTGTGGGCTCCCCAGACGACAATTTTTTCTAAAAAAAAAAAAATTAGGGTGTCTTTTTGTTTTTTTTTTATGCGTGTCCGGAAGCGTATTTGTGCTTGCGCAATTAGCAGCAAATTATAATGAGATACGCGTTACATGCGGCAGTGAGTGATGTTAAACAGACAATACATTCAGTTTAAAAATAGACTTGATAATACACTACTAATGGCCCAAAATAGACTGAAATTAAAAACAAAACCGCTATAAAAAAACTAAAAAAGAAAAAGTACAAAAAGCTGAACAGCTCCATTGTTGTTACAGCGATAAATGACTGACAAAATGCGTAGCGAAATCCTGGCGTAAGCTATGTCGGCTTGGCAAAGGTATCTAAATAATTCAAAAGATAATTTCATGAAAATTTTGTCATTTTTTTTTTAAATTCTTTTTGTATCTCTCTCTCTTATGTTTTCTTTGTATTATGCGCGGTTGTTGCCCGGGGTTGCTGTGTTTCTTCTTGCTTATGTTGCCTGTACTACCGCTACTAGGAAAACTTGAAAAATTTTGCGCAGTCATTATTTTTTTTTTGCATACTTTTGTGAAGCAGGAAAATAAAAAAAAAAATTAGAAAATAAGTGGCCAATCCATAGCAAGAGGTCATACACATATTTTTTTTTTATATTTTTTTGAGTGCAAAAACATGTAGGCGCTTACAAGGCGCTCATCTTAACATGAGCTATTGATTGTAGCGTGGGAGTACTGCTGTCAAAAATAAGTGTGTATCATTAAGGGAGAGTTTTAATTAGTACTACTTGCTCCACGCTTTTAGAATTCTTGGAAAATATAATCTACAAACATCACCAAACTCACGTTTTGATTATATGAAATAACAGGCATTCTATCAATATCACTCATACGACCTGTTGTACACTTTGCACAGGAATAATTCATAATTTTTGTTATTAAAACTTTTTAAAAATATAATCTATCAGATTCATTTAAATACATATATGCTACTAAATGCATTTTCTTTGCTAATTACTATTGGATGTTTTATTTAAGCTTTGTTAAAATCATTTTCTCATAGGATAAAGAAAATTTAAAATTTTTGTCAATATGAAGTGAAATGACCCATACAATTATTTGTTCTTAAGTGAAAAGTTTTGCATTTCCGTTCTTTATATACACACACACACACACAAAGCATACCATTACAATTACAAAAGTACACAAGTTTATAAAATACAATGTCTACGAGCTGCTGGGATGGACCTAAGGGATTTTTATATAATTACCGGAAATCAGGACACAGCCAGATAATAGTAGAAGCATAACTTTTTTTTTATTTTTTTTTATAAAGACAGGGCAGTATTGTGGTTTCACTGTTTGTCTTTATTGTGGTTGGCTTCTTTATATTTTTTCCCCTACTTTTTTGTGTGACACAGCAATGCTCATTACTTTTTGTATAACAGTATGGTATGCAGTGCTGTAGGTACTTAATGCACGTAATTGCAAAAGTTTATACAAGAGAAAAATAAAGTTATTTAACTTGAAATTGTTCGAGCGGGGGGGGGGGGGGTACACTGTAAAGCAAAAGTTATTTATGTACAAATAATTGTAATGTAAATGGAAAATGCTGTAAATATTTGATTTTATTTATGTATGTAGTGTTTTTAAATCCAAATTAAAGTTTTTGGTTATAAATCAATAAAACGCTTCTTAATGATTTCATAGGAAATCTAACAAATTCTTAATTTCTTCCATCATCAGTTGCAATTGAAAATTTTTAGATTTAAGTTTCAGCTGAAAAATAACGTTGCCAATTCTTAAATCCTTTAGTTACAGCTGTAGTCTTTATTCCAAAGCATTAAGTTGAAAATACAACACTCAATGAAGTAATACACTATCATCTCAAATAAGACACCTTAATAAATTACAAATTCCTTAACCTGTAACATAACAGCAACAACTACAAATAACTTAAATACAGTAGATAACAAAAACTTGGCATCTTCATCAGTAGAAAAATAATTACAAAACTAGCAGCACGAAACACAAGATGAAGCGGGCGGAGTGCAAAAGAGTGAGTTTTCCCATGAAACTTTTGAAATGAGGTCAGCAAACAGCTGCACACGATATTTCCTATACAACGCTGGCATGATACTACCTGTTCAAATATTCCCCCACGTTGAAACTTCCCAACAAAACGCAAGAAACTTAAATGAACAACATACAGCAGCAACTTAGTTTTTCTTACCGTAAGCCTGGCAACCAACACCAATGTCATTGGATGGAGCGACCTAAGCACAAAAAATGCGCAACACTGACTTGAGCTTCAGTTGAAATGTAGCGCAGCTACTGCGACACCGTTGAGTCATCATGAGCGAAACTGTCACATGGGGTCGTGTCGTCTAATTAACTTTATCTCAGAAGAGGAAGCCCACGACAATGTCGGAGGACGACAGCAACGACGACATCGTTGTGAAAGGAAGTAAATGAATGTTGCATAAGAAGCGGTCGCAACAGCAGCAGCAGCGAAAGCAGAAACGGAAGTTGTCTTTAAACTGTAGCTGCTGCAGCTGCTGTAGTGAACTTTTTAATTTTGCTGGGAAAATTTCAGTTTTTTTCCAGTTGCTGATTCTTTTTTTTTGCTTTCTTTTTTTTCTTTCAAACAGGTGGAATGTGAAATTAAGAAAAGAATTAAAAACTTATTTTTTAGTTTCTGTTTAATGAGCAAAAGAACAAGCAACAGAAGATTTGCATTTATTATTAAGTTAAATTAGGCTTGAATTTCATGAGGGAAGTATGAAATGAAATGTTGCTTAGAAAATGTTATGAATTGTTTTTAATTTTCTAAAGGAATTTTACTTGCTTTGTTAATGTTGAAGACTAGCTATATAAAATTCTTGCTAACTAAAAATGTTGACAAAAAATAGTAAAAGTTTTCCCGGAAATACGTACATGAGTTTATATAAATTAACTGTGTTCCCATTATACATAATTTCTCATATTGTCGCTAATGATGCCTTTATGCTTCTACTTACACCTACTACATCTTCTCAAATAGCATTTAAAGAAAAAAACTCTTATTTTTTTTGGAACTCTATAACTTGCTCTTTGCAGAGAAATGTAGATCAAGTTTGTTGTTTTATCTGTCTGTTTGTTGCTTGTACTACCTAACTTTCTGCCGTGTATCCAATAGTTTTACATCTTTCTTTTTCTTAATTATTTTCATACTTTATGTTTATTCTCATATAATTTTGTAGCAACATTTTTGTTGCACACTCTTACTTAATATAAGGAAACTTTCAAAAAGTATTTTTTTATTACTTGAAGATGCCTCTTGCGGTAAGTTTTTGAACTTTTATGCAGATATGTTAAGTAAAAATATAATAATGTAAAAAGTATGTCGCTGATACATAAAGATAATGCAGTTGTTACAGAGCAATGTTTTTGAAAAGTTTTCAAATTAAAAGAAACATATAAAAAACATATATAAAATTAAAAGATTTTAACAGCTTAATAAAAATACAAGAGTCTGAGAAACTCTAAAAACCTTTTCAGTAGCACATATTTTAGAAATTTAAAACATTATATACGAGTACTTACTGCAAAATTCCACCAAAAACTACAAACCGACGCAAATGCCATTGTTGTCATTGCAAAATCTGTGTGCGACCACAATAGAGAACAAGAGCCATATAGTAGCAGCTGCACCCCGTGTGCAGCAAACAACTGAAGTGGAAGACCGCAAGTTTCCCACAGCACAACAGCGATCTCTGCAGTGCAACCAAGCTGGTTACGTGGTATAGTTCACTACTCTACAACGCACACTGACAATGTTTAAAAAGGATTACCTACGACTACAAGAACAATCGCGTTAATGATAACAACGCTGAGCAACAAAACCGTTTCAGTTGCTTAAACGAAAACGAAGCAAAGTTGCTCATTACAAAGGCCCTTGGAAGTATGCTATAAAAATGACACACAGTAGTGAAGGTATTTTGCTTGCGAGTGGCAGAGTAATTTTTTTTCAGAAGAGCATCGATACTGAAATTGAAAAATTTATGTATTACTGGAAATTGTAGATTTGGCTGTGTTCTAAACTTCAGAGTTACATCTTATAGATTACACAACATAAAGTTGTTAAAGGAATTATTGTGCCTTTGGACAAAAAAAAAAAAACTGAACCCTGTAAGCTTTTTTCCCATGGACAGCTAATCCACTGGGAAAAACTTTTTTCTCATCCCATCTCATCTGTATTCTCCTATATTTTCCTTACCACTAGATCGACCAATTTGGCGCATATACGCTTAATGAAGTGGATCGAATAAACTGCAAAGCAAATCCTTAAATCATATCCTCTGGCGAACCTGGATCGCAAAGAAAAGTTGACAGTCAAAAATAACCTTTTAGACTACAAAGTTGAGCAGAACTAACTCAAGGTCAAGGGAAATGTATACCTTCCGTGCAGGTGACGACCTTTCATATATTGGTAGTTGTAAGAAATTATGTAAAATTTATGATCTATTTAAGCTTGTTTGAGATTTTATAATTTTTCAAAGATTCATATATGGTGTCATATATCGACACCTTTCCGTGAACCGCGTAGAAGCAAAGATGAAATAGCTCCAGCTGCTATAAATAGTTACATCGTCGTGTAAAGAAGTTGCGTGTGTGTTCATGTCTGAGCTTTCGCGCACACGAACACAATGCCAGCTGTCATTTACTCCATGTTTGTGATTTAGTTTTTTTTTTATCTTTAGTTTACTTTCTTATTTTGGTTTGGTGTTAGCATTCCGTTTATTTGGTAACAGAGAATTGAAACATTGCGTTTTGTTGCTTTTGTTTGTTTTCTCTTTTATAATTAAATTCTATTTTCATGTTTGGAAGCTCTAATGAGCTGCATACAATAAATGTACACAAAGAGAGGAAACCTCCAGTTGGTTAGTGAATAAAAAGAAATCACTGATGAACACTAAGTAGCTAGGTGTCATGGCGTCTAACACACACACACTTCCGTAACCAACAATCGCTGCAACCAATGTGTTGTTGACAATAGAGTAGACGACTGGCGTCGTGTGCAGCAGCAGTGGTTTAAGTTATTTCTGCAAAGGTAATGCACTCTACAAGAGCGTTGTTTAGGAACCTAAAAAATTAAAATAGTCAGGTAAATTCTGTAATTTGCACAAAGTTGAAACTTGAACCGAAAAATTATTTAAAGTGCGTGCATTGTAATCATTTTTCAAAGTATTTTTTTTCCAGAGAACTCTTTTGTATAATTCATTTAAGTAATTGTATTCTTTCGGATGTCACTTTAATCAAAAATTGCCTCTGTTTGTTTATTCTGCACTTAGTAAAAATTTTCATCGTAAAAGTTTTTAAGATGGATTTTGTTAAGAACAAAGTTTTCATTATTAAATTTGCAATATTCATTGTTGAATGAACTTTGTTTTAAACTTCAAGTTCTACTGTTGCCATAACTAAAACCATCCAAGCAAGAAACCAAGCAACACTTGAGAAACATTTTGTTTAGATTAAATTGTATGGTCGTCGATGTTGTCAACTGACATCCGGCATTATGCATATCCGGCAGCTGTCGGCAACTTTATTAATAGGATTTTATCAGCAATACACATACGCAGAGAGCTAGCTATATACACACTAACACTATAAAGTGTAGAACTTTTCAAGTAATTCTCACTCTAGGACATGAGTTGGCACACTCACTTATATAATAGAGTGGACCTTTGATGGTAAGATAATAAAAATAATAGAAATGTAAATGAAGAATATTTAGTTAATAGCGCGAAATGAGAAACTGATGCTAAAAAATTAAATATACTTGTAAGTTAAAATTCAGAATGAGAAAAAAATAAATAATGAGAAAAAACTAAACTTAAGATATGAGAAACAATATATAAAAAAATCAATTTAAAATGAAAAGTAAATTGTGAGCAGGTGAATCAAATAAAAACAAAAATATGGAAACAAGACACTAACATGAAATGAGATTAAAAAACTTATATTTTGATTGATGAAATAATATTAAAAAAATTAAATGGAATGAAAGGAATTGAAATGGAATGATGCGATAGGAAATGAAATAGAATGACATGAAATGACATGAAATGAATTTGTATGAAAGGAAATCGAATGTTGTGTAAATAAATATAAATCTATTTGAAATGAAATGAAATAAAATGAAATATGTACGTAAATTGATTTTTACGAAACGATGAAATGATGAAAACCTAAATTTTGTGTAATGAAATGAAATGGATTGGAATCGAATGAGGTGACATATAATGAAACGGAATCAAATGAAATATTAAATTATATAAATGAAATAGAACGAAGTAGGTTTGAATGAGATGGAATGGAATGAAATGGAATGCAATAAAAATAGAATTATACGGAATGTAATAAATCGAAGTTTCAATGGAATTTTATATTTTAAAGAATTAAATTTTATATAAAATATTGTACTAAACTGATGTTGAGATTGTTTTTGTTGCTTTCATTTTAAAATATGATCACTCTATTGCATACAAACAAATAATATATATTAATATACATATACCAGTTCAGTTGTTGTTTGTTAGTTCTGCTTACTTTGTATGTGTTAGTTCTGTTTGTGCCATTGTGTACATTGTATTGTTACGTTTATTTCTACATACATTGTTGTGCTTTTAATCCATTCATCCATTCTTCTATACTTCTATTCATTCATTCACTCGATTTTGCATAACTTGTCATAGTAGGTAAAAAGGCTTAAGTGTGTGTGTCCATGCGTTAGTACAAAACAACCAACACAATGGTTCATTGTGCAATGGTAATTTTATTAAATTAATTTATGCTTAAAATTTGTTAAGTGTTAATAAATTTTTGACATTTTCAAGTTTGACTTCTTTTTTTTTCAATGCCAAAGTCAATATGGTTAGTTTTGTATTAAAATAATTACTATTTTGCTTATGTGGTAAGTAAAAATTACACTCAAAAGATTAATATAAAAGGCTATCATGTCTCAAATGCTTACACACTTCTTATTATCAAACAAAACCTGGTGTAGTTCGATTTAATTTTAATTGATTTTATTTGCCATATTTGAGTAAACTTTGTTCAGCTATTACTGAAGAGACTAGGTCTATATTAAAAAATTTTCTACTGAATTTTTGTACGTTCTGTATTCTTACGAAAAAATCTGCTTGTGCGTCATAAGCAAATATCTATGTATTAGTCAAAAACTACGGAAATATTCTATTCGTTTCGGGAGCCATGTAGGGGATTTTTTTTTGAGAATTATGCTGCTAAAAATTTTATTTTGAAACTAATGACTCAGCTTATTAGAGCATTCTTTAATATTTTATTTCACTAAAAATTTTCCACATAAATCATGACTACTGCAAAAATTTAACTTTGAAGTTTTTTTACATTCAATACAAAAATCACCCACTCAAATTTTAAATTGAGCTTTTAAGCAGAAGCAGCTAGTAATACCTATACACTTCAAACTGAGTGATGTTGAATGTACTTCAATGTTAATAATGCCACTTTGTAGCATAGCTCTACTCATTTCCATGACTGTATTTCCTCTTCAAATGCTTTTCATCTGTATTTAAACTGAGCATTGCCAACATTAATCATTTGTTGCCTTAATATTTATAAAATGGGACAAATGAGAACTTTAATAAGATGTGAAAGAACAAATGATCAATAATTTTAAGTGAGATAAGAAAAAATTGTAATGATTAGTGAAATGAAATAATTGAAATGAATAATGAGAAATCAAGAATGAGAACAAGAAATGAAAAAATTTAAATAAAAAGTTGAGAAATGAAATACGAGATAAGTTAAGCGAATATAGAGAAATATAAAAGTAGAAGAGAGAGACAAAAAATTAAGGTCTTAATAAAATATGTGAAATGAGCAAATTATATGCGAAAAGAGAAATAAGTTGAAAGTGAAATGTTATGTGAACAGAGAAATAACATTAAAACCGAGGAATGAAATATGTGATATAAATGAGAAATGTGAAAGAAAAAAACAACAAGAAATAAAATATAAGAAATGTGAAATGAGCAAAATAAATCAATAGAACTCTAAAACAAGAAAAATTTGAAGTTAAAAAGGAAACAAGATATGAGAAACATAAATAAAAATCGAAGAGTGTGAAAGCAAAAATTTGAAATGATATATAAGAAATGAGATATTGGGAATGAGATCTGAGAAATGCGAAATGAGAGATGAAAATTGAGAAATAAGTTATTAAAAATGAAATTATGAAATCAAAGCAAATGAAGTAAATTAAAATGAAATTAAATAAAAAAAAATATAAAATATGAATTAAAATTACATGAGAAATTAAAACTAAATTTGAAATAAATCTAAACAAAATTAAATTTATTATTCATATAAATAATCACAGAATAAAAATTACCCACAAACAGCAACAAAATTCTTTGTAAGTCTTTGAAAAGTTTGAAAATTTCCAATTAATCTCTTTTGTTGTGGCCCAATCGCAACAACTGTTAAAAATGTATTAATACAATTGCCTTTTATGTTCCATTCAATAACATTCAATATTGACAACATCATGATGCCAGCACCAACAGTGAATATTTTTTACGAAATTCAGCTAAACCCATATCACTGCTTCCCCCCTTGTCGTTTTGCTGTGCTTTTTTGAATTTTGTATCTCTTTTCCAATTGCTTTTGATGTAATTTTGTTGTAAATTTTTTAAGCATGTCCTTTGAAATAATTTCCTTTTGTTACTGCTGCTGCTGCTGCTCTGGCTGCATAGTATTGTGGTACCACTGTGGCTCTCCACAAAAGTCAGTAATTTTTCGTTTGCGCGCCCATAGTGGGCGTAATTTTGTGGTTGATTCGTTTTTGTTCTTTTGTGGTGGATAAATCGGTTCTGTATTTGTTACGTTGCGTGCGTGCGTGTGTGTCCCGTATATTTGGTTGCGTATTGTTGTAATATTCAATTTGTATTTTATGTTGTTGTAATTGTATTATTACTTTCGTTGTTGTTGGAGGGTTCACAACAATTGTTTAATGGTTTGCTTTTCAGTTTTACTTAATGTGAAAAGTTTCATTGTTTAGTCCTTCGCCGTAGTTATTGTTGTTGTTGTTGCTGTTTAAATTATTATTGTGTACTTCGGTTTTTGTTTAACATTTTGTTATCTTTGTTTTACTTTTGTTGGTCTGTTTGTTGTCGTCATTCAATCCGAGAATATTAAAAAGCCATAAGCTTTTTTAATGTAATTAAATTAAAAAGTTATTTTGAGAAGAAAAATATGGTATTTAGGTCTTAGTTTAAATGCTTGAAGATGCACATATATTATAGTATATGAGTATTACATTTAAAAGTATTGTGTTGATCAAAAATTATTTGTTTTGATATATTCTTTCATTGAAAATTTTAAAGAATATAGTGGCTTATTTTTTGTAGTAATCACTAATTTGCTTTAATAAAATTTATGTATATATATGGTGGTATATATAACTAGTGGTACCTACGGACACCACGTAGTTTTTTCTTATTGAAATAACTCTCTTAAAATCACATTCTATAGTATGTTATCTTTTCAAAATTAAAAAAAAAAAAAAATTGAAAGGGAGTTTGTTCTTTGAACTTCGACATAAAAAAAATGCAAAACAATTTTTGAGTGAGATTTTGCAAAAAATTAATTCTGAAACGAAGGATCTTTAACTTAAAAAAATAAAAAAATATTCAAAATAAGCAAAATATTCATCAAATTTCTTCATCCAATGTCATCTCTATTCATTCTCTTACATCCTATATACCGTACTGTCCCTCTAGGATAAAATACTTAAAACGAATTTATCTTTGTTGGCATTAAATGAAAATCTCGATTCTGATTATCGTGCTTCTAAGATCAGCAGTTTGAAAAAGGCAGTGATAATTTGACAGTAGCTCTAAACGATAAGAAAAACTTGTGTTCGTTTATATCCTTAGAAGCAATTATAGCGAATGTGTTTATGGTTAAGATAATACATTAACTGTACTGATATATCTCCTACACTACAGACTAACTATAAAAAACTATATCAATTGTGAACATATGCCATTTGTGCAAAAAATAATTTCCAATTGTTAAGGTTCCTTACCTTAAACGGTCGTGGTAGCATGGCATTCACATTCATAAATTCCGACACTAAGCCCCAATTGTATTCACAATACAATTAAAATCTTATAAATTACAGGGTTTAACTTCTGAGTTGTTGACAAAAAACAAGAGATAAGCAAGCGCTCTACAACAAATTGTTATATAGAGAGAACACATTCTGTGATATAAACAAAAGTCATAAGGTTTAAAAGTAGTTTATTCAAAATCCTATAGTTTACTTATTGATTACTGAAAAAAAGTAAGAAAATAGAGGAACATATCGTAATGAAATAGGAGTTCATCTACGAAAAACTTGAAGCAAAAGAAATTTTAGTTTTATATGATTACAACAACTATGTGAAGAATTGGCTGTCTGAAGCGAAGTAAAGTGCACTGATAGCTTAAAGAGATGTCAAAAAAATATATAAATTTCTTTTGATTTGTTTTCTATAAAAAAGGATACTAAAAAATATGTTTTTTTTTGAATTTAAATTAATTTTAATAAAAATACTTCCGGCTAGAAAATTTTTTTCATATCGGGTCGTTTTGTACCTATGATTTTCAACTGTCTATACATATTTTTCAAATTCACAATAACGGCACCTGAACTATAAAGAAGTTTTTAATGGGAATGTTGTAAGGACACAAAATAACATAAGTACCCTTTGAACGGAGAGTGAAGGAATGAGAGTCTACAAAATTATGCTGGTCATTTTACAAAAAGAAAAAAATCTAAGAATTTTAGTAAATTCTATAAATTTTCTTGATATTACTTTTGAAACCTCCCAATTAATGCAACCATTGACCAGTATCGAGAAGGATATCGATTTCAACTACTAGTACAACAAAAATTGAAACGTTGCGCTCTATAATTTATTTAGTATTGACCACTGGCTACATTCTATTTGCTATATTCATTGCCACTTGGCATTGGTGGTATATTAAGTCAGCATCCTTTAGCAGTCTTTAAAATATGTTTTGCGCAAAGCTATAGGCTTCTATTTGCTAGCACATTTGAACCATGTAATAGTTAGAGCACTGTTAGGTTACCACTTGATAACGCTATAAATTGTAAGCCGTAGACACGAATATCCAATAAGGTACTAAGGTAGTAGATAGCAACCCCAGTTGTAGCTGAGCACTGTTGGTGTTCATATGCAACGAACTCCTTTTATAAGTGGAATCGCTGTTGCTCCTGTTTTTTTTTGTTGCTGTAGCTAAAAATGAACAGACCAATGTTGATTACCCGTATGTGGATTCTGAATGAAGTCAATAAAATTGTTTTTTATTGGTTTTGCAATAAATTGGTATTAACGGCGTTGTATAGTTACAGAGGCAACTTGGAACGTTTGGAGGACTTCATTTTAAATAAAATGTTTAGACTTAAAGTGCGTTAAAGAATAGCAAAAAATTGTGGCACCAAAATGATATTAAATCATAGAGTCAAAGTCTTAAAAATATATATTTTAAATTTGCAAGTAAAACTTTTATACGCATCGCATACCAACGAAAACTCTCAACTCAAACTGAATAGATTTAATTAACACTTAAATTGCTTTAAAGCACGTACAGCAAACCTCACTTTCAACTTTTAACTTTTCAACTTAGCAGTCTATTGACTTTATAATCAATCTGTAAACCAAAAACCCCAATATAAGGCCAAGTCCCTTTATATAGCGGCACATTGCCATATCAATTCAATTTGTAACCCTTTTGTAAATGACGCCAACACTCATAACTCAGATAATGTGTTCAAGTGGTCATCATAACCCCTAAACTCTGTAGATTCGTGCTGGACTGAGTTGAGCTGAGTTGAACTGCTTGTTGACTTTCATTTTCATTTTCAATATGTTCCGTTGTGTTCCAATGTGCCAACATAACGACTTAACAACCTTGTGAAGCATCCATAAAAACATCAAGAGCAGAAAGCAGTATGGCTCTTGGGAATGGTGTGTTAGAGTAGGGCATCATAGAAAAATAACGAGTAAAATGAATTTGTACTAAAGGTCAATTCAAGGATTTCTGCTGTTGCTTTAAATTGCTGTAACTTTTTTTTGCGCCCACATTTTTTTTTTGTCTTCATCTTCTTAGATTTACTCTTTTCATTTACTACGTTACATGCTCATCTTCATCAAAGTGTTACAGTGCTGCTAAAGAGGAATTTTCTAATGCACCATATTCCCAAGCACATATACTTTGGACATATATATAAACACAATTACAAACAGCCCATCATCACGTGCTACGTAATCACACTTGACATGTTGGTCTTGCGTTTGTGTGTGTGTGTGTGTTTGGCTTGGTGTGAACGAGTGAATAACTTTTTGTATGTTGTTTTTGTACTTCAATCTCAAGCTATGTTTGATATTTCTTGACCATGGGTCAACAACAAAATGGAAATTGTGCCAACACAAGCAAATAATATACACACACAAACGTCTTTAATTTTAGGCAGCCAGTAGGAAAAATGACGAGGAATGTCAAAAAAAAGGTTGTAATCTTAAAAGACGTTGAAAACTTGAAAAATATTGAAGTGGACGAAAATTGTTCAAAAATTAGAACATTGAGAAATGTTCAAGATGGCGTTAAATAAAATACAAAAATCATGGAAAAGTCTCTAAGAAAAATTCCAAAAATGTTTATAAGGTAGAAGAATCTTGAATAATTTGAAAGTTTTAAAAAGAAAGTCAATGAAAGGAGTCGATAAGTCGACAATGGTGTAAGCATCGGCATCATTGTCTTATATAAATTTTCTTTCTTTCTTTTATGTAAACGCTAAGTTATGAAAAGTATTGAAATAAATGTTTATTTTTTAACTAATTGTTGTACATGCAAATGTCGTGATATCTCGAAATAGAATATATAAAAAATACAGCAATGACATGATTTCCAGCTAGGTGTTTATTAACACTATTAACTTAAGTATATATATATAAATATTCACGTAGATAAACAGCATTGCCCAAATCATTTATTAGCTAAAGTTAATTTTCTGCTGTTTTATCTTCTCCCATCCTTAGTGAAACCTTCTGCTGTTCAGTCTGTTCAAATAAAATTGAACTTTATTTTGGATGAATATCTACATACTTGTACAAACTTGCTGTTGTCATATTGTCATGTTGTTGTAGTTGTTATTATTTGACTGTGATATTGAATTATAGTCATACAATTTTCATGGTCATATTTTCAGTTTTTATTAAATAACTGAACCATATGACAATGTTCCGTCATATGAATATCAAACAAGTCAGCAAAAGCGTTTTATGCTTTATACTCGTAAAAGTTGGTACTAAATGTCAAGTATCTTTAATAAAAATAAAATTTATTTAGTACCTAAAACGGAAGTGTTGAATTGTCTATAATATCAAGCAACGGCATGTCAGTGATAGTAAAAATTATTTTATATGTTAGAAAAATGGGGAATTTTTCATGCAAAATTTTGTGGTTTTTTTAGTTATGAAATTAAAATTTTTTCGAAATGTTTTTATAAGCAGGCAACATTTATTTATACAACTTTTGTTATATGAATAAACTTTGTACGATTGAATGTGAACGATTTCTGAAAGGTTTTTGAAACGTTACATGCCGATTATTAGTTTTAAATAATTTATATTCTTGGAAGTAAATAGTTGACATAAGATTTTCATTCAATCCCCCTGTGGTGACATTTGATGAGATTTTGCTGGATCCTCTCCCCGTACTTTGACCCGCTAAGTACAATTTTTACAATGTCAGCTATCAGTTCTATATTCAATAATTCACGCTAAAATGTACTTATCGCTTTTAAGTTTCTATTACATGAAACTTTTAGCTCATAAAGTTATCAAAGTCATTTTTGTAAAATTTAATCACACATCCAATTTGTTACTTAAATATTTATTAGACGGTAACGCTTAAGAATTTTCTTATATGTGTTTACAAGTTTTACCATATAGAAGAAGCTTAATTTATTTTTCATTTACTATGAAGCTACTGCTGCTGCTGTAGCACCCAGAAGTATGCAATGAAACTGCACACACAATACACTTCACTGGAAAATTGCTCTCATACTTGAAGCGTCGTAAATTGGCAACGTAAAAAGACGCATCTGCTGTTCGTTGCAGTCAGTCAGCTTACTTTGTCAATCACTCACTCACATATTCAGGCAGTCATTCAATACACCATACACGAGTATATGCACATATACATACTTGCAAGCAATACCACTTTCACTCAAGCAAAATTTTTAATAAGGTACTACGAAAGCTTTCGCCAACTTTAGCATTACGCTAATTTCTTAACCTGCAAAGCGTAAAAATGTGGTATTTTTGTTGTTGTTGTCACTACACGTAACATGGTACGGGTGTGCACGTTAGACGATACAACCAACATTGCTAATAGCAATGACAACGACAACAGCAGCAGCACCATCAACGTCAGCAGCTCATCAGGCAAGTGAGAAACAACTCGAGGTTTTGGTTAATAACGCTGATGCCATACGAAAATGAAAACTGCTGTGGAAACGAAGCAAAAATTATGCAGACGATGTTTGCATGTGTATTTGTAAAATTGTAAAATAGTATGTAAAGATAGCAGTACTACAGATGTTGAATTTTAAGCAAAAAGTGAACAAAATTGTGCTGAATTGTGTAGCAAAAAATATAATTTTTGCAATTTATTTTTTTTTAAATAATAATATTGTAGCCTTTGCGCCACTATGCCTTGCAATAATTTTTCGTTCTTAGTATGTACTACGTACATTAGATTTAAAAAAAACTTTAGCTTTATATTTTTCTATTCTTCCCACTGTACCTTGTAAATCTTGAAAATGCATCTAGCGAAACTTTGAGTATCACGCTTTACCAATGAGCAAAATTTATAGCAAATTTCCGCTATACTCTGTATATAGTATGTGTGTATGTGTGCATGTTCTTGTTTGTGCGCTTGTAAATTTTGTTTTCACCAAACATGCTTGTCATGCTACTACGAGTGTGTTGGTTTGGTTAAAAGTGTTTGTATTGCCAACATTTCTAATTATCTGACGGATTAGCTTAATTGGCAGCAAGCGCTTGCAAC
Organism: Meiosimyza platycephala; assembly: GCA_963662105.1. NCBI lineage: Eukaryota > Metazoa > Arthropoda > Insecta > Diptera > Lauxaniidae > Meiosimyza > Meiosimyza platycephala. The sequence continues at coordinate 98,209,063 of OY759210.1, forward strand.
TTCCGCTTCACTTGCTTACTTTTCACATATGTAGCTTTCGTATTTTGCATGTAATGCAGTGAAGTGCAGTTCAAAATTGGTGCGCCTAAAATCGTGCCTTGTATTTTGTTACCAACTATTGCACACATGTACAAATTAATTTGTGCAAGTCTATCAGTTGTTCTCAGTAATGACTGCCACGCATCAATTGTGTTAATTGCTAAGCATAAATCTTACACTTAGCCTCATTGCAAATAGCCATCCAATTCCTTCGCCGGTAGTTGGTTATCTTTCAAATTGTGTCATTTTAAGCAAAAGCAAATGCTCATTTTTTTTTTGAAAATTATATGCAAGATTCCACGAAGAATCGATAAGAATCGATTTAAAATGCTGCATTCTTCGATATTTTTTAAACTACAACAACTATAAGAGGCTACTCATTTTATATCATATTTTGTAAATGCTTTTTAGCAAGTACATATTTCCGATTGCGTCGAATTTAAATGTTCCAGATATTAAAATTTTTAACTGACAAAAATAAAAACATAGTTAAAATATTCAAAAATGATTAAAATTTACATTCGATTCTAAAAATTTACTATAATCACTTCACCATATATTGCATTAAGAATGCATGCTATATCTTTCAATTTGTATGCTCAATTGAAAGCTAAATTGCTATATAATGTAAGCAGCTGCTTAAGTAATGTCTATGTGTAACGCAAACTTACCTTTTCAGCTTCATTTGAGCAGAACCTGTTATTTTGCTTCATTCACTTGTTTGTTTATGATATTTTGTCATTTTAATCAAAGCTTAAGTCTATATGCAGCCTGAAAGCAGGCAACATTCTCTTGTTCGTTAAATTATATACGATGTTATTGTTGTGAAAATGGCTGTAACATATTTAATAGCTGCAAGTAAAAATCATTCAAGTATAAGTATTGGCTACAATGTTCGTTTTTGGTATTAAAATTATAGAAAAGCAAAAATTTTAGGTGTGGAATGAAATATAGGTAATATTGTAAATAACAAGCATGTACTAGTACACATGAAGAAAAAAAATCCAACATTTTTTTCTTATTCAAAATTTTTTATAAGCTGAAAATAATTTTGTTCATGTAAGCGGCCAGCAATGATATTTAAATATAATTCAATTTTAATAATAAGATAATTTATGAGAGTCTATTGTCACATGATCTTGTCATCCTAATGACACGAATTGATATATAGTATGTAACTGATATTTAAATGTTGATCATACGACAAGTAAAAAATTAAAAAACTTTTGTTGTAGAGCTGAATTTAATATATATTTGCATTGTTGTGCCAAAACTTAAAAATTAGTTCAAGACATTCTTCTTCAAAAACAATGTAATTTAAAAAATGCCCTCTCATGGCCGCAGTATGCGTAGTATTTTTAACTCTGTGCAATTAATAAATAATTTTTTATTATAAAAAACTATTTATAGAATTAAAAATTCAACTCAACTGGCACTTTTCAGATGTTTTCGTCGTTGTCCCTAATATTTCAGTGCTGATATCTTGGCAATTGTTTACCTGGCACACCAGCATATTACCTTTATGCCATTTTAAATTGTAGTCATATGTCTAAAACAAAACTGCACATACAACGTTCATGGAATTTTTTCCAACGATATTATACTCATCTCTTTCTCTCTGAAATCATTCGTGCGTTCACCTGCTGCATACGACATATGTACATACAAAAATGTTTTTTTTGTGAGCATTAGGAAATAAATAGAAACGGAACCACTTTAACAAACTTCAAAGAAATTGGTCTTTCCGAAAATACTTTGCCACCACCCAAAGAACACCAGTAGCAACAACAACAAAAAATAAGTAATAGCATTGGCAATGTGAACTATGGTAACGTAACGTAACAACCGGAAACGGATATTGCATACTTATGTGCTATAAGTGAGCGAATGAGCACGGACACAACAACAGCAATGTACTTAGGTTGAGTGACCCAGGTGAAAAGTTGTTAGAAGACGAGTGGGCATAAACGAATGTGCAAAGAATTCATTTTTGAGCTTAAAAGCACAACAAAAACAACAACGTCACAGGCAGATACAAGCAATTTAACTGATTTGTTGTAAAATCAAAAGCCGATTAGATTCCATTTGAATGAACTCTAAGCCAGATGGTCATTTCATGTGTGCATCCAACCACCGCTGGACTCTTCCCTCGTGAATCAATATTATGTGGCCAAGGTGGTTGGCTGGTTGCCTTATAAAAAGCAATGCAATGATATATAAGTATGTATTGCTGCTCACATGATGTGTGATGCTGCGAAGTACTGTTATTTTTCGTAAATCACCAGCAACAGCTTGACTGCATTGGCCTAGTCCACTGAAAGAAGTTTTAAGAACATGCATTGATTTGAACAAATATTTTATGCCTTTCTAGAAAATAGATTTTAAAAAAGGTCCAGAAAAAAAACATTGTTTTGAGAGTTTAAGAAACGCACTTTTCTTTATAGCGTCACTGTAACTAATGAGTTCTGTGTACAGCAATTAAATCTAATTTTTTTGCCAAAAAAAACCTTTTTTTTGAACACAAAACAAATGGTTCAGTATACCGCCAGTTTGAAAAAAATTCGGAAAGAAGTCCTTAAATAAAAAATTGAGCCACAGACCTTTAAATGATGAGCACTGTGCACTATCATTGCACTTTTAAGCTACTAGTTTGGCGGAGCAACCTCAGAAATGTACATCAATATAATATATCAATGTAAGGTTTTTTGGCATTTTTACAGTGTGCTCCTTATGCTCAACACATTTTCTGTATGTATGGCCAAAAGTTCGTTGTTTTGTTTGTCACACAAATACTCATAGTTATTACTGTACCGTTCAAAAATAGTCAGATGCCAGTAGTATTTAACTAACATTTGATTGTGTATTGAGGTAGGCTTTCACATAAAAGCCAGATGTTTGCCTCGTACATACGTATAGAAGACTGCAGGTGGTGGGGTTAAATTTTTGGCAACAGTAAACAGGATATTGCTGATTCTTCACTTGATATGTGCAGTGTTTTGATTTTTTTTTGTTTTTTCTACTAAAAATAATTTGACACAGAGATGTGAAACTTATTCACATGTGTATATTGTGTTACACTCACACTTGAAAACAGCACACATTGTATTTGTATATATGTATGTATATACATTTTAACTTATACTCGTATATTGCTATGAAATTTATTGGACAAGTCATGCGTAAAGTTGGCGTTATATTGCTTTTTAAATTGCAGCATTTCTGATGATGAATGTTTTTGTGAGATTGTGAGAAATAAAAAAAAAAGAATTTCAGTATTTTGTGTTTAGTAGCTTAGGTTTTGCTTAAAACAGAATTTGGCCAAATTATTGCTTAGTACTTTTTTCTAATTACAAGCATCGAAATTTGAAAAATTTATATTCTTGAATACCACTACAAAATTATAGTTAATAGTTACTCATACGTCATGACTAGCGAAATGGTATATTTGATTATTTGCAGCACATTGACATTTTTACAGCCAATTTTTAATATGTCATTAGAATGATCTTCGTAAAAATGAAGAAATTTTGTTATGTGTTATATTAGTGCTACTTTCTCTCACTTATGTCATTATAAAACAATACTTATATGCTTAAGCTTTATTAGAAACTTAATTTAAAGCCTAGAAGTTCGTAACTGAAAAATTAAATTTTGCTGAAAAGAATTCTTGATTTCTCATATGACATCAGTTTTAAGCGTAACAATATATGGCTCCCTTGGTACTTATCACAATTCAAGTTGAAATATAAATAAACTTTATGTAATGACTACTCTATTGAACATATTGTAAAATATTTTAATATGCTGCGCATCAATTCTGTCATACATATGCATAAACTGAGTTTAATATGCACACACACGAAGTGCTCCATTTTTATGTCTCATGGATATGTAAATTTGAATATAAAATTTAACAAAAATTTAATTTTGATATTTTCGTTACTATATGCGAAAATTTATGCGCATTTTAATTAGTTGTTATTATAATTATATTCTTTTATTATATTAAAATCAACTGTTTCTGTTGTTAAATTTTAAAATGATTTTTTTTCGTGACTTTATGTCGCACAATGCTTTAAAACAAACATTTTATTTTTTAGTTTTTTTTTTTTTGATTTGATGCCTACTGATGATTTTTTTATTCAAAGGCCTGGGTATTAGAATCAACTAAATAGATACAAATTTTTTAAATAATTTTCTGGTCAACAGTGCGTATGATCAACAATTAAATCTCATTATTTCGTTTCGATGAGCAATAAATTCACTTTTGTGGGATAAATTGACTTTTTTAAGATTTTTTTAGTAACAAATATTAACTGAATATAAACTTTAAGTTGCTTTGCCTATTTCATGTAAATGCATAATAACTCCAACGTTAATAGAAGAAAATGACCCTAGCTATGTCTAAGAGTTTACTCATACACAAAAAGTTGTTCTGATTCAAGGAGTTGAGTCTACAGCTGCCTTCAAAAAAATCTTGCTATAAAAACATTTAACTGATTATCTTTATTGCCTTATTTTCTGCAAAATAAGTCTAGAAATCTAAAACTTTTATGCCACAAAATATTTTTAAATATTTTCTTTACTCACACTAAACGAATATCTTGATAGAACACCAAATAGTCACAATGGCAATTCTTTAACTCAACTTCCCATATTAAGATTAATTTTAAGACGCATAACCTGGAAACGGAAATAATTGTAGGCATTTCTTGTTATTGTTGGCCTCTGCTGAATACTCTGACTTCAATTGCTGCAGGCCAACGCACTGACGTATTCACAGCAGTAGCAGCAGATGCCACAAATTAATGACATGCACACGCAATTACTTAACCCGCAAATGAGTGTACTTTGTGTGTGTGTGTTTGTGTATGAAAATATGTGTATGTGTGAATATGTTCATAGTATGTAAAGCAATGTGGCAATAACAACAACAATTTGTCCATACATCCTTGCGTCCTGCTGTTGAACTTCCGATGCTTTATGCAATAAAACATTTTCAGTTAGAATGTGTAAATTTTCTCATATTCCATGATGAAAAAGAGAGTGCAAAGGGAGTGAAGTGCACCACGGTAGTAGAATTAGATGCAACGGAAGAAGTCTGGCAGGAATAACAAATCATTTTGCTTGCATTTGTTGGTGTATTTTTTAGTGTGTGATTGCAAATGTACACATGAAATAATTTTTTTTTAAAAATGCAGTATATAAAAATAATTAAAAAAAATTTTTGGAGCTGAGTCTGAATTCTATATTGTAATGTGGTTTTGCTATATCTATATAATACGTCAGTTTTTGTTCAATAAAATTTTTCGAAAACAAGAGTTCGAATGATTCCGAGCAAAGAAAATATACATTTAATTTTCATCATATTTATTTTAATATCTAATTCATCATGACGTATGATTAACAATTTAATTTATCAATAAATTTTTGAGTTGCACATATTCAAATTCACTTGACTTTTTTGCGATGTGTTATATAACAAATGTGTCTAAAGCATTTTATTCACCGTAAAATAGATTATAAAAATTTCGGTTTTGATAAATGAATGCGCTTCAAAACAAAGCACAAGCTAACGAGTTGGAATCGGTGCATTAGTCAAAATTTAATTATTCTACTTATTTTTTACACCACTTCATTAAAAATTCATTTAATTAGAAACAATTTTAGTGGTTGTTTGAAAAGACAGTTTTTTCTCCATTTCTGTGTAATTCAATATTTTCTGATTTAATGGTTTTGCGGACTGTTAATAACAGCTCACTATTTCTAGAAAATTTTATTCCAAGTGCACTTATGAGTTTAAAATGAGTTACATTTGATATGTTGCAATGTGTGTTGGCCGCAAGATCTATTACACAAGTTTACACTTATATAAATACATACATACATACCTATGCGTATACATACAAATGAAATGATTTACATATATGTATACAAATGTATAAAAACACAATATTAAATGCATGCAGCTGTTCGGCTTGACTGTGTGAGTTGACCGCAAATTGATGAGCAGGATATTGTGGTAAATCCCAATCGAGCAAACTAACTTGATTATTTTGCTAAAGCAACGCGCGCACACCTTTTACAATTTTATAGACAAACATACATACATGGAGAAAGTAAAGCTGAAAATTATGCAACATTTTCTACACTAACCACTAAGCACACACACACACAAATGCAGGTATATTAGAAATTGCATACATTTAGGTGTGCACTAGCACACTTTAGTTTTGTGGTATTTGTGGGCGTTGCTCAATTTATCACAACTGTCCACCCACAAAAATATAAATAAATTTTCATGTTGCATACTTACAGGCTGACGTGCAAGCTATAACATAAATGAGCAACGCCACTTTGGAAAATTTAATATTAAATCATTATTTATACTATATGTAGCAGTGAACAATGGCATTTTATTGAAAAAAAAAAGTTGTACAAAAAAAAAATGTTGCCTGCTTTTTGACCGCATACATTTTCTTTAGTTATATTAAATTTAAGCCACATTGTTGTACATTCAGTCTTATAACTCTATTCTTTTAAAGCAATTTCAGTTTAAATGCTTTTAGGTTTTACTGGAATTTTTTCGATATACATATTGCGTTTTATTAGCTGTTCAAAAAGGACGCACTCATACATATTTACTAACACTTTCGTAAGAGTATAACAAAAACGAAAATCTCTACATAAGCCGATCAAATGAAAATTTTCTTTGAACTGCTTTGTTTATATTTTGGTTTTGTTTTACTGCCTGCAAGTATGCAACACTATTTTGAAATTTTGTTATTTTGTTAGTGGCTTTGGCAATTATTGCAATTAAGCACTATTATTGCTGTTGTTCTTATAATTAGTGAATAATACTTGGCATACAAGATAACAATACAGTTATCTATTGTATATTGAACAAGAGACTTAAGTTTAAAAATAACAAGATGAGAATGTCAACGTGTTTGGGAGGCGTTATCTTTGTAATAATTTCTCTCTTCCTCAAGTATTTTTATTGGTAGTTTAAATCCTTTGCTTTTACCACATTACCAGCCAAAAAAGCCTACCTTTTCATATTAAAAACCCTCAATTTTAATCACAACTCCAGCTCAATATTTTATTCAGCGAATATTAATTTCCGCGTAAAAACTGAATTCCAGTTACTTGAAAAACATTTTTAATTAAAAAGCTGCGAGCAAATTCAATTAGCTAAAATGTAAAAATACAAAAAAAAAGTTGTGTATTAAGCAACAACAGAGATATAGCATAATATTTTGTGGAAATTTATTAAAAACATTTACAAGTATCAATTAAAAAAAAAAAAAAAAAAATTGCAAACAATTTTCAACATCGATTGCTTTCAAAGTAAAACCATTTTTTTTTTTCATACACACTGAAAGAACGAAAAAAATGCTCATGGGAGCAGCTGTTAAGTGACAATGTTTTTTAAAAATTTAACAGACATATACACTCACACGCACATATGTGTGCAAGCAAATGCACACAAAAGTATGCAATGCAAAAAAAAAAATGCAAGCGCAACATATGTATGCTTGTATTGTTGCTAGTGTGTTTTTGTTATTATTTTATTTGTTGAAGGGCTAGCGTGTTTAACACTTTGTGTGTTGTTTGCGTGATAAGAACATAAAAAAGTTGTAGAAAAAAAAAAATAAATATTGAAAAAAAAATAAAATGCTTTGCATGCATGCTTACTTGTAACTCTCTGATGATACATTTAACGCTCTGTGTAATACTGACACTTTGTTGGCCACTTTTGGTGTTACAAATATTTGTATCAATGTAACATTGAATTGTGGAAAAATTTTAAGGAAATGTCATCAAAATTTGTTATAAAAATGAACGAAAATTTGATGAAAAAACGATAGGATAAGACTTTTAAAATCATTATGATGAGTCTTATATCAGAAGATATCGGCCTCAAAATTTTATATTTCACCAAATATATTATTTTTCGAAAATTCAAAACATCACAGCTTTATCATTTTAGTGTCATTAGCAGCAAACAACTTCGATTTATATAGATTTGTACCAAAATATCAAAACAGATAAGTAAAGCCATCAAGAATTACCACTAAAATTTATTGTTGCTGTTATCTCAAAATGCGTCCTCTATGATATGCTTATTTTTTTGATATGGTAATTTATGACAGATTAGTTAATTTGTGTTAAAATTTTAGCTCAGAGCCACAACGCCATCTATTTTTCAATTATTTACAAAAGTAAACATAGCAGTTTTTCCAACTTTAAAAACTCAACTCACATAATTTTTTTTTGCTTACTATTCAGCCTTGATTGCAATGCATTTCGTTACCAATATTTAGTATAAATTATTGATCTCTTTCATTCACCTCCACTTGTCACCTGCAGCTTTTCACTTAAATCATTCATTACTTTGCTTCCTATCGCTTATCACGTTTACTATCTCTCTACTTTTCTTCATTTTTAATCCACTTCACCAGCAAGAAAACACTTTGGTACTCCATTCAACAAATCTAATAAAATCTGAAGTGTTTAATCCTTCGCACTCACAACATCCTGTTTGCTACTTGATGCCCTTTCTATTCACAGCTGTGCCTATTTTGTGAACTTCCTGCCATAGTAGTTGCCTAGATACTCACTACGAGCTACATACATATATCTGCTGCTAGTACTCTGTAGTGGAAATGTTGCTGGCACTGATTGTGGCGTTCCTTGTGAATTTCACTTCATCTTCTTTCATTTCAACACGATAAAAATAGAAATCCAATGTTCTACTGATGCGCTGTACGCACACACACTATTTCAATTGCATATACCCAGTAGCAACAAATGAGACATTTACTGCAAAGACTTGAATGGACAAAAAGGAAATTGCACTTGTTTCCTACAGTGGTATTGCTGCTTCTTTTCACACTTTTATCATACGCTCGTTTGGTTTCTTTTGTATTCGGCAGTCTTATCTCTCGATCAAATTACTAGCAAAGCTATTAATACAAATACAACTACAATACTACTACTACTACTACTACTACCACTACGTACAATTGCTATGACAACAACAGCAGCAGTAGTAGCATGAACATGACCATCGACAAGCAACTAAAGTCATCCAAGTGGAACACTAATCTGTGGATTTTCTCGCATTCGCTTCGTAGATTTCGAACAAATGAATGGAACACTGAATGGATGAAGTAGCTTTATTGTAGTAAGGTGCTTGGTTGATGTCTTCAAGGCGAATGAAATTTTTTGTACGCTTCACTTTTAATTCAGCTTTAGCAACAGAAATATTTTTGCTATCATGCTTGTGAAGCAAATATCAAAGTTATGTCTTGCGGCTTAGAACAAGGTTATTTTGCTCATTTGTAACGTTGCACTGTTGTCTGGTTAATTGACAAATATTGATATTTGCAAGAGAAAGCTGAGTTTTTCACGTTTATTTGTGCAATTTATATTTTTTGCAAACTTGATTTGATCTTTTACTCTCAAGCAAAAAGTTGAAAATTTTAAGAAATATCACAAAATATAAAAAAAAAGATGTGTAGTTCTTTTTTACGCCCGCAATAATGTGTGCAGGAAAAACTATGAAGTTTTTTTTCGTGCGCACTATTTTAAAATTTTGAAAATATTTTCTTTTTTTAATATTCAGTAAATAAGCTCTAATTTATTAACTCCATTGTATGATATTTACATCGTTTTTGGTATCATCTTTGAGCTGTACATAAAACAAGTCAATTTACTAAGTCGTTTCAGCTTTAACCCCTGTTGCATCATAAGATCTACATTATTGTGGCATTGTGTCGAAGCATGCAAGATTTATGTTAACTTCTGATTTTGTAATTTACAGAATTAGTTGCCACACAGCACTGTTGAGCTTGAGACACAGCAGGGTACAAAGCTCCAGCAACATAACTTAAATAAAATACAATCCAAATGAATTCCACTACACGCTTTATTTCTTTCTACTACTACCTCTCATTTATTTGTACTTGATGGTTTGGTTAGGGTGGAAAACCAAAATCATTTCCTTCAACAAATTGTCGAATTATATGCTCGTACTCTAGATTTTGTTTTTTTTTCTCTCGCTTCGGCCATTAATTTCATTGCATACTTGAAGGCGCAGTTAAACGAAATCCGCTGTGGCTTTGTTTTATTTGTGACTGTCGATGTTGTTGTTGTTAAATTTTTTTCTTCTAGTTTTTTTTTTTTTTGCTTTTGTATCGCTTCATTCAAACAATTGGCGGATTTATGTTCATTGACATTTCCACGTTGTAATAAATTTCATCCTTTACTTTTCGGCTGCTGCTCCTTTGATATTTATGGCACACAATCTACTAAGTCTCTCTCATTGTGCTGATTTTTGAGCTTCTTCCTTCCTGCTATTTATCTAAATGTAGAACTTTTATTATTTTAACACAATAAAATGCTGCGCCTTCATGTTTTTGTGGTTTGAATGCCTAAAACTTGACAACGATTTCAATAGCCAATTCTCTTTTTTTTTGTATTTTGTGTAGAAAACGCGGTGGGCCGTGATGCCTGTTAGTAATTATAAATTTTACGCTGTGCTATATTTCTGTTGCTACACAAAATTTATTTTGTTATTTTACCAAATTTATGTTAAAATGTTTAAAAAGTCAATGAATTGTAACAAATTTCATTACATTTCGCTACATTGCTACAATGAATGATTGTTGTGGATGGTTACAAAATTTTTCTAGGAATGTTGTTTTTGTTGTTGCTGTGTTTGATAGCATCGTTTAAGATTTATTTAATTGGGTTCAGTGGATCAGGTGAAAGTAATTTGCTGTTGCTTGGCCTCTTGGTTTTACCTTATTTTTTGTTTTGTGTTTCGTGGTCTTGTAGTCGTCCGCTTTGTCGTTGTATGGTTGTTTTTGTTATTTTGTACTAAATTAAAGATTTATTTATTTTTCAAGTTTAATTTGTTAGCGTTGTAATTCTTGTTATTGTGGCTGAATTTTAATTACTTTTATTTAATGAGTTTTGTACAGGTTAATGAGCACATGCCAAAGAAGCGAAAACTTAAAGTCTATAAATTTATTTGTTAGATTTTTCAAATTAAATTTTAACAAAGCAATGGTACAAACAAATTTTGTGGGTCATTACTTGTCCCAATTTAGAGACAATACATAAAAATTGTAATAACTTTTTCTACAGTATGTCCGAGTTAATTAAGTTGATTTTACCTTTAAATATCACCAACAAAGATGTTACTCACAGTTCCACTAAAGTCATTCTAACATAAAAAGTTTTCAAAGTTTAAAGTTATGAAAAAGCCCAGAGTTCATTACAGCTATTTTCCTTCTTATGAACACCAAGATATCAATTAACTTAACAAACAATCCCTTACCCAAAAGCACATTAAAGCAAAGCAACACAATAAAATAATCCTTTAACCTCACCGAAAAGATTTTTAAGATATCCTTTTGACCAACTGATACAAAAACCTAAGCCGACATGGGAAAACAAAGCAATAAAAAACATGCAAAAATAACAGACTTAGCACAACAAACAAATTAACACAACATACTCGAACTACTGAGATAGTAGAGTACAAGTTTTCATGTATTTGTTATTGTGCTTATGCGCATTTGAGTCCTTGTGTGACAACAAAGTGTTAGTGTGGCAAATGGCAATTTGAAGATTTTCTTTTTTTTTTTGCGCTGTTATTGCTTTTTGATTTCATCTACTTGATGTTATCAAAACTTAACAATAATAAAATAAATTCTTGTGAATGTGTGATTTTACTGTGGCAGCTTTTGTTATTGTGGCATACAATACAATGAAAATATATTGTATAAGTACATACATTCATAAGTAAGTGTTACATTTACATGGAAAAAAATTTTAACTACGAACATAAAGTGAAATAACTAAGTTAGAGAAGTGTGTTAAAGTAATTTCAGGTGACGTCACGTCACGTCAGCTCAGCTTAGGTCAAGTCAGGTCAGGCCAGGTTAGGTCAGGTCAGATCAGGCCAGGTCAGGTCAGGTCAGGTCAGGCCAGGTCAGGTCAGGTCTGGTAAAGTTAGTTCAAGTCAGGTTAAGTCAGTTCGAGTCAGGTTAAGTCAGATCAAGTCAGGTTAATTCGGGTAATTTAAGGAGAGGGTATAATAAGGTAAGTTAATTTAATGTAAGGTTAAGTTCGGTAAGGGTTTTTTCATATAGAACTTGTGAGTTTTTAGTTCACTCGTGGCTTGCAGATTGTTTCAAGTAAGTGGATGTGAATTAATTACGTGAGTCAAAATAGGAGGAGGGGGTCAATGAAAACTTCACGTCAACTTCATAATGCATAGAATTTACATTAAAAATTATAATTTAAATCTCACGAGAGGCAGGGGGAGATGGGGGTCCGAATTTTCAAATAGCACCTCACGCAATTAACGGACGTCCCCTAAGTTTTTCTTTTTAGCGTGCAGAGGACTAAACTTCCAGTAATAAAATTTTTGTGGTAACAAAAGTTTTCCATTTTTGAAAATTCAGGGAATTTTGCAACGATTTAGTGAAAAATGTTAATGATTTGTGATCCAGCGCTACTCCCAAGTGATTCAATATTTGTTCATTTAAAAATCACATATGAATTGGATATTTGCTTTATTTCGAATTCCTTGTAAATGTGTATATTAGGTATCTTTTTTTTCCAGTGTTGCAACTTAAATAGAGAAATCATATGTTTTGTGTAACACTTTCTTTATTTTGTTTTGTAAGCTCCTGTTTCCACACTGCCAGTGATTGTTGTACTGTGCGCATATGTTCTAACAAGCGTTTTGTTTAGAAATTATAATAAAACTGCTGCTAACACGCATACACATGCATGCAGATATACAAAACTTCAACATTAAAATACACTCAGAGACTTACACGCACGTTAAGAAAGAAAACACTACTACATCGTTAATATTCACATATGTGTGCTTCTCTATATTGTAGTCTTGTGTGGTATTACTTCAAGCGAAATGTTTTCTTAACACGCAAACAAATGCTGCTGGTGCTGTTGTTTATTTAAGCCAGTGTTTTTATTTCAGTGTTTGTGCATATGATACAACTACCACGCATGCAATTTGTAATTTATACAAACTAGGCACACTCATACACTTGCATGTGTACGTATTGTTATACTAAAACACATGCAAATGTGTAAATAGTACACAATCGTTTGTTGCTGCTGCTGCTGTCGTTATTTAGTTTTTCCTTATGCACTGTTTAGCACCATACGCAATTACAATTTACAAAACGCCACGCCACAAAGTATGCAATGTAAAATAGTTTGTTTTAAGTTTTTTTTGTGACTTTGTTTCAAACTGCGCATAACGAGTCGACGTGTAGAATGGATTTTTTTTTTTGGAAATAAAATCTCGTCGTAAGACACCCAAGATGAATCTGCTACCGTAAGTGAATGTTAGTTGAAATTATGAGCATTATTTCTTCAAGCCAAGGGCAGCAGAAATGATTTGTTGAGTGGCTCGTAAGCTTAAGTTGGGTTGAGGTAGTCACGAAATGCAAATAAATGACTTCACATAGCGTAGGAAAACGAATCTAAATTGAAAACACCTTTTGCCAAGGAGCGGAAATTACTGTCTGTTGAATTTTTTACACCCTAACCGCATTATAAACTAAGTGAGTAAGCTGCCATTTCTCACTTAGCCCACAATACGTACCCAATGTCACAACACCATGCAACGATGTAATTTCAATAAAATATCGATTTTCACTACAATTTCCGGCGTTACTACCAGCCACACCTCCATGTTGATGTGGGCGTCTGTTACGCTAATATGACTCAATTTGTAGCATTTGTTGCAATTTGCAGCAACAACAGTTGAATTGTAGCGAAAAAAAAAGTGTTTAAGCGCCGGAAAAACAATATTAAACTTTGGCAGCAGCAGCAGCTTGACGACGTCGAACGAAACGAAAGAACAAAATGACGAAACTTGAATTTCATCAACTTCCGCTGTGTAACAAGTACGACATCCGTTGCGCCAGTTGAGCAACCAACCAGGCGTAGGCAGAACGAATGAATGGCAAGCGAACGAACGGACAACGAAGTATTTCACCTTGGAAGCTTGGGCAAATTGAATGCAATTTGATTCTGTGAATTTCGGTTTTCTTTCTTTCTCTTGTATTATGGCGAAGGGTCCTTTTTTTTTTTTTTGTGTTTGAACTTTTTATCTCCTTGTTTACTGTGTTCATCTTTCTTTTGCATTTAACACGGCAGCTTCAAACAGGAAAATTGATTATTTTCTTTAATTACTTAATGTGCGCCTGAGACAGAGGAAATGTTGAAAATAAAGGTAACGAAAGGAGCAATGATGACTATGCAGGAAGTGATGTTGCCAAAGTCAATGAACTTTTGTCAAAAATGGGAGAAACCAAAGAATTGAAAAGTTCTTTAAATTGCTGGAGTTTTTCGTTAAAAAAGATTTTTTTTTTTTATAAATAGAACCATGCCTTTTAAGATAAAAAACGAAAAAATCAGTGGCTAGAAAATGGTTAACTCATCCAGCATTTTTAAATCAAACAAAAATTGAAGCTGCAGAAATTTTGCATATTTTTCATATTTCATATTTGAAAAACTCTGAACTGAAAATATTTTTAACTTTCAAAGGCACTTTTTTTCTAAGGATCGAAGTCAGGAGTTTTTCAAGATATTGATATAAAAAATATTTTTAAAATAATATTTAGCATAATTTAGGCATTTTGGGGCAAACCCAAAAATATATTTAACCCCAGTAACTTCTGTTTTTACTTATTTTCATTTTTTAAAGGGATTTCTTCCTTAAGAGTCGGCGTCTAATATTCTTGCAGCCTAAAAGCAAAACACTACAAGACTGAATTTTCAAAACAGCAAACCGCACTTAATATCCTCTTAATCCTTATCAATATATATTACAGTAACGGCCACAAAGACCACATAACAAAAATTTGCATGGATAACTACTTGAAAATGCTATACAATTCCAGCATCCCAGTCAACATTTAAAAAATTTTTAATTTTAATTCTTTCAGGCGACAATTTTGTAAATGTTTCAAGATGAGTTTAATTATAACTATAATATTTTAATTTCCAATTTTTCAAACAATATGTAGGAAACAAATGAAACAATAAATTCAATTCTGATTGCATTATAATAAAAATTTTAATTTTGCCCCCATTTGAAATGTTTACTGGGTTGCAATATGCAGCGAATTTGAAATGTGCGTATGTGCGGCTCACTCGCTCACTGGCAGTTATTGAAAATAATTGCAATTTACCTTGTGCAAATATGCAAATATTAAAATCGTATTCATTGCAGCCTTTTAGGCGGATTAGTTTTGTTTTCATTGCAATGTTTATTCAACACAGAGCAGCAACAGCGAGCGGTAGCATTTGTTGCAAATACTGCATAATTTTTGAACATTAACACATATAAATTAAATGTAATTTTTAACACCAGCATTTCGTTGTTTATTTCCATTTGTTTGGAAAACACAATGCAGCGTTAAAATGATTTAATGCATAGTTTTAGGCGTTGCTTTTATTTTAGTTAACATTAAGCATACTATATTCAACATTAAATACTCATGTCATCATTATTATTGTGTGTGTGTGTAGTGGAAAACACCATTTGCAAGTATGTGCGTTCATAAATTATTTTAATTACATTGAACTTACAACTACAGTGAATGTAGTAGTTTGGTAATGAGTGCGTTGTAAATAGTGTAATTTTAAAAAAATTTACGCTTATTTTAATTAATATGTTTTTCTAATTTAAATTGCATAGTTTTAAGGTGCAATTAAAATTGCACAATTAAGTTTTATATAGTGTGCGCTTATTAAAATTTTTTGCAGCAACAAAATTAAGCAGATTTTTAATTTTGCTTAACAAAATTGGGTTTTTTTAGCTAAAAGTATGCAACAAAAAATGCATACGCTACTTTGTGCTACTACTCAAAAGCTCATTAAAAAACTTGTGCTTCTTATTGCCAGGTAAAACTACCTATGCTACTTATGGTAACAGTGACATATATGTACATATATAGCCGCAAAGGCACATATACAGTATTAAGTAATTCATATTTTTATGTGCGCATGCGAGTATGTGTATGGCGAAACACCGAAGCAACACCATGTTTAATATAAAGTTATGAACTTATTAAAAATTAATGAGGTATTGTAATTAAGAATGCTGATGTTGTCGTTGTTGTTGTTGTTGTATTATAATGAAAATTTCTCTGCTGTAGCTGCTGCTGTTCTAAGTTTCTTGTTATAGTGCTCTCAGGATGACAGCAGTTGCTTTGATGAAAACAAAAAGCAAAAAACTTATCAGTTGATGTTAAGCAAAATAAATAACATTTTGCTGGATTTCTAATTTTGTATATGTTTTTGGAGATTCAATGGCAAAATCGAATTTCACTAAGAAATCTCATATATTTTGAGCACCATATTTTTTGAAAATTTATGCAAAAATTTAGTGCGATTCTTTAGGAAATTTTTGATATTTGGAATTTTTAGTTTTTTAGTTAAAAAACTATATAAAAGCTTTAAGGAAAATACCATAAAAGTAGATGTGTTCTCAAAATGATGCATATTTTTTATCGAAGAAAAAAAAAAAGTCGCGTGTTAAGATTATTTTTGTTCTGAAAAATAGTTTTTTGAAATTATGTTAAATTAAAAAAAAATTTTATCCACGTATTACGTTGTTTTATTTAAAATTTAAAAAGATACCTCAAACTTGAACACCTTATAAATTATTGATCAGCCACTTCCATCTGTATGTCTGTCTTGGAAAATCCAAGCAATTTAATTGAATAAAATTCGACACACAGGCCATACTTTTAAAGAAGTTCCTTGGGATTGAAAATCGGAGCAATCGATGAAAGGACACGACTACCAAATCCATAAATATTAGGAAAATCTTAAAAAAGCTCTAAAAAAAAGTTGGCGAATTTCCACAAAAAGGCGTGGCACT